>CM070510.1:59385809-59985809 GCA_036346375.1 Guadua angustifolia
GTTACAGCTAAAGGCTTTTCTGTTTTGAGTTTGTTCTCCTCGCTTTTGTGTAATTTTTTGTAAAAAAAAAACCAATCGGATGGGTGTTTCCTTGCACCGTGCAAATTTGAAGGGCAATATATTATACATTGTAGTTCAATATGATTTGAGTGTTTTGTGGCATTTGCTTTACTTAGCACTGCATAGCCTTGCTAGGTAAGTCGATTTGAGCTCCTAATTTCCAACATATCATCCATTTTCAGAGGCAGCAATTGAATATTACAACCGAATATAATCCAAAATAATGGAATTATGAAAAGCTTGATAAATAATTTTCCTCTGATAATAATCGCAAGCTAACAATGTCAGTATGAAAATGTGGAACCGATAGCCTGGGTTAACCGACAAACGTCCATTGACAATAATCAACTAGAAATATTACCTTCTAGTAAGCATTCACCGCAAACCGGGAGCCAAAACTTCGCACACGGTAATACTTTGCCCAAACGAATGATTCGTTAATTAAGTAAATTGGAAGTACAAGACAGCACCCACTGGAAAATATTTTACAAACTCTTGTACACCATTTCCGTTGCCTAAAGTACATCATAAATGTAAACCTTATTATCTTGGAGCTCTCTACTTAAAAAAACAAATCTGAAGCTTGGGGATTGCAAGCTCACAAGTCACAACCAAACCCGTGGCCTTGAAACGGGAAAGAATTAATCCAACACAGCATGAAAAATTGTCAGTGAACAACACATTCAGGAGCATGAGCAGCTAAAAACTCACCGGTCCTGCCCCTCTGAAACCTACCAAGGGTCCCCTGACCCAGATAGGCTACACTTACAATGACTCTTACCGTTGCATTCAGTGCAAGAGATCCTGAAGTGCCTATCGCAAATAAGATTTACCTTTGAAGCCCAGTCTCGTCATTGTTCTTTCATTAAGGAGAGATAACAGTCTGCTTCACAGTAGCAGATTTTAAAACAGCTGAAGTGCGATCTTCAGCCTATTTTGCTTCCACTTTGGTAGCTTCGCAAAAGCCTCCTTTGTCATCCCAAACTTCTCCCTGAACTCTGCCAAAGAAAGATATGTCTGCCATGTGCCAATGTAGTAGTGTTAGGTTTTGAGGAGGCTTAGACGATAGGGTCAGAAGAACATCAGGATTTACCTCACGCCTGGTTACATCAATGTCTGTCGCAGGATTGGTGGAAGATGTCCTCAAGCGTTCATATGGGTATACATGAAGCCCTTCCTCATCTTCTGGCTGACCCTCCTTTACATCTTCCTGTATCGTTTGAGTTACAATTTGGCTATCCTTCGCAGGGCCGCTGTCCTTGGCATTTGCCTCTGGTTTAGGTTTGCTTGCTTCAGGTTGGGGTTTGTTTGCGTCAGGGCTCGCTTGAAACCAAAAGAACAGAGCAAGTAAGAGAACCATGTTTGAAACGTAAAATACATCTACTCCTTTCTAAGGATGCTCGCATACCTTTAATTGATTTTGGTATCAGATTTGGCCTAGGCCGCTCGAAAGAAACAGAAATGGCAGCAATTGAAGCAGCCCTTGGAGGTGGCTTTGCAGAATCAGGGGAGGTGGACTTTGGAAACGGTTTTCTAACAACTGGAGGAGGGGTTGATAGATTTCGGGCATTTGGGTTCTCAAAGTTAGCAGCCAATGCATTGAATGCAGGTGACCTTCCTCTAACTCTTACACGGTCAGGACTGAATGACATGCTTCTGGACCGCTGAGATTTATCAGGTACACTGGATCTTCCGGTGTGTGATGATGTTGTTGGCCTTCTTTTAGGTTTCTACAAATTATATAACCAGGAGTTAACCTTACTGTAGGAGAAACAGCATTTGGCAATTGAACTTATGAGGAATGCATGTGCCACAAAGTAATGCCGATTTGCTACCTAGCATGAACATGCACAATACAAAATGTCCACCAAATGTTAAAATTTTATATCTGACCATAGCACCTCTCTTTCTCGTGGATTTGACAAAAAAGTGAATAACTAGCAAATATAGCCATTAAAACATGCACCAATGGTATCACAAGGTTATCTCAGTGAGCAAAAAACCATATCCTTTTCCAAAAACAAATGTTACAATGCAGACTGCTGCCATAACTTGAAAGAAATACATGACAGCTATGCTGGACATGTGGATCTAGTTAGGCCCACCTTTGATTGCAAACCATCTAACATAGCAGGATGAGAGGTAATTAAGGAGATTCAAAAGCTAACCGAGACAATAACCAATATCAGGTACAGAAATCTTACATCTATTCTTGGTTTTACTCCATCCTTCACTATAGACAGCCTCCTTTCAAATGAGTTACCATGCATCTGAAATAATTTATAAGATGACACACATGCTGTTGGCACCTGAAATTCACACAATCCCAAAACCACTCGAACCTATGAGGAAAATGCTTACGGCTGATTTTGCAGAGTCCCAAGTGAAGAATCTGGTGAAAAATTGGGGCTCGCTTCCTTCAGTAATGACATAAAGTGGTGTTTCTCGTGATAAATTCTCCATTAGAATGTCAAGTTCTAGAAATTTCTGCCAAGAAAGGAAGTTTTAACAATCCAATGTAAAAAAAACGGAATTTGCTTTCTCTGTTATAGCATTCTGCAAAGAAATCATGAGACTATCACGTACCTCTCCAATACTCAAAGCTTGAGCTCGAATTTTTGTGTCCACATGCTGTCCAACCCATATGAAGACACATGAATGACAGTCCAAAATAAATATGTCCTCCGTCATCAGATCATCTTGAGTGAAATTGAATATTTCTCTAACCTGCAATAGCCCAGTAGACCAGTATTAATTTTCGTCGCACTGACTTATTTTCACAATAATAACATATGAACTTCAAAATTGCTCACCTTAAGCACCCCTTCATTGCCCCCATGTATGTCGCAGAAAACATTGATTCAAAAAGAGAACATCCAGGTAAGTAAGGTACATATTGAATGATAAACACCCGACTAAGAGAAAACTTATGAACTTTTCTTACCTTTCGAAAAAGTACAAGAGAACAAATGAGGGTCACTTTCTGGATCTCTCGCAATCTTTTGGCTGGGGTACTCAGACTTGACTCAAGTAACTTCCAAAACTGATCATATTCTGATCCTTCCTTGAGCAATCTGGACTGAAGATTTGGCTGCGTATAATAATAATATATTGGATGAGCAGAACGGAAACGGTCAGTGCTATGATAGTTTATTTGATAAGAGCAGAGCAATCAAAACTGTTACATGCTCAGGTAATGTACAAACATTCAGTATCTACAGAACGTTTATTATGTTTATTAAGATGATATGTAAGTTGGGTAGATGTAATTAGGAAGCACATATGTCGGGCAGTCGGGCAGTGAGTATTTACTGCAATAACTATGTTAAACTCAGTGACATGCTGTAGAATCGTATATACTGCTGCACATGGTGACCGTTTGATGCTAGTCAGGTACGTTTGACAGGAAGCAATGTGGAAACTGTACCAACGAAACCAGAAAATATAAATTATGTTGTATGTAGATGTGCATCATATTGTTACAAAATGATCACCGAAGAAATAAGAAAACATAATTTATATTGTTACAAAATGAACATAGATGGTTGTAATAACTACTCACACATGCAGTAGCTGATTATCCATTATCCATATAATATTTAAAAATAATGTTTAGTCATCACTGACTACCATGAACATTCAAGCTAGATACAATTGGGAAATAAACACAAATGACACCTCAATGAACTGTCATATTATAAAATAAGTCGAGATGCAGTGACAACATAGAATAATGCTGATTTGAACGATCAAACACATCCACATGAAATAATCATATTGAAGAGCATCCTCATACCTTGATTACATCCAGTTGCCTCTCAGCAAGCTCTTGGTCCATTGATGAGCTTAGGTTCCCGATCCATGTAAATACTGTATCTCCATCATGTAGAATGTAACAGTAAGAAGAGTTCAGCGATGGTGCTGCCTGGTAAGAAATACCGTATCATAATTACAACACGTAGTAGAAAAAACATTCTGGTAAGATAAAGTGATCATAACATGAACATGATGCCTTGTCCAGTGAAGATAGATTGAAACAGAAAGTACCGTATCAACTTGAATTGCTTGCATATTATCTGGTCCTGAACCTTGAACCGGAAAAGTGCAACCCCATTTTCTGAGTATGTATCATCCTCGATGCCATGTTTTGAGACAAATTTCATATACCCAGTACTAGCACCACCCTGTATTTATTGGCAAATTTTAAAATACACAAGTGCAACAATCATATTGCCACAGTAAAGAGATACACTTGGCAAAAATAGGACAGCGAAGCTTGATCACAAGAAGTAGTAAAAGTTCAACCTTGAATATAACCAAGTTCTGAAATATCGAGAAAAACTCAATGGGTTCTTTTCCTTCATAAAGGCGAACCTGTGATAACCAGAGAATTTTGAGATTAAGATAGTGAACCAAGATTTTACACATCTTTCAGACAAAGCTGGAAAAGTTATACCAGAACTGCCTGAAATTTTAGAGACTCGACCATCTTGTTAGCAAGTGAAGTGGCTTCAGTCCTCTCCTCCTGTTCTCAAAAAAAAATTTGATTAGGTAATTATTCTCCAGCTTGAGAGCACTCAATGTACAAATGGAAGTTTTCAAAGTGTGGTGAATGATCGGGCCTCAGAACAGTGTGATTAATTTACTCCCAATTTATAAATGTCAGTAAGTACTATCAATGCCAAGAAGCTAGATATTCTCATACTCGTCAAGAGTCAAGACCATATCATATGACTAGAAATGTTGTACGTTCATATTCTCAATAATCTAAAGCTTTTTCTCCATAGGGGCAAAAGAATGGTAAACATTTTCCCACTCATCACAATGAAAAAGGCACCGTTGAATCACTGATACAGTACAGGTTTGCACTGCATGAAGAAAATATACCCAATTCACAAGAACACCATGATTGCCTTCATGAGTCTCCTAGATTACTGTACAGGGAGAAACTGGGAAGCAAGATAAGTCGCAATTCACTAATTCCCCTGAATCAGTTGCCAATCCAGTACATTTGCACAACCATTATGCATTACTGTTGTTTGAAATCATATGTGCTACTACAAAAGATGGAAAATGCATCAAACAGTTACCTGAACACTCTTTTCTCCAAACCAAGTACCAATAAGACATTCCTCTCCATCATCACCAGGGTAGCTATATTGAAAGATGTAGCAATCTCCACTGTAGAACTTGCATTGCTCAGAGAATGAAAGGAAAGTCTTTTCACTGTCATTTACACGCCAAACCTGTAAGATGAACCCAACTTCAGATTCTGTATGTCTAAATGAAATTTTAGCAACAATCTTGTTCCAGGGTATAGGTGTTATTCTCACAAGAGTTCGCAAACAAGAATGCAACAGATATTAGTGGATTTGGTCTGATTGCAATTCTTTAGCAAGAAAGGAAATTTAACTGACCTGTAAGTTGCCTGTGCAATCAATTTGAGGTTGAGGCTCTTCCTTCACAGGGGCAGCTTTTGCCAGACCCTTAACATTAAATCCCTGCCGCTTAAGAAGAGCTGCAGAAGGAAATTTATTAGTCAATAAGTTTTAGTAGTTACACAGAAAATAAAACAAAAACTAATCCAGGGCAATGATGCTAACCTGCAACTTTTCCTCTGCTCTCATCTGACACAACTGCATCAGCTTTCTTGGGCCATTTAGCAAACTTTGATCGGAATATGACAGTCTCAAATCCTTCCATCAGACGAGTAATATGAAATGTTGGCCGATTTCCTTCACGAAGTAATTCCTGCAGAAGTGAGAAGGCGATGTTTTGTATCTTCAGAGAGAGAGAGAGGTGTTTAACATATATGAGGGAAAATAAAGAAGAAAATTGGAATATCAGGCTTCCAGCTACAATGATGGTTGTGAACTATATGAGGATTGATAGTATGCAACACCAGAGATATCATAAATCTAGCAAAAACACATGTTATAGCCTTGTAGGTCACAGTGAACTAGCCTACAAGTAAACTGTAAATTTGAACTGGCTAGTTAAAAACCTTTTCATGCACTCAGGTTATAACTTCGCTCACAGATAAGCACCATCATGACAACATGAAAACTCGACATTAAAAATTCAAATTTCTATTCTGGGTAAGTCAGAACATAGTTGGATGGTGTCTGATTTGATACCTAACTATGTCATGCCCCACACCTAACCATAGCAATTGGTGGCCACACTTCCTTAGGAAAACATGTGATTCATTGCCATAGTGATGCATTTCTAACTTTATTAGCACTGTGGTCCAACTGTTGTAGGATCCTTTTTTTTTCCTAACGTTGTCTAAGGGCCTGTTTGGTAGAGCTCCAGATCCCAACCTTCACCGAGCTCAAACTTGAGGCTAAAATAAAGTGAATTAAGCTTATATTTTTGGTCTAAAATATAAACAAGATGATCCATCTAAACACTCTTAATGTACTCACAGCCCAGCTCCACGGATCTAGTGGAGCTAGAAATACCTAACTCCACCAGATCACGGATCTGGTAGAGCTAGAGCCCTACCAAACATACCCTAAGTTGTCGTAACCGATTAAGCTGGCTATGAACCAAACAGGTCCTTCATCTCCCAATCATGGATGTCATGTCAATAATTTGAGCTCCCAAATTATCGCAAGCCATCATAAACACTAGGTCAAGAAAGCAAAAGCAAGAGAATGTTACCTCAGCAGCAGAGCCTGCTCGTTTCCTCTCATCAAGCGATGTTTCTCTACCCATCCAGACATAAATTTCAGATCCACAGTCCAGCAGGTAGCACTTTGTTGAATCTAGCAACTCTCTTGTTAGAACTTCACAATCTACAGAAACTGTTTGGCCCTTATTGACACTGAGAATACAAAAGAAAAGAACATTTCATCAGAAGCAAAAATAAACATGTAACATAACCAAAAAAATAGAAGGGAGTACATTCACTGTAAAAATAATTAAATTTCCCTAGGATTTGTATCCTGTGATATATTACCAGAGCAGCTTTGAAGGGAATGCAGGATCTTTTCCATTAAGCTCAGAAAAGGTCTTTCTTGGCAGAGGAGCAAATCCACCAAAGAGACCCCAGAATTCACCAGCATCAGCATCTGCCATCAACTTGCCATCCTCTGTTTAAAAGAGTAAATTAAAATTCTGAAAGAAAAAAGAACTTTGTCCATCTAAAACCTTTTGCCCAAAAGTGAACCTACCAACCGCAGCTACTTCACATTTGCCCTCATGGTTGGTTTCTTTGAGATATTGACAACTTCGAGGGCTTTAGCCCTCTCCTGAATACTTGAATTTGATCCATTGAATTGGAATATCTTGGACTTTGTATCTAAAATAAATATGTCATCATGGTTGAGCGATGATCGTGCAAAAGGAACCTGTTGGGGGAAAAAATTAAATGTCACATCTGTATTCAGTAGTTATCACCGTACAAGGACAGATTGACATAATATACACAGACAAAATATTCACCTCTTTGACATGGACTGTATGCTTTCCTCTGCAGACAAATAATCGTGTTACATGCTCCCGCTCATTGACTTCAGCATGCCTCAAACCAGATGCAACTCCACCTTCCTCTGGTATTATGCAAGGTTTAAAATATGATAGAAATTTCTCTGTCTCATTTCCCTGTACTTCACGGTATTGAACAGCACGTCCACCAAGAGCAGCATCCAGTTCCACAGTCTTGATTGCAGCTGTACCAGCTTCATCCTATCATTAGTTAAAGTGCAACAAGTAAATATGCTATTTTATTAGCTAGGCTATTGGGAAAAAGGACAAGAGAGTGAAATGTAACAGCAAACCTGACTGGAATCTTTACCAAGCCAGTAATGGATATCATGTTGAAAAGAACCATTTTTAAGGGCAGTTGCCTGTTCCAATGACAAATTAACTATTAATACCAATCATAATTCCACCATAATAAATATTAATCCAAACAGAATTTTAATCTGACTAGTAATGCAAACAGAATACCACTATTACTATATAGCATAAACAAGATACTGAAACAATCAAACAAATTAGAAAAGAACTAATTTCTTCCAGAATGCAGGATTGCTTCATTATGATAAGCACAGCAGCAGGGGAACTCAAGGCTTAAGAGTTAATAAATGTAAGGAATAAGAACAATTGCATAGCTGACATCAGACAGCTCTCAATAAATTTTCTTATAAAATTAAGCACAGGTCTTAGGCACATTTACAATTTGAAAAAGGTTGAGTACCTTCAGTATTACGTAGGAATCTCCTGTGAAAAATTTTCCATATGATTCCCTGGGAACAGGAACAGCTTGTAATTTTTCAATCCGCCATATTTCCAATCCACTGAGGGATGTTAAGGATAACTATGCAGGGATAAGTTAACAAGCATCATAAAAGATTAAAGAGACATAATAGAATGTAAGCATTACAGCACCACGCTAACCTAATCTATACACTTACTTTTAATGCAATGGTTTATCACAGAGTAACGATTCATCAAATGTGTAGTTGACATATAAGTGTACTAAATAAGTGAATATTTTCTATTGGATATAATTGGCATCATTAATTCAAAACAATAGTGCATAACAGTAATGACTAATGAGAGAGACGAAGACACATGACATTCCTGTAATGAAACAATATACATGAGGTAAGAAAAAATGATAATGTGACGCGGTGGCAAATTAGCAACTGAAGGATACTCCTTTTGACCAGCCCCTTGAAAGACAGGATCCACTTCCCTCATTGAAACCGCCATAGTACCCCTAGATTTTGTCGAACTAGTCTTGGGTAGCTTTTGCTTCAAGAGAGAGGAAAATGTGTGCTGAAAACAGAAAATTCATAAATAACTTGGAAGGGATTCCATTTACAACAATAAAAGCTTCGCGGCTCAAAGTTAAGCCCATTAAAAGAATTCTTAATAAGAATATCCATAGAGATTATAGATTTAGCTAGTGAAAACCCCAAATGAGACAAACAAACATGCTGTGAACAACAGTACACTCAAAAGTTTCCTATTCAAACAGTTCATTGAAAGCAACACAATACCAGAAGCTTGAGATTTTGCCCATAATAGAGGCTGAACATACGATGAAAAGTTTGGCAATTGCTAGACCTGAGACCTCCTCCTATATACTGATTGCAGCTCCAACAACAGACACTCAATATCCAAAAACTAAGCAGTTGGCATGACATAGAGCTAACATCCTGAGCTCATCTGGGTCCAGTCAGATCCAAAGTCATCCAGCTTCAACCATACACCAAGAGTTGATCGTATACAATCAGCCTAGTGCGCCACAAGCATAAGATTTGAAATCACCAGTTAAAATTCACCAAATTCCAGGCAAAGTGCCACATGATTTGCATTATCGGGCTCCTTTGTCCGCAACGAAGACAAGATCTTGACACATCTCCAAGACTCAATGAAGCTGTTTCAATCAGACTCCACGCCCACTCGTGGAAACAATACAGAGAGGTGCACTTCTGGACTTTGTATAGGGACATCCTTGAAAACCCACTCACCAAGCAAGATCTTAGCATCAAGAGAATTGAAGCATCAGGCTTTGGATATCCTTGTGCTGATGAAGGTATATCCAAATTGAATCAACTCCCACCTTCCATTCCCCCCAATACCATAGGCAGAATTTGATCAGCCCATTAAAAAGTAAAACAAAACCCAAGAAACATGTCAGAAACATGTCGTTTTTTATGCAACTCCAGGCCAAAATTCAATTGACCAAACCCGACGTCCTGGGATCCGACAAACAATCCATATCCAGCTCACTAGATACAAAACCAAAACGCCACGAGAGTTTCTGCATGGTCCCGAAGCTCCGACTGTCGGACACAGATTGTTCGAATCAAACAAACTACGTATCACATCGAAAACAAACTGACTGCACCCAAAATCTGCCAGCTTCTGGAACCCGAATCAGCACCGAAATCAACACAAAAGCCACCGGGTCGCAAATAAACACTCACGAATAGAATCGGATTCCCGCCACCCAGATCCAACTCATGGCAAAAACAAAAACTCCTACTATCATAGGACGAGGCTCTAAACAGCTTCACCCGATTGCTTCCGATCAACGTCCAATCCAAACAAAAAGCGCCACCTCAAGGACAAATGCCAAGATCACCAGATCCCAATTCATCAACGAAATCACCCAAAAAAAATTCCATCAGCCACAGCGGCACGCTAAAACGAGCTGCCTAAAACCCATTCATCCCAATCCGTACCTCCAAATCACGAAAACTCAACACACACATAAAAAAAAACGCCGTTCCTCACCGAATTCCGGCCCCCCAGATCCAAGCCACCCCAACCCGGCAACTCCAAATCGCCCATACCTTAATCGCGGACCCCTGTGCGGCCATGACCCCGACCTCAGATCGGCTCAAGAGCAGCGCCCGCCCAAACCTCCGCCGGAACCGCGCCGACCAGACCAACTTAACAACCCCCCACCGCGGTTACCATTAAACAAATCCCATCACATTTTATTAAAAAAAATCGGCGAAATGGGATTTGGTCGCACCTGAGTCAGGGGCGGCGTCGAATCGTGCGGATGACTAGCTAGCTAGCGCGGTTGCTGTCGCTGATGCCGTTAGCGCGCGCTTGGTTGGGCCGGCGTTAGCACAGGGAAGCGAAAGCGAGGTGCTTGTATCGATTAATCTAATCGGCTACACACTCGGTTAAACGGGAGGGAGGGAGGAAGGGGGAGGGGGCGAATTATTGGTGGCGAGAGGCTAGGCGTGCTCGCCACTATGGAAGAGGACGACGACGAGGGGGGAGGTGGAGGTGGAATTGTTTGGGAGTTCGTGCTATATGTATTTTTGAAAAATTTATCTGCGCCGTTATTGTGCGTGGCTCGTAGTTGGATTATGTAGCAGACGGGACGTATTTCTTCTGTTACGTACAGGAACAAACAAAAAATATGTATAAAAACAGAGTGGTGTTTTAATATTTTTTATCTCAATATAAGTTGTATAGTTTTAAAATAAATGGAGAGATAAATAATCACCATCTACCTTCATTGATACTTTAATATTTGTGCAGCTGTCAAAAAGAAAAACCTAAAAACACTCTCTAAATGTAATTAGACTATCTTTAATTATTATCTCTGAACAAACTATTTAATGTATGTATGTAGCGAATATTAAGTGAATCTAGATATTTATTAGAGATAGAAATAGAACATCACACTAATTTATGTTAAAATCTAAAATACATCTTATATTTATTGATAGGATGATTTAAATAATACCTTGATGAGTCAGTACGATCGAGCTAGGAAGACAGGTGTGTGTGCGTGCATTATGGTTAGATTAGACGTCCCAAAGACGTATGAAGAAGTAGCTTAACACGGCTAGATTTGCGTAAATTGGGAGAGGAAAAGGAAAGCACGATAAAAGCGAAAGGCAGGTTGTTGGAAATGAGATGGCAGGTGTTTTTGTCAAAAGTTTGAAGGTTGCAGTCGCTTACTCTGAATAAGTAAACGATGAAATGAAGAGGTACTATTTTATGTCGCTTTTGGCTCAAGGACACTACTAAGGACACTATTAGGTCATCTGGATTGATTTTTTTTATCATCTGAGTCGGGATTTAGTGGTGATACAAAGTTTTTAAACAATAATGATAAACGGCTATCACGATCGGTTTTTACCCGATAGAGATATATTGTCATCTAGATCGGTTTCGAACTTAGAACCGACCCAGAATACTAATTATCTCTATCGGTTCCGAGCGTAGAACCGATAGAGATAATACACAAATATCTATTGGTTCCACGCTCGAAACTGATAGAGAGGATCTCCTGATCTCTATCGGTTATTACCGTTGAACCGATAGAGATTCGTCTATTATCTCTATCGGTTCCACGATCGGAACCATTCGAGCGTGAAAACTGATAGAGATAAATCACAAGCTATTTTTCTGGAACAGCATCAGGAATTCACACATTCATAGTATATGCACATTCACAGTGTACTCACATATTGACAAATTAACAGTATATGCAGGGCAGAGGAGTGACGCAGACGCCGTGGAGCTAGGGAGGTCGAGGGGCGACGTGAGCAAAGAGAGGCAAAGGGGCACGACATGGGTGAGGAGAGAACTCCTTTTATAGAATGGAGGGGAAGCCGATAGGTTAAACGTGAGGTGGATGTCTCGGCTTTTGGCATTTGAATGCATCGGAAGGAGAAGCCGATAGGTCAAGTATGGGAAAGCGTTTAGTATTATTATCCCAATCAGTTCTAACTTCAAGCATCAACTGTGATGACCATAATCATTATTGATTCTGACGTCAGAACCAGTAGTGATACATATGACATTATTATTGGTTCTGATGTTAGAACTGATAATGATACATATAACATCACTATCGGTTCTGAATTCAGAATCGGTCATCACTATCGACGCGTCACTATCGGTTCTAAGGTCAGACTGATAGTGATGTTTTGTACTATATTTCTCACCCACGTCGAATCATATATCACTATCAATTTTTTTTTCTGAAAAGTTGGAACTAACCTGGATGAAGAAATAGTGTTATATCATTATGTGGTAGTAGGACCATTCAAATACTACATACTTTAGAATATTGTTAAAAATATTTGGGCACAAGAGCAATTGAATTCTCTATACCTGCATTCTCTTACAGTACCAGATGTCTGGTAGCTAGATGATAGTGTGGCACGAAAAGTAGTCTCTGTTTGGGGCAGCTTTAGATTCGACCTTTTCTCTCTAGAAACTGGAAGCTATCCCAAACAGATGGATTTTCTATAGCCAAAAGACAGCAGCCTATTTATACCAAAAGAAGTTGAAAGTCAAAAGCTGGTATGGGTAGATTCTATGGTTTTGGTAAGTTAGGGTTTTGATTTTAATACTAGAGTTTGATAAAAATATTTCCTTCTTACCCAGTATAAAACCTCAAATCTCACCCTCATTTTTGACCCATATCTCTTACACCTAAAAGCCAGACTGCCAAACATCAAATCTCTTAAGCATAGCCATGCATCCCCTTAGCTATGCAGTCTAGCCGAATGCTACTTACCAGAAAAAGCTACAGCCATACTAAAGAGCCGTAATAAGTTAGTTCACCCGTTTATCACCGCATTTTGACGTTCTACACTTGGATATAATGTGGCACAAAAAGTATTTCAAGTCGGTCCGTCTATTACTATTGCATTTTGGTGCAAGAAAGGTCGGATTTTAACAGTAAACATGTCACCTTACAGTAGTATCCGTTATGCCGTTAGATATAGATATGGCGCAAAAAGTAATTTATGTTAGTTCGCCCGTTAGCACGCTAATAATTCAAAAATTATAAATATAGAAGGGACCTTCGGTTACTTGTTCCATTCTTCAGAAGAATTGCAAACAAAGGAAACTCTTTACTCACGACACTGGCTGAATGGCCTAGCCTAGGCAAAAAAAAAGGCTCTAACCAAAGCGGCCAAACATGCTCATGGACCTTTGATGTCAAGCTGGTATTCATAAGCTGGCTAATCGTTGCCGCCGTTGTGCTGTGCTGTTCGGAGGCTTGGACCCATCAATCCTTCTACCAAAAAAAGTTTTTGCCACAGCCGAAAGGTGACTATGATTGTTTAGGATAGTCCACGCCATTCATAGAGGTCGGCCGCCGCCCACCGGCCCGCTAAAAAAACTGGAGAAAAAAGGAGAGCGACAGGGCGGCGAGATGATGAGGAGGCCGTGCCCGGTTGGGACTTGGGAGCTGAGAAGACAAGAGACAAAGTCCAATTCCAGCTCCAGCCCGCCGCGAGGGCGTGCGCGCCACCCTGGAGGCATATGCATGGTTCAACCAAAGAGTCAAGGTGAACCGACGCGCGACAGTGTGGAGGCTGCAGAGCCCCGGTTCGGTGCTTCGACGGGTCCTGCTCCGCATTCGCGTCGGTGCCTGCCGGCGGCGGTGTTAGGACCGGAGGATTAATGTCTGGTCATTTTGGTGCTGCTTTAGGGGCTTCGCGTGGTGGTGTGGCCTGCTTGCAGTGCCGGCTGTTTGAGGGCGTGTTTGTTTTAGCTTTTGATTTTGTATTTTGATCGTAAAAACAGAATTTAAAATAAATAGTCTGATTCTATAATTTGATTTTCACAATTCAGTCCACTTATATACACTAGAATTCACAATCCATTTTATATGTGCTTTTGGATTCCAGCTTTTAGAGAATCAGTTTCTCTATAACCACAATTCAAAATCAGCTTGTAGATAATCCAAAGCTGAAACAGATAGGCCCTAAGAGCCGTAGAAAGAGCTCTTGCGTAGTTCGTTAGTTCAAATTTGAAATAACCGCACTTAAATGATATGTGTGGTGCCCTTGCGTGGTGAGACGGCGACGGCACGGTTAAGGAGTGCGGCGTTGTGGGTTTCAGCGTGCGGGGCCTGCTGCTGGGACGGGATAGAAAATGGCGAAGCGTCGAAAGGTGGCGAAGGAGAATCCTCTCGCGCTCGGCTACGAAGCTACAAACGCGCACGACACGAGGTAGACGGTAACGTGCGGACGGATACACGGACGATGCGATGAGCTTCCGACATATTTTTTGAATCTCCCGACGGAGCCACGACAACTCACTGTTGAGAAACAGGTGAGGGGAAGAGGACGACGCGGTGCAGAGACTTTGCTAGCGCCCGTTACGATGAACTAATGTTGTCAGTTGTGTAGTCCTGCAGACCTGCGGTAGTTCTAGCACAACATTGCAAAGTCGTTTGGCAGGATGGAAGGGGCCGGGCTCCTCCTAAATCGCGGAGGTCATCTCGTCTCACTTAAATCGGTGCTGACGGCCGGCCTTGCGCCCTACATATGTAATGAGCATCCATGAACCACCTCCAGCAGTAACTAAGAAAATAGACCGGATAAGAAGAAGCTGGCTATGGAGAGGCGCCGCCTTGTTCAATGGTGGTCATTGCCGGGTAAATTGAGCAAGGGTTTGCAGGCCGAAGACAAGGTAAGGTGGTCTTGGTGTCCTTGATTTACAGGCGTTTCGGTCTAGCGCTGCGTCTGCCATGGTTATGGCACCACCAATGGGTCTCCTAGAGCATGGAGAAGCCCAGTAGTGTTCTGATATCGGACATTAAAGATGAGGCCAGAACATGGGGAATGGCAGGCTTTAGCAAAGTCTCATATACTGGTTTGCTTGTCTTAAGGGGAAATATTTCTCTCCTTTTATTTTCCTCATATCAGAGTTTTGGTCAAAGTAATTGAAATTTTATTCCTCTGATTCCTTATCATCACTATCTCCTCCATCAATATCCATATTGTCACTGTTACCTTCTTCCGCCTCACTGTTAGATTTCGAGGCAATCTTCTTTCCTTTCCTTGTCCGAGAGCTCCACCACGGCCACCATTAAACGTGAAATTTCAGAAAATGACACTCAATTCGTGCGCCTCTTTGGCTCTGTGTATAACATGTGGGTCCATCTGAGTCACTGACAGTGGGCCAGGGTGTCAAATACCGAAAAAACGAATTTTAAAGGTGTCAAGAACTGAAATCTCTCCCATTAAACAAATCCCATCCCATTTTATTAAAAAAATCGGTGAAATGGGATTTGGTCGCACCTGAGTCAGGGGCGGCGGTGAATCGTGGGGATGACTAGATAGCTAGCACGGTTGCTGTCGCTGATGCCGTTAGCGCGTGCTTGGTTGGGCCGGCGTTAACACAGGGAAGCGAAAGCGAGGTGCTTGTACCGATTAATCTAATCGGCTAAACACTCGGTTAAATGGGAGGGAGGGGTTTGGGGCAAATTATTATCTCTAAAAAAATATTTAATGTATATATGCAGAGAATATTAAATGAATCTAGATATTTATTAGAGGTATATAGACTATATAATAGCGGCAGGAATCCCCAATCGATCAGTGACACCACATCATAGCCTTCGCAAAAAGCTCCTCCGAAAAAGCCAGAATCGCGTTTAGGTCCTCCGTTTCCGTTCGCTTAGATCATTGCTGTCTGTTGCTTTGCGTCGGCTGCGCTAATGATGGTTGATAATGCGTCATCGCTTCCCCCTCCTAGCATTGCTAGCGCGTGCAAACTCTCTCGCGGAACCCTCGAGGCCACGCACCGTTCCCCCTCCCGTCCCTTCTCACCTGGGCATTGCCGCCGCGTCACCGCCGCTCTCTCCTCCTTCCACACCGGGCTGTCTCATCGCCTGGTCACGCGCCTTAGCAACCCTATTGCCCACCGTTCCTCCTATCGCTCCGCACCGCCTGTCTGCCGTTGCTGCCACCAACAATTAGTTAAACGTTCAACTACTACTGAGCAAAACTGGTCCGACACGAATGCTTGCCCAATCGCCCAACAAGGGTCGGTAGCCTGCGACAAGGCTCATCGTCCTAGAAGGCACCGACTCCACCTCCTCAACCCGGTTCGTCTCGGGCCGGCGCACGACGGTCTTCACTTCCATCTATTCCCAGTCCCCGCAGCTCAAGGGCACGGCTGTCCACCGTCGCCGATCCAAGAAGCCGCCCTGCTCGTTGTCTACTCCGCCGCCCTACTCGTCCTTCCTTCTCCCTCCTCTATGATTTGGCATCCAGATCGATCTTCCTTGGTGAGTCTTTGATTTGTTAGCTCCACTCTCCCCCATGCATTCTTGACCAATCTTTCTGGTGATGCATTAGTTCCTCTCTTCTTCCTCAGAGTTCTCGAGCAATCTGCTCTTGGGGGCGGGCCGTACTCCCACTCTTTGATTAGATTAGCCGAGGATTCACTGTTACTAATCTACGTAGTTAGTTGTGATTTTGTACTTGCGATTTGGAGATATTCGTATTGTTCTTGATGAGCTGTGCTTGTGCATGTAGAGTCAGACATTGTGATTGCATCCAGTTCGTGAGCAATCTTGCTAATACCGTCCGGTTCTTTCTTGGTATGCCCTGGTTGACCGGTCTCAAATTTCTGCTGATTCTTGTGCGATCGTTTTGGTCCGGGTTTAGTTCTTGGCCCCTTCCGTGCTTTTCATGGCTTAGTTTACTGTGTAGATTTGGTTTTGTAAATCTGTAGAACTTGTTAGTGGTGGCCTTTGGGTACCAACCTTCCCGTGTATGAATTTGAGTGATTCTGCGATGTTCTTGGTGAGCTCTTTGTTTGTGTGCGGCCATAGAAACCTAACGATTTGGCTTTTTTCTTGTCTCTGTAGTATGTGTTTCAAATTTCTGTTTTACCATTCCTCTAATAATAGTAGCATGTTCTTTGTTTGCCCAGTGATGTTTCGTGTCTTTTGGAGGAAAATAATTATGGCATGAACTACCTTGTTTCAGATGTACTTCCTCAGTTTTGCTATATTTGTCCACAGCCCACCATGTGCAGATGTGCAAATACTTAATGAGAAATGACCATACATATCCCTATTAAATGACATACTACAACCACCTAACATCTTCCAAAATAAATACTCCCAAGGCTATAGACAAATATAGCGAAACAGAGGTTGTGACTTGATTATTGTGTTTATGTTCTTGACTCGAGAAGACAATTTTGTTTGCTCTTGCGGATTCTTCCAAAACAAATACTCCCAAGGCTATGGACAAATATAGCGAAACGGAGGTTGTGACTTGATTATTGTGTTTATGTTCTTGACTCGAGAAGACAATTTTGTTTGCTCTTGCGGTTTGCATTTGGTCATTCAAACTAGTGTTTCTCACTAGGCCTGAACCTTGAGATGGCTTTTCTTGGTGAGATTTTGTTACGTAAAATAAGATCCATTTAGCTTCTTCCAGGAAGCACAAAATTTCCTTGTGACCATTGATCATATATATAAAAGTGTAAGGTAATAGTATATTAGTTAGTTGAAGGTAATTATGTTTGGTCTTCTTGCTTGCTCTATTGCAGTAGTTGTAGATCCTACCGAAACCGTAAACAACAAAAATAGTTTGACAAACTCAAACAAGTGCTGGTGGACCATGTGTTGCTTTCTCGCTATTGCCGTGGGAAAATTGGGATTTCTTGAGCTACCGTGAAGTCACAATGAAGGTCCCAGTGCCATCTGGTGATCAAGAGTTGGTTGACAAGAACCATTCAGAATTCTTGAGTTGCATGTCCGATGATCTGCATATAGCAGCTGCTCTTGATCACCTTGTGAGACCATTCAGAGCAATAAACAATAATTTGAGTGATTTGAACATATTTAATTTGTAGATAGAGTCTTATAGTGTTTGAACATTAAATAACGTTATTAGGATGCCATTACTTCCATTACACATTAATTCATCTCATTGTGTATTCTGTTTTCAGAAGTTGCAGCAAAATCAAGAATAGTAGAAAAAGAAAAAGCCACAGGAGAAGCAGCAGCAGAAACAGTTAAAGGATTACTTATAGAGAGGTGATACCATCATCTTTGGCTGAGGTAATGTTGTTAGTGAAAGGACAAGGGATGTCGCCTAGAGGGGGGGTGAATAGGCGAATAATAAATTTAAAACTAAATCACAGCGGAATAAAACAATCCCGAGGGTATCAGTCCGGACTATCCGAGCTTTGGTCCGGACACTCCGGTATTTCCGGACTATCCAGGCTTTTACTCCGGATACTCTGGATTGGTCACCCTGAAATGCCGAGAGGGTCAGCCCGGACTCTCCGAGCTTTTACTCCGGATACTCCGGTATATCCGGACTATCTGGGGTAATTGTGCGGATACTCCGGGTTGGGCACCACGGATGAAATTTTTAATATTTTCAACTTTTAATCAAACTACTTGAACACAAAGATTCTAAACACTACCAGGTACCTGGAACAAGTAGAGATCTAGCGGAAAACTCAATAGAAAAGTAGATCGGGCAATTTCAAGATTCAAAATCAAATACTAAAGCAAGAGCAAGAAGCAAACTTGGAGACGATGATTTTTCACCCGAAGTTCGGATCCTTGAGGGGATCCTACGTCTCCGTTGAGGCGGCTCCGTCACACTTGAGTCGGGGTCTCTTTCAACCTTCTTACTCCCGGTGTTGCACAAATGCACTCGCCGGTCTTCACTTCTTTGATTCCTTTCCTTGCGGAGGCGGAATCCGGCCTTCACAAACTTCCCACGGCCAACCACACAAAGCTCCGGTGGCTCGTAGGCGACCTCCTAGCCGTCTAGGAGTCCTCAACCTCCAAGAGTAACAAATGCTCATGAAGAACAAGCTTGGAGATGAAATCAAGTGCTCAAACAACTCAAATCTCACTCAACCTAACACCTCACTCCTCAAACCCTTCCCAACCCTTCTCACAAAGGGGATCACTTAGATCTAAGGGTAGAGGGGTGTTTAGGGGGCTCAAGAACAAGAGGAGAACCCCTCAAAGCTGCAGGATAACGGCCACTTTTCAAATGGGAAGGAGGGGGCTTTAAATAGAGATCCCCAAAAACTAGCCGCTTGAATCACAAGAAGTCCGGATACTCGGACTTAAACCCCGGATACTCTGGACACCCGGATACTCGGACTCACCCGGATACTCCGGATTGACCAAACCGAGAGTACCAACCCGATACTCGGACTTAACCCCGGATACTCCGGATTGGACTGAGCAGCCCGACGAAAACGAGCATAACTTTTGACTCCGGACTCCGATTTCAGTGATTTTGAACTCTATTGAAAGCTAAGAACAAGAGCTACACAACCAACAAAGTCTCACTACCCAAATCTCAAAGGATAAATCCAGATTTCACCAAGAATCCAAGGGAGACTCACTTTTCGGCACCACCAACACCACACTCTCTCTAAGTTTCACAAGGATGGATCACTTGAGCACTTGACACATCTAAAAGTCATTCGACGTCGCATCCCTCTTAATAGTACGGCAATCCTTAGACTCAAATTCAAACGAGAAATCTAATTCTTACATTCAATCCGCATGCCGTCTTCTTTCTTAATGCCGGTGCATGAAGACCTTTACCATAGAGTTGATGACATCTTCGCCTTGTCCAACTTGACTCGATTCACCTCATGAGACTCTCGTCCTATCAACCTTGACTTGATCATCCTCTCCGACGATCTCCACGCCAAGTCGATCTTTGACTTAGTCCTCAACTCTTGGTGATACCGCCGTCTTGTTGACCTCGGCTTAACGATCATCCTCCAAGATATCTTAGTCGTCATACATACACGGGACCTAATTCTTTCCAAATCACTCATGAAAAGCATTAGTCCCAAAAGCTCAATAGATATGAAGAAATTGATATTTGTGAGCAATTAAGTACCACAAGTGTTTCATATAAAAAAGCATAATATAAGTGGAAACACTTGACATAAGAAATGTTCTCTGCTAAGTGCATTATGGTGAATATATAATTTGATCTATATGCACTAGAGAGATAATCGCCAATATGATGAATCAATTAAATCATGGCATGGATCACAGTCTTTACTTTAAATGAAGCACATGATAGAATATACACGAATTGTACATGTGCAGATAATATTTGGAATAAGAGTAAATATGTGATCCAACTCTAGATTAAACTTCACTAGGAGAGGTGCATGAGAAGATACACAACTAAAACATGCATGCACCAAGTCAATCTATAGCAATGTGAAGTTTAACTCTAGTTAATACATGCATACTAAAAACAAAGCACATAATGAACTCAAATGAATATATATGCACAAATAAATATGACATGAACCAATGTGCATATATATAATCAACATGCTACTTGGAGTTCACTATGCATTTGCATAAGAGGAATGCAATAACAAATATAGAAGGGATACCGAGATTGCATACCTTATCTTTGCTTAACCATCCCACTTGATTTTCCTCTAAATAGATGAGACTGATACTCAACTAGGCAACAACATGTTAGTCTCATAACAATATAATCATATTAGAGGTTTGTCATTTGTTAAACACTAAGTTAAGCATTTACTCAATTACATAGATTGTCATTATATGCGTTTGTCATTAATCACCAAAATAACATAAGTGCCTAGATGCACTTTCAATCTCCCCCTTTTTGGTGATTTATGACAAACCTATTATCAATTGCACCAAATGACAATATTAAGATATTTAGGATTAAAACAAGCATGAAGAAACAATAAGAGATAGTACTTACAAATTATCCCTTTTTGTCAATCGATTAGGGGACAATTGATAAATCCATAAATTCTCCCCCTTTTGTCATTAATCCCAAAAATGTGCTTAATAGATCCTTATTGTTCATTCAATAAAGTCTGTTCTCCCCTTGATTGCACACTCAATAAAAAGATTAGGGAGAACAAAATAAAAATAAGGAGCTAGGAATAGGGCAATGATATTAAGCTCCCCCTAAATCTAGGCAATATATGATATCAATTATATCCAAGATTTAGGTAATGGATGTTTCTAATTATACCAATTTAAAGTAGTCATGATTCACAGGATATGAGTGATGCTTAAACATGACATATGAATATGATTTCACATGGAGAAGATTTATTCTTTAAACATCAAGATCATATAGCAAATTTATATAATTTAATCACATGCTCATGATCAAATTAAATTCTAACAATCAAGATCATATAGAGAAGATTACACAAGAAGGAATTGCTTATATGATCACAAGATGTATACAAGATCATGAATCAAAATTGTATAAGTAAGATGCACTTTCATGATCAAGAATTTCATAAACATATCAAGGACATACCTCTTTGCAATGTGTCACCCATATGTATCTTTTAATTCTTGATAATGCCAAATGCAAGTTAGATGACACGTCAAAACAATTCAGGATTAGAGGATACCTCTTGAAAGATACCAATTAATGATACCAATTGAGAGATACAACACCATTTAGAATGACACAATTTAGCATAATGGTGTGCAAAGACATTATTGAATATGGTCAAAAAAGAAACACGTTCCTTTGTCGATTCTTGTCCACCGCATGTTCGAATCGGTCATGATCACCGCTACCGCCTTAGATCCTCGGACTATGGAGCTCCTCTCCATTTCCTTCATCCCACCGTCAAGATGACCCTTTTCCAATACCTTGAACATCAATAGACAAGCACACGATTTCCAAGAACAAATATCTTTTAATTTGACCCAAGTTAGTTTGATAATGTCTAAGTACAACATGCACGATATAAATGATAAGCATGATAATACTAGTTCCACGTAATTTAAAAAATTCTTGATCATGATACCAATTGAAGATTTCATTATACCAATTTACAATAAAAATATTTGAAACTCATTCAAATTTAATATTGACATCCACTTGTAAGAGAGACAATGAGTAAAACACATTCAAACTCACTCTTGAACTTACAAGGGAAATTTTCTCTTTTCCATAATAAACTTCGAGTTATGCAAGAGAGGAAACATTTTGAGGCTAAGATACAATTAAATCCAATTTCTAGAAGAACTTAGCCAAAAGATACACTTTCATTAGAATGAAAACTTAAATAGATATGCTACACTTTGAAGCTTGGATCAATGAATAAGTTCACTTAGTTTTCATCTTGAAAGACTTGCCAAGATTCCAATTTAAAACTCTCAAAATCTCAAAAGATACAAATAGCAGCACAAAATTGATTATAACTTTTAAACCATTGCTCAAATGCAAAAATCATCAACGCGGAAAAGATCCGTCTCGAAATTCTCTTCGAGGGCTACGAAGGCCAAAAACTCATTTGAGCAAAGGAAAACCCCGAAAACTTGACAATAGAGAATGCTGAACTAAAAGTTTCGGGAAAAGAAATCTCGCTTTGAATTGGTCCTTAGGATGAAAACAAGAGCAAATGAGCTCCCAAATTATTTTAGATGAATCATGGAGCCATGAATTGGGTTACCTTAGTTTTCATCACAAGAAAATACTCAAATCATCTTGAAGGTAGGCAAGATTTCAAAAGTGCAATGTGCTGAAAAATTCAGTTTTGATATTCCATTTAAGCCTATTGACAGGGCTGGAAAAAGATTCAAACAAGGTTCATAAATTCTGAAAAAATTATACAATAAAATCCAACTATATAGGATCAATTCTTACAAAGGTGGTCCCCTCAAATTATGCTCTGATTTGGAGATACAAAAATCACAAATTAGCTCAAAACCATGCAAAAGTCTGAATTTTCAGCATTTGTTCAAAGAGAGAAAAAGCCATAACTTTTTCACATGAAGTTAAAATTATTTGAAATTGTGCAGAAACATACTTTGGACTCCTGAAAAACTTTTCCAAAAAGAATTTTTCAAAAAGAAGTCTCCAATCAAAAGATATGCCAAATTTTACTTTGTTGGTATGATTTTCAATCAAAGAGAAGAAAAGTAAATACTTTTTCAAATTAAGTCCAAATGATTTGAAAATATCCAAAAATGAACTTTCGACTATTTAAAAGGTTTCTCAAAAAGAATTTCCTTAAAAGGAGTTTTCTTTTAAAAGATATGGCAAAATGCGCTTTGTAGGCAAAAAGAGAAGTTGAATTTGTATTGAAATCTCAAAATGCAATTTAACTTGGATTTCATTGAGATTTCAACTTTCATGGCTTTGTATGAGTTAGAAATACTATTTCAAGCCAAGAAACTTGAAGAAATCCAACTCAAACAGTAAAACCCACGATATGCAAGAATGGGTAATTTTGGGTCAAATGAAGAATTTTGGCTAAATTCAAATGGCTATATCTTTTGAACGGTTGGTCGTTTGGAAAAACTTTGAACTAAAGAAATTCTTAAAATGACCAACCCTATGAGTTTTGTATTGATCACTTTTTCAAAAACTCAATAGATTTTAACTTATGAAAATATTTCATTTAATCCAAAATCAAGATCCTATAAGATCCATTTGAGGCTAAATTTGCTATTTTGTTTCTAAAATAGAAATTTTTACTCCGAAAGCATTGTAAAACATTTGAAATACATATTTGAGAACTTTTATAAAGATTTTCATAAATATTGACCTTTTAAACAATATTTTTAACTTTTGACCAAAGAGACTCATATAAAGGATATACATGCATATAGTTTTCTACATTATTCCAAAAAGTATCAAATGAAATCCAATAGCCATGAGATTTTGCAGAAATGATCCATGGACATCCAAGAGACTTCTCCAAAAAGAATTTCTCAAATATCACCCTCCAATAAAAAATAGGCCATTAAGAGCATTGGAGGTTTAGGGCCTGTTTGGTAGAGCTCCAGATTCCAGCTTCTCCTGAAATCTGAAACTTGTAGGCTAAAATAAAGTAAATTAAGTTTATCTTTTTGGTCTAAAATGTAAACAAGATAATCTATCTAAACACTCTTAGGCCCTGTTTGTTTCAGCTGGGGATTGTGGAAAGCAGCTTTTAAAAACTAGATTGTAAAAGCTGGATTGTTAAAAAGCTGGAGGTTGAAAAGCTCATGGTTGTTTAGTAACCCAGATTATAGTTGGGGCAATGGTGGGTAATTTTGGTTGAAGTTGGGGAAAGCTAGGAGAGCTGGGGCAATGGTGGGTAATTTTGGTTGAAGTTGGATGGGTATTGTGGTCTTTTGTAAAAAAAAACCTGGGAAAAGCTGGGGAAGAGTGGATTGTGGGATTGCTACAATCTGGCCTCCAAATTGTTATAATCTAAATTAAAAGTTTGCTGTTTGTTGCCCTTCCACTTTTAAAAGCTACTTTCCACAATCCCTAACTGAAACAAACAGGGCCTTAATGTACTCACGACTTGACTTCATGAATCTGGTGAAGCTAAAATTTTCACTTCACCGATTCTCGAATCTGGAGAAGCTGAATCCCGCCAAACAGGCCCTTAGTTTTGACACTAAGTCAAATAAAGTCAAAAATCTTGCAAATGAGTTCAAATAAATTTGAAAATTTTCAGATATGAACTCCATATGCGAGATAAGGTTTTCCAATAAAAATTTTCAATAAATAAATTTTATTTTGAGAAATATGGTGAAAGATGTATTTGAATCACATAAAGGATTAAGATTTTCACCAAATCCTCAAAATGGAACCAAATGAGTTTTGAATGGAAATGTGCACTTATATGGCTTCATATGAGTTAGAGAGATATTTATAAGCCTATGAGCATAATCAAATCCATTTAAATCATAAAATCCAACTTTATGCAAGAGTATGCTAAATAAGATCAAAAGAGAGATTTTGATGAACTTCAAAAAGGTATTTTGCAATAAACCTTGGTAAAATTCATGAAACCAATATGAAATGCTCCAAATGATCAAGATAAACATCAAACACACCATTTAGAGCAATTTCAAAGTAAAGAAGGCATTCGAATTCTTAACGAGATGAATTTGGTAATAAAACCTTTAAGTTTCAAGAAATTCTCTAGTTTTGCCAAAGTGAGCTTAAGTGGGTATTTAATCTTTCCATAAGCTTATATGAGTTGCAAATACCCTTGTGAGTCAACTCATAACATGAAACTTGACTTATTTGGCAAAACTCACTTAAGTGCTAGAAATGGACCCTTTTGGTCAATTCAATTTTCTTAGCGAGTTTCAAAACCTCATAGTTTTAAATACATTGGTCATTTGAAAATCGTTTGAATACGAAAAATATTTGTAATGACCAACTCTATATTTTTGGTATTGAAACTTTTCTTAAATTCGGTTTAGAATTAATTCTATAAAATTATAAGTTTAAATCCAAAACAAGATACTACTATCTAGATTTTGGACTAAAACTTATTTTCTTTTGAAATTAGTTTTGTAAAGCCAAAGCCATTGGAAAACTTTTTGAAAACATTAATATACATTTTTCAACTAGTTTTCCCAAGATTAGTAATTGATACTAAGATTTTTCACTTTTGGCTAAATGGCTTGATTTTGAAAAAATATATATTAGCACTTATATAAATATGGGCACATGTAGGGACATGATATACATGATTATGATTTAGCACTCCCTTAAATGTGCCACTATCCCAAACTTGCTCAAGATTGCAATCAAAATAACTAATAAGTATGAGCAAGCATATAACAAGCAATCTAAATTGATTTTCATGAATAATGCAATATAACCTACACAAGGCTATAAGCTATAAGAATCAATTTAAATACTTGTTACCCGAGATGGCATTGGCTCAAGATTGAAGTGATCATCCTCATGCTTGACTCCATTTTGCAAATGATTAAGTCCTCTTCCCTTTTGAAGAAGCCAAGCGTCCAATACATCTCATATTACCTAAAAATCTTTTAGGCGATTTTTGGTACCCAATCCTTGTTGGGTCCAACAATGTTAGTCACAATAGATTTAGGAACCCAAATGGTCCTAATGTTAATATTTTTGACAAGACTAACATGACTAGGAATAGGTTTGCGATAATTATTCCTCCTAGGCAATTGATTGACATTTTTATAACAAGGCTTAGGAGGACAATGATATTTTGCAAAACTATTTCTAGTTTGATCTCTTCTAAGTATATGATAATTGAAATTATGCATTGGCTTAGAGGATCTAGCATATCTAGCAAATGGTTTGCAATTGTTGTTTTTCCTAAGCACATGATCAACATGATTTTTCTTGGTTTTAGGAGATCTAGCATTTTGAGCAAACACATTTCTAGATTTATTTCTTCTAAGCAAATGATTATCACTATTATGCATAGACTTAGAAGAGTCGACAAATTTGGCAAACACATTACCATTTTTGTCCTTCCTAAGCAAGTGTTGATTATTGTCAATAATAGGCTTAGGAGTGATACCTTTGGGACAATCCTTACCGATGTGCCCTTTTTCCCGACAATTGTAGCAAGTAGGATTTGAACGTCTCTTTTTCTTGACTTGCTCTTTGTCGGTTTGCCTCATTGTTGATGGTTGTGGCTTGATCTCCACTTTATTAGGGCACACGGAGGCGAGGTGTCCCTTCTTGTTGCAAGTGAAGCACTTGATAGTCTTCGTGTGTCTTGCATTGTGCCTCATCTTGCTAGTCTCCCTCTTGGAGATGTAGCCGAGTCCTCGCTTATCTTGAGGCGCCCTTGGCTTGCTCAAGATCTCGTCGAGGATGGCTTTTTCCTTTACACACCTTTTCAAGTCATTTTCTAATCTAATGACTTGGACCTTGAGCTCTTTATTTTCCTCTATAAGGTTAGTCTCAACATGCATAGAGGAAGTAGTAGCAATAGAATTTGAGCAACATGGTAAATCATTGCTAGAGGTGGATATGCATTTATTTGATGAATTGTTTGTAATAGAAATTGGGCAAGGCAATTCATCAACTAAATTACATTGAGTAGCAATATCCACTCTAGACTTAGTGAATTCCTTGAGAAGGACTTTTTCATGATTTTCTTTTAGAATATTATAATCATTTTGAAGTGAGTCATGCTCCAACTTCAAAATTTTATACTTCTTTTTCTCCTTCCCAAGAGATTCATTGAGCTCCTTTAACATATTCATAAATTCATCACAAGAGAGCTCATCATCATCATCATCATCATCATCATCACTTACCTCAATTTTACCTTTTGCCATGTAGCAACGGATTAGTGATGGGAGTGAATCTTCATCGTCGCTTGAGGCGGAGGTTGAGGTCGATGGAGATGTCGGTTCTTCATCACTTGACGTGGAGCTTTGTAAGTTCAACCTTCATTAGTTATGATTTTGGTGTTAATGACAAATCTAATATTGTGATTATCCATTAATGTGATTTTGTTATTAATGACAAATCTTATATCGAGACTAACTTGCTTATTTAGAATATCCTTGATTAGTCTCATCGCATTGAAAAATGGAAAACCCAATGTATGTATGCGTATTTATCTTAGTATTAATTGCATACTTTGGAGTCAAGTTAAAGTATGAATGTCCCCATTATATTAAACCACAAAATGTGCATCATGTTTCCCAATCCATATATTACATGGATGCATATATTTAGGGGGAGTTCACACTCTAACTTGAAGAGTCAATTTAAATGATAATTTAAATTGAGTTCAATTGTCTTATTAATCATTAAAGAATATTTCATCATGTGTTGATGGTGTTCCGTGATTAATTAAGGACAAATGAATAGTTCTTAAGTATAATAAAGCATAAGTTGCATTATTGTACTTAAGACACAATTAAATCATTCAATTTGATTTAGGTTGTGCTCAATTGATCTAAAGGCATCCATTATGTGTTAATGGAGTGCAAGAGATAATTGAGACAACCATGCATCTTGGACTAACAACTTTCATGAGTTGTGATTGAGTTAGGTTAAGTCTAAGGATGATTGAGAACGGGATAAGGACGGCATCATGAGGTGATGAGCGTTAAGAAAAGATCCCGAAGATAAAGAGGAGTCGAGTGATGATCCCGGGGGAGCAAATGAGTGAAGATCATAAAGACCCCAAAGGAGATTGCTTGCGTACGGCGGCGAAGGTATAATTAGATAGGCTAAGGACTTTGTAGTCTTTGAGTTTAAGGTTTTTATCGCCGTACTATTAAGAGGAGTTGATTCCTAGTTTGAGCTTCATCATGTGTTGGTGATCTCAATCCCATGTTCACTCAAGCTCAAATCATTTGGATTTGATTTTTGCATAAGAGTTAACCATTTGGCATGTGTTGCGAATGGGTTAAGTTTATGCTTGGTTGTTATTGGTTTATGCTCTGATTTGCATGTGTTGCAAAAAGGAAGAGCATATGCATTTGGTTTTCGCATAATGCTTTGATTTGCATGTGTTGCAAATAGGATAAGCTAATGCGTTGGCTTTTGCGTGAAGATCACTTTTGCATGTGTTGCAAATGTTGAAGTTTCATGTTTTGTTTTCATTTACAAAACAATCTTTCTTAATCTATGTAGTTTTGCATGGAGCTAAGTTTTGCATATGTTGCAAAAGGTGAGAGCTCATGCATTGTGTTTTAGCTTGTGACTTGATCATGTGTTGATCATCACAAAGGCTAAGTAAAGTTTATGGTTTGTGTTTGCAAAATGTGTTTTTGCAAAATGTTGTTTTGTTATTTGCAAATGTGGTTTGCAAATAAGCTAGAGGATTGATCTTATAGCTTTTCGGGTTATTTGCAAATGTGTTTTTGCAAAAGTTATTTTGATCATGAGTTGGTCATCACATGGTTCAAGGTTGTTGACCCTTGCTAGCTTGTAGTCATGTTTTTGATCAAGTCTATGTGAAGTATTTCGAGAAAATCAGATTTTAGACTTGAATGACTACATTAGAGTTTAGTTTTGGTGATATTTAAAAATATCTATGGTTGATTAAATCTTGAAAATAGGTGAAGATTGTAGCCCTCGTGATAAGCTTCGCATAGAATCAAAAATCACCCAAATCGGAGTTCGGAGTAAAATGTTATGAGCGTTTCAATAACTGCAGCAGCGGTACTACCGCAAAAGCGGTACTACCGCCCGTAGGGGCCGGTAGTACCGCCCTTGCGGTAGCTTTTTGCCAGAGAAGGTGTTTTTGAACTCCTAGGCCGGTACTACCGCCCGTAGGGGCCGGTAGTACCGCAAGTACTGTAGCAACGGCTAGTTTCAGCATTTTTAATGCCCGTTTTGCCCCCCAACGGCTAGTTTTCTTTGTGAGGCTATAAAAAGAGGTCATGGGGGGGCATTTGCTGGTTGATTGAGTATTTTAGATGAAGTGGTGCATGTGTTGCATACTCACATTTGATTCTTGAGCTAAGAGTGAGACTAATTGCATGTGTTGCAATTAGAAGTGGGTTGAGAGTCTCTTGTGCATGTGTTGCACTTGAGGGAGGTCCTTGTGCATGTGTTGCACTTGGTGATCACCGGGAGCGCATTCGTTGTGCTCGGTGAAGTTCAAGCGAAGGAGCGGCTTGTTACTCTTGGAGGTTGCCGACTCCTAGACGGCGTAGGCGTCGTGCGCGGGAGCTCTCAAGGTTGTGAGAAGCCCGGCGAAGTTTGTGAAGGTTCGGGTTGAGCCTACGCGAAAGCGTGAAAAACCACGACTAGTGGAAAGAGGCGGGTGCTCGAGCGGGAGCCGGTCCAAGTGGTTGGGCTTGCCTCAACGTGGACTAGGGGAGACCGGCAAGTCTCCGAACACCACGGAAAAACATCGTTTGCCTCTTGTCTCTTTTACTTTCAAGTATTTACATTTCTAGTATATTGTTCAATTGCTTGATTGTAATAGAATTGCTTAGTATTAATTGATTGATCAATTTAGCAATTCTAGTTTAGAGACATAATTTAGTTAGTGCACTAGTGAGCCTAGTTGATTTAGGCTTTAATTGTCAAAACCTATTTATCGCCTCGCATATATATTTGATTAGGTTTTGACATAGGGGTTGATTGGAGCGAATTATTTAGTGAGCGGTCAAATTTTGTAAAACGCCTATTCACCCCCCCTCTAGGCGCATCCTCGACCCTACAAGCTTGAGGTTTCATCTCTCGACATCTCTTCCTCAATGCAATCCTCAATGGAAGTGGATGATTCAAATAGTTCTTGAAGCTTTATCCATATTTCATGAGCGCTCTTGAGATTGCATATTCTATCAAAAAATTCATCGCTAACAACACAAGATAAAGCATAAGTAGCTTGAGCGTCGAGATGTAGGCATTTCATCTCTCCTTCAGTTGGATTAACTTCATTCAATGGAGAGGAAAAGCCGACATCTACGATCCACCATATTTGGGGGCTCATAGATTTAAAATGAGAAGTCATAATTAATTTCCAATGAGCATAATTTGAGCCATCTAGCACAAGTGAATCATGTGAGTGCACTAATTCTCTAGTCGACATCCTTTACTCTCTAGACGGTTAAGTCTAATAAAATGAGAGACCAAGCTCTGATACCAATTGAAAGGACAGGGGATGTCGCCTAGAGGGGTGAATAGGCGAATAATAAATTTAAAACTAAATCACAATGAATAAAACAATCCCGAGGGTATCAGTCCGGACTATCCGAGCTTTGGTCCGGACACTCCGGTATTTCCGGACTATCCGGGCTTTTACTCCGGATACTCCGGATTGGTCACCCTGAAATGCCGAGAGGGTCAGCCCGGACTCTCCGAGCTTTTACTCCGGATACACCGGTATATCCGGACTATCCGGGGTAATTGTGCGGATACACCGGGTTGGGCACCTCGGATGAAATTTTAATCTTTTCAACTTTTAATCAAACTACTTGAACACAAAGATTCTAAACACTACCAGGTACCTGGAAGAAGTAGAGATCTAGTGGAAAACTCAATAGAAAAGTAGATCGGGCAATTTCAAGATTCAAAATCAAATACTAAAGCAAGAGCAAGAAGCAAACTTGGAGACGATGATTTTTCACCCAGAGTTCGGATCCTTGAGGGGATCCTACGTCTCCGTTGAGGCGGCTCCGTCACACTTGAGTCGGGGTCTCTTTCAACCCTCTTACTCCGGTGTTGCACAAATGCACTCACGGTTTCAACTCCTTTGACGCTTGAGCGGGTCTCTTTCAACCCTCTTCCTCCGGTGTTGCACAAATGCACTCACGGTCTTCACTTCTTTGATTCCTTTTCTTGCAGAGGCGGAATCCGGCCTTCACAAACTTCCCTGACCAACCACACAAAGCTCCGGTGGCTCGAGGCGACCTCCTAGCCGCCTAGGAGTCCTCAACCTCCAAGAGTAACAAATGCTCACGAAGAACAAGCTTGGAAATGAAATCAAGTGCTCAAACAACTCAAATCTCACTCAACCTAACACCTCACTCCTCAAACCCTTCCCAACCCTTCTCACAAAGGGGATCACTTAGATCTAAGGGTAGAGGGGTGTTTAGGGGGCTCAAGAACAAGAGGAGAACCCCTCAAAGCTGCGGGATAACGGCCACTTTTCAAATGGGAAGGAGGGGGCTTTAAATAGAGGTCCCCAAAAAACTAGCCGTTTGAACTGCGCAAAGTCCGGATACTCCGGACTTAAACCCCGGATACTCTGGACACCCCAGATACTCCAGACTCACCTGGATACTCCGGATTGACCAAACCGAGAGTACCATCCCGGATACTCCGGACTTAACCCCGGATACTCCGGATTGGACTGAGCAGCCCGACGAAAACGAGCATAACTTTTGACTCCAGACTCCGATTTCAGTGATTTTGGACTCTATTGAAAGCTAAGAACAAGGGCTACACAACCAACAAAGTCTCACTATCCAAATCTCAAAGGATAAATCCAGATTTTACCAAGAATCTAAGGGAGACCTACAATTCTCACTTTCTGGCACCACCAACACCACTCTATCTCTAAGTTTCACAAGGTTGGATCACTTGAGCACTTGACACATCTAAAAGTCATTCGACGTCGCATCTCTCTTAATAGTACGGCAATCCTTAGACTCAAATTCAAACAAGAAATCTAAGTCTTACATTCAATCCGCATGCCGTCTTCTTTCTTAATGCCGGTGCATGAAGACCTTTACCATATAGTTGATGACATCTTCGCCTTGTCCAACTTGACTCGATTCACCTCATAAGACTCTCATCCTATCAACCTTGACTTGATCATCCTCTCCGACGATTTCCACGCCAAGTCGATTTTTGACTTAGTCCTTAACTCTTGGTGACACCGCCGTCTTGTTGACCTCGGCTTAACGATCATCCTCCAAGATATCTTGGTCGTCATACACACACGGGACCTAATTCTTTCCAAATCACTCATGAAAAGCATTAGTCCCAAAAGCTCAATAGATATGAAGAAATTGATATTTGTGAGCAATTAAGTACCACAAGTGTTTCATATAAAGAAGCATAATATAACTGGAAACACTTGACATAAGAAATGTTCTCTACTAAGTGCATCATGGTGAATATATAATTTGATCTATATGCACTAGAGAGATAATCGCCAATATGATGAATCAATTAAATCATGGCATGGATCACAGTCTTTACTTTAAATGAAGCACATGATAGAATATACACGAATTGTACATGTGCAGATAATATTTGGAATAAGAGTAAATATGTGATCCAACTCTAGATTAAACTTCACTAGGAGAGGTGCATGAGAAGATACACAACTAAAACATGCATGCACCAAGTCAATCTATAGCAATGTGAAGTTTAACTCTAGTTAATACATGCATACTAAAAACAAAGCACATAATGAACTCAAATGAATATATATGCACAAATAAATATGACATGAACCAATGTGCATATATATAATCAACATGCTACTTGGAGTTCACTATGCATTTGCATAAGAGGAATGCAATAACAAATATAGAAGGGATACCGAGATTGCATACCTTATCTTTGCTTAACCATCCCACTTGATTTTCCTCTAAATAGATGAGACTGATACTCAACTAGGCAACAACATGTTAGTCTCATAACAATATAATCATATTAGAGGTTTGTCATTTGTTAAGCACTAAGTTAAGCATTTACTCAATTACATAGATTGTCATTATATGCGTTTGTCATTAATCACCAAAATAACATAAATGCCTAGATGCACTTTTAGCCCTCATATTATTCTTCTATGATGTTATTGTTGTTGTATTTGCTCAAAGATTGGTTAGAGTTTGCCTGCCTATTGAATAAATTTACAATTTGATAGGTGCTAGAGCAACTGAAGGACAAAGGATTGAAGCAAATAAGGATGGCTGAAGGACAATTGCAGCAGCCGACTAAATAGACAACTCTTGCCAGGGAGAACAGGGACTTCACAATATCTAACCAGATCGGAATGGAGCTTGCTGCTCTCTGTGAGCAGACTCTATGGAGTACTTTCATCGTTTATGTTTTCAGAGTTACATATATTTTACATATACATATACATTATTATAGGAGAGTTAAATCAAGCTTTAGAGAATTGAATAGCTAAAATGATGAGCTAAAATACAATCATGACCATCGCTCTCAGTTTTATTTGCCCACAGTTTGAGCTGCAGTTTTTATATTTACATTGTTGTTTGCCTCCTATTATTAAAATTTCTTATTGTTCAGCACTTACTATACTTATTAATCATGTACTTGGATATGCTACACAATGATAGCTATATAACTTATGTAAGCACCTCTAGGGTATTAGATATATGCTGGCCAATACCATGATTCATACCAGTGCAATAGAATAAGCATGGGCGCATGTACTATACTGGACCGCTCAGTACGTATTTAACCAATACTAATTACCGATATATAATATATGTTCACATGTATGACATAGACAATAGATTTGTTTGCACCATACCTTGCTAATCCTCTTATCTCTATGATTATCATCTTATTGCACCTAATGTTACCTTCATGCCTATTGCCAGCTTCATGCTATACGGCATGGCGTAGCGTGCAACCCACACTAGTAAATAGAACATCACACTAATTTATGTTGAAATCTAAAATACATCTTATATTTATAGACAATATGATTTAAATAATACCTTGATTAGTCACTGTAAGTTCAATCAAGGTAGTCCTTGTATGATTTTGGTGATTAATGACAAACATAGTTATTGAAAATGTTTATTTTAAAGCAGTGCTTAATGACAAACCTCTAATACGCTTATTGATATGAGACCAATATGTTCATCGTGAAGATTGTTTTAGTCTCATCTTATTTAAAGGGAAATCTTATATGAAAAGAATGAGTTTGCAACTTTGAGATATGTACTCGGTATTCCACTCTTATCCATTAGTGCATTTGTCATATGCATGTTATATTCATTTTGGCATAAACATTACCACACTGTTCGTATTTTGCTTTTGGGATTATGTTCTTATTTGTTGTTTAGTGATCCTTTGGTTGCTTCTTTATAGACTTCACCATGCTTGATCATATTTGTGCATATAAGCTCACCATGAATGTTTCTATCATGCACAACCTTTGTGGAGTCTAATTTGGTTTAAATATTTGTTTCAATGTTGATCCATGTATCTATGTGAGTTTAATTCATTGGATCAATATATCTTCATATCTTGATTTTAAGAGAGCTTATGATGGGTATTTGATAATTTGTGTTTTGGTGATTGAATTTGATTGTGATCGATTTGGATTTGGATGTTTGACACTTTTTCGAAAGTGCTTTCATGGGGAACGGACCGGATTTAGTGCTTAGAATATGCACTGAATCACCCACTCAATCTAACAGCAAGTTTCCCTTTTATGCCAGACCAAACTCTCTAAAAACTCCCATGTATGACGGACCAAATATTTTGGTCCGGCATACATGTTAAACACCCATGTATGACGGACCAAATTATTTGGTCCGTGATACACAGGTTTTTGACAGTGTTTCGTATTTTGCATTTTTGAAGGTTTTCCCATACTAGAAAAAATAAAGTGTCTACATAAAAGTTGTACAGAATTTTAAGACGAATCTTTTTCATGTTGACAATTTTTTCATTTGAGCAACCGAAAAAATTATAAAAAATTCAGAAAGTGGACTGAATTTCTGTGTGTATGATGGACCAAATTATTTGGTCCGCGGTACACAGGCTTTTGACAGGGGGCTTGATGTTTTGCATTTTTGAGAGTCTTCCCGTGCTCAGAAAAATAAATTTATATATGAAAGTTGTAGAGAATTTCGAGGCGAATCTTTTTCATATTGACAACTTTCTCATTTGAGCAACTAAAAAAATTCATAAAAATTCTTGAAGTTGCCTGCTGTGTTGTGAAGAAATCTTTATGTTCTTTGGTGTTGGAATTGTAAATATTTTTCAATGCACATGTCTTCCTCATTCATATTCATTCATGTGCATATTATTAAGAAGATAAAAGATTAATTGAGTAATTTAAATTGATTTTCCTTGCAATTAATTTAAATAACTTTTGGTATTATTCTCACTAAGTGTATGAATCAAATGCATATACATCTCGGTGCACTTAGTAGGAGTATTCTTTTGTCAAGTGTTTCATATATATTGGGTTTCATTATCAAACACTTGTTGAGCTTAAAATTTAATGACTATCAAATATATCCATGCAAATCTATTGAGCTTTTGGGACTAATGTCTTTCTTGAGATGCTTTGAAGAGAATTAGGTCCCAAGAGCATGTGTGATGACTAAGTCGTGATAAAGAATTGATTGCTAAGTCAAGATCAACTAGATGAGGATTCACCAAGAGCTGAGGACGAGTCAAAATCGATTTGATGAGAGGATCATCGGGAGGATGATCGAATCAAAGTCGACAGGCGGAAGAGCCTCATGAGGTGATCAAGTCAAGATTGACAAGATGAAAACTTCAACAATTATGACGGTCATCATGTACAACACATCAAGTAAAAAGCATGAAACTTAGAAGTGAACCTAAAGATGCTCAAGGCCAAGGTATGGCTAGTATAGGACTAAGGTTGTTTCCTAGTCTTTCACCGGTCTTGGTGTTGGTGGAAAGACCGGATTGATAGGATAGTTGTCGTTCTATCAAGAGGAGTCTGGATCGATATTGATCGGACCGTTTCCAAGCTCTCGAGTGATGCACATTGAGTCTCCTTACCCCTAAGTGAGCCTAGTGTGGTGTCTTGGAGTGTTAGAAGTGTTTAGTAAAAAAGAGAAGCTAGTGGAGTCCAAAAATGTGAGGTTTTAGGTGTCTTTTGATTCCTTATGAATTCTACACTCATCCTTTGGTATCTAGGTGCTGAGACCTTGCTAGATGGATAGCCCTTGTTCTTAGCTTTCTATAGAGCCCAAGATCACCCAATTCCGAGTTCGGACGAGAGAGAAATCGTAGTTTTCGTGCTGACTGTACATACAGTGACGGACCAAATTTTTTGGTCCGTCGTGAATGGGATTTTGCATAGTCCAGTCCGTGGCGAATATAAAATCCTCTGGTGCTGTCCCTAATGGCTAGTTTTGAGTTCCAACGGCTAGTTTTGGAGGTGTTGGGTATTTATACCCCTCCAACCTGTTGGGAACCAACTTTTGGCAACCCATTCATCATCTTTGAGCTGAAGGTGTGTGAGAGGAACTTCTACGTGTTAGGAGTGTCCAAGACACTAATCTTTTGAGTGTGATTAAGAGAATCCTAAGTGCGATTAGTGTGTGATCAAGAGTGTCCTGTGTGCATCTCTCTTGAGTTTGATCCTGTGTGATCAAATAAGTTTCGGGCTTGTTTCTCTTGGTGCTTAAGAGCACCTAGACGGTGTGGAAAATGTTAAGCCGGTGATCTTCTCAACGAAGGTTGTGAGAAGGCCCAGGCGAATCGAGTGCTAGTGAGCCAAGAGATAGGGCTTGAGGACGACCTATTTACTCTTGGAACTAGCGTGCTGTAAGAGGTTGGGGCTCACCTCACTGTTGTGGTGGAAGAGTCACCCTAGTGGAAACGAGGCGTGGGCTCGAGCGGGAGCCGGTCCTTGTGAGGAGCAAGGGCTTGCCTCAATGTGGAGTAGGAGCGTGGCTCCGAACCACGGGATAAAAATACTTGTGTCACTTGTGGTATCTCTTGTCTCCTTTATGGATTGTTTTACTTTGTATTTATCCATTATGCATCTTATGACTTATATGATTATTTGAGTACCTTACTAGCTATGCCCTTGTCATGTGTTGACTTGTCTATGCTAACTAATTTATCTTGAGCAATTTTATTGCTAGCATCCTCATATCTAGAATTGAATTACTTGCTTGTCTCCCTAGGATTGCAAACCAAGAATTAGTTAATTCTTATTCTAGGGTGCTTATCTTGCTTGCCATCACCTAGGATAATAACCTGTGTTCAAATATCAGTTTTCATCTTCCTCATTACATTAAGATTTTGACACAAGTATAAAATTGGTTTAGAGATGAAGAAGCCCAATTCACCCCCCCTCTTGGGCATCTGATTCCTTACAAGTGGTATCAGAGCTAGGGCTCTCACTAAATAGACTTCACCGTCTTGAGAGTGATCGGATGACCATGGAGGATTTTATGCACCTAGGTGATGCACCTTTATTTGATAGCATGAACTACAATTGTTTGAAAATTTGCATGTCATGCTATCTCCAAGCTATGTATTATCTTGTTTGGCGGATTGTAGATGTTAGTTTTTCTCTTCCAAAGAACTCCAAGGTTCTAACCTTTGAGGATGAGAAAAACTCGCATCTCAACGCTCTTGCTATTAATACTTTGTTTAGTGTTTTGAGCGTAGATGAGCAAAAGAAGGTGAGCCATCTTAAGAACGCTCATGATGTGTGGATGCAAATTCAAAGAAACCACAACAAGTCCATTAATCAAGAAGATGCAATTCAAGAATGGACTTCAAGTGATGATTTCTCCACATTAAGCTCCGATGATGATGAGTGTTCTTCATCTCCCACTTCACCTCATTGCTTCACGGCTGAAGGTAATGATGAGGTTGTTGACAATGAGCCCTCCCATGATGAATTGATATATATGATTGGTAGGCTCTATGATTCCCTTGAGAAGGAGATAAGGAAATTACATAACTTGTCTCAAAAGCTCAATTTGCTTCAAAAGTCATATGATGCCTTAAAGAGATATCATTAAAATCTCCTCCTCAAGAGTGTTAATGCTAGCAAGGTGGATGTAAGTTTAAGCTGCACCATTCTAGATGATTTGCCTTGTTTAGATGTCATTCCATCCACATCATCTAGAAATAACATATCCACTTCTTGTGATGATTTACTTGACATACCATGCTACTCTAGTGCTAAGGTGGATGCTTACATGACTTGTGGTCTATTAGATGATGTGTCTTGTTTAGGTTCCACTCCTAATACTTCATCTAACAATAATAGCTCCACCTTATGTGATGAATTGATTGATGAAATTCTTGGCACTAGTGCAAATGCTTTCATTTCAAATATGTCTTGTAATGAGATGAATAATGTGCCTAACTGCTCTAACTTAATTGCTCCAATTTCCTCTAGTATTTGCTATACTAACCTTGATGTAGAGGAAAATAAAGAGCTCAAGGCTCAAGTTGAAAAATTGAGAAAGGACTTGGAGAAATGCTACAGAGGGAAAGCCAACATAAATGCCATCTTGGGCAACCAAAAATCTGAGAAGGATAAGAAGGGTCTTGGTTTCATCCCTAAGAAGAGCAATCATAAGACAAGACACTCCAAGTCCACGAAGAACAAAGGAAGTTGCCCTAAGCCGACAAGATGAGGAACATTCGGTACTTTGGATGCAATAAGTTTGGGCACCTTGCCTCAGCGTGTCCTAACAAAGTGGAGACCAAGAACACATCCATCAAGAGTCAAACCGGCAAAGAGCAAGTCAAGAAGAAGAAAGTCTCAAAGCCAACTCACTGCAATTGCCGAGAAAAGGGGCACATTGGTAAAGAGTGTCCTTATGGTAAAACTCCTAAGCCCATCCTTGTCAATGATCATTATATGCTTAGGAGAGATAAATATGGAAATTTGTTTGCTAAAAATGTTAGCCCAATCAAAAATAATGTCAAGGCTATTTGGGTGGCAAAACACATAATTCATGACAATTCTCTTGGGGAGCAAGGGGACACCTTGGGTAAGAAAGAAATTGGGAGTTTACCCAAGGATGGTGGTAGGATAAGCCTCAAGGTGAATTTTGTCAAGAAGGGTGTGCTTTGCCTCCTTGCTAAAAATTCAAAACCCATGGCTAACCAATATACTAAGTGTCCCAAAATGAATTCTAAAAGTAGTAAGTCTTGCTATTCTCATATTGATACTAAGAACAAGACATCTACTCGGGCACCCAAATACATTATGACTAACACTCATGGACCCAACAAGAATTGGGTACCCAAATGTGCTTAAAGTGCTTAATAGATTTTGAAGAGGCATTGAAGGGCTTGGCACGTGCATGAATAAGGTGGAGTCACCACCAACCATTTGAGGCCAAGCATGAAGATATACAAGCCATCATCATGTACCAATGCCACTTCGATAACAATTTAAATTCAAGCACTTTACCTTGTGTAGGTAATTACATTCCAATGCATATCATGAAAAATCATTCTATCTTTCATGCTCTTATTCAAAACTCTAATATTGTTTTATGAGCTTGATAAGTGTTGTGGCACATTAAGGGGGAATGTTAATTCAATATTCATGTGTATCACATCCCTATATATGTGCCCATATTTATATAAGTGCATATATATTTTCAAAATCAAGCCTTTTAGCCAAAACTCAAAATTTGTATACTCTATTAGTAATCTTTTGAAAAACTAGTTGATAAATGTATAAAAATATTTTCATAAGGTTTTTTCAAAGGTTTTGGCTTCACAAAATCTATTTTGAAAAGAAAACGAGTTTCATGCCCAAAATCTAGATAGTAGTATCTTGTTTTGGATTTAAACTTATAATTTTCATAGTTTTAAAGGTAAAGAGATTTTGAAAATAATTTCAAAACAAAAATCCTAGAGTTGGTCATTCTTAACAATTTTCGTGTTCAAAAGATTTTCAAAAGGCCAACCTAACAAAAGCTATTTGTTTTTGAAATTCACCGAAAGACTTAGTTTTGATCCATATTGGTCATATTATTGCATTTATCGAGTTTCACCTTTTGGACCGGATCATGTGCTATATCTAGGTTCCAAATGGCTTCTTAAACTCATACACAAAAGAGAAGGAGATTCTTAAAAGCTCAAACCTCTACTTCTTATCTCATTCTCTTATTTGCTTTTGTGTTATTTGAAAATTTGACTTTGTGGATTCATTTGGTTCTTCAAAAGAACCCTCTTTGGACAAAAGTAAAAGTTGTATTTAAAAGACCCAAAATTTGTGAAAAGTCTTATAAAACAATTATACTATGTATTTCAAAAGTTTTACAAGATTTCAAAAGAAAATTTCTATTTTGAAAACTAATTTGGTCAAAACATTTGTGTTTAATTCAAATATACCTACAAGTAATATTTTGGCATTCAAATTGGATTTTATTATTTTCATTAGATAGTCATGGCTTCAAAATGTATTCCAAATCCTTTAAGCCATGAGGATTCAAATTGTGGATGAAATCCAAATTGAAGTTGCACTTTGAGGTCTTTATGAAACTTGTTTTATTTTTATGCCTTATAGCGCATTTTGCCAAAATTATGCTAAAAGAAAATTCTTCGAAAAGAAAAGGTTGTTTCAATATGTTTGAAATAGTCCAAAGCTGGTTCCCTGAAAATTTCAAATTATTTGTACTTTATTTGCAAAAGTTTTCGAAAAGTCTGTAAAATCTTCAGTTCAGTCGTGCCACAGTCGGCATTACCACACCTGTAAGACGGTAGTACCAGAGCCCCGGCAGTACCGCATCTGTAAGGTGGTAGTACCGGTTCTGGATTGCTGAGCTTCAATGATACCACTATAGTCTAAGTTTTTCAGATTTTTCGAGATTGGCTTTGGAATATCTTTTATTTGGAGCTTCTCTTTTCAAGAATTCTTTTTAGTAAAAGATTCTTATTATCCCAAAGTTTGTTTGTGCAAAATTTCAAAAGCTTTGCAGTTTATTTGAAAGTGAATTTAGGAGGTATCAGTTTTGAGTATTCAATTGATTTAAAGGTGATAGTTACTTGATCTTTTGAAAAGACAAAACTTGTGCAAGTCAAATGCAAATAACTCCTTGATTCATTTATTGAATATTTTGGGGAGTTTATTTATGTCAAGTTTTGGGCACTTAATTGCTTCCAAGTGGTATCATCTCCTTAATTCGTTCTGATACTCTTTCTGAATCTTTGTGATTTAGATTTTCAAAATCAAAAGCAAATTTTTGCAACTTGGATTTTCTTGATCTATCTTAAGTTGCCTTTCTCTTTGATGCATGTAAATGTTCATTGCTTTGATACCTATCGATTTTATCTATTTATTCCTTCAAATGGTATCAATTCTTTATGATTTGATCCTAAGTGGCATCAAATTGAGCATGTATTCATTTTCTTGTGTTTACATTTAGTATCATTGAGTTTCTCTTTTCTACAAGTGGTATCATTGAGGTTATTTCTCATTCTTTCTACTAATATCCTTGGTTATTTGAATTCTTTATAGTGGTATCATTGAAATTGCTTATTTCCTACAAGTGGTATTTTTATTGCCTTCTTGTAGCATTACTCTGATACCTAAATTCTTGGTTAAGAATTTTCCTCTCAAGTTAAAATTGTAAGTTCAATTGCTTAAGAATTCTCTGTGTGAGATTCTTTATGAATTGAAATCCATAAAGAGGAACAAAATGGTTTACCTTATCTTATTCTATTGCCCTGAGCTTAATGGATATCTTTTCATTTGGATCTTCTTTTGAATTGACCATTTGCAAACTTATTTGGAATTACCACAGTAAGGGGGAGCAAATTATTTTTAATATGACATTGTACCCCAAAGTGGGTACAAATCAATCATTTGCTCTTATGTGGTCTTGCTTTTATTTGCACTTCTTTTTTGGGCCACATGAGTTAAATAAAAAGCGATATTTGAATTCAGTATACTATTGTGGCCTAATTCTTAATTCCTTGCATCTTCAAACCACAATAGATTCTCTTATGATGTTTTATAAATATTCACAATTATGGGGAGCTAAATATCACTTCATATATTTCTAGCAACCCTAAAGAGTGAAAAAGATACCCTTGGTGGTATATGTACCTTGAAAAAGCTTTTAAAAAAGGTCCAAACTATCATATATGACTTGGTTAAACACATGGGGACATATTTTGAAAAAGCTACATATTTCTTCACCTTGGGTTGAGTTGCTGAAACTTTCAGTTTTGGACATATTTTGGGCTGCCTATATCCATATGTGTTTATAATCTGAGAAAATCATTGTAATGAGCTTTGATGCTCCATAGTTGATCTTAATGGGTAAATTCTCTCATGACTTGTGGACCATGGTTGAACTTTGTGTTGGCCCTGTTTTGAAGCTTAAGTTGAAGGTCTAAAATGTGAATTTTTCAGCTTGATGCAACCGTGACTTCTTGCATATCATTTGATTTGGTTGCATTATTGGAAAGCCTTTCGAGATGAAAATGAGGATGCATATAAATAGTAGCTCTACAATTTACTTAATATCCATCGCAGAAAATTTACTTGAGTTTCTCATTCGATCGAAAGTGTTCATGTGTATGTCTCTTGGAGTTGGTATCATTTCTTAATCTTTGGCTCCAAGTGTTCCCTCTTAATTTTATTGATTTTATCCAATAAAGGAGGTTATTTTCATTGTAAGTTCAAGAGCTTGTTTGTTTACTCGATCTTTATCTTTTGCTCTTACTTACAAAAGACATCAAATTTATTTTATTCGATCTTTGCCTTTTCTTGCAAGCGTAATCTTATTTCCTTGATCCACTATCTTCTAATTGCAATATTTTTCAAGTGGTATCAAGTAGTATCTTGCTTTCCTTGCAAATGGTTTTGTTTTTCAATCTGCATCATATAGTGCATCTAGCTTATTCATTTGCCATATAACCCACTTTATTCGTATAGTCATATCTTACAAGTGGTGTTATCTCTTTTAGTCTCTCAAAGTTACAAACTTACAAGTGGTATCAAGTAGGAAGATATTTGTTTCTGGAAATCGGTTGTTTGTCTACTCATGTGCAAGGGATCGAAGGAGGATCAATGTCGACGGTAGGATGAAGGATATAGATGGGATCTATAATCCGAGGGATCGAAGGCTGTGCGAAATAATCGGGTTTGGTTCAAGCAAGTGGTGGGTGAGAATCGACAAAGGGACGTATTCTTTCTTATGACCATATCGTAAATGCCTATGCATTAACTTGTGAGGACTTGATTATTTGTGATATCCTTTTCCCTTACAAGTGCTTTACAAATGGTATATATGACAAGTGGTATTCTTCTATACAAATTGCTTATGTGTTATCTAACATTTCTTCTGTGAGTTAATAGATGCTTTATTTTGATATAGATGACACACCATATTGAGGTACCCACTTGCCCATTACTTTTAGAGATCATGAGCCTGTACTTCACTTATATCTTGTGTCTCATGATCATGATATTCTATTATTGTTCTAGATTATTTCTCACAAGTGATTTCACATATCCATGTCATGCTTGTTCTTACTTATATCCTTATGGCATGACACATTTGCTTCATTAGCTACTTGTGATTTGTTATTGACTAAATCTTGGATATTATTGCTTTCATATCATGCCTAGATTTAGGGGGAGCTTGATTTTCATGATCTACCTTTTGCTCCTTATTATACCTTACTCTCCATTATCTTGTTTATTCATCTCATAAGAGAGTAGGGGTATTCATGTTGATTTATTATATATGATAATCTTTTTGGATGATTAATGTCAAAAGGGAGAGAATTTTCATGTATTATCAATTGCCCCCCTTATTTATTTATAGAGCCAAAAAGGGGAGAATTTCATGTGCACAACTTTGTTTTGTTTTTATTGCCATATTGTCATTTATTGCAATTGATATGAGGTTTTTCATAAATCACTAAAAAGGGGGAGATTGTAAGTTCAAGGTAGCCCTTGTATGATTTTGGTGATTAATGACAAACATCGTTATTGACAATGTTTATTTTAAAGCAGTGCTTAATGACAAACCTCTAATATGCTTATTGATATGAGATCAATATGTTCATCGTGAAGATTGTTTTAGTCTCATCTTATTTAAAGGGAAATCATACATGAAAAGAATGAGTATGCAACTTTGAGGTATGTACTCGGTATTCCACTCTTATCTATTAGTGCATTTGTCATATGCGTGTCATATTCATTTTGGCATAAACATTACCGCACTGTTCGTATTTTGCTCTTGGGATCATGTTCTTATTTGTTCTTTAGTCATCCTTTGGTTGCTTCTTTATAGACTTCACCATGATTGATCATATTTGTGCATATAAGCTCACCTTTAATGTTTCTATCATGCACAACCTTTGTGGAGTCTAATTTGGTTTAAATATTTGTTTCGATGTTGATCCATGTATCTATGTGAGTTTAATTCATTGGATCAATATATCTTCATGCTTTGATTTTAAGAGAGCTTATGATGGGTATTTGATAACTTGTGTTTTGGTGATTGAATTTGATTGTGATCGATTTGGATTTGGATGTTTGACACTTTTTCGGAAGTGCTTTCATGGGGAACGAACCAGATTTAGTGCTTAGAATATGCACTGGATCACCCACTCAATCTAACAGCAAGTTTCCCTTTTATGCCAGATCAAACTCTCTAAAACTCCCATGTATGACGGACCAAATATTTTGGTCCGGCATACATGTTATACACCCATGTATGACGGACCAAATTATTTGGTCTGTGATACTACACTTAGTAGGAGCATTCTTATGTCAAGTGTTTCATATATATTGGGTTTCATTATCAAACACTTGTTGAGCTTAAAATTTAATGACTATCAAATATATCCATGCAAATCTATTGAGCTTTTGGGACTAATGTCTTTCTTGAGATGCTTTGAAGAGAATTAGGTCCCAAGAGCATGTGTGATGACCAAGGTGTGATAAAGGATTGATTGTTAAGTCAAGATCAACTAGATGAGGATTCACCAAGAGCTGAGGATGAGTCAAGATCGATTTGATGAGAGGATCATCGGGAGGATGATCGAATCAAAGTTGATAGGACGGAAGAGCCTCATGAGGTAATCAAGTCAATGTTGACAAGACGAAGACTTCAACAATTATGACGGTCATCATGCACAACACATCAAGTAAAAAGCATGAAGCTTAGAAGTGAACCTAAAGATGCTCAAGGCCAAGGTATGGCTAGTATAGGACTAAGGATGTTTCCTAGTCTTTCAACGGTCTTGGTGTTGGTGGAAAGACCGGATTGATAGGATAGTTGTCGTACTATCACGAGGAGTCCAGATCGATATTGATCGGACCGTTTCTAAGCTCTCAAGCGATGCGCATTGAGTCTTCTTACCCCTGAGTGAGCCTAGTGAGGTGTCTTGGGGTGTTAGAAGTGTTTAGTAAACGAGAGAAGTTAGTGTTGTCCAAAAATGTGAGGTTTTGGGTGTCTTTTGATTCCTTATGAATTCTGCACTCATCCTTTGGTATTTGGGTGCTGAGATCTTGCTAGATGGATAGCCCTTGTTCTTAGCTTTCTATAGAGCCCAAGATCACCCAATTCCGAGTTCGGACGAGAGAGATATCGCCGTTTTCGTGCAGGCTGTACATGCAGTGACAGACCAAATTTTTTTGTCCGTCATGAATGGGATTTTGCTTAGTCCAGTCCGTGACGAATGTAAAATTCTCTGGTACTATTCCCAACGGCTAGTTTTGGGTTCAAACGGCTAGTTTTGAGGGTGTTGGGTATTTATACCCTTTCCAGACTGTTGGGAACTAACGTTTGGCAACCCATTCATCATCTTTGAGCTGAAGGTGTGTGAGAGGAACTCTTATGTGTTAGGAGTGTCCAAAACACTAATTTTTTGAGTGTGATTAAGAGAGTCCTAAGTGAGATTAGTGTGTGATCAAGAGTGTCCTGTGTGCATCTCTCTTGAGCTTGATCCGGTGTGATCAAATAGGCTTCGGGTTTGTTACTCTTGGTGCTTGAGAGCACCTAGACGGCGTGAAAGGCGTCGTGAGCCGGTGATCTTTTCAACGAAGGTTGTGAGAAGGCCCGGGCCAATCAAGTGCTAGTGAGCCAAGAGACAGGGCTTGAGAACGGCCTATTTACTCTTGGAACTAGCGTGCTGTAAGAGGTTGTGGATCACCTCACCGTTGTGGTGGAAGAGTCACCCTTGTGGAGACGAGGCGTGGGCTCGAGCGGGAGCCGGTCCTTGTGAGGAGCAAGGGCTTGCCTCAACGTGGAGTAGGAGCGTGGCTCCGAACCACGGGATAAAAATACTTGTGTCACTTGTGATATCTCTTGTCTCTTTTATGAATTGTTTTACTTTGTATTTATCCATTATGCATCTTATGACTTATATGATGATCTGAGCACCTTACTAGTTATGCCCTTGTCATGTGTTGACTTGTGTGCTAACTAATGTATCTTGAACAATTTTATTGCTAGCATCTTCATATCTAGAATTGAATTGCTTGCTTGTCTCCCTAGGATTGCAAACCAAGAGTTAGTTAATTCTTATTCTAGGGTGCTTATCTTGCTTGCCATCACCCAGGATAATAACCTGTGTTCAAATATCAGTTTTCAGCTTCCGCATTACATTAAGATTTGGACACGGGTATAAAATTGGTTTAGAGATTAAAATTTGAAGAAGCCCAATTCACCCCCCCCCCTCTTGGGCATCCGATTCCTTACAAAGGTTTAGAGGGCGAAGGAAAAGGCCCTTGAAGCTAGATTCGGTACGTATGAAGACTCATACCAAAACCTGCCAGGCATGCTCAAGCTATTAAAGGGAGGAATGTTGGGGCAGTTATGGATGCTTTTTAGCAGCACTCGCAGCGTTTCCTAGGGAAGATGGTTCTAAAGCGAGCATTTTTGCATTCGGTACATGCATCAACACATTCAAACATTGCTGGTCATTGCTTTGTGTAGACGACATATTCTTGATTGGGAAGTACAAGGGACTGATTTTGACTGTCATCAGAATAGATGCTAACAACTAGATTCTTCCTATTGCGCTGGCTTTTGTGGAGAGTGAGAACACAGATAGCTGGTTTTGGTTTTTGAGGAATGTGAAAGCCGGAATCATCGGCCAGTGACCTCGGGTTTGAGTAATACATGATCGTCACCATGGGTTGTTGAAGGCAATTCTACAGTTGCAACAAGTTCAAGACGAGCCATCTCCATGGACTAAATTTCACGAAGCAGGTGGCGCAAACGGCACATCGAGCGAATTTTTATAAGCAATTTAGAAACAAAGCTCTAGCAAAACTGTTCAAGAGGTTGTACAATCAGAATCAATAGAGGAAGTTCGATGTTCTATGGAAGAAGCTAGACGAACCGACGAGGAAGCATACAACACAGGCTGCAGAAGAGGCCCCCGTAGCGCTTGATGACTTACCTACGGACCCTCCATAATTGATTAGGAGGAATGTTAGGGTCACAAAATGCTTCTCTGAATGGATTAAGAATGAGCTAAGAGAGAAGTAGGCTTTGCTTTTCGATATAGATGGTGTAAGGTATGGTGTGATGACGACTAATCTGGTAGAGGTTCCAATTGGGTGATGAGGGGGTCTCAGGCCCATTCCTCTCATTGCTATAGTGGAGAGAGTTCTTAATGGATCGTCATGCCAAAGCGTTGGTCACCATGAATAATTCTGCAGTGAAGTACTCAAATACGATCACTGCATACATGGAAGATAAAGCAAAAAAGGATGAGATACATAGAGCGTTTAAGATGGGCACAAGAGAGTCGCGCTTCAAGGTATTGTGTAAGGATAAGGTTCGTCTTGAGATAAACCACGGTAGAGTTGTCCAAGAGTGCACCCTTAGGAGGTGGAGTTGTTCCTGTACATACAACATACCCCTTTTGTTACACATGCCATATACACACGTAATGGCCGCATGTTCGACCATTCGTATGGATCCGAGCATATTCATGGATCAATGTTTTATGAAGAAGGCGGTGACTGCAATTTGGAGCAGAAAAATGTACAGTATCGGTATACTCATGAATTTGCCTTTAACAACATTTTGCTTCTTAAGATGAATTAGTGAATTTGAAGTAAAACATTATTAAAATTATAATATTTAATTGAAAACTCCCCCTAAGAGAGTGTGTATGGGTGAGGAGGTGACATTTGCACACTTGAGATTTTTTGAATTTTTGACGGAGATTCCCTTTAAATATCGATTTAAGGATAACAATATATATGCAATAAATATATCAAGCATGAAGATAATATGAGATAATAAACCATAGATGAAATTTTAGTGCAACGCAAGGATAAACATTTTAAACCACATAAACATCTACATGTCAACATCCAACAACAAGAACAACAAGGTTCATTAGCTTATATATATATATATATATATATATATATATATATACATATATATATATATATAGGTATATATATATGTACATATGTATATATATGTATATGCATATATATATACATATATATACATATGTACATATATATATATGTACATATATACATATGTATATATATATATATATATATAACTTAAGCTAATCCTCTAGAACTTCATCTTCATGTCTTAGTCTTCAAGATTGCTTTGCTCCCTTTCTCCATGCTTCTCCCCCTTTGGCATCAAGTACCAAAAAGGGGCAACTCTCGGATGTGCTCATGAGGAGGGGGGAGGTGGAGGAGTATGACAAGGCTTGTAGCGATGAAAAAAATTGGAGCCTGCTTGGAGCGGTACTCCTAAAAAGAGGTACGAAGCTCGAAAATGGAAGAATCAATGGAGTCCATCCGCCCTCTAACCTCCTCAATGATCTGATGAGTCTGAAGCTGATACTCATCCACTCTTGTGAAGTTGTTCATCATATCTGTCCATAAACTTGCAAAGCTGCTCTTCATATCATTTCGTAGATTATCGAAAAATGGATCCTGGTGAACCTAATGAGCTATCTCGAGTGTGGCTGCCCTCCTCTGCAGCCTCGCCATCGTGGCTATTGGGAAGATGATCGCCCTCTAACTAATCGCTATAAAGCCTCACGAGGCCAATATGCTTGTGAGCGCTGCCACACCCACCTCGATATCCAATCACCTTCTTAATGATTATCACGATGAATGGTGCAAAGTAGATTCTCTTACCACGATCATGAGCTAAGGATGCCATCTCTCGAAGTATGAAGTCGACCACATTAAATTTTTGCTTATTCATGATCTTGTTCATTAAGTTCTAAGCATAACATCTGATTTCATCAAAATTGCCGCTCTTGGGATGAACGGTAACCCCGACAATCCTATTGATGAGGCCCGATATGGGAAGAAGGTTGGCCATTTTGCCTAGCCGCCGATGAAAGTAATGGATGGAAGCGGTCGTGCTTGTAGTGCCCCGACCACTACACAACACAACAACACATGCATGCAATTAATGAAAATCAGCAAGGAGAATGCATGCATGCTAAACATACATTACATTGCTCTTGTGATATTTTATATGCTGTGTGTGTGTGAGAGAGTAGCATAGCGAGCAGCGTGACAAGGGTCGGCAAAGGAATAGTCTGGGGCGTTGCAAGCCGTTGATGAGGCGGCTGTGGCCGAGGGCCACCGCATGAGGTGCACAGGCATACTGGCCGCTGCAAGCAGCACCATTGTAGGGTCGAGGATGCGCCTAGAGGGGGTGAATAGGCGATTATAAAATTCGATCCTCACTAACAATTCGCTCTACTCCACCCCTATGTCAAAACCTAATCAATTTATATATGCGAAGCGATAAAAGGTTTTGACAATTTAAAGCCTAAATCAACTAGGCTCACTAGTGCACTAGCTAAATTATGTCTCTATGTATGAATTGCTAAATTGATCAAATCAATAATACTAAGCAATTCTAATTCAAGCAATCAATACTATGAAAAGGATAAATACTTGAATGTAAAGAGACAAGGACAACCGATATTTTTTCGTGGTGTTCGGAGACTTGCTTGGTCTCCCCTAGTCCACGTTGAGGCAAGCCCACACTTGACCGCTCCCGCCGAGCACCGCCTCTTTCCACTAGTCGTGGTTTTCACGCTATGCGTAGGCTCAACCTGAACCTTCACAAACTTGCCGGGCTTCTCACACCTTGAGAGCTCCGCACAAGACGACGATCTACGCTGCCTAGGAGTCGGCAACCTCCAAGAGCAACAAGCCGCTCCTCGCTTGAACTTCACCGAGCACAACGATGCGCTCCCGGTGATCACCAAGTGCAACACATGCACAAGGACCTCACTCAAGTGCAACACATGCACAAGAGGCTCTCAAACCACTCCTAATTGCAACACATGCAATTAGTTCACTCTTTAGCTCAATAATCAAATGTGAGTGTGCAACACATGCAACACCTCACCCAAAACCTCAAACACAGCAACAACACTCCCCCAACACCCCCAAGGCCTCCTTTTATAGCCTCCATGCCAAAACTAGCCGTTGGGGGCAAGATTCCAGAAAATCAGAGAAAACGCGGTCCGACCGGACCTCGGCCGGTCCGACCGGCCCTCACAGGGCAACGGTCGGATTTCGCCTGCTACATCGACCAACCGACCGCACCCGGCCGGCCGCATTGCGACGGCCGGCCGACCTTCACGGCTCGGTTGCACCGCACGTTCAAACACGCGAAGACAGCGGAAAACTACCTCTCTGGAAAAAACACACCGGGTGCCAACCGGTCCGACCGCACGTCCGGTCCAACCGCAGGCCGGCCGGTCACACCGCCCGCACAAAACCGAAAACAATGCGCCTGAAAATTCACATCGCGACAGGGCGGCGCCGCCCGGCCCGACGGACCGGCCGGCCAGACCGCCAACAAAAGCAACCGACGCGACACGCTTCGGAGAATTTACACCGGAGCCCTAAGGTTTGCCAGACCGCCTAAAGGTTGGTCGCACCACCCAATGGTCGGTCGCACCACCCAATGGTCGGTCGCACATCGGATTTTCGCAAACTCATTTTCAAAACTCCAAGCACCATTTCTTGAGCTAACAAATGATCAACACATGATCATACACATGTGCAAAATACATTTGCACCAATTCAAATCATGTTCAAAGAATTCAACCCAAATTGCGAAAACACATTTCGCGATCGACTCAAGAACTATTCGCAAATCGATAAGCTTAATCAAACTCGAGTTTATGAGATTAATCCCCTAGCCATGTGAAGGTCAACACAAGACCGTCAACTTGCCACACACCTGCAAGCCCCACTCACATGCTCTCGAATTCGGACTCATAAACCTCGGTTTATTCGCACAACGAACTTGCAAATAACGCAATAAACACATTTCATGCTTGAGCACTACTCTTTGCAACACATGCAAAAGTCTAGCTCAAGCAACATCAAATCAAGGTGCATGAACTCTAATTGCAACACATGCAATTCTCTAGTTCCGCAACCATACCAAATCGACTTCACACCAAAACCAAACATCAACTAAACCAAATCACACGTATGAGCTCTTTACTGCAACACATGCAAGCCTCTAGCTCCATACAAACACACAAACATCAAATCATGCTTGAGCTCTCTCCTTTGCAATACATGCAAAACTTAGCTCCAAGCAACCACACGGTTTTAAGAAAGATTGTTTTATGAAACCAAAACATGAAGCTTCAACTAATGCAACACATGCAAAAGTGAACTTCACACAAAAAGCCAACGACTAGCTTATCACTTCTTGCAACACATGCAAATCAAAGCATTATCACGAAAACCAATGCAACCAAGCATAAGTTTAACCCATTCGCAACACATGCCAAATGGTTAACCCATATGCAAAAACCAAATCCAAATGGTTTGAGCTCGAGTGAACGCGGATTGAGATCACCAACACATGATGAAGCTCAAGCAAAAGAGACAACCCCTCTTAATAGCACGGCGATTAAAACCTTAGACTCAAAGACTACAAAGTCCTTAGCCTATCTAATTATACCTTCAGCCACAAGACAAGCAATCCCTTTGGGGTCTTTATGATCTTCACTTTGATATTCCCGGGATATCCGCCGACTCCACTTCGATCCTCTTGACGCCCATCAACTCATGATGCCGTCCTTGTCTTGTTCTCATCATCTCATCCATCTTTGGACCTAACTCAATCACAACTCATAAAATAGTTAGTCCAAGATGCATGGTTGTCTCAATTATCTCTTGCACTCCATTAACACATAATGGATGCCTTTAGATCAATTGAGCACAACCTAAATCAATTGAAATGATTTAATTGTGTCTTAAGTACAATAATGCAACTCATGCTTTATTATACTTAAGAACTATTCATTTATCCTCAATTAATCACGGAACACCATCAACACATGATGAAGTGTTCGTTAATAATTAATTAAGACAAATGAACTCAATTTAAATTATCATTTAAATTGATATGAGTATATATTAACTACACAAGTTTTCATATACTCATGTTGATGGAAAGTAATGATCCATTATATGTAAATTGTATGGAAATGATCATTACTCTAGATCATCAACTATAGAATACACCCCACATGTATATGTGCATAAATATGATTGACTTGGACATAATATGCACATATCCAATTTGATCGTATTGGAGTATATCCTATATTACCATGAGTATACTTATAACTAGGCAATTCAAACATATACTCAAGGATTTAGTTTCTTTGTCTTGATCCTTATATGTGTCAATAAAGAATAGATCAATACAAAGAGACTTTCAAGTTAAACTACAAACTCCCCCTAAGTGTGTGCATCCATGTAATATATGGATTGGGAAATATGATGCACATTTGTGGTTAATATAATGGGGACATTCATATTTTAACTTGACTCCAAAGTATGCAACTAATATTAGAATGAATACACATACATACCTCGGGTTTTTCATTTTTCAATGCGATGAGACTAAACAAAGATATTCTAAACAAACATGTTAGTCTCGATATAAGATTGTCATTACAATCACATTAAATGGATAATCGCAATATTAGATTTGTCATTAACACCAAAACCATAACTAATGAAGGTTGAACTTACAGCCATGCCTCGGCGGCACTGCAAGCCGGTGTCCATGCCTTTTGTCCGCTGTCTAGATCTACTATTTCGACGATACGCTAGCTATTTTCAAAAATTCTAAACGGCAAAAAGTCAGATATACAAAATTTTTTATTATTTTTACATTTGTATTTTTAGATAGCGTTTGGTTGAGTGGACAAGGCTGGATAGGATATGGCGATCCTTGGATTTGAAGTCATCCTTTTGTTTGGTTGGGTGGATGGATGGGATATGGATATCCAGTTTTTTTGAAATATTTCCTCAATATGCTGGATAGAGCCATCCCAAAAAAATGCTGGACGAGCTCATTCAGTTTGCTGTATTAAAAGGTGAACTCATTCAAATTCAAATTTCGCCAAAGTATACTCAGTCAAATTCAATTTTCGGTCAAAATGTGGTCAAATTTTATTAAAAATTCAAATTTTGGTCAAATTTTGTCTGAAAATTCAATTTTCAATGATATTTTTTCCGAAATTCAAATTTTGTCCAAAAAATTAAATTGTGGTCGAATTTTATCCGATCATTTCAAAAAGTTCAAATTTTATCCAAAAATTTAATTTTTGTTTAAATTTTGTCCAAAAATTTCAAACCGAAATTCAAAACCTTGATTACAACTAGCTCATCTATACAACCAAACAAAAAATTAGCTCATCCCTATCCACTCAACCAAACAGCCATCTGGATGACTCCTTCCCATCTATATTAGATGGCTATATCCCAGACAACCAAACGCACCCTTTCAGAACTAGATTCGAAAAAAAATCAGAAAAGCATCACCTTCATCAATAAGGGCCCACGAGTCTGACTCCCGGCTGCTTGATCTGACATGACGACATCCGAGTCTGAAGCACAGAAGAAGCTGCAGCGCGCGTTTCCCGCCACGCCACTAGACCTCCGGATCCACCACCCCCTTCGCCTCCTTCGCCGGCCGGCCGTAGGGTACTGCTTCCCCGATGCCGTCTGCGCTTCCTCTCCCGTGGCGGCTCGCCTTCCCGCTCCTCGCCTTCGTCTCCGTCCCCTTCCTCCTCCCGCTCACCCTCCCCCTCCTCCGCTCCTCCACCTCCACCCCGCGGGCGCTCTCCCTCCACCGCCTCAACTGGCTCCCATCCCCACCCCCTCACATTCCACCGCCGCCACCACCACCGCCACGGCCATCCCCTCCCCCGCCTACACAAATGTCATCTTCTCCACCGCCGCCTTCCCCGCCACCGCCCGAGACGGCCGGCGATAATGCAGGCGAAAGGTGCGATGTGTTCGACGGGGAGTGGGTGCCTGACGAGGAGGCGCGGCCGCTGTACGAGCCGGGCACGTGCCCCTACGTGGACGAGGCGTACGCCTGCGCGTCAAACGGGCGTCCCGACTCCGGATACACGCGGTGGCGCTGGGCGCCGCGCCGATGCCGCCTCCCCAGGTACCCCGTCAGCACAAACACACCGGACCATTCACGGCGATCCCTCGAGCCATCGCTGATTCGCTCACTAGGTCCGTAGGTTCAACGCGACAGATTTCCTTGTGAGGCTGCGCGGAAAGCGGCTGATGCTCGTCGGCGACTCGATGAACCGGAACCAGTTCGAGTCCATGCTTTGCATCCTGCGCGAGGCCCTCCCCGACAAGGCCAGGATGTTCGAGACGCGCGGGTACAGGATCACCAAGGGCCGAGGCTACTTCGTCTTCAAATTCGTGGTAACTAAAGTGGCAGTCACATCTCTGCAAACCTCGAATGTTCGCTGAGTGCGATGTGTTTCTCGAACAATTGCAGGATTACGACTGCACCGTGGAGTTCGTCCGGTCGCATTTCCTCGTCCGCGAAGGGGTGCGCTTCAACCGGCAGGGGAACTCCAGCCCGATCCTCCAGATCGACCGCATCGACAAGACGGCTAGCCGGTGGAAGAAGGTAGACATCCTCGTCTTCAACACCGGCCACTGGTGGACGCACGGCAAGACGGCCAGGGGGTACGTACGCAAAATGTGGCTGCCCGATCGATTTATTTGCAATTCTGCAGCTTAAAATGATTATAGATAGATGAACCTCTGCTTACTCTTGATTCTTGAAAAACCGTGTGTAGCAAGAACTACTACAAAGAAGGTGACACATTGTACCCCCAATTCGACTCCACTGAAGCTTACAGAAGAGCCTTGAAGACATGGGCGCGCTGGGTCGACAAGAACATGGACCCGGCGAAAAGCGTAGTCTTCTACCGAGGATACTCCACTGCACATTTCAGGTACTGACCACCATTGCTCTAGCATCAGCCTTTGCAACACCAATTCAGTTCAAGCTAGACTGCTAGAGCGTGGCAAGTTTTTTGTTTGGTTTTGCCGTGCAGGGGAGGGGACTGGGACTCGGGCGGCTCGTGCAACGGGGAGACGGACCCGACGTTCAGAGGAGCCGTCATCGACAGCTATCCTCTGAAGATGAGGATCGCGGAGGAGGTGATCGGCCGGATGCGCTTCCCGGTGCGGGTGCTGAACGTGACGAAGCTGACCAACTTCCGCAAGGACGGCCACCCGTCGGTGTACGGCAAGGCGCAGGCGAAGAAGAAGGTCTCGAGGAGGAAGCAGGACTGCAGCCACTGGTGCCTCCCCGGCGTGCCGGACGCGTGGAACGAGCTGATTTACGCCTCTCTTGTCTTGGACTCAAAGCCCACATCATGGAAACACATATGATCTAGCTAACCATTTTTTTTCCCGAAAAAATATATGTTTTGTTTTGAGCTGATGAGCAGATCGAAGATTAATGTACTGTTTGTCTACCTAGAGATGGCATGTAGTTAAGTAGACAGTTTTGTTTTTGTTCTCTTGGATGTACTATTTTTCACCGTAAGCTAACATATTCAATTTCTAAGGCCAATATCAAGAGCATCTTTGGTTCTGATTAGGTGATCATTTCTGAAATTTCGTTTCTACGATCGGAGCAGTTAGTAAGGGAGTTTAGACCTCAAACAAACCATTGAAGATGCACTGTATTTTATTTACGTAATCCGCCTGTAAACGCGTATTTTAATGTCTACGTTACCCAAATCGGAAGGCTTTCTACGAACCTATCGAGAGCCACAGCCCACATGTGGCACCCCAAGCCAAGAAAAGGCTCAACAGTCAACACAGGCACACAGCCACGCTAGGGAAAGAAAGACTAGTCACGACTCACGACTCACGAGCCAGTTCTCTCTTCCCCGAAAACTATCTCGTCGTCTCCGGAGTCCGGAGTCTAGACTCCGCGATCTCGACCTGCCGGCGGCGTAGCACGATGGCGGCGGTGCTGGGACGGCGGTTCGGTGTGGCGGCGGCGGCGGCGGCGGCGGCGGTGCTCATCGCCCTCGCGGCGTTCGGATCCGCCTCCTCGTCATCGGACTCGGCGTCCAAGTCGGCCTTCGTGAAATCCACCGTCTCCTCCCACGACGTCGTCATCTTCTCCAAGTCGTATTGCCCGTACGGTCCCTCTCATCTCTAACTCTCCATATGCGTCTCGTCGGCCTCTTTTGCGCCGATTAATTTACTTCAGAATTTGGGTGTAGCTGTTGTGAAGTTGCGCCGATCTACTTATGACGCTGTAGAAAATCTGGGGCCTTTCTTGGTGATTTAGCTCCTTGTCCTGGTCAACATTGTCTCGGGGAAAGAGATTCAATGCCGTCGTTACAACGACAGCAACTTTAGAACTTCCGAGAATACTGTTCAAAAATAGTGTGCTGATTAAACACCATCCCGAAGCACTGTCGAGAAATTTGGACGTTGGCCTATAGGAACCGTTTAATTTGCAGTCCCAACTAGATCTGGGCACATGGGCCGTGCCTTCGTGGGCTGGCTCGAGGCACGGAGGGCACGACACGGTCCTAGCCTAGTCCAGTACGTTAGAGGGCCGTGCCGTGCCGGCCTGGTACTGTAGCTCGGGCCATGCCGGGCCCGAAACGGAGCACGACGGCGTCTGACCCGTCTGGCCGTTTGGGCGTGCCCGTGCGGCCTGCATGCCGGGCGGCATGTTGCCCACGCCACAAGGCGTCGTGCCGCCTCGGCTTCAAGACGTCCTCTGCTCTGCTCTCGGCCGTCCACCTCGCCATCTTGTCGCGCCGTCCTCCCTCATAGACGTGGAGCCCCTCGCGACCTCCCGCTGGCGCCAGCGCCCGCCTCCGGCCTCGCCCACGTGCAGCTAGACGATGCGCCTTCAGCCGCAGCGCCTCCGCCTCCTCGACTTGTGCCTCGGCCTTCCCTCTCCTCGGCCTCCACGCCTGCGCAACTCCTCGTGCCTCTCAGGCTGGCAGAGCTACGACATCGTGGCAGCGCGGTGTCGCTTGCGGCGTCGTGCTGAGGCGGCGGTTCTGGTCGCGACCGGCTGCCCGGAGGCCTCTCGAGCTCTCGCCAAAGTGCATGGAGACGAAGTCACGCTGGTGAGGGCGGAGAATCGGGAGAAGAAGGTACTACTTACTAGTACCTTTACTTACTAATACTACTTATTATTGCTTTACTTTAGAAGCTCAACACTAACATGAAACAGCTTAGGCACTGTGCTCAAGTCTCAACACTCGCTAGGCTCTTTTGGTTTTGGAACTTGAAACTAGAGGTGGGCGTCGCTTGGCCGACGCCAGCTGACCTATTGACAGCTTTTTGGTCTTAGGCTCCGGGGAACGGCATTGTCTTCTTGGCAGGCCGGCCCGGATCGCCGGTGAGCCGAGCCACGACCTATTTGTGCTTTGTGCCCGTCTTGAAGCTGTGTCTAGTCGCCATTTATACTATTACAACGAGAGGAAAAAGGCAGGAGGCGCGAAGTTGATTTTAAAAAACGTCTTATAAACTACTAGTAGTATTATCATAAAATAGAAAGATGTTATTAGTAATATTATTTGCAAACCGAGGAACAACTAGTAGTATTTTTTCTTAATAATTTTTCGATCGTCGTCTTTGCATGCATATGCACATTGCATTAATTACTTAGTCGCCTATTAATTTCACAGGCAACAAAGACATTAGTGCAACCATAGATCTCTGTTGGCGAGAGGATCCGGTCTGAATATGTATATCGCCATAGATCAAATAAGATACTTGTACTCAGCTAGGTAATTTCGAGGATCAATCTTGAGCATAGATTGATAAAGCGGCGAGTCAAATAGCGAGACATCGAGGAGTTAAAATCTTGAGTTAACACCAACAAAGGGTACAAATAGCTTTGCTCATGATCTTTGTTCTCGACTTTGAAAAATCGAACTAAACTTCGCGACGCGTTCGCATATCTGCTGCAGCTATTTTGTCTCATCAAGTCATCATGCACTCATTTTGTTCCTTCATCAACTATTGATAAGCGTTAATCTCATCATGCATTGGTAGCGATCATATGTCACGGATGCTCCACCAATTTAAATCGTGAGACCGGTGACAATGGACACAAATATTGGGGAAAAAGAAATAAATTTTATTAAATCTTGAACATGTCACGGAGTTCTTGCCTCGTTAAAAACCTTACACCCGGTGTAGGGTACCCCGATGAAAAGAGTACAATAACTACGTATATATACATAGATTATCCGAGGCTGAGATTGTCAAAGTCGGCTACCGTGCCCGTGATCTCCAGATCCTCGGACTGATGTTGTGTCCTGCCATTTGCACGCTCCCAGTCTTTGAGGCATGTAATTGCCTCAACTATCTCAGGTCTAAGAGACAACCTCCTTGGTTCAAGTATCCTCCCCACCAAATTGAAAGTGGATTCCGACAAGGCGGTGGACACCGAACCGTAAAATCGTCTCGTCATCGAAATGGGATATACCGCAGGGTAAATATGTTGGTTATTCTTCCACCACAAAAGCAAGTTGAGTTGATTTTCCTCGTCCATGCGTCAGCTCGGCTCTCCTGAAAAGCGCATCGAGGTAGTGGTTGATCTCTCTCCGTGGATTTCATTGCGGCCAACTCGGCGTTTGGAAGAGCGAACTAAGCGACTTGCCTTTTAGCTTCTTCCATATACTTGAGGCGGTCGAAGCGCCTCGTGTTTGTTGCGTTGTTGAGGTAGATTTTAAATACTATACGGTGCCAAACTTCTCGTAATATTTGTGAAAAACTCGAAAAACTTCGTTATAAACATGAATATAGGCCCCTGAGAAATCAAGATAGAATGCCTCACCCTATTCCTCAAAGCCTTGAGTCAGAGAAAATTTTCTCAGGGATCCAAAATGACAAAGCGATAAAGACAGATGTGGAATAGGTTGAAAATATTTTAAATTTTTTTGCTCCATTGATTCTATAATGCTGGCGTAAATATAATCATCTCGATTTTCTTTAAAAGCATTAGCAATGAGTCAAAGCCACTCGATGACTAAAGAAGATGTTGGATAGTACACACCGGATAATTGATTAGTTGCATTGTAAAAAATTACGAAAATGACTAGCAAGTTCTCAATCCACTTCAGTAACCAATGCCTCACGATTATTACGAGTTAGCGAAGATGTGATAATGTGCTCATAACTTCTTCGTCTGACATAGTATAAGTTGAGTTCCATCTAACCTTCATATCAAGGTTGAATCTTACGGGTTCCTTATTGTTGTACCGCAATACTCACGAGGTGGGCAAACCTTATGGGTGAATTTGTAATAAAATCGATAGCACTCATTATGCTCTCTAAACTAGGTTTCATTACAATCAAAACTGCTTCGCACAATGAGATTAATAATATGGCATACACACCTTTGGTAGAGTACAAAACCTCCAACATAAGTCTTGAATCTTGATGAGAGATGCTCCATGGCCGGTCGTGTTAGGCGATGCATTGTCAAAGCGATGGAAATAATTCCTACTTTCTATTTTAAAGTCATTAATAACCTCGAGTATCTGGTAGCGATATTTTCTCCGGTGTGTGATTAGGAGATTGGTCTAAACTCCTATGACTCTTTTGTTTAGTCGCATTGTCGCGTCTAGTTAATCTTGTAACAACACTAATGTCTGTTGCTCTTTGATGGGAGGCGCCTATATATCTCGATGTTAATGCAAATGAAAAACTAAGTGCCATAAAGGTCTGTTTTAATATTTCTAGTTTATTTGTAAATATTCTCAGAAATATCACGATAATTGTTCTTCTACTAACATATTGGTATTGGCATAAAAACCACGCTTGCACCATTCTCTCAAAGCTAGACTCTCACCCATTCTAAGTGGAAGATCCTCCGTAATTATATAACGTGCAATTTCGCCTCTAACTACATCTGTTGTATACCCATGTGCTTACCGAACTCGCTTGTTGAAGTTGAGCTGTGGTTCAGACGCGTCGCCCTGCAACCTCCGCCCCACCGATATCTTCTTCAAGCAATTTTCCGCGGCTCTTCGTGATGACCAGACCACCACATGCACGTGCGTATAGTTTAGCTTGATAATACTTGCAACAAAGATACACTACTACCCTCTGTACAGCCCACAATTTCGACGGTTTTGTCCTATATGTTGCCAAAGACCACGCCGCTGGCGTGCGGATATGGACGCCTGCGGTCAAGTTGCATCGATATATTGGTCTGTGTTGGTGAAAGATGGATACCGACGCTCGCCCCGGATACATTCGAGGTAGCTAAAGATCCGAAGCTCGATGCATCCGGAGGTTCAGGCATCCTCGATGCCGTAGCGTGTCCGCCCGTGATGATTCCGGCCATCCATGTGGTTTTTGTCTCGTAATACCAACATGTTAGTAGAAGAACAACTATACGTGATATTTACAGAATATTTACAAATAAACTAGAAATATTAAAACAGACCTTTATGGCATTTAGTTTTTCATTTGCATTAACATCGGATATATGGACGCCCTACCATCAAAGAGCAGCGTACATTAGTGTTGTTGCGCATTACCTAGACAACGAGTACGTACTAAACAAAAGAGTCATAGGGTTTAGACCAATCTCCGAATCATACACCGGAGAAAATATCGCTACCCATATACTCGAGGTTATTAATGACTTTAAAATAGAAAGTAGAATTATTTCCATCACTCTTGACAATGCATCAGCTAACACTTATTTCGCTATGGAGCATCTCTCATCGTGATTCAAGACTTATGTTGGAGGTTTTGTACTCTACCAAAGGTGCGTATGCCATATTATTAATCTCATTGTGCAAGCGGTGTTTGGTTGTAATGAAACCTAGTTTAGAGAGCATAATGTAGTGCTATCGATTTTATTACAAATTCACCCATAAGGTTTGCCGGTCCTCGTGAGTAATCAGCAGGCCAACAATAAGGAGCCTGTAAGATTCAACCTTGATATGAAGGTTAGATGGAACTCAACTTATACTATGCTTCACCGGTGCGTATATTATGAGCACATTATCACTTCGCTAACCGTAATAATCGTGAGGCATTGGTTATCGGGCGGATTGGGAACTTGCTAGTCATTTTCGTAATTTTTACAATGCAACTAATCAATTATCCTGTGTACTATCCAACATTTTCTTTAGTCATCGAGTGGCTTTGGCTCATTGCTAATGCTTTTAAAGAAAATTGAGATGATTATATTTTACGTCGCATTATAGAACCAATGGAGCAATTTTTTTTAAAATATTTTCAACCTATTCCACATCTGTATTGTTTTGCTGTCATTTTCGATCCTCGGAGAAATTTTTCTGACTTGCAGGGCACTTTCGATGGAATAGGTGAGGCATTCTATCTTGATTTCACTGAGGCCTATACTCATGTTTATAATGAGTTTTTCAGAGTTTTCGATAAATATTACGAGAAGTTTGGCACCAGAAGTGTAGTACGAAGATCTACCTCAACAACGCAACAAACAGGAGGCAGTTCGACCGCTTCAAGTATATGGAAGAAGCTAAAAGGCAAGTCGTCTAGTTCGTCTTCCGAAACGCCGAGCTGGTCGCAATGGAATCCACGGGTAGAGATCAACTATTACCTCGACGCGCCTTTCGTGGAGACCGAGCTTGACATGGACGAGGAAAATCAACTCAACTTGCTCTTGTGGTGGAAGAATAACCAACATATTTACCCTGTGCTATCCCATTTCAAGACGGACGATTTACTTTACGTTCCGATGTCTACTATCTCGTCGAATCCACTTTCAATTTAGCGGGAGATACTTGAACCGAGGAGGTTGTCTCTTAGACCTCGAGATGGTTGAGGCAATTACATGTCTCAAAGATCGAGCGCGCAAATGGCGTGACTGACAACATCACCCGAGGATCCGGAGATCACTTGGATGCAGAGGCGATTTTGACAATCCCAAATGATAATCTATGATATATACATAGTTATCAGATTTTTCCTCATCGGGGTACTCTACACCAGGTGTAAGGTTTTTAACGAGGCAAGAACTTTGTACATATTCAAGATTTAATAAAATTTATTTCTTTTCCCCCAATATTTGTGTCCATTGTCACCGGTCTCACGATTTAAATTCAAGCGGGCATCCGTGATATATGATCGCTACCAATGCATGATGAGATTAACGCTATCAATAGTTGATGTGAAGGAACGAAATGAGTGCATGATGACTTGATGAGATAGCTAGCGTTGGTGCAGATAAGTGAACGCCGTCATGAAGTTTAGTTCTCGATTTTTTAAAGCCGAGAACGAAGATCATGAGCAAAGCTATTTGTACCCTTTGTTGGTGTTAACTCAAGATTTTAACTCCGATGTCTCGTCATTTGATCGCCGCTTCTCGACCAATCTATGCTCAAGATTGATCCTCGAATTACCTAGTGGAGTACAAGTATCTTCATCGATCTGCGGGCGCATATACATATTCGTAATCGATCCTCGCGCAAGAGAGATCTATGGTTGCACTAATGTCTTTGTTGTCGGGTGAAATTAATAGGCGACGGTACTAATCGCAAATATGTGCATACGCAAAGACGACGATCGAAAATTATTAAGAAAAAATACTACTAGTTGTTCCTCGGTTATGCGACAATATTACTAATAACATCTTTCTATTTTATGCATAATACTACTAGTAGTTTATAAGACGATTTTTTACAATCAATTTCGTATGCCTCTCGGCCTTTTCCTCTTGTCTCAATAGTATAAATGGGTCGGACCTTAGGTGGCAGCCGCAGCGCAGCATCGGCACAAATAGGTTGTGCTCGGCTCGCCACGGCCACCAAAGACGTTCCGACCGAAGCACGATGGGCCCATGTTGGTTTATCGCTGGCAAGACGACGCGCCCTTCTAGTCCCAATCGACAAGTACCTTATCTGTCTGGGGAAAGAGATCCAATGACGGGGGATCGTGAGCATAGTACCCCTTTTGCACGATCCAACTGTTGAATACTGGAAATCTTGGTTTTGTAGTAGAACCGTAATTCGAATTGCACAAAGTTGGAGACAATCGACAATAGCTAATGGTTGGTATTGTGGTGAAACAGGAGTTATCGAGGTCATCTGGTCTTATGCGGTGATCCAAGTGTTATCGCTTGGTAATTCTTGGTGCACTAGGTGATAAGAGAAAGTTATCATATTTTTACCGCTTGATCTCGAAAAATTACTCGCTTGATCTGGTATAGTCAATTTAATCAGGCTTTTGTTTCATATAAAAATTTATAGGAGACTTCCTTCTCCTCGCTTTAGAACGTTCTATTAGATGAGCATGTTGGATTTGTCGTGAAGCTCTCACCGAAATTCTGCAAGTACAATCAAGAAGCTAAACTCAAAATATATTTGACGAGGATCGGAGTCCCTTGACCCGCCAAGACGGTCAACGGATCCCCTGCCGGGTGCCCCTACCACGACTTTGCTTAAGGCGCCGACCTAGAGCGCTACTGACCCGAAAGACTGCCGCTGACCTCGAGCTCTCAAGGCCCTCGCTCGAGCCGTAGTCCATCCTCGATTTCGGATCGGGCATTTGATCGGCGGTTGCCTGGCGCTGGTCGTGGGCGTGAAGCAGTCGCGCAACAAGTTCGGGCGAGTTCTATCGCCGCCCTCAACGCATGAAGGCTACTTCCCGAATCTCTCCCATCCGCGCAGAGGAGGTATAAAGACCAAGGATGCGCATTTTTGGGAGAGAGGAAGACAATACACAACACGCCATAGCTCGAGCTTAGACGCCGCCATTGTTGAACTTGAGTCAGAACACACCCTTGTACTCGAAATAACTAAGAAAAACAAATGAAGGCGATCGAGTAGAGCTATTACCTCCACAGGGGACTCGAACCAAGATAAATCTCGTCTCATGCTCGTTGTCGCCTTTGCTTCGACCATCACCGTCGACTCTTTCCTTCATCCGAGCAAAGCGCAATGGGTCCCGTGATCATACCGACCCCATCTCATTTCTTGCGGTTATGCGATCCCGATCGCCGACAAATGGCGCCCACCGGGGCTCGATTGCTTTGCTCTTCGCAGAACGACATCAAGGTCCCAAGGGCATGGCGACTTCGCTGACGACTTTCTCAAGCATGGATTCGCACGGACCGACCCGTGTCCTCGTTTTCCACCTTCGCCACGCCGCCACTCAAGCATCACGCTCGATGGCGCGGTCAAGGCGCGGAGGAAATGCGATGACCGTGATCCGCGACCTTGAAGACGCTCGCGGATGGTATGTCGCCATTAACAAGTTATAACCGCCCCTACGGAGGCCCAGAGAAGCCAAGACGACCGTCTTCGCGCCCAGTTCTTCACGGGAGCGCCTCAGGCTTATCGCCGGGTCATGGTCATTTCGACAGGCGAGGTCGGAGCTTTTGGCCGAAGCTCGTCAAGAACTCGATCAGGCTACGACCGAGGGCGCCCCTCCGCAAAGCACCAAGACGCTCAACCACAGACGGGCGAACCTTGAGGTCTACGTGGACGACATCATCGTCAAGAGCCCTCCGAGGGCGACTCACGTCACGACCTCGAGGAAACCTTCGCCAACCCGAACAGCACAAGATCAAGCTCAACCCCGAGAAGTGCGGTTTGGCGGCGTCGCCGGAAGGTGCTCGGCCACATGATCGGGGCTCTGGGTCGGTCCAACCGAGAAGATCGAGGCGATCGAGAAGATGGCGCCCGACCTCGATCAGCGAGTCGCGAGAGCCTCACCGGCCGCATGGTCGCCTCAAGCGAGTTCATCTCGAGGCTCGGCGAGCGCTGGGCTTCGTTCTTTCAACCTCAAGCAAGCGAGGGCTTTGAGTGGACTCGAGGCGCAGAGCTCTTCGACGAAGTAAGGTATACTGTCATCCCCGCCCTCCACGACTCCGCAGAACTGGCGAAGGTTGCCGCTTACCTCGCGGCCACCAGCCGCCGTCGGTCACATTCTGGTGGTGGCCGAGGGGGGCACAAAGAACCCGATCTACTACGTACGCCGAGGTTTTGCACGGCCCAAAGGAGCGCCACCGCAGGAATGGTTGTTGTATGCTCTCCGCACGGGTACTCTTGGTCGAGCGCCGCCAGATGCTCGTGATATCGTCCGCACTTGCCGCATGCGATTCCACGCCAGAAGACGCACCTACCGCCTACGCCCGCCAGACCATCCCGCTCGCGGCCTTTATCGACACTGGTCGACATCTCGGCCCTTTTCCACAGCCGTCGGGGAAGAAGTTCTGTTCGGGCCATCGACACCTTCACCAAGTGGATCGGTTTAACCAGCCTCGACCATCACCGCCGGCGCTACCGCTCGCTTTTTTCCGCTTGTTCGTGGTCACCGTGCACGGGTTCCGCGGCAAGATTATCACCGATAACGGTACTTAGTTTACGGTGAGTTGTTCTAGGAGTTTTGCGAGGAACTCGGCGTCAAAATATGCTTCGCGCGTGGCTCACCCTCAGAGCAACGGGAGCAATGAAACAGCGCCAATCCGCAAATCGCCCGTCCAGCGAAGCAAGAAGCGAGTCATGGATGAGCTCGAACGCTACGGCAAGACCGGGTGGACGAACTTCCCACCGCCCTATGGTCTATTCGCACCCACGACAAGCCCGCCACGTGGTCCACACCTTCCACCGTGTTCAGATCTGGCCGCTCGCCTCCCGAGGTTACTGCTGGCTCGCCAGGTCGACTTTGGTCGACTCAAGTCGACTTTCGAGCACGAACGGTCTCGACCTTACCTCGCAGGTAGAAGTAAGATGTCGCAATCGCCACGATCAACGACTACCGCGAAGCTCTTCGCAGACATGCGCCTCGACCGGCACGACCTAGGAAGCTCCTTGTTGGGGACCCTAGCCCCGAGACGGATTCAGGCTTGTCCAACACCAACAAGTTATCCCCACATGGGAGGCCCCTACAGAGTCGCTTCAACAGATCGACGGGCCTCTACCGGCCAGCGATGGTCGATGGCGGAGAGAGCTCTCTAGCTCGTGGAACATAGATCGCCTTCAAAGTTTTATGTGTAATCTCTATACCTTAAATTTCAATAAAGCCGTTCGCTTATTCTCGCTCTTTATGTTCTGCTTTGCCACTTGTGCTTCATGACGGTTCTTTTTGTCCGAGACTCGTTCTTTCACGACCTTCGTGCGCCGCGACATTTCTCTTAGCCCTAAACGTCATGAGCTCAGACGCCCTTCCCCTCGAGGGACGAGCTAAAGCGTAAGCGAACATCTTCATAATCTAGCCCTCCTCGCACAGGCTCCGACCAAGAGCTTCGCCACGCTGATGTGGCGGTCGCCTGACTGTCGCGATCGTGATTCAATGTTAGTCTGGCGAACAAATCGCTCTCTATCGATCTCGCTTTCATCACTTCTATGTCCCTACATTCTCTCTTCATTCTCGCAGGTCATGTTCGATGGCGTGCAAATCTTATGCATAATGCTGGGCGTTGCTCGACCTCGGCGGACCCAATGGGCGAGCATACTACCATCAACGACTTACGAGCACGAGCAAAAGCGATAAGCGTTGGCGAACTCCAAACGGCCTCGTTGATTTAATTTCAAAAGCGGGACAAGACCTTTTTGCCCAAAAGTAACGTAGCTTTATCATAATGTTTCCAAGCATTTTGTTTTTACGAGGACAACATGAGGATGAAGTTACAAGTCTACCATCTCATGAGCGAAGCTTTCTTGCTCTCGAGCTCGGCAACCTTAGCCCGCAAAGTCGAGAGCTCACTCTGCGATGCTGGAGGGCTTCCTGGCGCGGCCCACGACTTGGCGGCAGCGTCCTGGAGTTGAGCTAGGGCGTTTTCTACGCCTTGTTGGGCGCTCTGAGTTTCTCCTCCGACTCCATGGTTTTGGCCTCGGCTCGAGGGACGCCTTGGCCGAGGAAGTCGCTTGTTCAAGAATGCCTCCAATGCCTCGACCTGGCATAACGCGTTAAATGCCAGCGCCTTGGCCGAGGAAGTCGCCTCGCCTCGGCGGCCTTCTCCAATGCCTCGACCTTGGCGCGCTCTGTAATGCTGTAGCCTTTGGCCGAGGTCGTCGCCCGGGCGGCCTTCTCCGATCTCTCGACCTTGGCGCTGCTCGGTCGACGAAGGCGCTTAGGAGAGGAAGCTTGCTCCACGGCGGCTCTCCAGCGCCCCTCGACCTTGGCTCGCAGGGGCCTCGAGCGCTTAAGTCTCGAGGAAGCTTCGTTCCATGGCGGCCTTCTCCAGCGCCCTACTACCTTAGCGCGCTCGGTCTCAGCTACTCGGCGCTACAGTCGCCCGAGCCGCTCCCGCTCCATCGCCTTGAAGCGTGCTCGCTTTCGAAGTCCCTGGTTTGCTCGAGCTCGGCCGCGTGGGCACCTCCCTCGCCACCATCGCGTCGACGAAGGTCGCCGAGATCTTGGTTAGCCCGCTCGAGCTCGCTTGAGTCGACCTCGATGGTTGTGCGCGAGTTTGGCGCTTCGACCTCCGCGCTTTCCACTACATTGAGAGGCCCTCGAGCACGCGTCGCAAGCATGCTCGTGAGAACCCTGCACGGCCTCGGAGAGAGCCGCCGTCGCCTTTAAGAGGGCGGGGAAAGTGGCGCAGTGAGAAGTTGACGAAAACTTCGACCCTAACGCGTTACATGAGGGCATCCCCTTACTCGCGAAGACGATCCTCGGACAGCGCAAGACGGTGAACTGCGTTCGGCTCCTCGATCGCGAGCGGGTCGATCTCAGGTTCTTTCTCCAAGACCACGAGGCTAGGGTCGACCTCGACCTCGGCACAAGATCTCGGGTCTAGGCTAGCCACCAAACACGTCTTTGGTGGAGGCTTGAGAATCTGCCGCCACGACCGGTGGTCCGACTCTCCCTGAAGAGGGCGCAGGCAGCAGCTCGGCCCGGCCTTGGTGGTGGGGCCCCGTCCCGCTTTCCGGCGAGTTGTCATGCGCCATTAACATCGAGCCCAACCTCAATGGTCGGGCTCCACCACCTCCGGCTGGAGGCGGTGGCCGGATCCGCCAGCGTGGTCCCCACATGGTCTGTCGTTCATGCTTGGGGCGCGCGACAATTTTGAACCGGGACGCGCCTCGGGTCAAGGCGGCGACGAAGTGTTCACTAAGGCTGGCTGTGGCACTCGGTGCCATCTCCCACATCGACCTGGGGATCGGTGGCTGACTGACGACTCGCCACGGTGCTGAAATCTCCATTGACGCCAGTGGTTTTCCTCTTCGTCGGGTCATCGACCTTTGGTAGAACTCACCAGCCGGGCGAGCTTATGGTTCTAGGGGGTCCGCGTCAGGCGTGAAGGCGGTAGCAGGACTAACTCAAAGGTGTCCTCTTGGACTCAGACTCGCCACTCAACAACGAGGCATCGTCAAAGCGGGCAAGTTTCGAGCTCGGGTGCTCGAGGTCTGCGATCAAAAACATACACTAAGCCGGAAAAAGCGAGGAAGGGAAGTCCAAGAAGCGAGAATTTACTCCGACGGCCTCACGCCTCGTTGAGGGTCGGCGGAAGGTCTTCTTGCCCCGGCCGAGCACGCCACTTCGTGAAGTCGCGACCGGGGTCTCGGGGCCCGTCTTGGCCCACGTCATCCGTTCAGGTGGGTCTCGAGCTTGAGGTCCCGGAGTCGGAGAGGGCTTTCGAGAGACTGGCGGCGGCTGCCATGGCCTCTTCTTCAGAAGAGGAGAACGCGTGTCAAACCAAGAAGGCACATAAGCACGGGCTCGGGGCTCAGGGTGGGATCTTACTGTGGCACGGTCCCCAGCTCGACGTGGCGCTTCTTAGCGTGGCTTTCGCTCAGCAGGTGAGGTCTCTTCCTCCCTTTCTTGCCTCGCCCCGCCGGCAATGGAGCATCCTCTGGCCGTCTCCAACAACTCCCGGTGATCCAGCGAGCAAGCGAAGCTAAAGAAGGGGCTGGGCGATGACTCGAAGCGCTTGGTCGGATGGCTTACCTCGGCCTTCGGCCGAGCACATTCTTCGGGACGGGTCGCGCTAACGTACTCGTTGCGGCGCTTCGAACATCTCGCCATCCCGAAGCGACCGAGATTCGCCGGTCTTTGCAAAGAAGCGCCGCCGTGGAAGGATCGAAAAGGTGGACTCGAGCAAGACCTTGGGGCCAGGGGCTTCTGGGATCGCCCTCCTGGTCGGTCGTCAGCCGTACCGGATCTCGTGAAACGGGTGCATCCTCCTCCGAAGAGGACACGCGATTCGCAGAAGTCGTTGGCGATCCTTTGCTGAGGCCGCCACAGTGCTGCAGATGTGTATGAGGCGATGGCTTTCCTCATTGACCTCGAGGTCGTCGCCTCTGGGGTCTCCTTCTTCCCGGAATGGGGGCCCTCAGTGCACCAACAGGCTCGACCTCGCCTCTTCAGGTAGAACCACTGCTGGGACCACGGCCGAGGGAGTCCCGAGGTTGGAACTTGGGAAGGCCCACTTGAGCCCGACCCGCTGTCTAAGTAGAGGCATCCGACCACGAGGTCCTTCCGGCGGCGGAAGAGGTGAAATCTGGGAAGAAGAGCGAGGGGTGGAAGGATCCCTAGGAATCCTCGCATAGATGGGAGAAGATGGTGAGAAGGAGAAGCGAGTTTGGCACCTGAGTTGATGAGCTCGATGTCGCATTTGGAGAGGACCCTCGCTGACAGAACTCGCTCTCAGGGTGCAGCGAGTCGAAGAGGACATAGTCCTCGGTGCAAGCGATCTCGTCGTCCTTGGGTTCTTGGCTCGGTCTCGTTAGTGGCGGCAAATGCCATACGAATGGATCGAGCGGTCTGTGGCTTGAAGTTCCTTCATCCTTGCGGTGACACAGTGCTCCTCCCTAGCTTGGCCATGGCGACGCGTCTGGTTTTGGTCGAAGCGCGGGAGATTTTCGCTTGGGCAAGCGAAGGCTTGGAAGACGAAGAAGCCGAACGGGGTTCTTCTCAAAAAGACGCCGCGTTTCAGTTTAAGGCGCCATTGCTGAAGCCGGGTCCACTGCTAACGAAGCGGCAAAGCCACGATTGTGGCAGCGCATTAAGGCACGAGGCCGCGTTTCGAGAACGCAAGCAGTGTCGCCAACCATCCGCATTCGTGGTTCCGGAGATCAAGATGGCGCCAGGTGTCTCTTGCCATGGCGTGCTACATCGCCGAAACCTCGACCTCGGAGAACTTCAGATCGGTCCCATATCAGAGACTCAAGGTCTGCCCGTTTTCGACCACGACCTTAAGCCTCGGGCTAGCCGACGAGGCCCAGGAGTCCTTGACCGGCGGCACAAGATAGTCAATCTGGGATCCCCAGCTCGGTGGCCCGGCCACGACCGCCTTGCTCGCCATCCTCGTGTGACTCTATTGGAGGCTCTTATAGATATTCAATCTCGAGAGACTTCGTCTTAAGGGCGGGCTCACCTCGTGTGTCCCTCGGTCTTGGCGGCACCTCGTTCTACTCTCCGTCAAGGGCGCCTACTCCATTTGCCTCTTTGGGGGTGGAGGTCTTCACCGTGCATCATCATGCGACAAAATGGCCATGTGGAGCGCTTCACACGGAAGAAGAAGGATCTTGCTCGTCAAATAACCGGTCCTCCTAAGAGCAATGGAGGTTGAGCGTTTCCTCTCTCACGGACTCCTTCAAGCAGACTTGCTGGTTTCGACTCTACTCGGGAAATTCTTATGCTCTTTGCGTCGCGCATGGTCGCCTCTACACGAACCGAGGTTCTACCGGTTACTCTACTCAGTCTTCCAAAGGTGAGACCACCTCTCATCGGTAACACACTATGGATTCTTGACTCGAGTTTCTTTTCATATGACATCCGATCCCATGAGTCTACATTCCATTAGTCCTCTTGTTGCTCCTACCCATTGCGCATCACTTGATGGTACTTCTTCTACCAGTGAGCGTGGCACTCTTCGTCATCTTCTTTTCATGTTCTGCGCTGCTTATGTTCCTAAACCGACCATACAGCAATTTCATATCCGGCCGCCAACTTCTCGATCATGGTTGTCGGGTTATTCTTGATTCGACTCTTGTTGTGTTCAGAATCGCCAGACGGGTGCTCTAGTTGGGAGCGGCCTCGCCGCCATGACTCTCAACGCCTTTGGGAGCTTGATCTGCTTCATCTACCTTCACGCCTCTGCCAGCGGTCTCTCGGTTTCTACCGGTTCAAAGATCTGTTGCTTCTTCATCATGGGACTTTTGCTCGATGGCATCACCGTTTGGGCCATCTTTGTGGTTCACGTCTGTCTTCTTTAGTTAAATCGTGGTCTTTTAGGCTCTGTGCGGTGATGCCTCTTTACACTGTGATGGGTTGTAAGCTTGGCAAGCTGTACTACAGCCTTCCCTACCATTCTAGTGAGTCTATGTCACAACGTCCTTTTGATCTTGTTCATTCTCGATGTTTGGGGCAGTCTTAGCCTTTTGTTTCAAAAGGGTCATAAATATTACATTCTTTTTATAGATGATTTTCTCGCCACACTTGGATATATTTTATGTCCTCTCATAATGAGGTTCTCTCCATCTATAAGACTTTTGCCACTATGATTAGTGACTCGTTTGATTCTCCTATTCGTGTTCTTCGTCTTACGACTCCTAAGTAGGGAGTATCTCACGAGCTCTTCATGGTTTTCTTGCTACACAGGGGCACTCTTTCTCGCTTTTCTTGTCCCGGTGCTCATGCTCAAAATGGTGTGGTGGCCGAAGAAGCATCGTTATCTTCTTGAGAGCGGCTACGTGCTCTTATGCTTGCTTCCGTTGTTCCGCCTCATTGGCCGAGGTGAGTTTTCCATCGCCACCTACTTAACCAATATCCAACCTTCTCCGCTTCTAAAGGGTGGGATTCCAAGAGAAAGCGTCTTTGTGGCATGCCTCCCGATTATTCTGGACTTCACCTTTTTTGGGTGTGTGTGCTATGTTCTTCTTACATCTCGTGAACGCACCAAAGTCGATCGTCACCGTTGAGTGTGTTTTCACGGGCTACTGATCTTGAGCATAAGGGATATCGTTGTTGGGATCCTGTTGTTCGCCGCGACGCGATCTCAGGATGTCACTTTTGATGAGTCTCGCCCCTTCTACCCTCGTCCTTCTTCTCCTACATCCCTTGTTGAGCCATTGTCTTTCCTGACTTTTCCTGATACTCCAGTTGTCACTTTTCCTCTTTCACAATCGGCGTCTCCTTTATCGCCGGTTTCCTCACCACCGACCTCTCCTCCAAAGGCTTCTTCCGATATTGTTCCTTCCTATTCTCTATACTACACTCGTCGTCCTCGAGCTGAGGATTCTTCTGCTGAGCCATCCTCTTCTGATGAGCCATCTTATTCAGTGTCTCTTCCTTACTACGCTCTTCGCGTCGGCTATTATTCGGCCTCGAGCGCTTTGGCTTTGTTGGTGCCGCTCTGGCGAGCCGATTTCTTACCGTGATGCTGTTATTCATCATGAATGGCAGCATGCGATGGTGGAGGAGCTTGCTGCCCTTGAGCGCACTGGCACGTGGGATCTTGTACCTCTTCCTCCACGTGTCCGGCCCCATTTCATGCAAGTGGGTCTATAAGATTAAGACTTGCTCTAATGGTTCTCTTGAGCGCTAACAAGGCTCAATCTTGTGGCACGTGGTTTTCAGCAGAGCATGGTCGTGATTATGATGAGACTTTGCACTGTGGCTCACATGACCACTTGTTCGTGACTCTCTCTTCTTGTGACCTCTGTCCGTAGTGGTCTATCTCTCAACTTGATGTCAAGAATGCCTTTCTTAATGGTGAATGCGCATGAGGAGGTCTATATGCACCACCACCGGGTATTCTGCTGAGGGCATGGTTTGTCCGCGTGCCGCTCTTTATGGGCTCAAGCAAGCCCCTCGTGCTTGGTTTGAGCGTTTTTCCTGTGATCACTGCGGTTGGCTTCTCACGCAAGTGCTCATGATCCTGCGCTCTTTGTTCACACTTCTTCTCAAGTCTGACTCTTCTCCTTCTATATGTTGATGACATGATCATTACCGGAGATGATTCTCGATATATTGCTTTTGTAAAGGCTCGCCTCGATGAGCGGCTTCTCATGTCCGATCTAGGTCCTCTTAGCTATTTTCTTGGGATTGAGGTTTCTTCTACATCCGAGGGCTTCTTTCTCTCCCAAGAGAAGTATATCGAGATCTTCTTGATCGTGCTTCTCTCATTGATGAGCTGCGTCTGTTGAGACTCCCATGGAGCTCAATGTTCACCTTCGATCTACTGATGGTGAACCTCTTGAGGATCCTACTCGCTATCGCCATCTTGTTGGGAGTCTTGTTTACCTTGGTGTCACTCGTCCTAACATTTCAGATCCATCCATATCTTGAGTCGATTCGTTTACTGCTCCCACGGCACCCATTATAGTCATCTTCTTCGTGTTTCTGATATCTTTGTGGAACTATCTCTCGCCGCCTTTTCTTTCCACGCTCGGCAAATTTTGACTCGAGGCATACTCACGATGCTACATGGGCTAGTGATCCCTCCGATCGCTCGGTCTCTTTCGCTTCTTGTGTTTTTCTTGGTGGTTCTCTCATTGCTTGGAAGACTAAGGAGCACGGCCAGCTGCTCGTTAAGTGCTTTGGTGAGTTATGAGCTATGGCTCTTTTGCACAGAGGTTACTTGGCTACTAAGTGGTTACTTGAGGATTTTGGTGTTTATGTTTCTACACCGACTCCTCTTTTATCTGACAGTACAGGGGCTATCAACATTGCTCGAGATCCAGTGAAGCATGAACTCACCAAGCATATTGGTGTTAATGCTTCCTACATGAGGTCACAGGTACAGGATCAGGTTGTGGCTCTTTAGTATGTGCCTTCAGAGCTCCAGTTAGCAGATTTCTTCACGAAGACACAAACTAGAGCCTATCATAGTTTTTACCTATCCAAACTCAGTGTTGTAGATCCACCATGAGTTTGAGGGGGGTGTTAGATAGTATCTTGGTATACCTTGTATAGATATTGCCTAATATAGGATTTCCCTTTATACCCTCATGTACATGTATATATACTGGTCCATTGGCCTCCTGATGAATACAAGTGCTATTCATAACAAATACATGGCTACATGGAAAGGCATCGATATAGTCAGATGATATGAAACGAAAATGCACTGATATAATCAGATACTATGAATAATAAATGTATGTAGATGATGCCTCATGGTTCCAAAACCCAACTACCGACCCTTATCTGCATTTTACATGTTACATGTTGTTGTACTGGCAGAAGAAACTCTTATCTTACAAAAGTACTCATTTTGCAGGTATTGTAGAAGAGCAAAGGCTGTGTTCAAGGAACTTCAATTGAAGAAGGAGCCCTATGTTGTGGAGCTTGATCAGCGAGGTTTGTTTTACACTCATTTTCATACTGCTAATGTATTTTCTTTTAGTCTGTTACTCTGCTGTATGTAATTATGTATTGAGATTTTCTTATGCTATTATTTGTTTTTCCATTTATAAAATATATTGTCTGTAATATTTATTGTTATGTCCTTTTGTTCTCAGACTTTGGTAGTCTATGTCCTCAGCTTTCAGCTATGTTTTTCCCTTAGTGGATGTTTCATAGTATCATTGAACTAACCATGGTGTCCTTATGGAATAGATTTTTTAGAAGGTTATCGCATATTGAAACCAAGCATTCAAATTATTCTTTGATATCATGTGATGAAGGACACAACATAGTGAAGCATAGGCTACAAAAAGTGAGCAAACTGGACAGAGGACATCGGTAAACTGATGGAAATAGTAAGGTGTAAAGGCCTTATGGACACACCCTTTTTCCCTATCCGTTTTGTTCCCATTTTACACAATAAAGCAAGATGATCATCTATGTCAGACATAACCAATCATCTCTGCCATCATTCCTCCTTGTTGGTTTTAGCCCTTGAACGTATATTGTTATTGGAACTTTTTTGAGGTAGATGTATTTTAGACCTGTGACACTAAGACACCTAATCATTTTGATAATGCCATGATGGAACAATTATTCTGGTTGTGATGCAGAGGATGGTTGGGATATTCAGGATGCCTTATCTGACATGGTTGGCCGGCGTACTGTTCCTCAAGTATTTGTCCATGGAAAGCACTTGGGAGGCTCTGATGGTAGTGTTCCTGTACACAAATCAGTTGATGATTTTGATGAACTCTCTTTCAAAGCTGACTCCTAATTTTTTACTTTTCATGAAAAAAATGCAGATACTGTTGAAACATATGAAAGTGGGAAGCTAGCTAAACTTTTGAACATTGGAGTCAAAGACGATCTTTAAATGTCAGTTTAGCAGGAAGGGTATGTCTCTTGTTTTGAGGTTAACAAGGCATTGTTACGCAATTCTGAATTTCCATTTCCATAGCATTTGTCACTGAAATTTTCGTTACAGTTTAGATCCTTTTAACCTTACTTTGTGAGTGCCCCTCCGTTATCTCTCGTGTTAATGTGCTGTTTGCATCGGGCCTTGTTGATTGATTGCATTTCAAGCACAAACATCAAGCCATTTCTGCATGGCCATTCATGGTTGCACACATATTCAACAGCCAATATTCCTATCAGGTCATAAAGACATAGACCGACTAGTTTGCTTCTCTGTAAAGCTGAACAATATTGCTAGGATTGTTCACAGCTCTTGGTTAAGACGAGGCTTCCAGATCCAGTACAAAGGCTGATTCCGTCAATACACTCGCCCGTCATCTTCTTGACGTCCGTGTAAGCTCCTTTGCTGGGATCGTAGAGCTGCAGCTTCACCTCTCGTCTGAGGAATCTGTTGAAAAGATCCCCAATGCTTGTACGCTATGTATCGCCGATATGCGATACCGGTACAGCGATACCAGTATGGCAATACAGCAATATGCAATTTTCTAAAAACATGAATCTGGTGATACGGCATATATATGTATTAAAAATAAAAAAAATGTAAATAGACCAATAATTAGGCGATTTGTGACGTTGAGAGCTGGATGTTGCGCGAGAGTTTGCGTTGTACGACAAGGAGAAGGGGCTATGAGGGAGAGATAGATTTTTAGGGTTAGGATTGATAGGCTAGAAGGGGCTTTTCCTTTATTTGGGCTTTGTGGTATAGGCTTGGTGGTATCAGGGAGGATCGCAAAGTATCGGAGAAGGATTGGGTTATTTTTAATTAATTTTTGATGTTGAATTTCACCGATCCTTGTCGATCCAGGATCGGGGTTATCCGATAAGTATCCAATACCGGTATGACACCTTCGTGAAGGATCGGTGATTCATAGCTTGTACGCATGGTACATGCTTGTGTGCATCTGGATCTTGTACCCTTGACCCAAATGCTCATATCAGAATCAGTCAGGAGCCATATGTTTGTGCATGGACAATCTAATTAGTTAGATTAATCTGTACCATTTCTAGTAAAATACTTACTTTTAATATCTAAAATACAGTCGGTTAATTAGTTAGTGTAGCAAAAAAAGAAAAAAAAGAAGTAACATTGGTGAATGTAGAAACCACCACAATGTGGAAGCAAGCCTTGATCAGATGCAATCGACTAACATCCTGAAAGAGATGTCTCACAACCCTTCAGTCAATGCCATCGCATATACACTAAACTTAATTACTTCCTCCTCCGACTCCAAATATAAGTTGTTTTGAATATTGGCACGGTCTCTACTGTGACACTTTGGCTATAAATTTCTATGAAAATATGTTGATTTAACTAAAAATAATTATACATTATAAAAGTATGCTTCACGATAGATCTAGTAATACTGATTTCATATTGTCAACCCCTGAGGGTGCTGAGCTGGTTAGTCTCGAAGATGGGGGAAAGGCATGGGATACCGTGGTGGACGTGCTCAGGGTGTCTGCCAGCGCGGCGAGCCAGGCGGTGAAGTACTACTTCCTCCTGTTGGCAGTACAATGCAACGCAAGAAAAAAAAAACTACACGTTGTGAGTTTTTTATGAGTTGTGTAAGATAAACATGTGTTAGTTTCTTCAGAGATTTCGTGCAGATAAATATGTGCGAGTTTCTTTAGAGATTTCATGCACATTAGAAGAGATTATGCTACACTAAAAGATCAAAAGGAAGCTGCTGTGTGTCCAAAGTCGAGTCCATCCTAAGTTGAGCTCGTGGGAAATGTATCCAGGATATAGAAGAGGTGTGTTCACTATCCTAAATCGAGTCCGTCAAAGTTGACTACAGAGTGTTGAGTGGGTGTGTTCGCCGTTCAAAATCAAGTTCGTCAAAGATAGGTCTGAGATATTGAGGAGATGCGTTCTCCATCTTATATCTAATATGTGTTTAGCAAATCATAGTTAAGACTGATTGCCTCAATGAGTAAAAGTTGGTGTGTCAAGATTAGGGAGAAAATGTTAGAGATAATCTTGACATGCATTAGTTAAGAGATAAGATTTAGTTTTTTAGTTTTAGAAGGTTCAAACTCTGCAAATTTTATTTGAGTTTGTTAAGATTAGGAATTTGAATTGCTATCCAAGTAAGCATGTCTTTTAGAGTGATATTTTCAAAATGTCATCTTTTGGAGTGGGTATATCCAATTTTACCCCCAAGAGTTTGGGGTGGAGCCGCTCGCTGGTTTCTTCGTTCACCGGTGCCTGATCGTCATCGTCCGCCATGAGCCCATGACCACCTCTTCCGTGGCCGGGTCGATGACACGCACCATGGATGTCTGCTTGTCGGCGACGCAGACTAGGTCGAGGTAGGAAGGCACTACCGTGCAACTCTGCCAGCTGTCGACGCCCCTCACCGACGTGCCCCGCCATGTCCATGATCGCTAGGCAGCACTTCATGGAGCGGTCATTCCTGTGCCACGGCGCCACGAAGGTAGTGTTAGGAGCCTTGAGTAGTCCGGAAGGTAATCAATCGATCCGCATCGAAAACCACAGCATACCACAACGTAAAACAGCGACCAAAATAGCAAGATCAAGCATTCAAGAACTCAGAAACACTAAACTAAAAGTAACGACACTAGATGATAGGAATAGCATGTCAAGCATTTACTTTTCTTTTCTTCGTGGTTTATATAGTTCTTCTACCATGGTTTCACTCTCAATGTAAAAGATCCCCATTCACATTCACGCCTGAAACGCAAGCAAATTTAGATTACAACCAAAGAAAACCAAGAATATACAGAGGTCGGTCATTTTCCCATTGATCGCCGCTTCCTCCAAGCCAAAGCTATCCCGACCATTGCTACCCTTTAAGTGGAATCGCCTCGCTTCTCCTTTCGCCGCACTTCGTTTCTTCTTCCCCTAGCAATGCTCCCCGACAAGTCCTCGCTTTGAGTCGAAGCTTGTCCTCAAGCTTCAAACTGAGGAAAGGTCTTCCGGATAAAGCTAGCATCTTCCCAAGTAGCATCCTTCTCCCATATGTTTTGCCATTGGACTAACCATCGAAAGTTATCGCAAGTCCTCCCGGGTACCAATCTTCTCTCTAGGACGCCATGGGTTCTGCTTTTAACCGGCCTTCTTCGTCTACCAACGATAAGCCAGGAAGGGGAACAACCTGGACCCAATAGAGTCAGCTTCAATTGGTCGATGGGAAGACAGATGAATGGTCTGATCGATTGGAAGTTGTAATCTATAGTTTAATTAACCAACTTTGCCTAGTATTTTAAATGGCCCATAATATTTCGAGCGTAGCTTCAAAGACCCCCTCAATCCAAAAGCATTTTGCCGATAAGGTTGCAATTTAAGGTACACCATGTCTCCAACGCTAAAACTCTTCAGCAAGCAATTGGCATTTCAAGAATCTCTTTCATTCTCTCTTGAGTTTTGTGTAAGTTATCTTTGAGTTTCCTTCTCATCTCTTCCTTTTCCTCCAAAGTAACCTTGGCTTCCTCAGACACCTTGCATGGAATGGAGAATTCGGCCAGCTGTGGGGGAGGATATCCATATAACGCTTGAAACGGAATGATCTTCAAGGAAGTATGGTATGAGGTATTGTACCACCACTGCTATCGACAACCAGTTCATCCATTTCTTTGGCTCCTGAAACACCATGCTGCGCAAATACACTTCCAAGCATCGATTTACCCTCTCTGTTTGGCCATCTGTTTGGGGGTGATGCGAAGTACTGAACCAGAGAGAAACTTTTAATGATTTGAAAACCTCCTGGAAGAAATTATCAGAAGATCCTTGCCTTGGCCCGGAAAGACAATGGCGCTGGCAAATTCATGGAGCTTAAACACGTTATCCAAGAATATCTCAAAGAAATGTGCATACTTTGTCAACCTATCCACCACTACAAGAATAACATCTTTACCATTTGATTTGGGCAGGCCTTCTACAAAATCCATGGATAGGTGTGTCCATGCCATTTCGGGCACTTCCAAGGGACTGAGTAAACCCCAAAGGATGAGAATGTTCACTTTTAGTCAACTGACACAATCGGGCATGCTCTCATGAAGTCTTCAATACTCTTACGATTTTGGGCCAATAGAACAGCTTTTTAATGCAGCGGATGGGTAGCTCGAAACCCCAGAGTGTCCTCCAAATGATGAGCTGTGAAAGGCCTCCATCAAAGTTGTTCTCAAGTCTCTTTTATCTCCTACATACAATCTGCCTTTATACTTGATCAGGCCGGACTCCAACTTATACTTACTGTCAGCACCATTCTTCGCTGCAAGTCTTCCTTAATTTTAGCGACTGCTACATCGTGTTCACAACTGGCCTTTATGTCCTCAATTCATTCTGGCACGACCACCGTAATGGCATTGCAAACCTCTGGTGGCTGCTCCTGATGATCCATGCGAGATAATGTATCAGCTACTTTGTTTTCCTTCCGCTTCTTGTATTCGATTTTAAAGTCAAACTCCAACAATTTAAGCATGAGCTTGTGCTGAATGCCATCAACTAATTTCTACGAAGAGATGGATTTTAAACTCTGTTGATCGGTTTTGATGATCACCGTCCCTCCTAACAAATAATGCCTCCACTTTTTAAGGGCTTCCAAGATAGCCATTGCTTCCTTGTCATAAATGGACTTAGCGGCTGCTCGAGCTCCCAGAGCTTTGCTAAAATAAGTGATGGGCCAGCCAGCTTGCATGAGTACAGCCCCAAGTCCAGTTCCACTCGCGTCAGTCTCTAACTGGAAAGGTTGAGAGAAATTTGGCAAAGCGAGGACCGGGCAGGTGGTCATCAAATGTTTTAGCTGTTGGAATGCTTGTGCTTGTTCAGGACCCCATTAATAAACTCCCTTCTTTAGCAAGTCGAATAACAGCCGACATACTTGTCCATACCCTTTTACAAATCGCCGGTAATAACCAGTTAACCTGAGAAATCCCCTCAGTTTAGTCACAGTATCGGGAGTAGGCCATTTCAAGATGTCAACAACTTTGCTTGGATCAGTGGACACCCCATCGGAACTTATGACATGACCCAAATACTCAATCGAGCTAACTGCAAAAACACACTTTGTTTTCTTTGCAACCAGCTGATTGTCTCTCAACACTTGTAGCGCAGCCTTCAAATGAGCCAAGTGATCTCCAAAACTTTTACTATATATAAATATGTCATCAAATAAGACTAGTACTATATATAAGTATGTCATCAAATAAGACTAGTACAAATTTCCTTAGATACTCAACAAATATGGTGTTCATCAGTGACTGGAAAGTAGAAGGCGATGAAACGAGCCTAAAGGCATAACAATGTATTCGTAATGCCCTAAGTGAGTTTTGAAGGTCAGTTTTGGAACATCTTCTTCATTCATCCATATCTAATGATACCCCGATTTCAAATCCAATTTGGAGAAGATTACTGCTCCATGAAGTTCATCCAAGAGATTCGACGAATACCCGGCATAGGTAGTCCCCAATGCCCAGAGAAGCATGTGGGCTGCCGCCACGCCAACAAGAAGCCTCGCCGAGGCCCACTTGCCGACTAACCCAAATTCGAAGGGGCCCGACTGGCGCCATACAGATCGCGCGCACAATCCACGGCAAGGATTTGCTCAGATTGGTCTGACCAATGATCGAACCGACCAAAGAACCCCGGAGTAAGCTCAGACCGTTTTCATCAAGGAAAGACGCCAAATCATCGTAAACCACTTCACGTTAGTCACCTACCTAGCCGGGCGCAGAGTCTGCCGGCGCTGCTTAAGACAGACGTCACGCTGCTTTCCCGAGGCGGCTCGGTTATCGACACACCCGATGTCAAGACCCGACACGGCCAGCAGGGGCAGTGGCGCCAAGCTTCCGGGGATGAACCGAGCCGGCCACCTCGGCTTCCACTAACTCCATACGAGACGCCCAACCGCCTGGCAGAGGACAAAGTCCAATGACTTAACATCGAGGCAAAAGACCGGATTCCTAGGCATAGGGAGCTCCACCCATCTTTTCTTTTTTTCTTCACACACTCTGTAACCTCCTTGTAAACCGCCTCCCGTGTTATATAAGGGGAGGCATAGCCCTCGAGGGGCGAAAGGTAAACGAGAAGTAGGCCGAACATATTCCTGTATCGCGACTTCATAGCCACTCCGCAACCTCACGCACAGGTGCCCTGAGTTCAAAGTGCCTGTTGGCTATTACTGATACACCCGAATCAATAACATCCACCACCACGAATCGGAGGACGCTCGCCCAAACCAAGATAGCTCTTGGACCTCTGCCTTTTGGTCTAACCATTCGAGGAGCGAGAGCCAGTAGCCCCTCTAGACTACAAATATACTTGCTTGCTCGAACACGGCAGCCATGCTGCCAGAGGGCGCTCGCTGCCGTCGACATCTCCGGATTCCATTTGTCTCCTTGATAGCTTCCGCCATAGCAACGGCCTTTCGCGCAGGGCCGGGCCGGTTCAGTTCCCTCGACTTCACACTGCATGGCGGAGAACTTCGTCCTTGTTCATAGCACCTCGAACGAGCCCCAGGCGCCTAGACCTCGTTATCGGCGGCCTCGGCGACTCCGACAGTAGGCGCCATTAGGAGAAGCCCGCAGCAGCGCCCGTCAGGCGGCGCCATCGCCCTCGAGCTGCGTTCGTGGCAATGGTGGCTACCGCTTGACCTCCTTCCAAATCTGAAGGCCCCTCCGCAGTAGCTGCCTCGGCGGAGCTATCTTCCGGAGGACCGTACTCCCGCGAATACAACATGGTCGGCGTAGCTAATCGTTCGGTAGCTATCCGGCGAAGCCCGGCACCGTGCCGGCCAGCCGGGAAGAGCGTCGGCTGCGGCAGCATGGGTCTCCTCGGATCCACCATGGCGAGCTTCTCCGGCCCGGCCAGGCCCGGAGTTGCAGCGGCAGGACAGCAGGCGGGTCAACCCGTCGGGCCAACCAACTCACGCCACCACGGCGCCCGTGGCCGTCTTGGCCTGCGCGAATCTGATGACAAGCCCGGCGGAAAGGCCGATTAAATCGCCGTGTTTCCCTTCTAGCCAAAACATGCCTTGTGAATGATTTGCTTTCGCGATCTTCAGCAAAACGAGCGAGGCTGACCCGCCAGCACCGGGGCGATGAAACCTGCCGCCGTGCGATGCGTGCGGTCCGCTCATCAATCAGGTCCCATTCCAGCCGCCAAAGCGAGCTACGCCACGGCAGGTGGCGCCGCCCCGCGATTGGAAGCGGCGAGGCCTCCACGGTCGCGGCAATCTCGAGCAGCGCCACGACTATCGCGACACCCTCACTTTCGCAAGAGTCGGTAGGAGCCGGGGCCCGTTAGCGAGTCGTGGGCGGCCGGGCGTCGCAACGCCCGGTCCGACACGGAAGGCCGGGACCTCGAGCATTCTCGGGAAATCCGTCGCGCGTTCCACCTTAATCCGGTAGCGTAACATAACCAAATACCACGGGGCCACGAACCGGTGTTTAGCTCGAAGATTCTGCGGCTCACTTTGTCGGCGTGAATATAATGATCTCTTTATCATTGATACCTCCCGTTTACAGCGGTTCGGCGAAACTGGCTCAGTACACCTGCGCCGGGGCGGTAGGGCCGAGTGACTTGAAGCGCGCGTCGGAAATTTCCGGGCACTTACAAGTGCCAGGAACTCAGGACCTCAAGGCTGGCAAGCCGGGGCAGCTCCGGGACTACATCAAGCGTTTCTCCCAGCGATTACTAATGAACTCCCAGAGCATCGTGAGCCCGATGTAGTGGAGCAATCATCTGACTCAGCGTCACGAGGGCCTTAGTCCTGGTGGAGTTCGTCAAACCCGGGGACCACCAAGGCGCTCGACATTGCCTGCCAACCACGCCTCCGTGAGGCCGTGTGTGGCCATTCGACAAAGGGAAAATAAGCGAGAATCGCCTCCAGAACGCCGCCCCTTGAGCCACTCCGGACAAAGCGGAAGGAAGGAAAACAGGCTTGTGAGGACCCGCGTGCGCCGTAACCCATACTGCCCGGCAGCGAGGCCTTGGCGGCGCCCAAACCACCGAGAAATTGATGGAGAGCAGATGTCCGCACCACGGGTACCCGTCAAAACACAATGTCGGGCTGCGAAGTCTGGCGCTTCTCTCCGAAACCCCATAGCCGGAGTAAAGGGAAGCGACGACCGCCGGTCGGGGAGAGAAAGCGAGCGGGCGGTTCCGAGAAGCGGATGTCTCATGATCTTCGGTGGCGGAGAGCTATGCGAAACAAGCGGCGAAGCTTCCGCGAAGTGCACGGTGACCCTGCGGTCGAAGTACCTCCGATGGTCGGTCTCGATCACCTTTGATCAGCAGACCACCCGACCCGTCCAGCGCTGAAGTACGCTCGTCGTCGACCCCATTGTGGGGTGAAGCGCCTCACCAAGGTCTCATGGGCGGGCGGTGGTCTCAACATCATGTCTGTTGAGGCGTTCGGCACAGGGGATTCCCGCTCAACCTGCGACCAAGTAAAGCGCCTTTCCATGGCGTCATCGAGCCGACAAGCCTACCCTCTTAAAGGTCGACTGCCGTCTCACCTTTGGGGGCTCGAGAACTTCGCCAAAAGCCTCACCTTGAGGTTGTGGGGTTTTGCGGGCTCCTACCACGCCATCTGAGGGGAGTGTTACGCCAAGTTCATGGCGATCGAATACTTACGGCGAAGATCCGGACGCGGGGCATCATTCACCGTGGCCTCGTCCTTCGGCTGCGCCTTCAGCTTCTGGCCAAGCGATTCGACGGGCACACCGGCCCGGTCATTGCGTCGCCGAACTTCGACAACTTCTGAAGGGCCTCCGGAGTCCGTCCTACCCTCCGATAAGTCGGGCCGGATCGCCAGTCAGCAAGAAGACACGAAGAGGGTGGCAGTCGACGAAAGACAGCCAAGGCAGTCGGTGGGTGCTCCGACGGACAGGAAGCGAAGGGCGAGATTCGCATAAAAGAGTCGCCACCCGGTGGCTTGCCAACTGTCCTTGTAAAAAAGAAATCCGGACAATGGAGGATGTGTGTTGATTACGAGCTTTGAACAAAGCGTGCCCCAGGACCATTTTCCCTTGCCGGTCGGCCAGTCGCCGATTCCACCGCGGTGCGAATCACTCTCCTTCTGGGCCTTACTCGGGCTACCACGGATCCGGATGAAAGAATCAGGCCGCTTCGCGACTTCTTTCATCACTCCTTCAATTCGTTATTTACTGCTGATGCCCTTCCGGACTTAAACGCGGGTGCCACATACCGGTGCATACGCTGTTTGACGACCAAATCGGCCTTAGCGTCGAGGTGTCGTTGGCGACATCGTCGTCAAGGCCGAAAAGCGGTGACCTCGTCGCCCGACCTCGAAGACTTTAGAACCTCAGCGGTTTCGCATAAAGCTCAACCGAAGTCGTCTTGGGGTCCCCGAAGCTTCTCGGCTTCATGATATCAAGCGCGACATCGAAGCTAACGGTTAAGATCTCGGCAATCATGAGAATGGGCGATCCGCCGTCCCGAAGGCGTCCAAAGGCGACGAGGGTGCCTCGCTGGCCGAGCGTTCGTGTCTCGCCTCGTGACAGCGGATCCGCTCTATAAAATGCTCGGGAAAACCCGCCAGTTGGGCGTAAAAGCCCGAAGCCCTCGGCAGACTAAAGGCCTTCTGGCGTCACCCGGTCGGCGGCGCCCGCGCATGCGACCTCGCTCCTCTACGCCGCGCCCGACCAGTCGTGGCGCGGCACTACGTCGTCGGCAGGAAGGAAGGCAGCGCCCTCAAGAATGCGAGACGGTCTACTTCATCGATGAAGTACTCTCGAGTCAAAAAGCCATATCGCAAAGTGCAAAAGTTACTCTATCACGGTGCTAATCGCAAAGAAAGCGATCCACAACCGGCGACACCCGTCTCCGTCGTGACTTCCTCACCTTGGCGAGATCGTGCGCATAGCCGCGGCCTCGGGAAAGATAGCCAAGTGGGCTTTTCGAGCTCAACGACCCGACATTCGTTCGTCCCGGGCGGATCAAATCGCAAGCCCTTGTTGACCGTTCTTGAATGGATGAAGCCGAGCACCCCGTGCTCGAAGACCGAATGTTGGGCGATGTACTTTGATGGATCTTACGAAGAAGCGGGCGGTAGAATCGTTATCATTTCCACCTTTCGGCAACAAGCTCCATCTGGCGTCCATTGCTCTTGGCCTTCGAACAAGCGTCGCCCGTCTGAAGCCCTCATCAACGGTCTCGGATCGCCCGCCGATCTCGGCGTCTGGTGACTTGCGATATCTGGCGATTCAGGCGGTGGTCGACCGGTCATGAAGGCCTCGGGCCAGAGACCCTGCATGGCGTATTCTTGGGAAGTCGCAAGCTCGAAGAAAGGTTCAAGGGTTCGAGCTCACCGCATTCAAAGCCCAACAATGGCGAGGCCAACTACCTTGCCAATCTAAACCGGCAAGGGACGTTCAAACAAGGATCTTCGCCCGACCTTCACCGGTAGTCCATCCGGATAGACCCGATGGCAGAAGGTGCGGCCGGATCTTGCGACTCGGTGACCAACCACTGTCGGCGGGTGCGGCGCCACAGGCTTCAGTCGGAATGTGCTCCGTGCGAACAGTTGGAGAAGCCCTCGTCGATCGCTGACGAGCAGGACCCTCACGAACCGACAAGGCGGCGCCTCGCTCGGCGAAATCTTCGCCACAGTCGTAGACGCTTTAAGAAGTCCTCGGGGTCCTCGAAGTGCATCTGCCGACCAAGGCAAGGTTCTTGCTCGACATCCGCGGAGTGTGCGGTCATCAGCGCCACGGTCCCTCGTGGGTAGGCTTTCGTCGGGGTTTCTATTGGCCAGGCAGTGGCGATCTTGAAACAAATTATGCACTGCGAAGGTGCCAATTTTGCGGCAAACACACCTTCTGCCCAAGCCCTCGGGCGATCCCATCCGCGGCCATTGTGATGCAGGGGCTCGATGCACTTCGGACCTTTCAAAAGGCGGCGGGGCTTCCGCGCCTATTAAATCGCGGTGGACAAGTTCACTAAGTGGATAGTAAGCGATCGCCACTATCACCAGCATAGCGCAGACTTCTTCAGCGGCATCGTCTGCGTTTGGGGTCCGAACTCCATCATCACCGACAATGGCATGCGGTTTTACGGAAGGAGTTTCTTGAGTTACTGCGGCGACTTCAACATCGCGTCATTGGCGTCTCGCCCGCCGCGGACAAGCGGCGGTAGAGAGAAATGACGGCATGATCCTACAAGGGCTCAATAGCGAATCTTCAACCGCGAAGAAGTCAGCGAGCGATGGGCGTAGAGGTTGCCCTCAGATCGCTGGAGCTGCGAACCACTCCGGCCGTCGGCCAGGGTTCCGCAGCAGATTCTTCTTGGTGTTATTGGTACATCCTGCTTAGACACGGAATCTGGCGCTCAAAGAACAAACCTTCGACCAAGCTCGGGGCTCGACTCACGGACAGGCGAATCGACCGGCTCGACGGCGCGCGATATTCTTTGTCCTCGGTCGACCAAATATCGATAGCGCGTTCGGCCTTCTCCAGTCGCGGATCCGTGGGAGCCTTCAATGTGGCGACTTGGTCTGCGCCAGATTCGATCAACGTTAGCGGGCATAAGCTTTCTCCTCCCGTGGGAAGGTCCCTTCCCGTCGTGGAAGTAATCCCGACGGCACCTATCGACTAAGAAACGGCGGAAATGCTTGGCGCGTCGTTTGAGCGCTTGGAACATAGAAAAGCTCGGGCAATTTTCCCTAAATTAGTTCTCTACAGCGTTCTTGAGCTGTCGAGGCACGGCGGCCTTGAACGAACCTTCGAGGGCTCTTGAACTCGTGATCTCCGACATGTCATAAACAAATCAAGGTTTCCTCTTGAAGGACCGCTTCAACTGTTTCTGACTCCAGTCTTGTAAAAACTCCGATAGTTTTTTCGACCTGGCCCCGAAGTAGTGGTCAGCGAGCAGCGGAATGCATAGGCCTCAGGCGATCGACAAAAATGTTTTCCGCTAAGTCTTCACGGCGGCGGCGCTTCAACTGAACCCTAACGACCCGTAAGCAATCAACAACAAGCGAGCTACGCCAAGGAAAAGAAATCTGAAATTTGAAATATACATTCCCAAAAGATGCATGATGCCCGTAAAAGTAGCGAAACATAAGCGTTCAAGGTAAACCGTTCTAAGCGGAAAAAAGTGCAAAAAGCGCAAAGCAGCGGGTTAGAGAGGAAAGCCTTCGGCCTTAGCCCTTGGCGAAGATGCCTACGCATGGCGAGTTAAGAAATGACGCATTGGACCCCTAAGGATCGCTCGAAAGCGTCGTCCTCATCGTCCCGGAGCTCCCTTCGCCTCGTCCTCATCGTCAGTCCTCGAGTGCGGTAGCTCGCCACCATTCAGCGCGTCCGTACTCGGCGGGTACTGGCCGGATCGCCTCGGATATGAACCCGATCCCCGTCGGGTCAAAAAACCGTGGCCTGACGCGCCCATACTCATACTCCGCGTCGGCGACCCTCCGCCCCTGCGGCGAGCGTTCGGGAGGGGCAGGCGCCCTCAATGCCTCGGCGCTGGGTGAGGCCAAAGCGTCTTCGCGCCACGGTTGAGCTGAGCAGGCTCGTTGACTCCACCAGGGGCCTGGCGACTTTGCCCATGCTCTAAGCGAGGCGGAGCATGAAGGAAGGACCCGTGCGTGGTCGAAATCACTCGCAGCGTCTTGAACTATCTCCTCGGCCTCGACACCTGCTTTTGATTGGCCGCCGCCTCGTCTTGGCGGCCTCGACCGCGCCTCCTTACGTCACCCGCGCCCCAAGAGTGGCCAGACCCGCGCTCGACACGGTCGGCGTGCGACCGCTAAGCGCCGTCCACCATGCTCGCCGCCGATCCCTCGTGAGGCTACTCCCACTTACTGGAGCATCTTTGAGAGCTACCGGCGGCTCTTGTCGGCGCCCATATGGCTGGCCCGTCGGACTTCTTGGAGCAAAAATAAAGCAGACGTCAACCCAATGACCATTGATACCCCACCTGAAAGCAGCTAGAAGACCTACCTGCAGTGAGGAGGGCTCAGATGATGAATCTCTAGAGGCGGTGAAATTCGCCCTCATCGCCGCGCGGGAGGAGCCCCCTCGCCCTCGCCCTACTGGATGGCGAACCCCGCAGGCTACGCCTCACGCGCCGCTCTTGGGCCTCTGTAAATCCACCTTACACTTCCTTCCATGGTCCTCGGCGCTTGGAAGATGAAAAGCGAAAAGCAGCATGACGTCTGGGCGGATGTGAGTTACCACTACCGGCGCCGTGTGCCGCAAAGGCGGTTTCACATGACCAAAAACCGCCCAGGCGAGGCGCTCACGAACTTCCCGACCGCCCCGTCCGTCTTGCCCGGAAGCGGCAGGCATTAAATCCGCTCCACGTGCAATGTGGCGAAAGCGGCTGCGGCCTTGAGGGCGCCGCTCCCTGGCTCACTGCGCGACCGCCGATCTCCGGGCTATCACGGACAACCTCGGAATCCGCACGCGGCGCCCAGTGAGCCGCTCAGCAGGCAAACCCACAAAGAATAAGTCTATTGACCCTCGGTCCCTTCACGATTAACTTTGAGGACCCGGCAATTAGCGCCGGAGCACGGCACAGTGCCCATGAATTACTTCGGGGCTTCGGGGCGGCGTCATTCATACTCATCTACGGGCAGTGGGCGGCCAAACCACCCGGCTCCCGTGCGGATAATCCGTCCAGAGCCTAAGCTCTCGACCTCGCCCGGTACTCACGGTTTCAGTAAGCTTTGCGTGTAAGGCTACCAGCGTGGCGCGAACCCTAAGTCGTCGTCGAACCCTCCTCCACATGAAGCGTGAATTTTGTTCTCTAACGTCATTCATACTCATACGGGCAGTGGGCCGCCAGAGCCACTCGGCTCCGTGCTGGTAATCCGTCAGGCCCAAGCACTCGACCCTCGCCCGGTAACTCCGGTTTCAGTAGCGCTTTGCGATAGAGGACTACCCGCCTGCGCGCGAAACATCAAGTCGATCGAACCACTCCCCGCATGAAACATGAATAAGCGCTTTTGATCCGGGGTTAATTAGCCTCTCCCTCCAAGTGCTTCCCATGAAATCGAACGCGCCCTCGCCGAAAGGATCCTAAGCGGTTCCGGGCTATGGTCTCAAGCGGGAGAAGCGGCACAAAGTCGCAAATGAGCAGCAGCAGACCCCGATTAAATCGGCACAAAAAGCGAATCGATTACGTTTACATGTCAAGGTTCTTTACATTTGGCAAAATAATAATAATGTCTAACATTATTCATAGTCCCGTGGAGGGCCTTTCTGTTGCGATATCCGTCGGCGATCATTCGGGCATGGGGCTCGGCTTGGGAAGCGATGGACCTCCTCTCGTCGGTCGGTTCACAGCAATCCATTGCTAACATTGTCGAGGTTAATACCATTGTAGAAGGACATGCCGTTAACCGGTAGCGAGTGGCCCCGAGCGGCTTTCGTCTTCCGCAGAGCTTCTCGGCGTGCTCGGCACACGGAGCCAACTTCGATGCATAGCGGACTTGTGCCTGCCGCGACCCGAACAATCGGTTCGCGAACGGCCGCCGACCTTCCCTAGGGTGCGCAACTTCGTCTACCGATTAAGTCGGTCGCCCTCCATCTCTTTCCCACGCCATGCAAGACACACCGCCTCGCCATGGCAAATCGCGTCACGCTCCTCCATCATGCCAACGGCGCGCCTCGCGACTTCGCCAAGATTGTACGCAGTTACGAAGATCAGGTAAAATCGAAAGAACACGCTTCGGCAGCGCCACCCTCGAATCAGCCCAAATAACGCGTCTTACTGTAAGCGATTGGTCATGGCGATAAACTTGGCAGGCGTCTCCTCCACGAGTTTTTACGCCGCGCAGCTTGTAGCGGCGACAACCTTGGCGTTGTTGGCTTCGCTAGGAAGGACTCGATTCGATTACCCTCGCTTGCATGTAGCTTACCAAACTCCCCACCGCAAGACATCGGCCATCTCATTCATCATGCGGCGAACCTCTCTTACTGCCGCCGACCTTCGCTCAGCGCGCGCGACTTCCACGAAACCTCATGCGGCTCGAGCGATTGGTTGCGATCCTCCTCGCGGCGAAGTCTCACGTGCGTGCTGGCAACGGAGGAACGGACTTACCCTCCGGCGCTCACTTGACATTGCGACCGGTAAAGCCGTCAATGCAAGATCGGCGAGGACTTGAAAAGGTGGGAAACTTGAACACAACTTACCACACGCGCTTGGTCGACTCCTCCGTGTGGCGTCGATTACCTGGGAGGAGGACTCGAGGCTGACCGAGGCTGCTTCGAATCTCCTCCATCTCGGTCTTCACTCGCGAGGAACCCTCCTGCGAGATTCCCACTCTCCAAGCTCGCGTCGTCATCGGCGTGAATGATGCCTCGTCGGTGGTGGTTGCGGCCACACTAAGATGGGCGGTGGCGGCGGAGGGTTCGTGGTGCGTCGGCAATGCCACGCTTGCGGCGGCGGGACCTCTGGCGCCACGGCGGCGAATCGGCGACCACCACCACTGCTGACTCCTCTCTGGTGGCTTCCTCGGACAGACAGTGGCGGCAAGGCTTCAGCGCGCGGGGCCGTGACATTCGGCTGACCGGCCGCGAGGCACTGCTCGCCATCGTCGGCCCCGATCTGACAGCGAGCGGCCGCGGTCGCCCGGAGCTTCGTGGCGTCACCGACTCCACGGTCGACTTCGGCGACGACCACGAGCACTTAAGCTAACATTACGTCGGCCGCTAGCGAACACGACCAGCGCCGCCCGATCTCGCCATTTGCTCGGCGGGATAACTGTCCCCAACCTCTGGCCGTGGGGTAAGCGGCGTCGATCCCGGCAGCAATTCCGCCACCTCCGTCCGAGGCTCTCCCCGCATAATCCTAAAACGCGGGCGTCGAAGCGGCTCAAAGCGAAATCGGTGCACGTATGACAAAACAAACTACTTAGCGTCGGCTGTTGTTGATTAACGCGCTCTCTTGCCGGTCTCCCACTGGCGAAGGCTGTCCTCCCTCATGCGGGGCAACTCCGTAGGCGTTCCGCCCGAGGTACCTCGGCGATGACCTCGCGCCAGGCGCCCTCCGGCATGGTCGTCGCTCGATGGCGGCCGAAAGTCATACTCCCGTATGGATCGCCGGGATCTCTGCCATCACCGGAAGACGATCCCAAGACTAACCGAGGAGAGGAGGGTCGACTTCGGACACCTCCTCGCAAGGCAGACGCCGCCAGCGCTCCTTCCTCTTCTCCTTCCTCCTTTCCTCCTGCGCTTTTTTTCGAGCGGACTCCTGTGACTTCGACCTTTTGCGGGCCTCCGCTCATCTCTCTTCTCCCTGCGCCTATGCCCGGAGGATGCTCCAAGTAGGCCTGGAAGGTAGGAATTTTATTCAGAGACGGCGGTAGGGGCCAACAAAGGACGCAGGAGAAAGTAAAGAGCCACCTAATTACTAAATTTAGGGGGGCTTTCACGAGAAAGGATCGAACGCCGCACTTTCCACTGTGGCTCCCTCACAACCAGGGACGGCTTTCACTCCGAGCCTCCACCTCCGACGAGGGAGGTCTGAACGCTCCATCCTCATGGGTCAGGCGCTCCCTCAGATTCAAACATCGCAAAGTGAGGCCTATCCATGAGGGGTTGCACGCCTCGCCATAAACGTCACGGACGATACAGGCGTCGCCGTCGAACCTCGCCTCTTTCAGTGGCTTGCCAGTCTGCTCGAGGATCACCTCCATCTTCCTCTTCTCCTTCAGATCCCACGGCCGCAGTTCCATTCGGGCATCGCCTCTGCCGTCTCCCGGTGGAAGGCCGGCTCACCCCCTCATTCCGGATGTAGAACCATTCGGAGTGCCATCCTCGATTCGACGAGGGCAGCTTCATGTCGATGTACTCCGACGCCCGGTTAGACCGAAGCTGGATGGCGACGCCGCCCATCAGCGCTAACAAAGGCGCCCGTCGCCGACTTTCCCTTGACGCCGCAGATGGAAGAAGTACCTCGAGAGGGCCCAATGGGGCTCGATCCCCTCAGAAAAGGCCTGCGCCTGGCGTGATGAAGACCGCAATGTGAAGACGCCGCGGGGGTTCAAATGGTGCGCCTCCACCTTGTAAAAGTGGAGAAGCTCGTGAGACGAAACGAAAGTGGAGAGGGAGGCGAACCAGCGCTTCGAAGAAGGACGCGATCTGACGATCTCGCTGTCTGCAGACCCGGCTGCAGCTCTCACGGCACTCTCCACCGGATACGTCGGCAGGGAAGAAATCGTTTCTTCGCCAAAGCCAAGCACCACGAGCATCAAGGATGGAGCACTCCGACCACGCCATCTCCCAAAAAGCGGGGCTGACCGAAGCGAAAAAGGGGGTGAGGCGAGGAATCTTTCTCCTAGGTTTCTTGGTTTCCCTCACGGTTAGCCTTCGTTTTCTTTCTTTCGCGAGGAAGCATAGGACAACATGGGGAATCCGACGATGGTTCCTCTTCTTTTTATATATAAGCGCAACGCCCATCTACGGACGGTAGCGGCAATTAACATACGACGCCTCCGAAGAAAGCGGTGCATGCATTTCGCTTCCCCGACCGTCGCGGCAGTTCAATCGAGATGTCGCCTCGATTCTTGGCCACCAGCGTTAATTCTGCACAGGCGGCGGTATGGCGAGAAGGCTCCACATCGGGCAGAGTAGCGTACGGCTCCTCGAGCCTCGTTCCCGAACTTGAAGAGCCGCCTCGCCTGGAGGAAAAAGCGCGAGGTTGCCTGCACGCCCGGCCACGAAAAAGGCTCGCCAACTTATACTGAACTCGACCAAGAGTTGTGGGGCCCGAACGCCCGTGGAGAGTGGGTATCGCACCACCCCGATCAAAAATCGAGCGAGGGACGAGGATAAGGCGAGCTCCGAATTGGGCCTCTAGTTGGGTCGGCGACGACAATCACCTTTAATCGTGTTGAGACCATACTTCACACTCACTCATGAGTCCCGTCAACGGGTGACGACCGGTAATGTTCGTGTCGGCGGACGGCACGGGTCCGACATCGATCGAGTAAAGAAAGGTTCTCATGGGTCGCCCCCAGAGGGTTGGACGCCCGCAACGGGATAACGTCCGCTCGGAAATGGTTCTCCCTTCGGGAAGCCACCAGGGCCCACTCGGACAAACCCGCTATCAGCTCGCATGAGCACGGCGTTCAAGCCAACGCATGGCAAACGCGCGCTAGCTCACCCCCTCCAGGTCCCACACCTGCGGACGGGGCGTATTCGTGGGAAACGCCACCACCGCCCTTGCTCAACAGAATCACGGGATGGGCGCCGTTATCTATTTCCGGCGCAACGCCGACCCTGCCGGTACATCGGGATCGCGACGCGAAATGGGCGCCATTGCACGAGTGAGACCTCGACCGGCTCCGATCCGCTTCGGGGCTCGGGGCTCCATCCACCGGATCGCTTCCACAGACACCGGGCATCGGCGATCAACCCGTTTGGTCATTGTAAGATCGAGGATGAGCCTAGAGGGGGGGTGAATAGGCTTTTCTAAAATTTTCTATCACTAAATTCAAGTTTAATGATTGCTAAGAACAAGTGCTAATTTTGCCTAATTAAATACTTAACAATTTTAGTGATCACAAGGTAATATCACTACTAAGTATATTAATTTCTAAGCAAGTAGTACTCAAGAATCAAATTGCTAGAATTTCACGAGAGTAAAGAACAAGCAAACCACAATTAATGGACAAGAGAATTTTTCCGTGGTCTCGGAGACTTGCTTGCTCCCCTACTCCACGCTGAGGTAGCTTGAATTTCTTCAAGCGGCTCCACCCGCTTGAGCCTTCCCGATCACTAATGATAGCTCTTCCCGCTCAAGTAGGCGAGCTCCAAGCCTTCACAACCGGGTCTTCACACAACCTCCTTTGTGAAGATCACCGAGCCTCACGCCTCAAGCCGTCAGGAGGCGACAACCTCCAAGAGTAACAAACTTGACGTGGGCTTGAAACTTAAGAGTGCACACAATATGGCTCACTAAATGCAATGCACTCACTTGTTGCTCTCCAAAACTCAAGAATCAAGAATTCAATGCACAAGAGAGCGGAGAGTGTTTCTAGGGCTCAAGAGTATTCAATGGAGTCACCAACATTGCCCTATAGCATGTGGAGGGTATTTATAACCCCACCCCACACAAACTAGCCGTTATCCGCCCTTCATTTCGATTTAGCGCTTAAGGCGGTACTACAGCCCTCTAGGGGCGTGAGTATCAAGACCTACTGATATAACTACTCTCTGCGAATAATTTGACTCGACACGTAGTCGTTATACGTATTTTTTATATATGGCGGTACTAGATTACCATGGGTGCGAGTACCGCACCAAATTAATTTGAAAAACAACAAAGATCGGAAAAGGCTATCGCCAACTATTGTCGGATGATCGCGATTCAGCGGTACTACGCTATGACCATGCATAGTGCTTACCGAGAGACCGAAAACACACCTCATCGAATATAGCTATCATTAACTGTGGAAGTGCGGTAGTATCAAGACTTTGGTACTACCGCTTCAACAAGCCAGAGTGCCAAGCCTAATTTTTTCAACACTTTGATTTTCTCTCGAATGCATAATTTTACGGATGAACTAATGAGCCATATTAAAATGCACTTTCAAGTTTTAATGCTCAAACCAAGTCCCCTTGATAGTACGGCTACCATCCTAAAAAATCCGATCTTTTCCCAACTCCGAGATCGGTGAAAAGGCTAGAAAATACTTCTAACTTTTATACCTTCACTTCTTTAGCTTCTTTTTATGCTGTACTCCTTCCATCTTTGCACTTGAAACCATCCAACATCTTTCGAGGAATACATTTATCCTGTTTCCCACTAACTTGCACAAACATCGTTAGTCTTTTTCGCGTGATTGTCATTAATTATCAAAACCATAACCACATGGGGGCCTAGATGCTTTCAGTCGTACACCAGCTATCGAGGAGACCGCCTCCGCCCAACCGACGCATTTGCAGGTGCTCGGACGACTTCTACCAGAAGCACGAATCGACCAACCGGAGCTGCTTCCGCGCGAAAGGGTAAACCCCCGACCGGCTCTCCGATCCGCTCGGGGGCTCGGGGGCTCCATCCACCGGATCTTTCGCGCACCGGCGAGAACCAACCAAAAGTCGACCGGACGGGCATCAGAAATCACGGAAACCGGTCGGTCAGTCCTAAAGCACGGAGACCCGGTCGGATCAAAGCGGCATGCTCGACCAGGACCCGTTGAGCAGGATAAGCCCCCGACCGGCTCCCTAATCCGCTCGGGGGCTCGGGGGCTATTGACGAATACCCGGGGCATAGGTATCCCCAGCGGCCCAGGAGAAGCATGTGGGCCGTCGCCGCGCCTAACAAGAAGCCCTGCTCGGAGGCCCACAGTGCCGCCGACCAACCCAAATTTCGAAGGGCCGGACCGGCGCTTACAGATCTGGCGCCCGCGAACCACTTCGAAGGACGGCCCAGATTGGCCCGACCAACAGATCGAACCGACAAAGAACCCCCGAAAGCAAGCTCGCACTGTCTTCATCAAGGAACAGACGTCAAATCATCGAAACCGGCCTCTCGTTAGTCACCTACCTAGTGGGCGCAGAGTCTGCCGCGCTGCCAAGACCAGACGCCACGCGCTTTCCCGAGGCGGCTCAAGAAAGACGACACCCGATGTCAAGACTGACACGGCGCAGGGGCAGGTCGCCTGCTTCCGAAGGATGAACCGAGCCACACCTGCGTCTCCACCAACTCCATACGAGACGCCCAACCGCCGTCAGGAGGACAGTCCAATGACCGGACACCGAGGCAAAAGACCGGATTCCTAGGCATAGGAGCTCCACCCATCTTTTCCTTTTTTCTTCACACTCCGTGTAACCTCCTTAGAATCGGCCTCCCTGTGTTATATAAGGGAGGCATAGCCCTTCGGGGTGGGCGAAAGTAAACGAGAAGTAGGGTCGAACATAGTATTCCCAGATCGCACTCATAGCCACTCGGGCAACCTCAAGACAAGGTGCCTGAGCCCGAGCTCACCCTTGGTTGTAATACGACGGATACACCCGAATCAATAACATCCGACCACCCCACGAACTAGAGTAGGAACGTTCTGCCCGAACCAGTATAGCTCTTGGACCTCCTGTCTTTTGGTCTAACCATTCGAGGAGCGGGAGCGCGTAGCCCCTCTAGACCTACAAATTTACTTGCCGGTTCTCGAAACACCGACAAGATCTTCGATGACTGGCATGGGAAAACGATTTTCTTGATTGTCATGGCGTTCAACTGTCTGAAGTCCACACACATTCGCCACGCCCCATCCTTCTTCCTAATCATAATCACTAGCAAGGAATACGGGCTATTGTTGGGTTGGATTTCACCTGTTTTTAGCATTTCTCAGATGATTCCTTCTAGAGCCGAGCGCTGATAATGCGGGACCCTGTAAGGTTTGAGGTTCGGGGGCTCTGCACCTGGTTTCAGATGTATTATATGATCGCAATCCCTTGGTGGGGGTAATCCTTCCGATATTGCAAAGACATCCACATACTCTTCCAAGAGAAGATTAATGTCCCATGGAACAGGGTTAGCTGTGGTCTGAGTTCCAGCTTCTATTGCATTGATTCGAACCAGAATCCCTGAGCTCCCTTTTGAGCTATTTTCTGAAACTTCTGCATTGATCAAGTAATTGCTATGGGGTTGAGTGAAATCCTGAAATTGGATCAATTGTCCATCTTTTCAGATAGTAAGGAGTTTTGCCTTGAGATCTAGCTCGATCGAGCTATATTCATATATCCAATCCGCTCCCAATATCACATCATAATTGCCCAACTTCAACAGTTTATAGGTGGACTTAAAAGTGGTGTTCTGAATTTCATATTGTAGCTTGTCAACACTTGCATCCGAGATTAATTGTCCACCCCCAGCCACAGTAACAGCATTGCTTGGCATCAAACTTAGGGAGTACTCGTTCTTCACTGCAAAATCATAATCCATGAATGAGTGAGTATACCACTGTCAATCAGCGCTATAGCACATTTGCCTTCAATGTTCATCACAACTGAGAAAGTAATGGGTTCACACCATCCATGAGCAGCATGTACTGAGATTTGCATGATCTGTTCCACATTTTCTATCTCCTCATTCTTGTCCGGGCTGCCAGGGGCTGCGACAAACCCAGGATTATCCCTAGGTGGTTCCTCTTCTTCTGCTGACTGATGATCACCATGCAGCAACAAAGTATGTAACGCATTCCTTATCCGACAATGTTGTTGATGGCCAGGTGTCTATGGTTCGTGGCAATGCCAACAAGTTCGGGCTTGCCTCCCTTGTGGCCCCCCTTTAGCAGCTTCTTTCTTTACATCCTGTGGCGTAGTCGGAGTATTCGCCTTCTAGCTCCCCGAGAGTTTTTGTTTTATACCACCATGAGTATGACTAGATTTCCTTGCTAACACTGCCTTCTCCTCAAGTTTAGCATACTAGTAAGCTTCCAGTAGCCCTTTGGGCGATGACTACTGACATTGTACTTGATATCCTCCTTGAGTCCCCCAATGAAGCAACTTAGGAGATAAGTTTCTTGTAGATACGCATGGTCTCTCTTAACAAGTTCCACGCATTTCGTAAAATAGTCGATGTATCGACTCACTGTGCTGAGATGTTTTACGCCTTGCGCTTTCTCCACGGCTTCATGAGCTGTCGCTTCAGAAAATCGATCACAGACTACCGCACAAAACTGCTGCTAAGACAAATTTTGTCATGGAATGCCAATTCCTCTAAACCATGTACTCGCTCGGCCTACCAAATGACCCACGGCTAGATTAACCCAATGTTCCATCGGTGTACCTGTCATTTCGAAAAACTTTTCACACTGGTCAATCCATCCCAATGGATTATCCCCTGAAAACACAGAGTTCTAGTTTTGGTCCTTTGAGAACCGCTTCTGCATATAGGTGAGTCGAAGGATGATCTCCACAATACATATTCCTCTGAGCATCATACATCTGGACTCCAGGATAATGCAAATTTTGAGTCGTTCCCCCCATACTGTGTGTTACTCCTAAAGTAACATACTGTGGAAAAGCGGGATGATAATACCCCACAAAAGGTTGGCTCCCGTAACCCAAAGGCAGACCAGAACTAGCTTGCTGAGATGACTGAACTCCTAGATTACCACCATTAACTAAAGCTCCCATTCCTCTAGGGGATCTGACGAACGCACTGGTTGAGGTTCGAACTGCAGGTGTAAATACTGGAGGCATATGAACACCGATCAACGAGGGTTCTGCTAGTCCAGATCCTTCCATACCCCCTCCAGAGGGAACAGATGGCATCCCTGTCTGAACTCCGTCTGCGGTGGAAAAAGGAAAGCGGCACTCACCAAGCACCGAGGATCCCAGTTGTTCCGGAGATGATACTAATCCACCCGATCTCCCCAGGAGCAGATTTTTAATCTTTGCCACATCGAGTTAAGAGTTTCAGAGATCGGCTAGATGTAACATCCCAAATTTTTGATTTTTATTTATTTAATATTACTTAATTGCAATTTATGGTTTTTGTGAATTTTCTGGATTTATTTGGATTTTCTAAGATTTATTGGAATTATTTCAAATTAAAATATATTACCTTTTGTCAAGAATTAATTATAAATAGAAAAGTTTAAAATAAAGTTTTGCCAAAAATATTTTATTAAAGCTTAGAATGTCTCAAAGTATTTTTGAGATTTTTCTTGGAATTTTTAGAGTATTTTTAAATCAAATTATTTTCTCGGATTATTTTAAATGAAAAACCCGAAAAATCCTTATGAATAAAGATCGGCCGAGCCCACTATTGTCTGCGCCGTGAGGCCCAAATTTGGCTAAACGGTTTTGGAGGATTAACCTCATTGCTGATTTTCATCGGTGGCCTTTATCAAGCCACGTCAAGAAAACCCTAGCGCCTTTGGGCCGTTAGATTTAGATCAGCGGTCATTGTCAATCGGGTCAAAATAGGAAACCCTAGCGATCCTCGCCATTGATTGCCGACAGGCACCAAGGCTTCGTCTCGAATCGAACTCCAGCCGCCAGAATCGATCCGACACCATCGCCATTGTAGTTTCCATATTTCGCGCTCGCCGAGGGGTATTTAAGGGCCGGGGAACCTCTCTCGAGATTCATCACGAGCCGCCGCCTCTTTTCTCTGCTGCATCGTCGCCGGAGGAGCGCCTGAGAGGTCGAGAGAGCTCGCCGTAGTTTGAAGACACTTTGCGCCGAGTTTCGCCGTCGCCGGGGACTTCTTCCGCCGTGTGGGTTCCGGATTCGAGTTCAGCACGTCGAGACGAGTCTGCTCCGCCGGTTCTTCGTCGCCGGAAATCACCGCAACGCCGAAGCCTTGGTCGCCGCCTCGCCCGGTAAGCCTTGCCACAGCATCACCGCTTGGGCGGCCAAGCATCGCTGACCGTTGGATCATCACCGAACCGCCGGGATTGTGCCACGACACCTCGGGAATAGTAAGTGTCACGGGTAAGTCTCGATCGTTCGATCTTAGATGGATGGTTACGATCGTACCGCGTCGCCTCAATGCACAGTTTTCCGCTCGGGTAAACAAGAGCCGTCCGATTGGTGATGGACGATGTAGAGTAGGCCACGTCATGATTTAAAGAATGATCGTTGGATCGGCTCGGGACGGCGTGGATTGTGCCACGGTCGGCCTGCACTCAACTCAACAAGAAGGTCGACGCCAACTCGACGATTAATTCGGATTTTTCTTTATAAAAATAATTCGGATATTTCGTATTTTTCTATTTTATGGATTTTTCAGGAATTTGAATTTTCCGAGGGCTCGTTCTCCCTCATACGAACTTCGATTGAGGTGATTCAAATTCCTAAAAATTTGTAAAATTTAGATCTATCTAATGGTGATTTTTGTTGAATTTTTAGAGTTTGTTTGTTCTTTGGTTTTGGTGTTTATTTGCTATTTCTTCTTGATTCGCGTAGACGTTGAATTGTACGAGGCTTCGGAGGAGGAATTGGCAACTCAAGAACAAATTTCAGATCAAGACCAGGAACTTAACCAAGGTAAGTTGTGCTTTGATCATGTTGCACCCATAAGCTAGATTAGTTGCTATTTTGATTTACCTTATTGCATATTATTTTATGTGTATAAATGATTTCAACATAATTTTGGGATTAGCTAATGTACCTTTTGAATTACACCCTACCTTGTTAATTGTATGCCATACTCCACTTGTCACCTTAGGTTGGTTCACTATAGTTGGTTAATAATGAAATCAACATAGATGGTTAGATCGGATTAGATTGCTTAGTCATGCCACGTCATCACATGTTCATGAAATATTGGTTATTAATCTTGACTAATGGAATATGGAACAATGTTATGAATATGTGTCATGTGTGGTCACACAAAGAGATTGAGTTGTCGTGGCGATGTCACGCAACGATGTTGACTTGTGAGAAGCACGTGGTGCTTGGTAACCAACCGGGAGGTAATCATTTTAGATTGAAGCAAGTGGAAGGGGCAAGTGTGTCAGGGTGGGCTCAGTGGAGCTGAGGGTATGTGCAAGTCTTGCTTTAATCAATCCTAAGGACATAACCTTGCAAGCCTTTGACCTAAGTCAATCATGCAACCACATGTCTGTTATGGGGCAGCCTAGCTGATTAATTTGCAAAGTCTTAGCTTGGGTACTATCGTGGTGGTGTGAGTCCGTGTATGGAGGAAACTCACATGGCGCAAGAGGGGGCCCTGTTAGGTGGTGTAACCCTTCGATGTTGAAACCTCAAAGGTAGTATCGGGTTAAGATGATGTATTGTAAAGGCTTTGTTATAATCATTCGCCTGTGTGGTGCATGGTTGTATCATGTGGGTAAAGTGCATAACCTCTGCAGAGTGTACAAACTATTCGGATAGCCGTGCTCACGGTATTGAGCAAAACTCGGGAATTACAGTCAAGGGTTAATTTAATTAAAATGAACAACTGAATGGGTTGGCAGGATGTCATGTGGATAATGGAACTTGACTTAGGTGGAAACTTGATTTACTTGAGAATCACTGAATTTATTATTGTTATTATTTGTTTTACTGTCTTTTCAATCTATGTATTGTACGTGTTTTTAAAAGGTCGCTATCGCAAACAAACCTTAGCCTTCATTTGGAATAAGCCTTGCATATAGCTATGGTAGAAATGCATTCTGTGCACAACTTGTTGAATGCTTTTGTACTCACCCTTGCCTATCAACAACCAACAACAGTGGAGGAATCATCGCCGATATTGGAGGAGGACTTTCAGGTGGACACGAGTCACTAGGCCAATCCTTGTCAGTCATCTGTGGTGTGCTGATGGGACATCTACGTCTTTTGCTACTCTTCCCGCTGCATTTGTTTAAGTTTACTTCAGTCTAGCCCATGTGGCAGAATAATGTAAGTGATCATAAGATCATACACTAGTTATACTAAATAAATGAGGTCTTATTATTCTTATCGTTGTGTATGATATGATGCTTACCGATGTTAAGCTGTGTGCACTAGCGTTGATCCTGGGAATAGTGCGGTAAAACACAGTGGATCTGAATTGGTGAATTCGGATCGTTACACTAGACGTACCTGCATCTTTTCAATTTCTTCTTGCAGATCCATCTTCACTGAGCACAATCACCTAATAAGCTTTCGGGCGCAACTTAGACTGGGGGATTTTACGGATTGACCAACCCCGTCGTTGATATTCTCAAGCCAACACCAAGGAAGGCAAAGCTCTGATACCACTTTGTCAGGAGCCTTGAGTAGTCCGAGTTGCAATCTGAATCGATCCGCACAAAACCACAAACACCACACAAAAAAACAGCACCAAAATAGCAAGATCAAGCATTCAAGAACTCAGGAAACACTAAACTAAAGTAACGACACTAGATGATAGGAATAGCATGCTGCTTTACTCTTTCTTCTTCAGGGTTTATATAGTTCCCAGATTACATGGTTTCACCTCAACAGAAAAGATTTGCTGTCTGTTACTCACGCGGTAAAACCCAGCAGCTAGATTACAACCAGTAAAACCAGTAATTACTGTAGTCGGTCATTTTCCCGTTGGATCGCTGCTCCTCCAAGCCAAAGCTATCCTGACCGTTGCTACCGCTTTAAGTGGAATCGCCCTGCTTCCTCCTTTCGCTGCAGACTTCCCCTGTTCTTCCCCGCCTAGCAATGCTCCTGACAGGTAGCGGCCACTAGCGGCGGCGCGCGGGACTCGTGCCCGGCGACGAATGCCGGGTCGGAGATGAGCGAGCACCACCCTGTGGACACGCACCGGAACCGGCACACGGACTTCACCGGCAGCCTGGAAAGGATGTCGAAGATCGCATCGCGTGGCAACGAGGGAATGCGCCGGTGGCGTCCTTGGCAGGCTTTGCCTCTGTTGTGCCCCCGGAGAGGTCGGCCGGCGTCGGCGGCCTTGGCTTGCTCCATCGCTCAGCGCTGCCTTGAAGAACTGGAACACGCGCAGCGATGCTGGAAAGGATGCGGATTTCGTACAGAGTCGAACGGTAACTGCTGGATACGGAAGCATCAGATCTGCTAAGAAAATCAGGTTAACATCGTCGACACCGTAATTGCAGTCGATCGGTGCACAGATTACAAGCACAGGTTATGCTTTTGTGGAAAGAAATTACGAGAGACTAGTCATTTATGAATTCTGAAGCAGCAGTGACGCAGCTAAAATTGTCACTGTTACTTGATATGATGGTCAACTTTTTCCATAACGAAGGGATAGACAGACACTGACATTTGGAGGACCGCAATTCAGATTTTCAGATGCGGTGAAGGTAAGGAGGTTAAGCACTCGCAGCTTGGTACTGCCAGTTTGCATAATTTTACACTGTTACTCCTCAACATCACTTCGCAATTATGCTGATGAACATCGGCCACAAGTCATGACTTCATTCTTATGCTGATGAACACCAGACAAACAGGACTTATGCAAAGATGGGCTGATAGCTCAACATATAACCGATCGCATAACGAACTACTTCTAAGGTGACAACGCCATAATATCGTAATGCCTCATTACAATGGTGATTGTCCGGTTGATATAGAGGTAAAAAGAAAATAATGACATAAGAAAAACAACTAGTATATTTACTTTATAAGAAGGGCCATTGGACCAGACAATCTAAATCATGTTGGCATCAGTGCTTCTTCAGATTGGAGGGATGTTGGAAAAAGAGAAGCCCTTGTACCCTTTGTAAGCATAATATGCTATTCTTGTGTAGTAGAAACCCGGGATGAACATTACTACACCCAGAACCGTAAAGAAAATTCCTGCATCCAGAATAATGGGGCCAAACATCAGGTAAAGCAAAAAAAAGGATCCGAGGAAATTTCTATATGCATGATAATGTCTGCATAAGTGTTGACTCAGAATTAAATATCACACCAGTACTTTTGAAGGCTAACATTCATGCACACTATCAACCTATTTGCAAACTGCGACAACAAACCTTCCACCTTCGTATGCTATCAGCCCTGCCTTACAAAATGAATTTGAATGCACCACACGCTTTCCATCATTATGCAAAATTTTTTTGCATCCACTAACTGAAACAAACGAAAATTTTCTACAGAATTTCACCACGCTGCCAACATGTGTGCTTAGGCAAATTGCAGGGTTCGAATGTCAGTGAGCGATATAACATTTTATAAAGGCAATTCCATTTGTACATGAATGGATGAACCCGCATTTGTTATTTGTATAGATGGCCTTCGATTTCTTTATTGAAGTAGTTATCCTTGGCTCCTAGACATAGTGGAAGCAATACGACATGAGGATTATTGATGGCTCCTCAACCCATCTTCCTTCAGAAGGAATTTTTTGCTCACTTCACTATAACCGCAGATTGCAAGTATAATTCAGGGAGTTAAAGAAACACTCAATGATCCTTTGTATTTGTAATTTTTGGCCTCGTTAGCCCCACTTCTTCGAACTTCATTAGTATGACATCTACCTGAGGTTCAGACATTACACAGTTAATTCACTAAAATCTTTCTTTCATGATCTGCATAACCAAATTATCTAGTCAACGCAACAGCTAAAATCTTAGCCCCCAAAAATCTATTATTTTGGAACTGATACACACAGGAAGGGGAAGCGATCTTTTCACTCAGAAATACTGAGTGAAGCTGAATACACCGATTAGTTGACAAGTCACGACACCAGCCGATCCCAAATTCCCAATCCAGAACTCAAACCCTAAATCTCCCCAAACAGAAAGGAGCGAACATAAACCAGCCGAGAATCCAATCGGGTAAAAGATTCGTCTCACCGTGGGCGCGGTCGCCGCCGACGCGGTGCGCGGCCATGAAGACCCCGGCGACGACGCCGAGGACGCCGAACGCGAGGAGAGCGGCGGCGAAGGCGATCTCCTTGACCGGCGCGCCGCGCGGGCCCCCCACGGCGCCGCCGACCAGGTCGTCGTCGTCGGTGATGGAGAAGGCGTGGTCCACGTACGCCATGCCGACGCTCGGGGCGGAGTTGGGGGGGCTTCACGATTTGGTCAGGGGATGACTCGGGAAAGGCGTGGGAGATTTGAGGTGGGAGGGAGGAGAAGGGGAGGCTTGCGAGGCGGGCAAAGGCGACGAGGAAGAGGAAGCGGGCGCGGTCGCTTCCCGCGGCCGTTGCGGGGTCGCGCCTGGGGATTTTGACAGTTTTTTTTATACCCTGTTTTCTTTCCCCCAACTGCTCTACTCTGAATCTGATTAGTTCAGACTTCAGACCAAGCCGTGCTGTTGAACAAACACGTTGGATGGTTGGATTGGCGGTTTTATTTTACGATATACCAACCCACTACCTTTTTTTTCTTTTTTTAATTGGTCAGAAGTCTAGCATTCACTAAAGAAGAAGAAACAACAACCAAACTACAGTGCATACACACACACGCACGCACTCACCCACGTACTGTATACTACTCACACGTGCCCGCACCGAGCGAAGCTCGAACATAGACAGGCTGGCCGAGCGACTCTCGCTCGGCCATCTGAGCCGAAGCTCAGTTGCCAACCCACAGCTTTTGAATTCGAAGATTGAATAAATATAAAATTTGCACAAAGCGAAGCATTAATCCACTCTGCTTTTTTATTGATGAAACACACTATATTAAGCACACGTCACATCTGTTGCGAATCAGCAATGCATGGTGGAATACTCACCGCGAGTGTGGAAATCAGCCGAACTGCCCTCAAGACGCCGGCGTTCGCTCAGCTTGCGATACGCCGCCGCGTAGTGAGTTGGCCAAGAACAGGCGCAGGCCCCCCGGTGACGAGGAACCGCTGAAGCCGAATGGGAATGGCGGAATGCCGAAAACCGGAGCTCCACTGGCCGCCGCAAGCCCGCCGGCGGCAAAGGCGCTGTTGTCCCGGCGGAGCCGCTGCCACGGTCGCCGCGACGGCATCGGCCGCCGATGCTCCGGCCGAACCCGTCAGATCCTCGCAGAGTCGTCGCCGTGCCACTGCGAATGAGCCGAGCCCAGGAGTAGATGCGGGCGCCGGATCCCGCTGCCGCTGATCGAAGATTCATGAGCCAAAACATTGATTTTTAAAAGAATTTTATAAAAATAATACATCGAAATATTTTTAAAAAAAAATACACCTTATTATCATTTTAATTGGTGACATATGGCCTATCATCAAATGAATTGGCTACGGATCTTAGTCGCAGTCTTGTCGATCAAACAAATCAATGATAAAATAATCTATTGTCAATGGTGAGAGAGGTTTGCTTTTGTAAAAAAAAGGGCATATTTTTTTTATATAATTATTTAAACTATAATTCACCAAAAATTGAGAGGGAAGATCTATATGGTGACAGACGAGTGAGCGAGTGTGCCACTCTGTTGTGATTCAGGGTAGAAAAATACCATCTTACCTTTCAAGCGGTGGAAATGGCTGTACCACCGGGTACAATATGTTCTCATCCGTTAGATCTAAATACTTCTACGGCTACGGTGGATGATAAATAAAAACTCTCCCCTAATAATGCCCAACCATCAAACTATGTTCTGTACATGCATGCAAGCTAAACAATTTATACATGTGCATGATTCCACATCTTTCCTAAATGCATGCACCAACACTTCTAGGGTTGCAATCGGATCGGATAATTTCGTCTCAATCGAATCGAATCGGATGTGTTGGATCGATTCGGATATTTTTTCGGATAATTTTCGGATTCGGTTTCGATTCGGATACTTTATTTCGGATTCGGATTCGATTCGGACATCACTATCCGTCGGATCGAATATTCGAAATTTTTTCGGATACATCCGATACAAACGATTCGGATATCCGTAGCTTTCTAACCTAACCGGCATCCCGTATTCATGTGACCCATTCCAATCCCCAATCCATATCGCCGCCAACCTCCCCGCGCCGCCGCCTAGCCTCTCGGCGCCCCTTACCAGTCACCTGTCTCCTGCGCCCACCGCTCGCCCGGCGCTGGTCCTTCCTCGACCCGAGTCCCGCTGTCGCCATCTGCTCGTTCTGCGCCGCGCTCGGCGCCGCCGTCCGGCACAAGCCCTTGCGCTCGGTCCGCCCTCGACGCCGCCTCGCTCGCTGGCTGGCTGCCGCCTCCCTTCGTCTGGCCCCGATGCCCTCACCTGCCACCGCCTCCGCCACACAGTGGCCTCAACGTCGGGCGCCCTAACGCCTCCGCCTCCACACCCTTTGTCCCTCCGCCGTAATTCAAGATGTTGTGTTTGAACTTATTACTTATAATTGTCTGATAATTATCACTTCAATGTGTTAACATCATCAGGATCTTCCATCTGACAACAAAAGTATGCAGGAATTGAAGAAAGCAGCCATTTCTTTCCTTTCTCCAGAGTTGCCTGAGGATTGAAAGTTCTATGCAGCTGACACAAAGAATTTTTAAATAGTGAAACATTATGACTTTTCTTCCTGTGCTCTTATATCCTCAAAATGCTCTGTTGTGATCATTTATGCTTAAAATCTTCCAATTCATGTGGTTCTTCAAGGAGCAGCATCTTTCATCGCTACATTGGAGAAACCAGAGACTATATACTATGTCTGAGAAGGTTGTAATGACTTGCTACACTACATACTCTCTTCGTAAGGAATTTCTAACTGTATCTTGTCCTAATATGAAATTTTGGCCAAACTAACTTAACTACATTGAAGTTTCTATCTTGAAAAGTTGACTGCGCAATACTAATTTTTAATATTAATTGTTCTGTTGAAATAAGAAAGTAATATGTGGACAATTGTATGGTTCTGTTTGACCTCACTTTATCTAATGTGATGCTGAAACAAGCGTCTAAGGGAAGAATTTTAAGTTGACATTTCCAATAGAATGTATCTGGTTGAGAATTCCGTATTGCAGTTACACTTAAGTCTGAATTACATCAAAGTGAGTTTTACTTTTCTGTAGACTTGGCAGCAAAGCTTGTAGGTGATCTATGTTTTAATTTTTACTGAGCTATTTTACCTGTTTCCTTTTCTAATACCTTTTCCACTCAAAGGTGCATGTGTCAGGCGCTGGTGATTTTGAGTTAGGCCAAATTGATGTCCTCAAGGATCCTTTTCCTTGTAGTGAGAGGAAAACTCTGATGTAATGGATCCAGAAGAAAATGGAATTCTATCGTCCTCAAGTTTAGCTTGTCACTTAAATAAGGAAGAATGTAGTAATTTTTGAAGTAAAATTGACATCTTAATCATTTAGTAACAGACATAAGAACACAAAATCATTTATATTGGTAATTGCTGGTGCTTACGTTTCCAACTTTTCTTGACTCCCTATGACCTTACTCTGTTAAACATTGCCTTTAACTTTATTGCTATAAAACTAAGTAATCGAGCATTGGATTTAAATGAAGACCGGAGAAAGTAGGGTCATTTGGTATTTATATAATCTTGTTTCTCTTTTGTAAGTTCTGTTGCCATGTGTTGGATTTATTCCTTGTTAGCTGTTAATTAATGCAGTACCTTTTGCATCTGGTTTTCTTTGTGCTTCTTCAGTATACTTAACATATTGGATGATTGCCAGGATTTTTCTCAACTGAAGTGAGGCTAGTCCACCTGATGGGGTTTTAGAGGTTCTTTTATTGAGGCATCAGGTACACCATTCAGTCAATGTTGTGTTATTTGCTAAAAATAGTATTACCAGCTTCTAATGGAATTCTTGCTGATGATCAGGTATACTAGTTATTTTTTCCCATGTTGTTCTTGTTTAGCAAAATGGGCTAGTATGTCTTACAGGTCATTTGATGCTTTTCAGGGCCTGGGTAAAACTATATCAACTATATCACTGATTTTGACAGAAAGATCACCATTAGCACGGTCATCTGCCATTAAGCAAGAGTCATGTGAAGCTGTAACTCTATTTACTTAAGTATTGTCACATGCTGATAGCGTTTGTCTCCTTTAATTAGTTTACCGTGCATGTTTTACCTTCTGGATCAAAATCTAACTTACCAAATATTATCGACTTGTCGTATTGTTTCTTTCATAAAAACATGGAGTTATGGACCTCATGTTATGTATCATCTTATGTTTCAAACTTGTTATATGTGTAACGCTCAAATTTAGTGCACTTTTGCAATTTTGTTGGATTGTCTAATAAAATGACTTATTAGATCGCGATAATCTTGTTGCATGTTGAACTCATACGGTTGGTTAATTAATAATACTATATGTGTGTTTTATGTGGTATCTGTTTTGCTGCTATCCAATAAAAGTTATTCGACATCAGACGATTCCGCTCCAGATTCGATTCGAATCCGCAACCGATATTATCCGCGCCAGATTCAGTATCCGTACTATCCGAATCCGATTCCGAATCCGACAAAAAATATGATTTAGGATATGGAAAGAGCAATATCCGACCGAATCCGAGCCGATTGCATCCCTAAACACTTCCGCGCATGCATCACACACAGGGGCAGAGACAACCCATGCTGAAGCCTCGAATCAGGCCATACTTACTTTGGACTTATTTCCCTAGTGAATTTGCTCTTGGGCCAAGTTTCTTGAAGGATTTTGCTCCCAGGCCTCAAGCCACGATCCGAGTCAAGGCCTGTCTCCAACAATGATCACACACTTATATGTCACATACAACCTGACAAGATTAATACCAAGGAGGACTAGCCAGGCAATAACGCGCGCTGCACATGGATAAAAGCATGTACAACAGTAGAGACGACTGATGTCTATATTATCCTCTATGTTGTCTTTAGTTTCGTCTTTAGATGATATTTTAAGATTATCTCTATAAGATTATACAATATTTTAGTTATGGTATGAATAAGTATTTATCATAAACAATATGTCATATAATAGTGTTTTATAATATTTATATGATTAGTCTCTTCACAAAGAGACAGCCATACTCTCTTTCCTCCTTATTTTTTTTCCGTATCAGCAAAAATCGTATATGATAAAACATATAAATAGCTGACATAGTATTATTGTACATATCCAAATGACACTGCCGGAAGACATTTGAGTACCGTGGTTGCCCCTCGAGCGTCGACAGCCGGGTGCTCTACGCTTTGCTACCCCACGGTGCCCATCCACGCAACCACGCGTTCAACCTCGACGGCCATCCGGCCCTCTCGAGAGAGCGATCATACTCCCCGCTCAGGAGGAGGTCATGAGAAGCACAAACTATATACCTTGTTCATGCCCCATGGCTAGGCTGCTGGCTCCAGGTGTGGAGATACATGGAGCCCACAGACCCCGAGACAGCGGCAGCGGCGATGGCAGATCCCATCGTGCCCTGTGACAACGAGTGGAAGACGGAGTCGGTCATAGTGTAACAGGCGCCAGGTGGATCTCGCGGCGCCGACGCTTGTGGACGGAGATCAAGAACCTTGGCGACCATTTTTTTTTCGATAAAAGAAGCAATTTTATTAATACCAAGAACAGTACATCAAGAAGATACAAAGTTTTGGCATACTTCCGGCTTCTGTTTAGAACGCACAACCATGAAGAAAAAGAAAATAAAAGACAGACATACTCTAGTGATCCGTAATCCGAAGACTAGACCGTCACCCATGTGCCTAGGAGAAAAAAGATTTGGCCGCTTGCACCAAAAGTTGCGATCCCACCACAACTCACGCCTGCAAGTCCTCCCGTTGGAGAATAGCCCAACTGGAGAGCCAATAAGCCGCCAAGTAGATTACTCCAGAAGGAGATAACAAAGACTTCTTGTTAAAACCACATCATTTCTCAAATCCAAAGTGACCAAAGACAAAGTTCGTGCTTCAAGCGAAACAAAGGTTTCAAATCTTTATTGAAATTATGAAGCCAATTTCTAAACAAATGTTCGACGCTGACAGATTGTTTTAGCTTGACGACCATACCCTGCTCGTGGAATGCAACAACTCCTGCCTCGTGGCCGCGGGCTGCGCAGGGATGCTGCCCGAACCACGTCTACTACACCGACAACGAAGAGTTGTACGCGTTTCTACACGCCTCAGTGCCCAAGGGACATCAGCGTCTGCAATTTAGGAGCTGTAGTTTCCATCCTATCCAACCTGCTTTCCCGTGGTTGAATTGGCCATTTCCCACTCGGATTACACCAAGCCTTGGAAACAAAACAGAGTAGGCATGATCCCTTGTATTTTCAGGTTTGCGGTGTAAATAAATTGGGAATCTGTAACTTGGTTAGTAGTTGATGTGTTGTACCCATGCATCATGGCAGAAAACCCTATTGGACGTTAGGATTGATTATGACACAGCAGCACAACAACCACAAACTAATTTAGCCACACCAATCAGCACAGCATCTACAAACACAAGCTCATAGTTTGGGACCTTTGGGTTTAGGGCATTCCCAACCCTTCACCTCAGCTGGTGTCTATCGAATTAATTACGCCGCCAACCAAGAAAAATCGATGTGGCATAGGAGTTAAGAAAGGAGAGAAGGAAAACGAAGAAACCATGTCTCATGCAAGAAACCGGTCGACGCGGTACCAAGACTTAAGAAACTAGCAAAATCGGGGTTGGACGTTCACGCAGCGCTTACTAAGTCATGTTTGTGGTGCACGATTGGTTTATCGCTCTCATGCATTGCTTTATTGCTCTCTCCTCCTCTAGACACTACTCATAAACTATGGGTTGGGAAACTATCACGACGGTTTATCGCTTTCTCCCCAGATACTATTTACGACACTATGGGCCGACCGCTCTTAGATGGATATGGACAGATTCCACGGGCCCAAATTTTTATGTCGACCGTGCCCAAAAGACAGTAGGGCCACAGGCAGCCGACTTATTTGATGCTGACAAAAGCAAAGCTGGACTCTCACCTAAAGCTACAGACTTCTGGGCCTAAAACCGGCCTACGCCTCACCTGGCCCCATCATGCATGCCCACTTGCCCAGGTATGGAAAGAGATCTAACGTAGTCATGTAAAGACCACAACTTTAATAGCTATGGATCAACGATTGAATTAAAAATTAATGATACAAGTCACCCCTAGCACTGCTAGGGAAAATACTGTAGCAATACTGATACTATTCGATGATTCGAACCGTTTATTACTTTGATCGAACGAACGGTACTCACAATTGTTAACTGCTTAAGTTGCAGTCGCCTTACAAACTGCACAGGAGTTCTATCCCCTAGGCACGTGCATGATGCAACAGAATTGCAGAGCCAGTGCCCAATTTTCTGCACAAAACACACACGCACAGCCACGGCCAGCGGCGCTTTCATCCCCCTTCTTTTCCCCATGAAGACGCTAGCTGCTCTAACCTTTTCGCACTTCAAATCATTGAGGAGGAGCAACAGCAAGCATGCCAACCTGATGAAGAGCATGTGACGCAAAATGTGCCAAAGGCGCCTCTTTTCTGTTTGTCAAAACGAAAGCCAAGGAACGGTATTATTCTCTCTCATGAAGAGGAAAACAATTCTTCTGCCCAGGACCAACGTCATGTTGTTACCTTGTGATTCAGGGATAGTTACTTCACCTTCAGCTCCTGTGAGTTCTGGAGTCTGAGCAGATTAGGTGAGCCCAGCACTGTCTTCAGTCTGTGAGTAGTGAACGTACAAGGAGGGCTGGTCGGCATTGTCTTTCAGTCTAGTGTGGACAACATATTGTTCGGTGGTTAGATGTTGAGCAGGCGTACGTTTGCAGTCTTAAATTATGCTTTTGATTTACTAGCTCCTCGACATTCTTCTTTAAAGGATAAGCATCTTCTTCGTCGTCGTCGTCGTCCTGTACTGCCTGCAATCTATCAACTGTGAATCATCTGGAAGTTACTGCCAAAGTTTTGCCAATGGTAAAACTGAGACCACGTAATGCACATCCAGTAAGCGTTAGGGACGACTATAGTACAAGGGTACAACGACGCAGGGTCAGATCACGCGCCGGGCGGTCGAAATGATTCGCTCTGCTCCTGCATGGGTGCGGCCGGCCGGTGAGTGCAGTGAGCTAGTCCTTGTCTTGACGAATTGTACAGCAGCAACAAAAGCGATATGCCATCATTGATGCTTCTCTCCATGCACACCCACGAATCAACATTCCCAATTCAGCAACCGTCCCCTGCTTTCCAGTACTGTCTCGTCTCATAATTCTTGCAATATTACATACATACATAATGTATAATATATATAGGAAAATGCTTCCTATATATATACACACACACCTAACCTTTCTGCATTTACATACATATCTCCTTGCATCACTTGAGAGAAACAAAATTCACACGCGCGAATGCACGCACACACATAGGAACAACTATTTGTACGACTTTAATCCATACTAGTTTCTGGCTTAGGAGATGATTCAAGCTAAGTAGCTAGGATAAAATTTAGATTGGCCGTACTATAAAGGGGAATTATGCACAAACTCAAGCTTTGGTTCATAGGCTATGATTAATTAGATTGCTTGGAGTCAAGGCTTTGCAAATATTTTTTCCCCACAGAATCAATCTTTCACCCAAACAATTACCTTATGCTGCATCAGACCAAAAATCATTGCTCTTGTCTTTGGTCTGGTGCAACCTCAGTAAAAAATCCATCCGGCGCAATCTAAAGTTCTCGCCGGACCATTTCTTTTCTGTCTGGTGCTGAAATCTTTTCAGTCAAATATTTAACCGAGCACATTCCATTCACGACAGACCAACCTTGACTACTCAGAAAAGTTAGTCCAGTGCAAGTTTTGTCTTCGCCGGACCATACCCTTGTTTGTCCGTTGTTAAAGGCTGTCTAAACATGAGTTTAACCGAGCATACGGCTTTCACGCTGGACCATCTTCCGCTAAAGCAAAATTTAATCCGATGCATATGTATTCCTCTCGGTTAAACTTATCTTACTTCTCCAAAAAGTCCGCCAGTATAAAACTTCTTCAAATCCTTTTATGCATACTAAATATTGTTAGTCCAAAGGCATATGATTAAGTACTCATCTTTCGCTGGACCTTATTTCTCTCAAAACCCATGTGCGACGGACCAAGCTGATTTAGTCCGGCGTCAATGCTCATTCTTTCAATATTGGTCCGGAGTATAAAGAACTGTTTTTGGAGCCTAATCTTTCTAAGTCCGTTGCAAATGTGTGTAGGCTGTTTTAATAGTCTGACACGTTCCAATGGCTCCTGTGATAGGTATAACGACTAGATATAGTTCAAATGGCTATATAAGTATTTCCTGAGCACTCCTTTAGATAACTTTTGACACTACAGGATGGTCCATTGATGCAAGATGGTCCATTGATGCAAGCGGTATTACTGCTTCAAAAATAATAATTAAAAGTCGACGATCGCTTGGAAAAGAATTTTAATTAAAAGTCAGAGTACCGCTTGGAAAAGAATTTTAAAAGTCGACGCATCGCTTGGAAAAAGAATCTTAATTAAAAGTCAGAGTACCGCTTCTAAAAATAAACTATCTAAGCTGTTGGACTGCTTGGAAAAATAATTTAAATTAAAAACTGTTAGACCGCTTGGAAAAATTTCGGACCGCTTCCAATAGTCTTTTTGGCGGGCATAGAGCGCGGAGGCTAAAAAATTTCGAGGGGAATTAAGAAACCCTAAACCTATTATGTACTCCCCTGATCGATCGATTCCCCTCCCATTTCACTCAAGGCCTCCCGTTCACTCCCACCACCCCCCCGCCGCCACCAGATCTCCCCACACACAGCAGATCTCGCCGACCCTGACTCCAGCCTCCTGCCCCGCCTCCGTCAGAGTCTCCCGCCGCCTCCTGCAGCCAGACTCGGTCACACTCCTCCCATTCGATCCCCACCACACACGCCAAGCCAAGTTACCAGTTAACCCACTGGCAGCCTGGCTCCCGGCCAGCCTCCATCCCTCTCATGACCCCGGCTCAGATCTTCCATTCCCTGCCCGGCAAGATTATTTTGTTTGTCATTGCAATGCATGGTGGGAGATGATAGCATTGGGGATTAAGGAACTCTTCTGACTACATGAGCAAACCGACTCAAAGTTACAATGTCCAATCGAACGCTTGCTTTTGGTTGAGATATTTATTACCTAATGTGAATAAGAATTGACATGAACTTTACTTTACGCGTTGCTTCTTGTTTATTAGCATGAGACTCAAAAGACCCGATCACGATTGTGTGGTTATGAGCATCGCGTTTTTTTTGCTAAATTGCGATGAGTCAGTCTGCCTCCTAACACCAAAAGCCATGCACTATTATTTGACTCGCCAAATAATCCAAATAAGCCATGTATTGGAACCTTATTTATGTTCGAAATGTAAAAGATAAAAACTAATGACTCATGGAACAATGATCGTGCTAGGACTGCTACTTTTAGTCATTGCAGAAGTGTCTCGGTTATCCTAAATGTTGTTAACATTGTGCACAATGAGCATGTATGTATTAACTATAAATTAGTCCCTCCAAGACCGAGAGTAAGTTTATAATCTGCTTTTAGAGAAAAAAAATTTAGATGATGTGTGTGCATGGACTACTATATATATATGGTGGTATATGAAGATGTGTGTGCATGGATGGTGCTGGTCTGGAGGATCTGGTCAGAGTGGTGCTGGTCTCGAGGATCTGGCTCGGTGTTCATCTCCTGCAAAGAATTCAGCCAACTAGCAATAAGTTCTTTTTCCTCTTGAGGGTTTTGATTCTGCTTACTTGCTTCCACCATTAATCCGGAGATATATGCATAATTTCTTGGTTTTAAGTTGCGGTCTAGCAATGAACCTACTATTGACCAAGCTAACCTTCACCCATGGCCACTTTGTGCGATAAGCTATCGCATGTGCATCTTGTAAAATCTGTAATTATGGACATGATAGAACAAAAATGCTCACTATTAGTACTAGTAAGTAGCTATCATTTTGATTGCTTCTAGGACCCAATGTAATTATCTCAAATCTCCAGAGATATCTCATCATGATGTGCACGCAAAATCAGTAATTATGGACATGATAGAACAAAAAATGCTCACTATTAGTTCTAGTAAGTAGCTATCATTTTGATTGCTTCTAGGACCCAATGTAATTATCTCATTTAAACAGAGGAAATAAAAGGATATGATCGCCCAAGACCAAGTAGTGTCACATTACTACTATATCATGACAGAACTGAAAAGGCGGACTTGATATTCTCGATGTCGGTTGTCATTAATTATAGCTATCCTTGGACCACGGAGGATTACGCCCACAGATTGGAAGGATCTGGTTGTGCTTGGCAAGAAAGGTGTTGCACATACCTTCTTCACACAAGGAACAGGTACTAAAGATCATACCCAATACCCATTTTCCACCTTATAACCTTAAGTCACCTCATGTAATTTTGTTATTTTAACCTCATATCTGAGGACTTCTTTGGTGAACTTGTAAATGTTTTGGGAGGTCGGTCAGTTGTTCCTCCAGCCCTTATGAAATTTGGCACTCATGTCAAGAAAAAGGTTTGTATTTAATGGAGATTTTTTGTCATGTTTCTTCTTTTGCAAGTTAGCTTTTGTTCATATGCATTGCACATATGTCCATGTGTATAGGTATGGAAGTGTCACTTTTGCTAAGAATAAAAAAATACATTTCTAAGCATATGCATTCTTGATAAATCACTTTGATGAAAGTAGAGAAAATACTATCCTTTCTAGTAGTGGACTTTTCTATTGTTTGAGCCTATTTGTTTTAAGTTTACTTCATTGTTGTAAATGGAAGATGCTCCGCTTGTATCACATTGAATAGCTCGCTCATTGTCATAAGTTAGTGTGGGTGAATCTGTGATAAATGGGCTTGCTTGACTTCATCTCGCTAATAATTCATTTGCAGAATCGAAAATCTATGGTTCCCACTTTAAGGAAATCACAGCAGATGCTCCTAAATCCACAAAGATCACGTTTGGTGATTCTGACGCGGACTAACTAAACAGCGCTTGTTGGTTTTTGTTGATTGCTTATGGAAACCCCATTTATCTTGGTAAACCACGGTAGTTGGCAAATTCTTTGGATATGGATTTGGCATTCGGAAGGTAATTTTCTAGCAAAGGATTCTGCTTGTGTCTCGAGGGCAGCACCTAATTTGTTCTCAGTAATATATTAGATTTAGGTTAGTAATATGTTTTGCATGTATGGCATGAATAAGTGCAGTCAACTTTTTTGCTGGATACATATAGTTTTTATATTCCATGATTTATTTGTTTGAAGATCCAAATTAAATTTATCTAATCATCTTTACATTGTGCTATCTGATAAAGAGCAATGATTTAAAGCTCGATACAAAGTTGTGGCTCACTTGCATACGTTGGATCTGTCCAGAGGGTATTAAGAACTTAAGTCAAATCAACATCATGCATTATTTATCTCTCAATCCACTAGTAATCATCGGTACTTTCCTTTGCAGACGAGCTAGGGATCGGTCATCAAGAAACTAGAGAGAGGCCGGAGGACAAGTCATATTACTGACAACGAAAAAGCGGCAACAAAGATATGGTGGAGAAGGGTGAAGGTGGTGTGCCTGTTCAGCTTGCGTCAATGATGTTTGGGTTTTTAGCCGTTGTTTAGCTGAGTTGTAAAACACTGAAAAGACTATGCTCCTACTATGTTTTGATACGTAGTAATCCAGCTGCAAGTTGTTAGTTGATTTATCTAATGAATTTTATTAGTAATCAATTTTGGTGATGTTTACATGTTGTACTTGTGGATGATTTGTGATAATGAAACTTTCGTACGTTGCTTTCTCGAGGAATTATATGTTATGGTGTTTGGATTGTATGTTATGGGTGCTTGATATTATTATAAATTTAGCGAACATTTATTAAGTGGATATATATTAAACTAATGCAATTGTTTTTCCAAGCGGTAGGACCGTTTGGAGGTAGGACCGCTTGGAATTCGAGTATTCCAAGCGGCACTACTGCTTTTAAAAACGGTTTTACAAGCGGTAGTACCGCTTGAATTGAGTATTCCAAGAAGACTGTTGCTGGAATTCGAGTATTCCAAGCGTAATCTGCTTTTAAAACGGTTTACAAGCGGTAGTACCGCTTTTAATGTATATACCGCTTGAAATACTTTTACAAGCAGTGTATAGAAAGCGAGATATTAGAATTCCAAGCGGTCCATCGCTTGAATACTCAATTCAAGCGGTTCTACCGCTATGAAGACGTGTTATCCTGTAGTGTGATCACCTTGACATTTTAACACTCTAGAGCTTTCATTCCATTAAGGAGACCGAGCTTCAACTCTAAACACAAACTCTACACTTTCTAAGTGTTTTGACTCCAAGCTTATTCTAGTTAGTATTGTGCTGAGTGAACCAAGAGACAGGGGTTGTGGATAGTCTATTACTCTTGGAACTAATCGTTCCTAAACAGCTTGGAGGAAGTGTGGTGTGACCTGTCCAAAAGTGATTGTGGAAGGCCACCACTAGTTATGAGAGGTTGAGACTCACCTCACCGGAGTGGTAAAAGAGTCACCTTAGTGGAGACCAAAGCTACTATGACTAGCTTTGGGGGAGCTATACTTCGTGAGAAATGCTCTAACGTGGAATAGGAGTTTGTCTCCGAACCACAGGATAAATTATTGTGTCACTTGTTGTTTTTTTGTGAACAGTTTTTCGTTTGTAGCTATTTTTTTGCTTTCTTGTCGATAATTTGAAAATTTTAAAGTTGCCTGTTCACCCCCCCCCCTCTAGGCCAACTCGATCCTTCACTAAGCAACTTAATAGATTAAAACTATCATATACCAAAGACTTGTGGTTGTACGATAATTCATAGATTAGTCAACACTATGTTCACCCTTAATCCGATCCGCATAAGAAACTCCCCTACACTATGTGTAAGTTCATCCTCGCACATCCGGCTATTGCCAATGCTTGTCCACGCAAATCATAGTTTTATTTTATGTTTATCAAATACCAAATTGTACCACAATTCCCAATATGTTCAAAGTTTATGTTCACCACGAACAGCATAACCAACCATTGTATCCCATTTCTAAAGCATACTAAGCAAATATATGTACATATTCGATTATACCCATTTTGACATTATTCAATGTCTAACCTTATTCTAGGGTTATCGAGGATCATATGTCAATATTTATTGAGAAAATCCCACAAGTTAAGGAATATATCTAATAATACCCCTAATATAGAAATATTTATCGAACATAGCTCATGCATACTAGTTTTGATAAAAAACAACTTAAACTTATTGAAATAGTAGGATCAACATGTTCAAAGGTGGGTGCTTACCTTGCTTATTGAATAGTTGGTCTTGCTTTGGTTGATCGGAGTACCAATTATATCACCTAGTTCAAAACCTCTCACATAGTCCCATGATTTGCGCATACACTCTAACATCAATATATATACAAGCAAACAAATCCAAAGTTACTATTCTACAGTATAAGTAACATACATACAAGCATTATACAAGTTCGTGTATATGAGAATAATGCTTATGAGGATAATGCATGTGAGAATGATGTGAGGGCCAATCCTATGACTCCTAGAACATCCACTATAAAGGACATGTATCTTCTAAGCAAGCCATATCTCTTACTAAGTGCCATGATCTATGAAAGACCCACTAATTTAACATGCATGTCTAACTACACAATTCCCTCCATTGTTGCTCGTCAATGATTTCACAAGGAGTGTTGTCTAAGCGAATAAACATAAAGCCGCAAATAAATATCGACGAAATATTAGTTTGCAACTTGCTTAAAAATACATAAAATTTACACAAAGACAGAGCATGATTTATCATGAATTTTGCAAATGGTTTCAAAATTTCTGGAATTTATTTGCACTAATTATGAGCTTTTAAACTTTAAATATATTGAAATTCATCTACTCATGTATTTGATACAAGCTAAGCTCAAACCTGGATATTTTTACACGTTTGGAATTCTCATGGCGTCAAGAATACATAAAAATTAGTTTTTATTATTTTTGGATTTGATTTATGAAAATTTTATATAGTACACATTCTAGGCCTATAGATTAAATTTGAGCTCATTTACTGTACAGTGAGCAAATCTAACATATTTTTGCATATTCAGAATCTACATGAATTTACACAAATTTAAAGACTTGTTTCACTGGATTTGGAGTTTTATAGCAAAAGTTATGAGCATTTGAATCTGTTCGGTTATGAAAATACTATAAAATCAAAAATATGCTTTTTAACTTTAAAAGCGCATTTCAACTTTTCGTGGGGTTTTGAATTCAACCACGCTGACTAAAAGGGTGATCCCATGTGCCTACTAGTGCTAACAATCTAGTGTAGCAATCCCACTTTAGAAATCCATGATTGTACATATCAAAATCCTGATATCCTTTTGATATAGGTGTATGCAAAACCATATATATTAATAACATTTAAATGAGCCCTTCTAAGTTGGTTACATACTCATTATCTAATAGTCTATTGGTCACTTATGCCCGTGCTCATTCTATTGGACTATCATGCATGTAATCCATCCATCGAGAATCTTGCAACCATCAATATTATATTAAGAGAAATTCCCACAATTTCCAATCATATAGGACCCGCTAACTAATTTCTATGTGAACCCAATAATATTAATCTATGTCCAAGCAATCTTCTAAATTAGATAATTCAACACCCAAGACCGACAATTGGTATTTTACTCTGACGATCCACTTAATTAGCAAGTTTTTGTACGACTCCAATAATATTCGACTGTGACTTGTAATCTACCAAATTAAATAATCCGATATCCACCAACTGACAATTAATATTCTACTCCGACGGTCGAATTATTCGTATAAAGCGACAATTATTTATATTACTGAATAATTAAGATCTAATTGGTAACTATATTGGTCGTAAGTCATCAGACAAATTTTTACTGTTTGTATGCATGAATATGCTATGGCCAAGATTTAAATACAACATGCGCTATGTATGTAAAAGTAAAATCAACAACTGAAATCTTTACCATAATACTGGAATCGAGTAAATTTGCGGTGCGCTGAATCTGAAACAAAACAAAGGCTACTGCAGCTATGTCGATCGATCGGCAACAGCACCAGCATTGGTCGGTGGGAGGCGGGCAATTTAATGATTCCGGTGTAACAACTTGCTATTCTTATTACTAGCTCACCGGCAATTGCAGATAGCGCTGCCTCCATCTTTGCTTGAGCTATATGTTGCTGTTTGTGTATGTATGTGTACCTAGCGAGAGAGAGAGAGAGAGAGAATGCTCCAAAGCCTTGCTTCCAGGCTTATCTAGCGTCTTGGTAGAATCAGTGCTATATATATAGTAACTAGGTTGAGCTGCGCGCGATGTCGCACCGCGAGGAAAAAAATCTGGCACTAGTTTTTTGCAAATCGAATTTGCAGAACCATGGTCTCTTTTTCCAAAACAACCAGCGGAAGGATCTATTTACGATTCCAAATTTTTTTAAATCTTCCGAGTCGAAATAATCGGTGTTTTTTTGCAAAATAACCGGTGGAAGGACCCGCTCGTGATTCCAATTTTTTTAAATCTTCCGGGCTGAAAGAACCAACGCCCATGTTGAATTTGCGTAACTACGAGGTCCTTTTTGCAAAACAATATGTGGAAGGATCTATCCGCAATTCTCGATTTTTCGAGGGGCTTTTCCGAAACTGGTGACGTGGCAGTCTGCATGCGACTAAATCCTCCCGGCTTTAAGATACATCAGCCAGAGTAATGCGTTACGCTGCGTCGCGCACGCGCAACGTGTAAAATTCGGGAAATCTAGTCGTATCTTCGGTTTCTGTTTTTTTTTCTAAAAAAAATGGGTCGTTAGGACCAACCGGAAAATCTATGGGCTGCTATAAACCTTTGACGAATCCACGCTTTTTTTAGAAAACCGCGTGAAGGGATATAAACGTAATTTCATTTTTTTGGCGTCTATTTTACCAAAAAATCGATGAAAGGACCTAATGTGATTTCCAATTCGGCTATAAATCTTTGATGAATCTGTGTTTTTTTAGAAAACCGCGCCCTCGACGGATCCGCGTTTTTTTAGAAAACCGCGTGGAGCGATATAAACGCAATTTCAATTTTTTGGGGTCTATTTTACTAAAAAATCGATAAAAGGACCTAATGCGATTTTCAATTTAGTTATAAACTTTCGACGAATCTGTGTTTTTTTAGAAAACCGCGTGGTGGGACTCAAACGTAATTTTGATATTTTTTAGATCTATTTTACTAAAAAAACCGCCAAAAAGCCCTAAACATGATTTTCATTTTTCAGAGGGCCTGTCCGCGAGGGGCGACAGGTGGCCTCCCTCATAAGCCGGGGATTCTTGCCGCTTTTATATATAGTATATGAATGCTTAATTTCTCCTTTGCAATTAAATAGCCTTTGTTTCTCACTCAGCTCTGAAGGAAGAAAAGGACACTAGTCAAATTGCAAGGTCCACAAATATTGAAGCAAGCAACGGATAAATCGTCACTATCCATACTTCTAAGCTTTAACATTTGTACAACTTCTAAATAGTAATATATAAAAGCACCTCCCAAGAGAAGAGAAATACCTTTGAAAATAAGTGGCCTTTTGCAAATCACCATCCACCTTTCCTCTATGCATACACACGTACACGTACGCCTACACACGCTATATGTACACATCATTGATCGATCCGTAAGCATTAGATCAATAAACCGTTTTTATCTCTGAAGAAAACTCGAGCCTTTGCCACGAATATTGTTGCGGCAGCAAAAGGATGAGAGGAAACTTCTTTTTACATGTACCAAACAGTAGCTATCCTGTTCTGATCCATATTTGTTCATGTCTTGCCTGTCCTACTTCTTCCTCAGAAAGCTGGGTAAGATATTTGCTGATGACATGGCTGGCTAGCACTTCATATTTTGTTGTTCAGTAGAAATTTAATTTCCATTGTAGTGACTACATTATATCTAGCTAGTGCCAACTTCTCTACTGCCTTCGAACAAGTTGTGTCTGTGGCCAGTCTGCATGGTCTCAAATGTTAAATTTTGACGATAAAATTTCGTATGATGGTACTGTTACAAAAATACCATTAAATTTAAATCTACTACTATCATTTCTAAATGTCCAGTTTTACTATATATGTCCTTGTGTATGACGATGCTCAAAGTTTTTATAGTTTAATTGCTTGTTTTCCAAACCATCACTCGTTTCTAGTTGAAGTTAGAAAAAAAGGATTTTGATGAAAACTAGCCTTCAATTGGGGGAGTTTGTAAAAAAAACACACCTGTGTCTCAAAGTCCGTAAAATATCGACCGCAAGTTTTATGTTGTTGCAATGCAAATCCACTTTTCCCTAGGTCAATTTACTAGCTAAAGCCCCTAGTAGTCAAGAATTATTTACCATGGTCGTCTCCCGCTGAGGGGATTGCATCTAAATCCATCCATACCGTGAGGATCCTCTTGTATGGCTGCAACGTGGATGATCACCCTAGTCATCCTTCTCCCTATCCCTCTGTTATCCTGCTCATTTTGTCCCACTTTATTCTTCCTCTCTTGTCTCATGCGCTTATACCCTGCACCAGGGTTTAAAAAACCGAAATTCGTCTCGAAATTCGCGGTACGGTTTTCGCAAAAACCACGCGAAAAACCGCTCAAAAACCGTAAAAAACCAAAGAGTTTAAAAATAAAAAAATTCGAAATTTTTTTGAAAAAAATCGAAAACTGTCCGGTTTTCTACGAAAATCGTGGTTTTTCACGAAAAACCGCTCCCATTTGAATGTTCTTCAAAAACGGTTTTGAGCTCACATAAATTTTTTCACAATTTTTAAATTTTAATTTTCTTTAATTAGAACGGTTTACCGAGCAGTTTTTGATCTCAAACCGGAGCGGTAAAGTCGAAAACCGCTGTTTCCGAGCTGTTTTCGCCGGTTTTGTAAACCATGCCTTGCACTAGTATGTCTTCCCTACTCATAATCCTTCACTGAGATTTCCGTGGAAGCCGCATGAAGGAGATTCAACGAGTAAATTGGCATGGAAGGTGATATTTACAACAACACAGAACTTGTGGGTGAGTTTTTGATAAAATCTGAGAAGTGGGTAGTTTTTGATAAACTCCTCTACTTGCAAGTGACGAGGATTAAAAGTCTGACCCTTATTTGGATCCTCAATTATTTGCGACTATATTATGTTAATAGGCCAACAATACATAAAGCCCACAATATATAGAACGAAACCCATTCTTATCTCGAATTGTTAAGTCTCCGACCAGTTCAGTCAAGGTAGCCAATAAACCCTACTTTACATTGGTTGTTCTTGACCACTAAAATAATCACTCCGACCAGTGTACTAGTTCTGGGACAAGCAGTTACTCTTGCACATATCTCCGTGCAGAGATTTATCTGACAGGTATACATAACTACTCGAAAGTTATTTCTGGAAAGACATCCTTTGGCGAGAAAAAATCTCTCGGTTGTAGAACGCCCTAATGGAGAACAACTGTCGTCTCTTCAACCGATATAAATAGGAGGGGGCGATCCATGCCGTTAAAAACAACTGATTTGTCATCGAGAATTCGACATCGCGTCGAAGATCTGGCTCACAACCCACATAGGCAATAGACATCTGAAAACATTCATTCTGTAATTTGTATACTATGTAGAGCCACTTGGCTAATAAAGAAGCAATCCTCATATACCATTTTCCTCATCTTGTTTACTAGTAGCCCACGATTATATTTTTGTAAGTTCGACTAAGTGACTCTAGGTCTTGAACATTGATAGCAGGTTCGCAAAAAAAACCCTGAAAAGTACTTATTTCCGACTAAACAAACTTATTTCAGGGCTAATATAGTACTACTACTTTTAACATATCAAACACGGTTTGACACACTACTAATTAAACACTGCGTGCCCATCGATTGCTTGCCACAAACCACTTGTCGATTTGACCTGTTTTACTTTGAATCGATCAGTTTTGTTCGATCAGTTTTGTTCGGTTTAATTGAACAAATTGTGTCTGGAAAGGAAAATAATTAATAAAAGAACTTTGTAAATATCCATGAATACGTACAGTACAAATAGTGAGACGTACTACAGCTATACGCTTATACAGCGATCGAGTGATTGGTTATGCTGCATACTTGTCCAGAGAGAGAGAGACAGAGAATAGTACAGATCGTTAAATCCGTGAGCCCTGGACCTGCAAAACCTCAGATCTGAGTGCCATTAACGGCTTTTTCTCCAGATCAGTTCTGCCCTCCGAAGTCTGCTCAGCTCATACATGCATCTTTGTTTAGGTGCCCAAAATACTACAGCAAGACGACACTTTGCAAGCTCACGTCAGGCTCCTTTCCTCTCCAGTCCTCGCCTACTCAATTCGCATCTCTGTCTCTACAGTCCACACACACACACGAGAAGAGAAATTAACCACACTTATAAGGCCGGCCTCCCAGATCAGTTAGCTTCCATTTCCAGAAATTAGTTGCCCAACTGAAGAGCCAAGAAAGCAAGCAGAAATACGCAGACAACACCCAAATAACTCAGATCACACAGTTGGTCTAAACCATTAATTTTGCATCAGAACATGAAGGAATTAAGACGAAAAGATTAACCACTTGCAAACGGCGAATTTGCGCGCTGATCGAGTTGATCCCCATGAACTTGTCTGTTTGTAATGCCACAATCCATGCATCCGCTTCGCGCGAAGACAACCGATCGATCGCGCGCAGCCAACAATATGTACAATTCGATTATTCAAACTCGATCTGAGAAAGAGAAAGTGAGAAACCCACTCCACTAAACTTGCGCACACATGTGTGGCGTGGCATTCGCAGCCAATTCCGTTCTTTGAAGAAGCCACGAATGAGTTCGTTCTCCCAGCTCGCAACAATGGCGCGCATGCTGGCGCAGGCGAGCGAGTCGTACCGGATCAAGGAAGGACGCATCACATTAATCGACACGGATCACCCCACGGAGTGCACCGGGATCTTCTTGGCACGCGGGCACGGCGTCAAGGCAGCGGCGCGCGGCACGAACACGGCGGCCAGGTCGTGCGGAATGGGGAAGAACGGCCTCTGCGGCGGTGAGCGTCCGCAGCGCTTCCTCTTAGCTGGCCTCGGCTTCCGCGGCGCCGGAGGGCACATCGTTGCCGACCGTAGCGCGCTCGCACTCGACGTCGGCGTGACGCAGACAGTGCCGGCTTCGCCATCTTTGCCACCATCTTGCATTGCAGGGGCTCCACTCGCCGTCGGCGTGACGCAGCCTGTGTCGGCTGCGACCTCTTCGCTGCCTTCCTGCCTTGCCATCACGGCTCCGCTCTCCGCCGGCGTGACGCAGCCGATGCTGTTGGCAGCTGAGATTCCCCCGCTGTCTGCTCGCCGTGTCATGGTGGCGCCGCTCACAGCCGTCCGGATCGGCCGGAGCGCCGCCAATTCCGACAGCTCAACCTCGAGGCCCATTAAATTTGCTAGCTAGATGGATAGAAGAGATAGTCAAGAGACCAATATAGCACCCCCGAACTAACTAGCTAGGTCAAGAGGGTTGTGTGTGTAAACTGTACTGAGCTAGCAGGTAGCTAGTAGCCTGCACTTGTATGTTCTTTTGTAGTAGAGTGGCGGTGTAAAGGAGGAGGCGGCCGGCCGGCCGGCAGGCGTGGAGGCGAGGAGGATATGGAGGTGATGATGGCAAAGGGGAGGAAGGCTTAACTAAAGGAGAAGGCAACAGAATTATATGCAGGCATGTAGGCAGCTGCAAAACAAAAGGAGAGCGGTACATGTTAAATAGTAATGAGAGAGAGAGAGAGAGAAGGGCAATGCAAGAGGTGGTTCAAATGATTGTGGGAGGAATGAGAGGGTGGTGAAACTTTTGGATCGAGTAGATCGCACCCTCTCCCATCCATGATCTCTCTCCCTTCCTCCCTCCCTCCTTGCACCAGAAAAAGGTTTAATACGGATCAGATGGATCAGCAGCTAGCAGCAGTAACAGGTGGATCTATGCAGGCTGGCCGGTGAGGAATTTTTACTGCACCGGCGTTTGAGCACTGCTGGTTCGTTCTAGCTAGCATGCAACTGGAGTTGTTTGAGGACTGCAATGAATGGGCTTTTGCTTGCTTAGCAGCCAGCCAGCCTCAAGAATGTTGCTACGAGGCAGTGTGTTACTCGGACACTCATATTTTTTTTTTTTTTGCTAAATCGAACATCCAAATCTGAGTAGGATTCCGGCACTTTTATCCAATTCAGAGTAGCATTTCTTGTGTCCATTTTTTTTAAAATCGAACACCTGGAATTCGAGTCCGATTCTGACTCCAGTATCCGTATCCAAATAATAAATGGAATAAAACATATTACAGCAGGCGAGGAAGCATAGTCAAGCTTTCAATGCATATAGTACATGAATATATATACTAGTTAGTTGGAATCCCAAGCGTTGCTGTGAGCGGCCCTGAATTTTAATAGAGAAAGGAAAATTTCTTAAAAAAACCAGAGAAGGTAAAAAAAAGAAAAAGAAACTGTAACCCAATGTTACCTGGGAGGGGACATTTTTTTAAAAAATAATGTAGCATTTTTACTGTAGAAACTACAATGATTTGAGGGTGTGTGGCACCGATCCACATGCTGCTCCATACCTCCCGAGATTAGAGATGTATATAGATATCTAGTAGTAATATATATTCTATATATGCTCCACTATATTAATACTGTAGTATTTTTGGATCATGGAAATTAAACCTTACCATCTCCGGCCTTTGCCTTCATCAGAAAGCAAATAACTTACACAGCTCGTACCACACTACGCTTATTACAACAAACAGGAAGTTCCAAGATATTACTGTAGTATTAACTTGGACTAATTGCCTCCTTACAGGTTAGATGGCTCTCATCAATTTTGCCACACTGGATGCATTATGTATGGATCGAGCTGTCCCGTACTTATCACTAACAGTATATACTACATATATATTCCCCTATATCAACTCCGCTCCAACAATTCACATGTTAATTTTTGTAGTAACAAAAAAGTATTTCATTTTGCTTGCTAAGTAATATATAATCATATATTGGAAAATCCGCTTCAAGGCATTCTTCTTTTGCTAACCACTGCTGGCCCTTTTATTGTTCTCTACGTTATTACTCTATCAGTAACAGTTTCATGTTCAACACATCCGACGTTTGGTTGTAGAGAATTGGAAATGGGTGACCGAGAAGAGGAAATTTTCTATGGAAATATAAGAGCGAGTATAATAGTAGAGACGACTGTTGTCTATATGCTCATCTATATCATTTAAAGACAAAATTAAATATGACTTCTACAATGATTTGTCTGTTAAACTTGTCTCTATAGAACTCCACTATCTTTTAATTATAACATAAAAAATATATTTATTATAGACACAAACTCATACAATGTGTTTTGTGCTATATATGTATGCATGTATATATATATATCCTAAATTCATAGGTTTGGGCCATATCTTCGTGAAAGACAACTACACTCACTCCTTCTCTCCCTTCTATATCCGTAAAATTCCTACATGATAAAAGTTATAAACAGCTAATATCAAACATATGTAAAAGGTAGCTTTAACTGGGTGCCTTAGCTGATTCATGTGACCGGGTCATGCATCATACGGGCGGGGTGTGGTGCTTTCTCTCTCCCACTTTAGGCCTTTCCTCAAGGGCCCACTGCCAGGTGGGTCCCACCCTTGTAGCCGTAGTGGGCTGCACACCGGCACGGTGGGCCAGGGGCCTCATAATTTCCGCCCTGTGCAAAATATCGGATCATGCCAGCCGTCCGATCGATTGATCTCAAGGTTATATAAGACTCCGGACGTGAATCCTCTATCGTACTGCAGAGGACAGTTGAGCCACTGATATATGAGCCTATTAACTAGGATCATACATGTCAGTGACTCAACCACCCTTTGTAATAAGAGGGAGAATCTCCATCCTATGACCCCTGACGCACGCTCCTGCAGCTGCAAGAAGTCCCATCTTTTTCCCTTTGCTCCCTACGTATAGCATGAACTACTGCAAGGTGTAGTACTATATTTCGTTTGTACAAAACATTAGTCAACGTCAAAGACCTAAGGTTCCTTAATTGTACTTATGAAAATGTGATTGTGGACTTCTAATAAATAAGACGAGAAAAACAGTACACGAGGATTACTTTTTTATTAGCCAAGCGGCTCTACAGAGTATATAAATTACAGAATAAACGCTTTTACATGTCTATTGCTTATTCTGGTTACAAGTCAGATCTTTGATGCCTTCAACAGCATGAATCAGCCCCCTATTTATATCGGTTGAAGAGGCGGCAGTTGTTCTTCATAAGTACGTCGTGTAACCGAGAGGTGTCTTTCCACTAAATGGTGTCTTCTCGCAAAGGGTGTCTCTTCCAAAAATAACTTTCGGGTAGTTATATATACCTGTTAGATAACTCTCCGCATGGAGACATATGCGGGGGTAACCGCTTGTCTCCGACCAGTTTACTGGTCGGAGTAACTATTTCATTGGTCAGTGAAGTAAAATCTATTAACTACTTTGATTGAACTTGTCGGAGACTTAAACGTTCGGATAAAAGTGGATTTCGTTCTACATATTATATGGTTTCTGTATTGTAGGCCTATTAATAAAATATAATAATAAATAATTAAGGGTCAAATAAGTGACAGAATTTTAATCCTCGTCGACATTTCCATTTGATTTTACTGCAGAGTTTTCATTTGAACTACATGCGTACGGCGTGTCGCTAGCATTTGAAACAGATTCTGATTTAGCCCCCAAATTGTTCAAAATTCTCGCAAACAAGCATTGATTTCGCACGAGCGCGTGGTTTCAGAAGGTGATGAAGTACCAGGCTACCAGCAGCTGCAGGCGCTCTTCCCGAACAGGAAATAATGAAAGGAACCAAAACACCAGCAATAAAAACTTCGAAATTATGGCATACCAGAAGTCCAGAACGTAGGGCGAGCCAGCGCATGCAGCAGATCCCCGATAGTATTTTTTGGCCATTTTTGCATGCATGCATGCACGCACGCAGCGGTCATGCACGTAAGAGGCTGGATGCCGTACGGACCATGCATCGACGCACAGTTAGAGCATGTACAATGGTACATGTCAGCAGTCTCTAAGTTTTACCACGTAGGATAAAAAATGACGTGGATGAGAGAGGGTGTGTATAGAGAGTTGAGCCGTCTCTTAATCTAGAGTCGACTCTAGTACGAGAACCAAGATAGGTTATGTGTGGGAAGAAACTATCTACTCATAAATGTGTTGTCTATATCATTGCATGAGTTGTCTCTAACGCTGTCTATAAATGACATGTCAGCCTGTTATAGACAGCAGCTGTCTATACCATTGTACATGCCCTTAAGCATTTCTGCCTGCAAAAATTAATTGCTTATACCTTTTGAGTTATGGACGCCACGCTGACAAGTTTGGTGACACTACTACACAAATGAACAACAGTCCCGGTTGGTAACTGGCTTTAGTCCCGGTTGCCAAACCGGGACAACCCATCCGGGACTCCCGGTTCCCCTAACCGAGACTAAAGCGCTCTCGTGATGTAGAAAAAATTATGACGAACTCAAGACTCGAACCTGGAATCTCCTGCATACCACCACAAGACACTCCCAACCCACCCACCCACGCGTATTGAATAGAGTAGGATATGCATTCCTTTTAAAGTATGTTGAACGAGCCTTTAGTACCGGTTCGTAATAACCTAACCGACTAAAAGTACTTTTTAGTCGGATTAAGTAACACGAACCGGTACTAATGCCCTCACATCGATGTCGGTTAGTGTTACGAACCCGTACTAAAGGCACTCGCTTTAGTACCGGTTCAGAACACTTAACCGAAGATCGATCGATGAGGGCATCGAGACGTTCGTGTTACTTAACTGCATCTTAAGCCCACGACATCCTCAGAGCCAATGAACCGCATCAAGCCCTCATCGATGCGGGTTCAAATCCAACCGGGACTGATGGGCCGGTATGGAAGGTCTGATCTGTAGTAGTGTGAAGAATGCGTGATAGTGGTGAATCTAGACCTAAATTTTAGAGGGTGCTTATCTGTTTGCACTCCCGGCCCACCCTTTGCCCTTGGTTGGTCGTCCTTCTACTTGTCAGGGTGTGCCCTAGCCCCTGGTCCCTCGATGAGTCCGCCACTGATGCATGAGAGGTTGATGGCGAAATGGAGGACACAAGAAATTGATCTACATGCATATTGTATAGGAGTATCAATCATCTGCTACTCATATGTATGTCGATGTCTTGCAGCATACTTATATAGCAAGGCTATAATACTCTCTCAAGTCATATAAATATATATCGTTTTGAGGGCAACATATCCAGTGAAAACCACTATTACCGTGAAAACTCCGTGAAACCCACGTGTACAAGTTTTGAAAAATTCTCAAAAATTTACCATATGCAGGGAAGGTGGGCTTCTACAATCCTGCAAAATTCCTATACATATGGTAATTTTTTAAGAATTTTTCAAAACTTGTATACGTGGGTTTTACGGAGTTTTCACGATAAGGATGGTTTTCACTAGATATGTTGCCCGTTTTGAGATGCATATAGTTAAATTTTTAACATTTTGACAGTTGATATCGTTCTAAATATATAGATTGGACACATTAAAATCATTCACATATATAGTTTGTCTTACAAGGTACTTTTATAATATTATAATTTTGTTAGGTTTTATAAATATATTAAAATATAAACTAGTTATCAAAGTTGTATTCTAGAAATATTGTAGATGTTCAAAATGATGTGTATCTGTCACCGAAGGAGGCAATACTATATGAATCATTTTAGTAGGATGTGACGACGTGGCCACCTCAGAATTACTTTGGCAGAAACCTTCTACCTAGGTTTCAGTGTCATTTTGTCCATCATTCTCCCATCGGCCCCTGCAGTCGTAGCTTTTCACAACACTGTTACTTATATTTACTGGCCAAAGCGTTCTCTCTCTCTCAGCAACAGTGTGGCAGAATTAGAAATTTTTTATTGGATATGTATATTTCACACGTACAATTCTATAGTTTTTTATAATTATTTCATAATATCGTAAATCTGACATATATACTTGAAATTTGATAAAATTACAATATAAATAATTCTAAGATCTTAAAAATCCCAAACTATCAAAATTAGAACCAATTCAACAAACAAATTTAGCACAATAAAAAAATGATCTTATATAACTTTACAAAATTTTGGAGGTGCCGGGGCCAGCCCCCCTGGTACCGTCCCTGCTCAGCAAGTCCTGTTTGGGTCACATGGCCATTGTTGTCATCTTTTGAGCTGGTAATTAAATAAGCTTTGCAGTGAGGTTATTGCCGACATAACCAAACAAAAGAGTTAGCTCTACCTTAACTACTCTCGCTCATATGGAGCAGTAGTAGTACCCCCTAGCTAGCTAGGAAGACAAATTAACAGGGACAGTGTAGTGCTGAGAGGATAAACTAAAATCAATGCATGCAGGAGCTAGCACATTTCCCTCTAAATTCTTGACTCTTCCTTGGGCTTTCTTGAAGCAAACAAAAGATTAGATGGGCTCCTTAATTAATCAGCCATTTGCCATAAATTGTGTGAGATCGAGATCTTTCTGTGGGTCAGGTCACCGTAAATTTCCTCATCTTCTTTGGAACCAAATCAATATTCACTGGGAGGGTAACAACTATAGCTGCAGGATTGTCAACTAATCGATGAAGATGAAGGCGATCCATTTCTTTCTTCTCTGATTGATCATAGGACCACTTTCCGAAACCCTGTTGCTCCAGATTCATATATATAGTACGAATATATTGGTGGTTGAAACATTTGGAACTTTATATTGTGCATCCTCTCAAACTATTCCTTTCGAAGAAGGCAACAGGAGATTCACCCATTTTTCTGATTGAACTAATTTTAGAGTCGATCAAGAAGTAATCCGGACACAAGCTTGTTCACCATAAACCGATCTATCCTATTTGTTTAGGTTTACGCTTTTTGTTTGTAGCTTAAAGCTAATTTTTGAGTTTGAACAATTTAAAAGCAATCGGTTTTTATATGTGCTAGAGGCAGGTAATTTTACCTTAACTTCAATAATATTAGTCTAAAACCAATCCTCAATAAGCCAATAAAGCACCTCTCCGATGGTTTTTTACTTTTAATTATATGAAGGCATATGGCTTTTGAAAAAGTCCAGATAAAAAGGCATTTAATTATTTAGGCTTTAGTTTTTTAGCATTTAAATTGGTAAAAAAGCTCAAACAAATAAGGCATAAATCTCTTGTAAAAAATAAATAAATAAAACAGGGCCTAAATCACGTGCTCTCTACCGTTGAGAAACAGAAGAAATCGATCACACGTTGAATCACTGATGCCCTGTGCGAGTCACTCATCATGAAAAACACACAAGTTATATACTATCCAGAAAACATTTAATGCTTAACCAATCTACGGTGGAGAGCACACGGGGAACTAAAATTTCACTGTTAATGAAACATTTCGCTAGAGTAATTAATTGACACACACACAGAGGAATGCAGCGGATTTTGATAGTACTGTATGTCATCCACGGATCCACCTTCCGGTAGAGCGGGTGGCTGTCCGAACTCTGTAGCGACGAGCCATAGTGGTGCACGCAGTACAGTTTTGTCGCAAACGCTATGAAAATGCAGTTTATTTTTATAAAATTTCGTTCTAGACTGTCAAGTAGTCAGCCTTGCCTAGGCTCCTGAAATTTGTTAGCTCCGCCACTTGTCTATGTCAGAAAATGCAGTTTATTTTTATAAAATTTCGTTCTAGACTGTCAAGTAGTCAGCCTTGCCTAGGCTCCTGAAATTTGTTGGCTCCGCTACTTGTCTATGTCACTGCTGGTTCTTACAGCTTTAGTTACTATGAACTTATCTACTGATGCCAACTTAATTAGATCTATGTACTAAAAAAAGAAATTAATCATGATCAAGGTCAAGCTGAAAATTTTTGAAATTTTTAGGTCACAAGCGAAAATTTTTGAAATTTTTAGGATATTTAGTTTAATTAGTTTACTAAATAGTTCAAACAAATTTGAATTAAAATTCAAAATAGAGTTTCCTTTTTTGATGATAGTTTGATTGTAGGTGTGTGATTATATATATATATATATATATATATATATATATATATATATATATATATATATATATATATTCACTATCTACCCTTCATTCATGCTTTAATATCTGTACAACTGTCAAAAAGAAAAGTATTGAAGCACTTCTCATAATATATATATATATATATATAGTGAAGCCGAAATAGGACACTATGGTGCCTGGGCACCATGATTTCAAATGTGCGAATTCAAACCATATTTGAGTATATTTTTCAAAAATTTCTGTTGTAGGGTATATGCCTGTCTTTAACAATTCAAATGAAATACATACCTTTGAAAAAATATACTTGAATTCAAAGATTTTAAACGAGTTTGGATCACATGCTTTACTGATTTATATATGAAATCAGCACATACCTACAACCAAACTATCATCAAAAAGGGAAATTCTAGTTTGAATTTCAAATCAAACTTGTTTGAATAGTAAACTGATTAAACTCAGCATCCTAAAAATTTCGTATAAAAATACATAGAGAAAAATACCCTTTTTAGATCATGGTGCCCTAAGTACTTATACTATATATATATAATATATACATTTATACAAACACCAGAAATACGTACGTATGCATAGTGGTCGTGGAGCACTCCTGTTTCGGAAACAACAAACACCTGCAAATTTCAAGGGGCATGTACGGTTTCTTAAGCGTTCATTGCAAATGACTACTACTATGGTTGTACACATGCGAGCACACCACACAGATCGAGGTGGAGGCACCTCTCAGGCAGGATAGACGTCTGCATGGGCTCGCAGGTGACCTATAGCGGAGTAGTTCGGCTACTGTCGGCACCATGGAAGTAGCTAGCGGAACTCCTCCCAGGCAAGTTCTTGTCGACGGCACGAGTAGGCCGTTGCACCTCACACACCAACAAGCCAACCAGCAGGCCAAACCACCAAAGCCCGTAGGTAACAACCCACACATCTAGAAACTGCCTCATTCTAGATCTGATCAAAGGAAAGAATCAAGGAATCGATCCCCTTTTCATCTTGGCTCTAGCTTTTCTGCCTTGTCTCCAGTCTTCCACAAATCCTCCCTTTGTAGCTGTACAACTGTGTCTCTGCATTTGCAGGCGACCGAGTAGTGGACAGGCTGCTGAGCTCCGTGGAGGCGGCAGAGCGACAATCAACATTATGCACGGGCCAATGGTTGCGCACGATAGAGCAGGGGCGAGCTCGGCCGTTTAGTGGAGGCGACGGAGTAGGGGGCGATGGAGTGGCAGTTAGCACCGTGTGCAGGCCAGTGAGCTACAGGCGACAAAGCAGGGGACGGGTTCGGCCTCTCATTGGATGCGGCGGAGCGGCAGTTGGCACTGCACGCATGCCAGCAGATGTGAACGATGGAGTAGGGAGCAAAGCAGGCAACGCTGTGGGCACTAGGCAATGACGACGAAAGCCGAAAGGTATGGGTTTGGCTATGAGGATTGTTTGTATTTTATTAAGCAATGTTATGATTTACCTTTGAAGAGAATTATGAAGAAGTAATGCCATAATAAAATCAAACAAAAAGGTCAAGTTTAATGAATAAGAATATTGTAGCAAGCTGCAATATAAAATGTTACCGAGCGGAAGATGTTTAAAGCACTTGATGATGTTACAATTATGCGACGGTTCCAAAGCATGAAGACTCAAAAAATGAGTTTGTCTCATACTAGACGTGATTAGCACATTAGTGGTATGTGATGCACTAGTTCGATACTTCAATGTGAATATATATTTTTATGTTATATGATGCAATAATCAACATATCTTTATCCTGCAGAGTCTCTTTTGGTGTGTGTTTGGACTTTTGTTTTTAGAGTAACAGGAGGGCAACAAACCCTCCCGATTTCTATTATAAAAAATTATAAAAGTCCACTAACGAAAGCAAAAGCAAAAGACAAAATAGAAACATAGTTCTCTACTACACCTAGCTTGTCTTATAAAGTTAGTCAGCTTGAGCAAGGTTTATGCCCAAACAAATGCACAGTCTAAAAGTTGAAGGTAAATGAACTAAACCTATTACAATGCCATTCATAAACACAAAATAGAGGTCACTTTATCCTATTCCTTCTGGAATTTTGTTGGTGAACTGTCGAACTGTTGGTAGTGTCATAGTGAGATAGTTGTCACATCTTTATTTGTTTCATCTATGGATATTCACATGTATACTGTACTATGTTTAGTAAAAAAACTTACTGTGATTTTCAATTTTGCTATGGCCTGAACACACTGTCAAATGTGCGCAGTTAGATCTTATGGTCAGATCGATGAATATAAGTCAGTTCTTAACAGACTGTAAAATTTATTATTTTCATATTTTTAGAGTCCGGCCGGAGGAAGTACTAAAACTGAAATTTTGATCCACATGTATTTATGTACATGTCCTTAAACCAAGCAACAAGAAATTAAGGTCATATTTGGAAGAAGGACCCGTAGGTAAATCCTTATAAAATCCCTTTAAAATTCATATACGTTATAATTAAACAACTAAAACAATGCAGAAACTTATGCTTTACTACTAAACTAAGCCAGGAGGCAATCTGTTTCCACCAGATCAGATAGCATTACTACATAAAATAGTAAGTAAACAATGTTCTGCGCGCGACAGGGTACAATCATGCACACTGAATCACACTACAGCAGTTATATAAAAAAATTAAAGACACCTTTAAATCGCCCAAAGGCACACATTGCCTCTCCTAAAATATACTTACTCCATGAGCTAGCATACAGTGCCAGCAACAGCGTTCAATCGCACAGACAGGACCACACATGCACCTACTAGCTAGTATGCATTTCTTTCCCTACGCGCGGGTTCCCGCCATAAGATAAGCCTCCGAGTGATCCAGCGTAGACTAGTTATTTTAATTTACTGGTAATTTACCCTAAAAAAGTCTACTACTCCCTCCATACTGAATATAGATCATTCTAGCTTTCAAATTTTATTTATAAATACATATCATTCTACATTTTGAAGGCAACTTTTAACTGGTTTTTCTTTGTATACCCTATGATTCATTATTTCTATTGTTATTTATTACAATGAACCAGAGTAACATACAGATTATCCAAGAGCAACAAGTGAACTAACGAATAAAGACAATTTGACCTTCTCTTTACATGCTTTAGTTAAAATGCAAAATCGTAAAACGTCGTCTATTCCAAAGCTATGGAGTAGTATATATTTTACTACAAGCTGCCAAGTAATAATAGTTGTACATGTTACAAGTTGTGTACGATTTAAGGTGTGCCACCTAGATGCTTTTGTTTCTTTACGTTAGTGGCAGGTGGGTGAGTGCTCCACGTAGCAAAAATATAATATGCACCGCCACGTGCTACGTACGTACGCGACTGATCTATCAAATTCCACTCCACCTTGCATTGCCCTTGCTGCTGCATCTGCAATGCATGTCGATCGTTATTACAAGTGCCATCCATCTCTCAATTTCGCACAATCTTTTCAGTTGAGAGATATATAACTTTAAATGGTATATCTGCTAGCTCGTGCCATTAATTTTTTCATATCGACACAATCTCGATATTTATCAGAGGGAGAGTTTGTTTAATAAGAGTACAAAAATTTCGACCGCATCTATACATACACGCATGTTTATCACGAGCGCGGCTGGGTTTGGTCACGGAGCATGAATAGTATTAGTCAGCACACGTACGTTACGTACGTACACCCTCCAGGTCTGAGATCTACATGCATGCATATATGGTACATCTACGTACCACGCACACTATAGACGACAATGAATGGAGCGAGCTCAAGCAAGGGAGACATGCACGTCGAGGTTTTGTTTGTGCTCAGCTGAGATTATACTTCCCAATTTTCCATGTCCGACCGGTTCTGGAGCCGTACCAATTGCGACATGCACATATATATATGTAGAACGTACTAACATCAGCAAATTAAGCCGCGCGCATATATGCTCTCTTAGCTATTGAGTAGGTACGTGTTGGCTCACAAAAAACACGCTCCTGATTAACAGTCAAGACTACTGAGATACGGTATACTTATGGTGACAGCATCTAGTAAGCTAGCTAGCTAGTCTCTGTCGTTGAGGTTAACGACGACGGTACATATCTTGCGGTGAGCCGTAGGCTCCAAGAAGCTAGCAGCTAACGTCCAAACATCGGATGCCTTGCGCGCGGCCGCGGCCGGCCGGCGTACAAATGCTGCATCTCTTTTTTTTCATGATAATTTCTTTTTGCAAATCTATATCTAGTGCGAACGAATTTATAAAATTAGTTTCGTCTTCGATTATGGAAGCAATGGCAGACGATATATATCACCTGTCATATTTTCGTATCGTGACAAAGTACATAGTCCATCGTAGAAATGGTAGCTTCGGGTTCAGTAGGTCACTTACCGCACGCGTGTAGCAGGAGCTCAGTACATAGTAGGACTTGACGAGCATACCTAGCTCGATAGATAGTGAAGTCATTAATTAAGTGATTAATTGACCAAAGTACTGAGGAAAAGAATCTCGATAGAAAACCTCGCCACAGTATAAGAGCGTAGTAGGTGGCATGCCTTCCATAGTCAAGAAAAGTCATTTTTTCAAATTTATTCGAAATGGAGCCATATTTAGAAGGAAAAAAAATATGTATCTCACGGCTATCTCTACTAATATAAATTTGCAGTTGGTGGCAGCGGTCCGTTCTTCTTAGCCCCCCATATCTCCAATAATGGCCAGTCATTATAGCTAATTATTCTTTCTCTGATTCTGTTGACCATATCTCTCTAAATATGGCTGATTATTATAGCAAAATCCATGATTATTGCTGGTAATTAATAGCCGGCTAATCATTCTTTTTGTACTCTATATATGTTGTACAGTAGTAACTGCGGCCAGAAGGACAACCAGAGCGCGACACTCACCGGGTGCCGTGACCCCAGCGCCGACCAGTTGGATATGAACAAAGCGTACGACGGTTATGCGCGGTTGCTCGGCGACACCGGTGGGACGTTGTCGGCGGTGAGAGAATCATTGGCATACCTCTTGGAGATAAACGGGTTGATCCAACTGAACATCGCGAGAGAGAGGAATGACGTGGCGGCGCACGGCGTGGCGGGCGCCTCAGCGCTGGTGTTTTCTGGTTTACTTTCATGTGCTCCGGCGTCATGGCGGGTGAAACCAATGATGGCTAGGTACGTCAGAGGTATGGAGACGAGTAGGTCGGCAAAGACGAGAGTGTCATCTGGGAAGAGCAGCGAACCGCCAGCGCAGTGGACCACCACCAAAGCGGAGAAGAGCGCGGCGCCGAGGGCGGTGGCGATCTAGAAGACGTGGACGTGCAAAGGTCATGGGTGGCGGCGGTGGCTGCCCCCTTTCTCCGGCGGCGACCATGCGGCCATAGCGTCTTGCGACGAAGTGGGCGGCGATGAAGGCGGATTCCACAGCGCATCATGGCGTGCTTTCGGCGAGGAAGAACGCAGCGCGAGGAGGACGACGGACGCCGCGGTGAAGACGGCGGACGCCCCGAGCGCGACCGCGTAGCGGCCAGTGGTCCGAAATGGCGGTGGCTTCGGCAGCAGCACCTCGTGCTTGGGGAAGCCCCCGTGTCACCCCTGCGAACGCGGTGGATGACGAGGACGAGCGAGGCGATAAGGAAGATAAGGTCGATGGCGCTGAGGAGTGCACGCTGCAGGCATGGCAAGAGGAAGAGGAACGCGAGCTGGTAATATAAATTGCAAAAAGGGATAAAAATGATTGGTTGATTTTTGAGATTGGTAATATATATTTCTACGAACAATATATTTTGTTTTAATTCATACTGGAGAAGAAACCATAAAAACTTTTGTAATCGGGAGAAATAGAAATTTGATCTTGTAGCACTATTTTCTTTTATTGCTTGACCTTTATGTTTCGTTACCAATTTTATTTTTCATAGCAACGCACGGGCATTGATCTAGTACAAAAACAAATGGCTTCCTGCATCTCCAGGCATGTATATATGCTGTCTACAGCGATAGCTGCGGGCGGGCCCCGCCGGTTTACCCCACCCAGAAACAGGCAAAGCCCACTCCTGCTGCTGCTGCTGCTGCTTCCATGTGGTACAAACTACAAATACTGCAGGATAATTATGCTACACCTGCTGCGATGACTTTGCAGTTAACCTAATTCTAGCCTCTGATTAATATCTTACAGACAGTCTCTCTTTTTTGGAGTTACTACTAGCAAAGCTGATCATGTCGATGAGAACGTCCTGAGGGCCTTATTTCCTTGAGCTTGGGTTAAAGCCTGGATAAGTTAATTAGCGTTTAATATTTTTTTTTCGCCGGTGAAGCATGCCTCCTTCAGTTTTTCTGAGAAGCCACCTTCTGGAACGAGCTAATCAATTATCCTCCTGTCATTTGATCAGGGAAGTGTTATTCCTAGTTAAACATATACTTGCATAGGGCTGATTCTTGTTTAGCAAATTCATGGCATGGAGATCAGAGGCTGCAGCTTCTGCTGATGTAGATCTGTTACATGGATAGCGCATCATTAGCTTCATGCATGATGGGTGTCCTTTTGAACCAAAAGTACCTCCAATATAAGATCTGTATAATTGTTCTTTCATCAGGTAAATTTCGTACCAGTACTATATTAGTAGCATGTCTTAGCACAAGGAGGCACCCGCACACATGTGAGGGCGCGAGATCGAGGCCACCCCAGCTGGCTACCAATCAACCAAAGTTAAATGGAAATATACCATGCACGATTCTTATCCAAAATCCTCCTTATTTTTTACCACTATTTCCCATTGATGTTAAGTTAATCTATAAACTAGTTAAAGGCATCCATTCTGAGAAACTACTAATTAAACTCCATGATTTGGGTGGGGTCGAACAGCATGTGGATGATGCTTGTTTGCATAGCAATGGCAACGTGGTTGTGTGTACGACGTTAACTATAAGCAAAGGGAGTGTATAGGTATCATCCGGATGTTTTTGTCTTAACTAACATCCAAATTCACCGGGCCGTTGGATCAAATCATAGGATTGGATGTGGGCCGTTGGATCTAACATCCAAATTCACCGGACCGTTGGATCAAATCATAGGATCAAATCAAATCAAATTACTAGACAACTCTGTTCTGAATACCAGAATTCCGTAGTAAAATATACACATTCTTCTTCTTCTAAAAAAAACTGGTTATATGCAGAGGTTAAACATTCTCCCTACGATTTGATTTTGCTACTAATTATTTACTATCTGCGTCAATTTGCTGTTAAAGAAAGTGGCAAAAAGTCATGATCGGCTAGAGGAGAAGGAACTTTCACGTTGTCATGTTCATATATGCAAGTTCAGCAACAGATTGTCTGTTTTTTTATTAGACAATTGCAGGGCAAGATAAGATTTTGTTCCCTTTGTAAATGTGCATTGCATAGCTAGTAAACAAGGTGTTATGGCAAGATAAACTTGATTCCTGGAAAAGCTCTGTTTCAATATGACGTGATGAGGCATGTCTCAAGAAAGAAACAGAGATATGCTAAAAAAAACAGAGAGATGCTCTAGAAAGTAGATTTTCTGATGGATCACGTCGACTTAAACCCACTAATTAACTCGCTGCCGTTGGCATATAAAATTACGCACCGTTGAAGGCCATCTAGGCACAATCAGCGAGCAGGCCAAAACAAAAGTTGCCAGAAAATCAGGTCACTATCAAGCATCAGTGGATCAGTCAGCTGCCAAAGCTACTGCTGATTTCGAGCCCCCCAGAAAGGTCATTTTCGTGAAAAGCCATACCCTCTTATTGCAGCCTGATTGGGGATTGGCATCAAGACCTAAACTAATCACATCATGGCAAGGTCCACATACATACCAACACTACTATTTTTCTAGATACACGGAAGAGCTGCGCATCGCGCCGCTGAAAGCTCGAAGCTAGCGATCCATGTCGGCGGGCGTGCATGTGATGGATTGTTTGTCACCATCAAGGGCCACGCGACACGGCGCGCGAGACGAGCGAAGCGAGCGACAAATTACAGAGCATGCAGTTGGAAGATCGATCGCCCAGAGCGGTCTCTTCTCTCGTACCGATGTTGATGCGCGCGTACTACTTACTACTCGGCGCTTGCCTGCCATGATTTGTACATGATAGATCGCCTCCGGCCGTAGCAGCCTTTGGCCCTGCCTACGCGGTGGTACCTACCTGCCCGTTTCCAATACTGTATATGGCGTGCTGTTCGCATCACGATTCGGCAAGGTATAGCTAATATCTGAACACTAAGGATAAAAGAGACATTTTTTTTGCTTATATTGGTTAAAAAGGAAAAAAATAAGTTAAAGATAAAATTATAACCGATATTAATTCGAATATGGGAATTTTGTCATGTAAATGCTGATACGGATCGTGGTTAATAACGTATCGGACAGAGGCGGAGCTGCTGGTGGGGCTGGAGCCCACCCGGCCCCACCCAGCCAGGTGCCTAGCAAAAGAACTTTGTTGACAAACATTACTCCCCTCACAATCATATTTGTAATAACTAACCCGACTAACAGCATAATAAAAAGTAAAGCACACTAACCAGTTGAACTACTTATAACACCTAGATTGCAAATGGTGTCGCACTGCTCTTATTGTGCCTGACCATGGGCCACCAAGTTCTCGACTGGTTTGAGTAGCTGCTTCGACTTACTATCTATTGATGAGGTGGCATTCAACTCTTTCTGAGTGAATTCCAACTCTGCATCTCTTTCTATGTGAAGAAGGTCTGACATTTTCTTGACAAAGTCTTCAATTTTAGCTTGCATCAACCTTGTCTTCTCAAGGATATATATATATATATATATGATTGGTTATTTGTAGCGACGTCATAGCAGGTTGTTTTTTATGTCATGGTGGTCTTGCCTCGCTGCAGTCACGCTTTCACGCAGACACGCAGAGCCCCCCTCTTTGAAACTTTCTGGCTCCGCCACTAGTATCGGAGAAGGATACGATCGGCCGATGCCCTATAACAGATTGCAAGGGCGAGCAAAAACAACAACCCCAATCAATTTAAAAACTTGTAATTACTTTCTTTATTTTCCTATCAATTAGGAGTAGATCTGTAATATAGAATCTTTCTTGTAATCCGATTTTGATCAATAAAGTTATGCATCACCAATTGTTTACCATTCTCGATTACGCCAATCAAATTTGATTTTCTTCGATCTTGTTGCGTATCGTCTTTTTTGAAAAAGTCTACCTTTATCTACCATCTAATCAACCCTAATCGGCTATTTAGATGTACCGTTGCCCTTGATTTGATTGGTTTTTTAGCTTTTTGGATCTTTATCGATTGATGCACTAGATTAGCTTTGAGCATGTTTTTCATCTATCTTGCTGATTACAGGATCAAATTGACTAGCATACCTTGAACCCTTTGAACCCGGCGTTCTCGTGTATTTGGACCAATCAATCATTCGTCATATTTTTCGGTGTCAACACACTTTTAGGACACCCGGTGGGACCCAATGTCTTCTTCTAAGAAATTGATTCCGCCGTCCAATCTCAACACCGAAGCTATAACCATCCCAATATTAGACGATTTGACACCTGAACAATGCAAAGAGATTAAAGATCGAAAAGTCGTGCTCGAGGAGATGATGCTGAGCTGTTATCAAAAAACTCGACATGTCATCACCCAAAAGGCTACATTGCCGACGGTCAATGCCCTCGGCAACGCAGGGATTACCGCTACGTCGGTAAGTTAATACATGCCTGTACAAGCTGAATTATCTATCATGATTAATCAATTTGTGCACCATACTTTGATTAACCAATCATCGGCTCTGGTTACAACTTTCAAGTCGTTGACCGCAAATAATGTTAAAACTATAGTTCAAGAGTTGGCATTGACTGGAAACATGACCGATCCAATGAAGACATTATCGAATTACCCTATTTATTCAGTAGCACCTAATATGCAAAGCCCTGTGGTAATAGCCAATCCTAAACAATCAGCTACAATTCCATCTATGATGTCAACCTAGCCGATTGTAATACTGCCAAGAGATCGTCGCACGAGTGGAGTTATGTATTATCAAGTATATACCAATGCTACTAAGTTGGATGCATAAGCCAACTTATCACCATCGGCTCCGTTTTACGTTTTTCCCCAATCGGTCCCACAGCTGATTGAACCCCCTAGGTACCAGCAGTACCTTGAGCCGATTCTGCAGAGGAATATAGCACATTACAAGGTTGTAACATACTCAGAACCATTCATTCTAGTACCAGAGCCGATTACTAGGAACAATAACGTAGATTATGAGCAATCTGATCAGTTCCCATCAGCTCAATCAACCTGCCAACCCGAGCTTACGCTCGGGAGGCAAAATGCTAATTATGAGCATAATTGGCAAGCTCCTAACACTATATCGGCCAATAGAGTAAATTGGGCCTATTAGATATCCGCCGTATTTCGAGATCAATTCAGCATACAGCCTAAAGGGAAGGTTATCGGCTATCCCACGCTTGCACGCCCACCCACTCGCGCTCCGCGCCCTCTTCCTATGTTCCCCGGGTGTGGCAACGCCTACTGATGCGCTCACTCGCTAGCTCCTATTCACCCTGGGCATGGTAGCACCAACTCCCACATTCCTAGAGCGCGACAGGGGACAAGTGTTGCATGTCGCGCCTTCCGTGGTGGGGAAGAAAGCCAAATCTATAAATGCATTCACGAAGGGCTAAATTTACAAAAAAAATTGAAGAAGAGGGGCTTGAAAAGTGATGACTTTGCTCGGAGGAGCATTCTTTTTTTAAGCCTCCAACAATTTTTAAAAATATGGTCCCTTTCAAATAAATTTGCAAGAATAGCCCATCTTCAATCTCAAAAGGCGCAGTGTCATTTTTCATGCTTGTACACCATTGTAAACATGGTAAAATTCTATGGTGACCTGCATAATTAACCCATAGTAACGACAATAACATCACCATTAATTTGAGAAAATTACACTGATCTCGGCATTTTAGCTAACAAAATAATGGGTGTACCTGATACTTTATTAGTTAATACACCGTGTTCAGAGTGTTATAGCAAAATAATAATTAGAGACTAAAATAAAAATTTATTACAATCCATTACCTCGCAGGGCTACAAGTCTAGCACATTAATTATACATATAATCCAAGTACAACAAAAATATAATACAAAATGTACTAATTACCCCTAAAGACTGACGAAGCTAACGTACAACCTACCCAACAATCTGACCCTCCTGGTAGTCCACATTCTTGTAGTTTTGATCCTGCGAGTGACCCTCATCTCATACCTCGTAGGCAAGTCCATTGGTATCCATGTGCCAACCGGGCACTTGACCACCGGAGCAAATCTCTAAGCAAAAGGGAAGTTAAGCAAGAGTGAGTACAAAACTACTCAACAAGTATTAATAACAAAATGTATCATATAAATTTTACCATCATCCATCTCATATACAACCTTCTCGCAAACTCATCTTTAGGAAAATAGGGTTTTATTAGGAAAAATGAGGATTTCTAATTTTACTTATTGAAATTGCTACTAGCACTCGTATATGAGGAAGACTTATCTTTCATAGCCTCTAATCCAGGAGACAAGTATGAATTCATGATTTGACCTATGCAGGTTTGAACCACTTTACCTATAATAAACCCAACTTCAGTTGAGAACCCATAATGTTTATCACTAATAAAGTATTAGATCTCTAACTCTGGCAGCCAATGAGTACTGGTGTTCTCAATTGTTCCTCAACTACCATCAGCGTACGAGTTGTATCATGCCTTCCATATAGCAATGATACTCATCTCATCTTCAGCCCATAGCTGATTTCCAACAATTTCAGCCCATAGCTGAATTCTAAAATCTTAGCGTATAGCTGAGTTCTAAAATCTTCAGCCCATAACTAAGTTCCAACAATTTCAGCCCATTGCTAAATTCTAAAATCTCAGCCCATAGCTGAGTCTCCAATCACTTTAGCCCATAACTGAATCTTAGCTCTTAGCTGAGTCCTAAAATTTGTGGTCTAACTAGGCTTTTTGGTGTACCTGGCTTCCACCCCTAGTTATCTACTCATACCAATATGGAGATCATAATACCGTCATAAAACAAACTTTTCTGGTTGTTTCCACACACTATGGTTCATACAAGAAATACGGCTCATTGTTTAAGTGCAGTGGTTCAATCGTATGTTCTAGCAATATGTAGAGGGGCCCACTAGTAATACTAATCTCTATGGCACCCTCTACCCACCATACATAAATATACGTCATAGGCTTCATTAGTTGGATGAACCATTTCAACACATCAACAAATCAAACACTGCCTCAGCAGTCATTATCAATTCCACATATCCATAACCAATCTCTGCCATAGCAGTTCATCATTATAGCCATCTTTCCAATAGCATCCGATTTATGGTTTGCTTAAAAATTATTTTTTTCCATGCATCGGTGATAGCACATATAATTAAATATGTTTGATTGGAAATATTTAAATATGATCAAGGGATTGCTTACCTAGATTTTGGTAAAAATAGTTGTCCTCAAACGATTGCTACTAAAGATCACCGGTTGGATTGGATTTATTTCCTGAAATTATAAAATACTAGATTTTAGGTGGCTAGTAGATTTTTGCATATTTACAGCGTCCAACCCTTTCTTTACTTATTTTAAATTGGTACATATAGATTGTTTATTTTAATTTGGGGTTGATTAATTTGCTACATTTTAATTTGGCATATTTTAAATCAGTGTGGTTTATTAAAATTTTGGGTTGTGATTTCCTCGTGATAGGGGCATTATTTTCTATTTTTAATTATTATGTCAGTTTCTAGTTTTATATGTTTCTTTAATTAATTACTTGCTGGCATTTATCCTCTTTTTATATTTTCAAATTTTACTATGAATTCCTATAGGTGTTATTGTGGTTTATCATATTTATGCATATATATATATATATATATATATATATATATTATTTATTTCTTTTCTCTTCTCTTATTTTCTTGCCTTTCTTTTTCCCCTCCAACCTTATCGTCTCATCTCTCTCTCTCTCTCTCTCTTCATCTTCCCCATTGCTCTCAATTTGGTTCTTCACGTTGATCTAGCCCACCCGGCCACTGGCCCTTTAGCCGTCAGCCGCCTCCTCAGCTCCACCTTCGACTGCTCTTCTCCCTCGGCCCCATGTTGTCCTCAGCTAGGCTGCTCTTATGCTGCCGTCGAGCCGAGCCACCCCCTCCAGTCCACCAGCCCCGCTCCCTCGATTGTAGCCACTGCCTCCAGAGCTTCTTCCTAGCCTCCTTGCCTACAAGGTTGCTCTGGGCTCCACTGAGCTCCCCTCCTCGCGCATGGCCTCCTCTAGCCTCCTTCATCTTAGGGTCACCGCTGGCTGGCCCCTCACATCGCCACCCGGTCCAGGCCCCCATGCTTGGTCGTTGGCCTCCTCCTCCTTGTCTGTGCATGCTTGCTTCATCGAGGCCTGCTCCCCTCCCCCGAACGCTCTCCTCCAGGCCCTCTCCTCCGTATGCTCTCCCCCACTCCCCTGGCCAGCGCCTCTGGCCTCACCTCCTAGCCCCGTCGTCTGGGCCACCGGCCTTGGTTCGACCTCCTAGAACTGGCTCTTCGGTTTCACCTCTACAATCGATAGCAGTTAGGGAAGTACCATTCCATCCCCACGTGCCACCCTACTTGTTGGTCCCTCTATGCATCTTTGAGTTTATCTATTGTGATGTGCTTGATTAGCTTACATGTTTGCCTATTTGTGATTTGAGTTGCTATCCTCCGGTTGATGATAATTGATGGGTTTATTTTGGATGGTGGTGCTACGACGATACTTGGTGAATCAGTGTACGTCGAGGAGTACAACGAGTTGCTGGGCATGCACGGTGCCGCCCCTATGGCCATCCTTTTGAGACCTCGATAAACCCTAGCACTATTTATTGGCTAACTGGCTTTTGACTAGAATTATCCTATGCCATATGAGCTTAGCCCAATGTGCTCGGGGTTACTTGACAAGATGAATGCTTGAGGAGGATGAGGTGGTGTACAGGTGTGATGCCGATGTGGGACGAGGTCATGCTGCAGTGGGGTTGCGGCTTGTTCGGATTTGCTCCCTGATGCTGGATGGTCAGGAGTTCTTCCCTTTGATTCTTAATCCCATGTGGCCCGCATCGGTTTGCTTGCCCCGGTCTTAGTTACTCCTAGCTTCTTTTGGCTTTGAAAACTTTAATTGTGTGTGGGGAGAAATGGATTAGGGAATGACTACTGGCTCCCTTGCCCTAACCTTATTCCTTGAATTCTCCCTCCTTATCTCCTTGACTCCTCTCCTCCCGGTGGCTTGTTCTTCCTCTTTAGCTTCTTTGGCTTGGTTATGGGTTGTGAGTGAGCTGGACCAGGGGGGAGTTGGTTTTGGACTGGGGACTGCTTGGCTAGGTGTGAGCTGTGGCCACCTCTTTTATCCATTATGTTTTTACCTTTTTACTGGAGAAGGCTTTACTTTTTACTACGCAATATTTTGGGCACTATTCCTGTATGGCTATGGCTACTCGCAATTCTACCAAGTTTGTATAACGTTGGATGATGAAACCCTAATCAGCGAGAGGTGCCGATTCGGCCCCGAACGGATCTGGTATCTCGATGAGTGATCTTTAATCATAAGGATCTGACAGTAATTAATTTAGCTTTTTAAGTCTTACTTTATTGGTCTTTTCATTATATGAGTGACTAACAATTTTTAGGTGATTAGGGCCGATGATCTTCAAAAGATTAGATTTTTTGTCACTTTTAGAATTTTGTATTTCCTTTTTGTAGCAATCGATATGTATTATAATTAACGATTTATCACTTCAATATATGACTTTGTATTTACCTTTGTTGTAATTGATATTTATGTAAACTGTGATGTCTGCATATGTGTATGGCATTTTTGTTAATGAAATGGAAATGAGGATTAATCTAGGTTGAACTAATGACTAATCTCTTTTGTTTATATATGTGTGTCATTACTTTTGTTAATAATCTCTTTTGCACTACTAATCGTTTAGGGTTGTTTCAAATTCCCGCTGAGCTTCCCTTCCTTGGTACATTCCTACCAATCAAAATCTATTAAGTAGTCAATTTTTTAATTAATCTCTTAATTAATCATTTACTTAATTAATCACATGATATAATTAATTAACTCACCCATGTAACACCTACTGATGTAGAGGAGCTCGACGGGTCCTAGTGTCGAGGTCAGGTCATGCGGTAGCTTTGCTTTTGAGCTCCTGCTACACGGCAAGTGCTGCCATAATACGAAAGTGTAGTAGATAACACGTGTCACCTATTGGCACATCTGCGGTCCGGAGAACTCTGGTTGGATGCTAGACAAGGAGTGGACATGTGTCATGCGTGTGTGGGCGCCACGCCCTCTTATCCATTCGATACTACATGCCATTAGCTACGGGCTACGCGTGAGTGCAAACGTATTCTTTGAAACAAGCGTCATACGTCGATCTTGTCTGTAGAGTCCCGATTTGACTAAGATTTTAATTCATGAAACAAAAACAAAATTTGCTTAGCAAGCTCAAGTTTTATCTAAATAAATTCATGCAGTTTTAGGCCTATACTATATGGTTGGGAACTTGGAACCATGTGAGCAAAGCATTTGAACTTATGTTTGATTGAACAATTCTCTCCTCTCCAACATTTGGATCACAAAGCGAGGGCCCATGTTTGCTATCCAGGCTCTTTCGTTCTGCATGGGCTCCACTAGCACATCTATTTTGGGCCTTTCGCGTGGGCTACTCTCCCATAATTTTTGTTCCATTAAACTTTGCTTTTAGTAAATTACAGAAACCCTCTGTTATCTATGGGCCAGACACAAGTTTTTTTCAAGATAATAGAAGAATATATTAACATTCTTACTTTTGCACCGTGAGATGCACATAGCCAATCATTTATTATAAAGTCATGGTCAAAATGTTGTCATCAAAAGACTCATAAAAAAAGACTAAGCAAGCGACAATCAAATAAAAAAAAGAGTTTGAATAAGCCATAAAAAGATTAATAAAAAACTCTCAATCTGCACACAATCTTGTGCTAAACCTTCATCCATGGCCGATGAAGAGTTCCCGAACCACGACCTGTAAAGAGCTGCATGCCACTAACACCATCTCTCGAGCCTCTTGAAGCTGTAGCACTGACCATGAGCGCAACCAATTGATGCACAAATAGATAACCTGCAATAGATTAGACATCTATTTCTTATCAAAGATAATATCGTTTTGACATAGCCAAATAGGCCAATATAAAGCGGCAACCCCAACTAAACATTGAGCCTTTATTTCCTTTCCAAACCCCAATAACCAAGATCCAAATATATGGGCTATACTACGAGGAGGTGACAAACTAGAAGCTGCTTGTATAACACACCATGCAAAACAAGCAAAATGACAATAAAAAAAGATGTTGTATAGTGTATTCGTTGTTACAAAAACAACATTATTTGCTGCCGGTCTAATTTATTTTATTTAGGTTATCCTTCATGTCAATCACCCCTCAACGTAAGTACCATAGAAATTTTTTTATTTTTAATGATACTTTAATCTGCCAAAGTTGTCTATTTGTAATTGGGATATTTTGATGTATTAAAGCTGCATACATCGAGTGAACAGAAAACTATCCATTTTAATGAAGATTCTATCGAAAAGTATCTTGTTCTAATGACAAATATATAGCAGCAATCCTTGTAATAAGCTGTTGGAAAACATGTAAATTAGGTCCCATAATGGCCCTACAAAAATACATATTCAAAGGTTCATAACTCATTACTTTAGTCGCTATGGCATATTTTTTTCGAACAATTTATAAAGTCAGGGGTATTGTGTACTAAGGGGGTTGTTCACAAGCCAGATATCCTGCCAAAAACGTATTTGAGATCCATCATGAAGATTAAAAGACCCAAATCTAAAGAATTAATGTTTGACCTTTATTAGACCTGCCCAAAAATGAGAGTCTACAGGCCTCCCTTCTACTTGAGAAAGTGTCTCACTTTCTTCCTGATAAGGATTTGTTCCCAAGCGCCATTCGCATTTTTAAAATTTGAAGGGCCATTTGCAAAGCAAACAAATATTTTTTATATTAAGATCATGAATATCGAGCTCATCTTGATCCTTAGGTTGACATATAATATTCCATTTAGCAAGTCTACATTTTTTCTTATGAGTATCATTTTGCTAAGAAAATTTAGATTTGAAATAATCCAATCTTTTAAGAATCCATGTGATATCTGAAAAAAAAGATAACATAAATATGAGTAGACTGCTAAGCACAAAATTTATAAGGACTAATCTGCCTCCAACTGATAAATGCTTTCCTTTCTAGCTACTCAACCTCTTTTCAAATCATTCTTCTACCATACACCAGTTGCAGTGAACCACATGTATTTTTCCAAAGTGACACTTGACCCAGGTATTTGTGCCAAAATAATTCTAGCGTTAAGCGACGTTTTTGCAAATACATGGGGTTCTCTTTGTGCAAATACATGGGGTACGTTGGGATTTCTGTAATTTATTATTTTTACGTAGCGGCCGGCTTCGAATGCAGGAGCTTTGCAAAACGCAGTACAATTAAAAATATTGAAAGCTTCTATGGAATTCCGCATGAATGATCTCTCAGGGGGACATGGCATAGGAACTAGGGGTGCAAACGGATCGGATACGGATGGATTTCACTTATTTCGTATCTTATTTCAAATTTTTTTCTCGGATATAGAATCGGATACGGACAGTGCCGGATTTGAATACGAATACTGATTACTTTGGTCACGAATACGGAGCGAATACAGATCGTTCTAGATACGATTAGTCTCGGTCACGAATAGTTAGTCGGATAATGCGTGAAAGCAGAAACCATATATGTCATGCATATTAGAATTGATCAACCATACACAAAACTTTACTAGAACCTTCGAGACATATAAGTGTTTCAAATTCAATAATAGGTGTCTTCCCTACATAAGAATAATATGCAACCAAATATAATTTCAATCAACATATAAACTTATATAATGTATAATGTTTATGTTTGTCGGATCTGTTATCGGATATCTATTTCACAAATTTACACTGATATTTTTTAGATATCTCGGATATGCGGGTACGGATCGGATACGAATCGAATACTTCTCTTTCCATATCTTAACCCATATTTTTTTCGGATAGGCGGATTCGAATCCGGATATAACCGGATATCATTTTTTCGGATTCAAACCGGATTTTAAACGAATTCGGACTCAGATCGGTCGGAAATTATCCGCTCCATTTACACCCCTAATAGGAACCTATGGTTTTGGCATTTGGATTATTCAAATAGAAGGTAAAGCCGCGTCAAATAAATAAAAGATGAGCGATACTTTAATGCTTTTCCTCTTAACACAAGTTATACAAGTCTTGAAGCAAGTGAAAGGATAAGTAATCACCATCTACCCTTTATTAATACTTTAATATTTATACAACTATAAAAATAAAAGCATGAGGGCATCTCCAATGGTACTAGCTATAAGAAATGTCCATGTCATCTATAGATAGCATATAGACAACCTCTCCAATAGATTAGCTATAGCATTGCCTATAAAATTAAATATTGGCCCACATGTAATAGATAATAAGTGCCTTGGAATCGGTTATAGTCGACTATACATTAGTAGCCGATCTATATCTCTCTCTCATTTTTCTCTTCCACCTAAGCAAAATCTTTGAGATGGCACGCTTATAATATTGGAAGTGGTGCATTGGAGATGCCCTGAAAGCACCTCATAAAAGATTCCAATAGTTCCAAACAAATTCAAGCATTACATGCATTAACTCTCGAACCACTTGCTGCTTGTCACATGCAGTAGTGGAGGAGCCACTCCCAGTATGACGGACGAATACCCACTACCCAGGCTCACTGATGAGTCGCCATAGGAACCCTTTAAGCCCTGCCGCCATTTGAACCCCTTGAGCGTTGGCGAGGTGTGGTCATAGGGGATGCAAGTGGTCCGATTTGGCCCACAGAACCGTCGACTCGGCCCGCTAATAAGATCTCAATGGAACAAAGGGTTGCCCCCCAAAAAATTACCGCCTTTGTTTTCTTCTCACCCATCACGCTCGATCCCGATTTGCCGCCTTTGTTTTCTACTCGAGCTCCAGCGCACGGCGGACCTCCTTCATCCGCTCACTCCGCATCGATGAGGAAGTCGGGTAGCAGGGGATGTTGGCGGTGGCCAGGCGGTTGGACTTGGTGGCAACAGAGGAAGGTAGACGACGGCAGTGTCTTCGGTACTGCACCGGTGAGGGGCATGGTGGTGGCCTAGCTTCTTCTTGGAATGGTCGGTCTCCGGACACAAGAAATAGGGGATGTGCTAAATCAACTACTCGCCCCGGCTACTCTTGTCAGCAGCACTCCCCATAGTGAGCTCTGTCTACCTTTTCTTTCTTTGTTTTCATAGGTTAAGATGTCTGCAGAATCTTGGATGCTTGTTGCGCATCGTGTTCTTGATTGGATGCTTGTTGCCAATCAACTTGTTTACTCGATGAACTGCATAGTTCTTGATGTTCCTTTACATGTGTGTGATAGAACGATTAGTGGTCAATATATAGTAGCTGGTAGGAACTAAGCAACCTGATACAAGTAGCAGATAGTATAACATGCAAAGATTCGTGAAAGACTTCAGTGCGAATGTGATACACCATGCTTATGCGCTAGCAATCGAAAATCTTGCTTCTTGATAAAATGCGGTCGAACAATTCAAGACAGCTCCACTAAAAAGCATTTCATTTTGTGCTAGCAACCTACAAATATTTTAACGGAATGACTTCACTCCGAACATCCTAAATTTTCAGACACATTGCAACATTTTTTTTAACTCGTGCAACATTTCTTTATACCGTGTGAAACATTTTCCTTCAACAAACAGTGAAATGTGCTACAGTAAACGCATGTTGCAAACGTTCAAAAAAATGTTGCAAACATCGGCAAAAAATATTGCAAGCGTAGGATAGAAATGTTACAAGAGATGTCCGATAAGATAAACAGTAATCGGACGTCCGAACGCTAATTTCTCCCACATTTTAATTTGTTGGTGTCAATGTTGTTCGATGGGTGCGGCTACCGAAAAATGCAGAATCTGTGTAGAATAATATTGATAGTTAGCCATTGAAAATGGGCTGATCCATAAGATCTATTGGCCCATGAGACCAGGGCAGTGTCTATTAATAATGGGCCTACCTGTGGCCCTCGGGTAAGACTCTGGGCCACGTGGAACCGGTTCGGACCAGACCGGACCAGTTGCACCCCTGTGTGGCCATTTTTCGTGTGGTCTGTGGAGGCAAAGCCGGGCAAGAAGAGAAGAAGAATTGAAGAAGCCTGCACCTAAGCATTAGCAAGAAGGTTCAGGCTAAGTCCTAAACAGTGCTTGTTGTTTTGTTGCTTTGCTGCTCGCTCAGTCATTGAATATTTGAACTGAACTGTTGGGCTTTTAAATTTGAGAAATAATGGAGTTTTTGGTTGATTTCAAGTAGGGCCCTTGCTTCTAGTTTAAAACTACTTTGGTTCTCAACTTTGCTCATGTGATGCGTGTCGTGCTTATTGGCCACAACAAGTTTAGTAATAAGCATAATGACCCTATTGTTCCAAGGGAAAGAAGAGCCTATAATTAGCTTTTTGGGAAATTTTCAAACGAACAATTTCAACGAAAATTTTCAATTTCTTATTTTATTATGTTCAACTTTATGTATTCCTCTATCCATAAAGTACATTGAATGTACAGAAATAGCTATAACAAAGTTTCTGTTATTCGTATTACCAGCTACTCTATATTCCAAAGTCGAAAGAGCGATTGGCCTACAAAAATAAAAGATTTGTTCTCTTTTGTAATTAGAACAAACATAAACTAATTGGATAGAAAATTTGTACTGCTTAGGCTCCTAAATATTGCTAGCTTCACCACTGGCCACACGCCCAAAACGACCCAACATTTGCACCATGAAATGCTCTCTCTCAGTAAGCACATATACATTACGTACGTAAACACCCAAGCGGCGAGACCGACCGGACGATCGAGCTGCCCATCAGCTGGAGCTGAGCAGCGCACATATGCGCCGCCGCGTTCGGCGGCGGCGGTGGCTGCAGCTGCGCGCGGGGTGTCGGCCGCGGCGGCGACACGGCCTGCCACGAGAGGGTAGATGCCCGAACCGGCCAGTCTGTCGCCATTGTACTAAGACAGCCAAAATTACCTGGCCAGCTTGAGCTAAGCTAAGCCTGTTGAGAAGAAGGGTTAGAGTTGGTTTGACCGGACATGTCCCGTGCTCGCTACGGTTGGGGGGTCAACCCAGAATCCCATCCAGTGAAGTGCGGATTAGTAATTTAGTATCCTCTGCATTGCAGGAAGGGTCTGCTTATAAGTTCTGAATTTTTTTCCCCACTTGTAAAGGAAAATCACATGTAACTTTTCATTACACAAATTACCGGTGAAATCAAAACCATGGAGGTCAGCCTGTTTGGGAAAAGAGTGCTACCAGATACGTTCTAGCGTTAGCTTCCAGCAGACAAAGAGAGGTGAGGCATTTGTAGCTTGCCGTCTTACATTCTTGCCTTAGCTTCCTGCAGACAAAGATTATTTTGTTCTTATTCAAAACACACATCCAGATCCAAACCAAACAAACCACAGCATTTCCAACTCAATTGACGAGACGTGAGAAAACAAAATTGGCACAGCGCACATAGAAGTAGTATACTGACGTTTGAAGTGCTAATTATAGACATAAGCTGAGGTGGTTAATGGTCGTATACTCGTCTATGACAATCACATTGGAAGTAACAGTCCAAAAATAAACTCAAGCTGCAGGCTCAAGACAAGTTATTTTTTTTTAGACCACAGACCAAATGGTCCTGCTTTTATAGAAAGCAAAAGCTAAAAAATTGACATGCTGAGGATTATAGCTTACAAGATGTAGGCACATATTAACCGATCAACGAGGCAGCTCACTAACTACAACTGCTACTTTTGACAAACTCAACTACCTAACAGCAAAGTGCAATATAAAGTCTTTTATACAGAAAGTATGTGCCAAAACCAAAAGATCATGCTCAAGAGGATTTCAGGCAAACAAACAGCAAGTTACAGAATTATTATTATTTTTCCAATGCCAGAACGGTTAGCCCGCGCATCTCGCAAGTCCTGCATCTTTGCCAAGATTTTTAGTTACCAACATCACCTCATGCTTGACATCAGCCTTCACCAGTTTCCTACTGAGCTTCCCTTCCTTGGCACTTTGATCAAGTAACTCAACAGGTTCTGTTGCCACATTCTTACTACATGGCAAGTGACTTGCCGAGCTCAGAGCTATCGTTGCCATGGTACGAGACCACAACAGACAATACGTGTTGCATGCTACTACTTTTATGGTCGATGACGGAGCTAATTTTGTAAATTTATTTACATGAAAGCTAGATTTGAAAAAAAGTGTCATAAGACCAAAAAAAAAAAAAGCGAAAAACTCGCCTGACAGTCCAAACGCAAGCTATAGCTACAACATGTTGTTTGAGTTGTTGATAAAGAATAAAAAAATGCCGCAATTTCTCAGGAGACAGGACACATCTGTGCCTAGGGCGGAGTACTCTTCGGCTAATATATCTCAACCATCAAAGCCTTGATCGGATGGCTCTGGACTGCCGAATATGATCTCGAAACTCTTGTGTAGCTTGCGACAAGGGCTTAAAAAAATCTCGAGCTCGGCTCAGTCTAGACTCGGTTCAAGTTTAATTCGAGCTTTAAACGAGCTGAACTCAAGTTTGATCTCGAGCTCGCGAGCTTCACGGAACCAAGCTCGAATAGCTCGCGAGCTTGTTAAATTTACAAATTATTTATTAAATATTACTATATATCAACTTTTATCGAGTTTACTCAATCCGAATTCGAACTCAAGCATTTTTTATTGTTGAAAAATAATCCATGTTGAATTGTTTATTATTACCAAGCTTACTCGAGCCTGGGTCTGGCTCGGACCCTAACTCGAGCTCAGCTCGTTTACAGCTCTACTTGCTATGCTAATATTTACTAATTTTTTCCTGAATCCAATAATTGCCAAGGCATATATTAGAAAGGATACAAATAGATACAAGTTATGTTATAGGTAAGATAAGCAGCGCTTGTGATGAAAAAGGATGCTGCTCTTTGCAGGAGAAGCCGGGGGAGGACACTTATTGCTACATATCATTGTTTGTCCTTGCTGTTAACTCTTTTAATCGTTTTGCTCTAGCCATCTCCCAAAGCTAGGCCTCATCCTTGACGAGATCTAGGATCTCACGGTGCGTCAATATTTTGTTTTGAAAGACACAAATGTTCCTCTCCTTTCACCATTGTTAAATTATAAGAATGTTGTGTGCTTGCGGCCTTTGTGAAAGCCAATAGGGAGTACGCCTATTTGAGCCATCAAATTATTCAATCCTCAAGTGCCATCATTGGTTCTCAGTGTGTTGTGTTGAGTTTCAACAAGTAGAGCTATTGAGCTATTCCGGTCGATGATTGTCAGGCTATCGGGCAATTGATGAAGCGATGTGTTATAGTTTCAAAGTTTCTATTGTACATTTGGCAAAAGTATTGGTTTGGCCATTCTCGAAGCTGCAACCTTTGAGCTGTTCATATTTTATCTTGCAACATCAACCAAGCAAAAAACTTGCAGCGCGATGGTACTCATGCCTTCCGAATGATAGTTCGATAAGAAGTTTTCTCAACTAACCGTATAAACTATGCTCGATAGGCTGAGGAAGTTGAATATACTCCATCTATTGTTAGTTTCCAATCAACTAACAAGTCAAAGGTAAGACAATATCAGATGTCTCGTATCCAATTTATGTCTTCGATAGCAGTTGCGACCGTCCTATTCTTTCTTCTTGAGTATATGCATATAGTTTTGAGGTCAAAAAGCATGGTGCCACACCATTCATGAATTATTTTTAAATAGTTTTACAAAAATAATATGCTAAATCAAAATTTTATAAAAGGCTATGTCGTCATTTCAAATGGTGACAGAGATCTATTTAGTCACAGTTTGCATTGGCCGATGGATTATTTTACCTTGAATTCATTTGGTTGACAAGGTTGAGGCTTTTGTCGCCATTTGAATTGGCGATAGAACCTTGTTACCAATTCAAATGACGATAGAGGTTTATTTTTGTAAAAATTTAATTCGGCGTATTATTTTCTATAAAATTATTTTGAAAATGTATTATTATTGAAAAAAATTCCAAGGACAGGTGTAGAATTTTGCTTTGTGCCCATTGCTTATTGTTACCACGGTGACCGCTGACATGTATTGATTACTACAGCGAATCAGGTGCTCTACCAGTTGAAGTGTTGAACTACCGATGCCTATCGAAACTCAAAAGTAGTGCTGGTTGAGTGGATCTTGTGGACTCCAATCGGCCGCAGCACCATGGATCGCAACTTGCAAGAGCGTCCAATGGACACTAAAATTAGTCTCGAAGCTCTGTGTTGCCTTGCTAAGTCAAACATGGGCAACCGTACAGTTAAACTAATCTCCGTAAGGAAGATGCGATCCATTTGATTAAGCCTACGGACGCCAAGCGAGCTCGCTTCGAGCGCCCAGCTTGCTCGAAAGCTTCTTCTGGCCGTTGGGCAACGAGCCATGGAAGAGAGGATGCACCTCCACCTCGTGACCAACACAAATTGTCGGGGATTTTTTGCTTCTGAAATATATTATACCCAGCATCAATACCTCGCTTCGTATTTTTAAACGTATAGATCGCCATACTCGCCAAGAGGACAAAGAAATACCTCGTTTCGTACTCTACATAAGGGCAGTTCCAACTCTCTACCTCAGCTGGTGTCCATAGAATTAATTACGCTGTTAACTAAGCAAAAATCTGATGTGGCATAGGAATTAAGGAAAGGAGAGAAGGAAAAACAAAGAAACCGTGTCTCATGTAAGAAACTGGGTCGGTGCGGGCATCAAGACGCAAGAAACGAGCAAAATCGAGGTTGGACGTTTCTGCGCGCTGATCAAAGTGTGTTTGTAGTGTGTGCATTGGTTTATTACTCTCTCTCTTTCTTCTCTAGACACTGCTCATGGAAACCATACATTGGGAAACTATGTATTGATTTATTGCGCTCTCTCTCTCCTTTAGGCACTGCTCATAGAAATCATATGTTGAGACTGCTCTAAGTTGCGGCATAATTTATTACCCCATGTATACTTAGACAAACCGCTAAATTTATTGGCACCCTTGCTAATTAGCTCTGTTTTCAGAAACAGGGCATGATGAAGTGACACTGTTTTCGGCGTGTTTGTTTTGGTGGATCAGACGATCACGTCACCATTCGATTCAAGTTCCAAGTCATTAGACAAGTCCCTCTCCATCCAAATCCAAGATGAGATCATTCAAAGACAGAACCAGTCATCCTTGGCTCAGCCCATTCCGTGAACCAAACAGATCATTTGCTATCCCACAACTGATAATTCATATCCAGAAACATTTGGCCACGGTGATCAATCAATCCAGAACATTTGGCCAATGATTAATTCAACAACCTGAGTGTGCCATTGATTGCCACGTAGCTGCGACAGGGCTAGCTTTAGGAAGCCCGATCGAGCCTATGTCTCACCCTGGCTCGATCGATCTGCAGAGCACACCACATGCGCTGCCATTGCTGTTGGTTCTGCGAGCTGTTCCTCAATCAATCCTACGATCCTATCTACTCTACCTCGCTCGTGATGCAGCTTAGCCGCCTAGGTAGCTAAGTAGAGGCTTGAGTTTTGTCGTTGGCGATCCATCAATTAACGTAGCTGGACCGATCGAGAAGAATGCATGTAGCTACTCGTGTTCCCTACCACGCAAGTGAAGGGCGGGAGGAGATCAGCCCCTAGCAGCGCACGAGCATGGCTAGAGCTTGCTACTGCGTCCGGGTAGCGTGGAAGTATCCTTGCCACGGTGAACCGTGATGCTTCCGTAGTCGACCGAGTTCCGTCGACTTCCGTGCTCCCCGGACACGGTAGCAAACTAGATTTGCAAATCCGTACACGAGAGAGCTAGATTTTTTTTTTTTAAAAAAAAAAGAGGAATTGTCCCTGTTCCATACTGTTATTGCTTACGCTTCGCCTCAGAAACTAAACCGAGAGCATGCTGCAAGCGTAAGCACACTGTCCCCTTGGATTCTTTCTGCACACCACACCTCACTGAATTTAACGGTTTACTAGTACCACTACTCCACTAGTACTCAAGAATGTAAGCCATCATCGCTATTAGCTCCTATATAACGATCCTTCTCTTCACACACTTAGCGTCGGCTCTCGCACTTGCATACCCTGGAACAAGCCGCAAAGTTGTTGATAGATCGGCCGGCGCGATGATCACCGGGCGCGACATCTACGACGTGCTGGCGGCGGTCGTGCCGCTGTACGTGGCGATGTTCCTTGCGTACGGGTCGGTGCGGTGGTGGGGCATCTTCACGCCGGACCAGTGCTCCGGCATCAACCGCTTCGTCGCCGTCTTCGCCGTGCCGCTGCTCTCCTTCCACTTCATTTCCACCAACGACCCCTACGCCATGAGCTACCGCTTCCTCGCCGCCGACTCGCTCCAGAAGCTCGTCATCCTCGCCGCGCTCGCCGTCTGGCACAACGTCCTCTCCCGCTACCGCTGCAGGAACGCCGGCGCCGCCTCCCTCGACTGGACCATCACGCTCTTCTCCCTCGCCACGCTGCCCAACACGCTCGTCATGGGCATCCCGCTGCTCCGCGCCATGTACGGAGACTTCTCGGGGTCCCTCATGGTGCAGATCGTCGTGCTGCAAAGCGTAATCTGGTACACGCTCATGCTCTTTCTCTTCGAGTACCGCGGAGCCAAGGCGCTCATCTCCGAGCAGTTCCCGCCGGACGTCGGCGCCAGCATCGCCTCGTTCCGGGTGGACTCCGACGTGGTCTCGCTCAATGGCCGCGAGGCGCTGCAGGCCGACGCAGAGGTCGGGCGCGACGGCCGCGTCCACGTCGTGATCCGGCGGTCGGCGTCGGCGTCCACCACGGGGCACGGGGCCGCGCGTTCCGCGGTGTCCCGGACGTACGGCGCGTCCAACGCGATGACGCCGCGCGCGTCGAACCTGACGGGCGTGGAGATCTACTCGCTGCAGACGTCGCGGGAGCCCACGCCGCGCGCGTCCAGCTTCAACCAGGCAGAATTCTACGCCATGTTCTCCGGGAGCAAGACGGCCAGCCCGATGGTGCAGCCCGGCGGCGGCTCCCGCTCGCAGGGGCTCGACGAGCAGGTGGCCAACAAGTTCGCGTCCGGGAATGGCGGCAACGCGGCACCGTACCCCACGCCGAACCCCGGGATGATGCCGGCGCCACGGTATGCCCGCCCTTAACACTCAGATGCTACTCGTGCTTTCCGTTCATCATATATACCTAGTTACTTGAAGCTTCGACTTGTAAATTTACTTCAACAAAAGCACAGTCTAATGAGCAATAATCTGTGCATTTGCTCACAGAAAGTAGCTAATTTGAATTGATAAATATCCTTAATCACAAGTGAGTATAATCTTGTTATGTTAGATGAACAACGTACGCAAAACTCCTAATTTCTAAACATTTAATCGAAATGTTACCATTAAGCCGTTCACTTTTAGTTTGTCTTGTGTTGAATCTTCAAAAAAAAATCCTTTGGCCAATACTAGGAAGAAGGAACTCGGGGGCTCGAACTCCAACTCCAACAAGGAGCTGCACATGTTCGTGTGGAGCTCCAGCGCGTCGCCCGTGTCGGAGGCAAATCTCCGCAACGCCGTCAACCACGCCGCCTCCACCGACTTCGTCGCCGCGCCGCCGGCAGCGGCGCCAGTAGATGGCGCCACTCCCAAAGGTAAGAAACTTTTCCTCCTTCCAAGAGATGCAACCGTCGCTGCGCACTTCAACGTTAACACTACGTATCGCGTGTACTTCAGGTGTCAGTGGCACCGTCACGCCGGTCAAGAAGGACGCCAGAGCCACCGGCGCCGAGCTGGAGATTGAGGACGGCCTGACGAAGAGCCCAGCGGCGGGGCTGGCCGCCAAGTTCCCCGTGTCGGGGTCCCCCTACGTGGCGCCGCGCAAGAAGGGCGCCGACGTGCCTGGGCTGGAGGAAGCCGCACACCCGATGCCGCCGGCGAGCGTGATGACGCGCCTCATCCTCATCATGGTGTGGAGGAAGCTCATCAGGAACCCCAACACCTACTCCAGCCTCGTCGGCCTCGTCTGGTCACTCGTGTCATTCAGGTACGTCACATTAGTACATAGTTCATTTCAGAGAGGAATAAAGTTCGAAATTTACAACTCCTGTCTCAGACTAGTATGCAGTGCATCCATTGAGTCATGCTCATCCATGAGTAGTTTTTGTGTCTATCCAGTTTGCTTGTATTCGAATCTAGATTGGCCATGGTTCAATGTTCATTACTAGATTCATCGCAAAAAGAAAAATGTTCATTACTAGCTAGATTGCTTGTGTTGCATGCATGTGAGAGCACATGATAAGTACGTTGGTCTTGGATCTGGTCCGGCACAACCATGGATGCATGCATGCAGATGCAGGTCTCATGGGAGGCCTGGAGTTTTGTAGCAGAACAAATCTACCAAATCAGCTGCAATTTCCGTAGTTGTCTCCATCCATCCGGACTACACACAAGATCAATGACAATTCGCTCGTGTACGGGTAATGTATGATATATCATGTGTAGAAGACTAGATGAATGCAATGATGTATTGATGTGTATCCATCATTGTACTAATTTACACGAGATGGGACATCTAGAGGGAAGTTCAGAAAAAACATGGCATTTTTAGGAGAGAGGGGCACATGCTGCAAGCATCTATAGCATTGATTCTCTTGTCACTTATACGGTACAAATACTAATTAACATGGATTAACATTTCTCTCTCCAAATTTGGATCAGGTGGAATATTCAAATGCCTTCAATAATAAAAGGTTCCATATCCATACTGTCCGATGCAGGGCTAGGAATGGCTATGTTCAGCTTAGGTACGAACAGCGTTGACGTTTTGCCGTCTATTCATAACCGATCCAATTTTTTTTTCTTTACTTTTACCGAGAGATCCTAACAGTAGTATATGTAATCCAGGTCTGTTCATGGCTCTGCAACCAAAGATTATCTCTTGTGGCAAGAGCGTCGCGACATTCGCGATGGCGGTGAGGTTCTTGACGGGTCCGGCAGTGATTGCGGCCACTTCCATTGCCATTGGGCTCCGGGGAGTGCTCTTACATGTTGCCATTGTTCAGGTTGGCACGAATATCATATCATAATCCAAATTCACCTTTAAAACTCTTTGCGAAGTAGAAGAAAAAAAATCATTCGATCTGATGGGGACAACCTTACATATGAATATATGTGATTGATCAACAGGCGGCACTTCCACAAGGCATCGTTCCATTTGTGTTTGCAAAGGAGTACAATTGCCACCCTCAAATACTTAGCACGGCGTAAGCAATTGCATGCTCAATCTTTTGTTTATTTCATGAGTAATACATAACTCCTATTTTATTTACTCATTATTGAAGAGGCTTATACATATGTGTTTCTGAAACTTTCAGGGTTATTTTTGGAATGCTCATTGCGCTACCGATCACGATACTCTATTATGTTCTTCTTGGGATATAAAGTGACCTTGAAGAAGGCTGCAAATTGGTAGGGAAAAGTAGTATTATAGGATTCTAGACAGACAGATTCAGAAGGAACCTGTCTTGAAGACCTGAAGATGAGAGCAGAAGGATAGGGGAAACTAAGTAGGGACCCTAGAGAGATGCAAAGGAAAGATATCCTTGAATCCGATTTTTTTTTAATTTTTACTACTGTTTTAGATCCAAAGTAAAGGTTAGGGTCGGCTTTAAGTATGAAGAGTTCAACCGTTAATTTGACAAGTTGGTACTAAAGATTCCACCAATTTTTCTTTTGTTCAAAAACACATGATCTGCACAATTTTGCCTGATCTTAGCCAAGTGAACAAAAAGTTCAAAGGTAAGTGTAACTTGCATCCTACATTGGGATAAAGTAATACATGCTGTTCCCACGTTGCTTGGCAAGATCACCCTGATGGTTTGGGGGAAAGAGCTAGTTGCTGCAATGCAATTCCTGCGTGGACAGATCTTTCAGATAACTCAGAACTCTGAAGCTGCATCTGGCATGGTAACTTAGCTAGTTACAGCATTGTTTATTGATGTGTATATGTGTTAGCTTGCATTGATGAGTCCAAAGCAATGCATGCAAGCACGCTCTAGCTTGTAGGGATTTAACAGTGGATCAACATGAGGGGAGACTGGGAGTATCTTGTGCTTGTTACCGTCTTCTTGCCATTGTCTTTGTCTGCCTAACAGTGTGATTGATTAATAATTCCTATATAACGTCGCCTGGGTTTCGCGAGAGGAGACGGCATCCACGCGTCACCCTTGCCCGTTTTTCGAAAAAGCCCTTACGTTTCTCGAAATTACGGATAGGTCCCTCAAATTTACAAATAGGTCCTTCGCGATTTTTTGTGAGGGGAAGATTTTTAATTTTTTTTCGCATTCAGGTCCCTCACACGGTAATTTACGGAAAAGGCCCCCGCTAAATTCAAATCGCGGATATGCCCTTTTCTAATTTTTCAGGATAGCGGACAGGTCCAAAAACGTAACAAATAGGTCCTCGCTCCTTACGTCTAGGTCCTTTCTCCGTTTTTCACGAAAAAAATGTTTTCGTCACCGGAAATATATGTGCGTCTCTAAGAAGGTTGTCATCGCGTTTAGATCCTTTCTCCGTTTTGCCTGGAAAAAATGTTTTCGTCATCAGAAATATGTGTACAGCTCAAAAAAAAGTTGTCGTCACTAATAACTTTTCGCCTTTTCCTCTAGACTATTTTCCCACCTCGTTTTCCCACCTCGGTCCAGATAATTAAGTGAAAGAGATCTTTCAACAACTCTAACTCTTTATTTTTTTCCCCGTAGCTCGGTTTCTTCATTTTTGGTGAGAAACATGTTGGAAATCGCGTTTGCGTCGTTCGTCGATTTTTCCCTCGCCCAGACAAAGACGTCGTGCGATCGACGCTTCTCTCTATTTTTTTCCCCGTAGCTCGTTTCCGCTGTTTTCGGAGTTAGAAATATGTTGAAAATCGTGTTTACGTCCCTTCGTCGATTTCTTCCCACGCCCACATAGCACGGCGTGCAATAGCACGCTACCCTACCTAGTAGTATTAACTGTGAAAGGTCAACATGTTAGCTAGATGCATGGTCTGCTCACATGTGAAACTTCTGTATTTTGCTGCTAGTGGGCTGTCCTTTGCTGCATGGAACATGCACGACGATCTAGAATATTGAACTATGAATTGTTTAGTAGATGATCAATCTTCAGTCTTGTTAACCAAACCATCATGCCTTCATGAAGGCCGCCTTTAAATTCTGGACCATCCGTGAAGGCTGTAATGTAAACAGGGCGGATCTACAGTATATAGAACGGTGTCAAACGACATCAACGCCATTCAATATAGCACATATGATTCCTTTAGCATATAAGTATATAATTCTTTTACTATAAGTTAATGTTACGAGTTTGTAATAACCTCGGTGATTTCAATGACTTTTTCTCTAGATCCGCCTCTGAATGTAAAGTATATTCCCGTCAAAGTACATGTTGAGCACACGTAAACCATTAATTTCATAGATAACGCCCTTAGTCATACGTAACAAAGTTCTGTACTTTTTTATCATTTGAACTAGAACTAGCAAAGTAGGTACAAAATGGAGAGTTATCAACACTAGTGTTCGTGTTGCTTTTGAACTCGTTCATATCCTTCTAGCTCCATTTAACCAGCTGAATTTGATCTCAAATTAGCCTGTGGTGAAAGATTGCACTCTAATTATTGTGTTTGTTCAAAGTCTTTCACGATATAAACAGAAAAAGAACGAACTAATATTCAATGGAATCCAGTCGAACAAGGCAAACATCATAATTAATCACATAGCTAGACCAGCTCTATCAGGTTTTTGGAATATACATTAACTAGTAGATTTACCCAAACAAACTATGTGTCTAGATATTATGATACAATTGTCTTTGAGTTGTTTCAACTGTCTTTGATATACAACTATATTTATATACGATTAATCTAAACTGTTATAATCTGACCCAACCAAAATAAGTGGTAGAGATTATTTCTTTGATATACAATTCTACTTCTAATGATTGAAATACAATTATATTTGTTATATATGATTAATCTGCACCATTATAATCTAACTCCACCTAAATAAGTTGTGGGGATCTTTTTTTTCTTCCCATCAATGTAAGAATTTTTAGAATTTAAAATTATTGTATGAATTTTCTTACCCTTAAAATAAAAAGGTAACTTAAATATCACCGTTTATTTTTAATATATAGATAGATACTCCACTCTTAGTCAAGCATTCCACATCAGGCTTGTTATCTCAAGAAAGATATGCACCACGCACAGAACTATTCTCTGTATCTTGAGTGAACATGTAAATTATGCTTCGGCGGTAAGTTTCTTTTCCACCATAGGTGCACGCAAAGGATGCTTTTCTTTAATTTATATAGCTTCAGTTGAAAAATAGCAAGGTTTGAGGCGTGTGATAAATCTAATGCTAGCCATAGCTGCTTTCAGTTCAGGTTTGTTCAAACAATACTTGGAACAGTTCAGAGAGAATGCATGTTATACCTTATTACGGCCTTATTTGGTATAGTTTCATATCTCAGCTTCACTTCAAATCTGGAGTTGTAGGCTAAAATCAAGCAAATTAAGTTTATATTTTTAGTCTAAAATGTAAATAAGATGACCACCTAAACACTTTTAATATACCCACAGCTCCAGTTTTATAAATTTCTAGAGTTAGAATTACCCTGCTACATCAACTCCATGGAATTTTTGGAGCTGAAGATGTGCCAAACACTCCCTATACTATGTTCATACTAGGTACTCCCCTAGCCACACAAGAGTGATGTTTTTTTTTACTTTTTAAAGTCAATAAGATGCTTGTTTAATCACTAAATTTTCTTATCATACATTTTAAAAGTTATAAAAATACAATATTATAAAAAATTTTAATGACAAATTCAGTCGTGCCATTTCTTATATCCAAATCATATATTTTAAATAATATTTGCAATCGAAATTAATAAGATTTAACTGCATTCTAATGTTACTCGGTGGGAGTAACATTAATGCTATAGTACTAGCTCTCGATGAAATTGTCTTAAGCAGTATGAATGCTAGTATGCTACTTTTCTGCTGTAGTTATCCATCCTCCTAGGCTAGCTTGAGACTATTCACAAGTCGATGTCGATCAGTGGTGGCTCCACGCATGCACGGCAGCACGAGCTCACAAGTCAGAACGTGTTCGGCTACGTGTAAAGTGAACCTTTCAGTTTGGATTCATCCATTCTTGCAGACATGTACCATCGTGATAGCTATCGAACTGCTCACTGTAACGACCGTCCTTTCCATAGGTGCCTTTAAATACCTTAACAGTGATCTAAAATTTTAGTTATTAGGAACTAAATAATCATTATCAGACATAAGAATGAAATTCAACTACTTTATAGAGAATTAAGACCTAGCGGTCAGAGTTTTATAAAAAAGGTACGGTGCACTAGATACAATACAAAAACCTCTATAGAAAAGCTCGAACAATAAACTAATACCTAGAACCAAACATCATTGCTATCTACGATCTCCTGAAAGTCGCCGGCTTCTTGGAAATCTAGAAGGGGATAGGAAGTAAGGGTGAATACACAACAATACTCAACAAGCCACATAGGTGATTCTGAATATTACATACAGGGAATAGTAAGGGTTGGCACAGGTTTTAGATATTGTGGATGGAAGATTTAAATTCTAGTTTTATATTACATTTGAAACACAAACCAAATACCAAGTAATGCCAAGGGGATTCTTACAAAGTTCAGCTTTATGACAAATTCCAAGTTAAAAACTACTTGAGCTTGGTTACGAGTATCACCCCAGATTAACTCAGTTTCATTAACCGGAAGTACGACGTATTCGAATACTATAAAGATCACTCTACAAAGCTGCTCAACTTTACCTACAAGATATCTGCGGTCGTCAAAGCCACACGATTAATATGCAACTTTAATGCATGTGGTCGGACCGAGATGATCATAGTCTTTTGTTGGATCTCCCCTCTTTAGCCCCTATCCAATAGGTTTCAAGAATCCACAGTCCCCAGGACCCACTAGCCATAGCGGGAGACGCAATCTGACTACTATAGATACCTACTGTTGTGAGAACCGACGAATGGCTTCTCCATTCCCGTTCCACCCCGGTCGTTCTGTGATCTATTCTTCTTACAAGAATGATAGTTGCCTCTTATAGGTATTCCAAGAGGAAGTACAAGGTACTGAGCTATGTTGAGACAGGTCAACAAGGCTGACCGGCCCAACTTATGGTTGAGCGGAAACTAAAGTTATTTACTTTGCCCAAAGAATTGGTCCTTAAGTGCCTGAGACTCAGCCAATTTCATACCACATGCCTTGGTACCCACTGTACCAACCGCCAGACCATGCCTTGGCTTTGTCATCGGTCGAAAGTTGGACTAATATCCACCTCACATGGGTAGCCCAACACTGTCCCCCTAACCGTAGCAATTTTTGAAAAGCATACCGAGCCATCACTCGAAGATTTTTAATTAAAAGAGCTAGAGTGAAAACAATTAACAGCTAATCTACGATGGTTCAATAATTATAGTCTAAGGTTAAAAGGGGATTAAGGCTTAACAACAGGTTTAACAAGGGGTGGGTTATAACTAATCATGTTATTCACAAATTATTTTGTGAAAACCTGGTGCACACCAACTAAGAAAAGTTTCAAAAATTCTGAAAAAAATCATGGATGTACATATCAACTTACCCCATCTACATATAAAATTTCATGATCAAATTCATCCTATACTAGAAGTTACAAAAAAACAAACTTGATCATGAGCAGGAACTATTCACATTCATGATCAAGTTTTCTTTTATTACTCTTAGCACAGGACGAATTTGATCATGAAATTTTATATGTAGATGGGGTAAGCTGATATGTACATCCATGATTTTTTTCAAATTTTTTTGAAACTTTTCTTAGTTGGTGTGCACCAGGTTTTCACCAAATATGCACAGATACGATACGTTGCCAATCATGTTATTCCAAATTATCTCCTTTTTAGTTTTCTAAGATACTAGAAATAATGCGATAAGAAGATACATAGAGCTATATTAAAAAACTAGGTTCAAGATTTTCAAGGGTGTGGCTTGCCTTGTGCGGTTGAGAAGTCTTGACCGGTCCCGGACGGCTCCTGCTCCTGGTACGGCTCCAAGTACTGTTCCTGCTTCAGGTACTGCTCCTGGTGCTGCTCCAACATCGGATCTAGCACGAAGAAATAGACCCAATAAAATAAACGAATTAGATAACAAAAGGAAAAGAAAACAGAAAATAAATAGGAGAGGAGGGTTGGAAACGGGGTGGGAGGGTATTTTGGGGATTTTAGAGACTTTGTTTGGTAGAACGGAGGCTATTTTTGGACTCGGTGGCTCGAACTGGTCAAGAATAGGAATTTTTGGGAATTTTAGGATTTTTCTGGAATTTTAAATGATTTTTGGATTTATTGAAAATCCGAAAATTCAGAAAATCCAAACAAAGTGGGTCGCACAATAAAACTGGATTTGGCTTGTGCGGCCCACTTGTGCCAACCCTAAGCATGTTGGCTGACCAACGCTGTGGAGGCACCGACAGCAAGGCTAGCGGCGAGAGGAGAGGTGGTGGGGTGCGGCGAGTCGGGAAAGGCAGCAGACGAGTGGGAGAGGGTGGGAGAGAGAGAGAGCACGGGGAGGGAGGGGCTCATTCGTCGAGGCGAGGAAAAATGGAGGGTAGAGGGCTTTATAGCGGTGGGGAGAAGAAGAAGGGGGCAGGGCGGAGCGGGCACAAGCATGGACAGAGAGACAGGCGCAAAGCCTTGATGGAGTGGGAGGCGAAGGAGCAGGTGGGCAGGGGGAGAGCGGAGGGGCCGCGATCAATCGAAGCCACATGGCCAAGGCTTGGGCAGGAGGTCAAGAGAGACAGTGAGAGGAGGCCCACGGGGAGAAGTGGGGCAGGTAGGGAGCCAAGTCGGGTTGGGAGGGAGGGGGACAAAGCTAGGCCGAGGGGAGAGAGAGGGAGGAGGCGATTTTAAAGGAAAGCGTTTTGTAGGGGTTTCCAAAAAGGGAAAGATTTCAAAATTGGCCCAAATAAATCCAAAAAAATCCGAAAAATCAACTAAAATCCAAATAAATTATTTTGAGAATTTTTGGGGTATTTTTCTCACCTTTTTTATAGTATTTTTTCATAATTTTTCTTAAACCTAGCCTTTTCTATTGAAATCGTAAATCTAGCTTCTCCCAATGTAATCTCTTCGTTCACTTCCGCAGGAGGCGACCTCCCACTTCCGCGCCCGCTTCTTGCGCTCACCGACCAAGTTAGCGTGCGCTCCCATACTCTTGGGGCGTGAGACTAGATTTGCAATTATGGTGAAAACGAGATTAAATTTATAATTTCAATGATAAGAGAGCTTAAAAAGCATCACTTTAGAAAGGGAGATGTACTGTAGAGCGCCAACCACTGAACCACATCTAAGTTTTTGGGTGGGAAATCGTATACGTGAGGAAAACAAAATAGATACAAGGTTGGATCAAGAGCTCTTTTACTGCACATAATATTGAATATTAACTATATATTCCATTTGATCTAACAGATTAGATAAGTTAGAATTGATTAACTATATATTCTATTTGATCTAACAGATTAGATAAGTTAGAATTTAGTTATAATTCCTATGGTAATATTGGTAGTAGAATTTGTATGAGGGGTAGTAGTGTAATTATCTATTTTTTATTTTGAACGCAGGGGGAGCGCTAGAGTTGGGCTATGAGGAAGCGTCGGCCCACCCCATTACGGGAGCGAGCGATAAGTGCTGCCAACTGCAAGTTTGTCGTTGAGTAGCAGGCGGGACAGTTTTGTTGGGTTGATGAGAAGGTTGATGATCAAGTTAGATTTTATGTGCAGTAGAGTGGATGGCGGGCAGGAGGTGCTCATTGGGACAGGGCAAGGGTTTGAGATCGATGCATGTTTTCTTGCCATTGATGTTTCTCTATTTGATTTGCACAATACCTAATCAAAATTGCCAAAAAGGTACTAGTTGTTGAGTTCTGGATTAACATCATCAGTTATTGAGAAGAGCGCAAGAGTTGAGAGCAATGCAAACCACAAAAATTCTCTAAAAATCTAACAGGATGATGATAAGCTCACAGAGACTAGACCAGAAATGGCTTGTAGCAGAAGCAAATTGGCACCTTCTATGTTGTTTATGATCCCTGGGCGTGCAAAGTCGCCATGCAGACAACTGCCAGTCGTAGTGGGTCTCGATGCAATCACTAAACAGCGGTAGATGATGCAATCATCAAATAAATTGCGACAGCGGCAAAAAAGGAGGGCAGCGAAAATGCCCCAAACGAAGGGCAACGATGAGGAAAAAAAGAGGCCAGCGATGGATGAATAAGGAGTTCAGCGATAGGAAAAAACAGAGATCCAAAGTCTATAATACCCTCAAGAAATGTATGATTAGATTTGATTTCTACTATCACTATTTACTACCCATGTTATCTACCGTAAAATTTCTTGAAAAGAGATGTCTAATGACATAGCGTTGCTATGTGTATAAATGAATTTTGTTCAGACCAACGCGGTAGAGTTCAAAGGAATATGAATGAATTTTTACGTGAACTACCAGGGAAGTGTCAACGAAAAAAAAGTAATGAACCAGAGACCTAATGCACTTTAGCCAAATGGAGTACCAACTGAGCTAAGCAAGCTAGTTGAAAGTTTTTACATGTATTCCTTGTAAATAGCATTATAATTCTCTGCAAAAAAAATTATGTTGAATCCAATCCAAAATCAATAAAAAAAATGATGTAAAAAAATAAATTTTGGTTAAAATACTTGAAATTTCTGAAATCACTATAGCAATTTGAATATTTTTTAAATATTTTTATTTAGCTGGGATTTAAATTTCGGTTAAAATACTTGAAATTTTTGAAATCACTATAGCAATTTGAATATTTTTTCAAATATTTTTATTTAGCTGGGATTTAGAATTTTGTTCCTAGCCAAAATCCAAAATCTCTTGCAGGATTTTGAACCTGGTTCACGTTGCTTTGCAGCCGCACAAAACTTCTCCTTGCCCGTAGGAAGGCTTCTGCAGCCACTTCTCCACTTCTCTTGCACTGCACAACTCTGCTCTTCTTTAGATTGCTCTGCTGAGAGAAGTGCTGTTGCACACAGGATTAAAAAACCGCGGTAAACCGCGTGAAAACCACAGTTTTCGCGCGTACCATTGCACTTCGATAACAGAAACCGGCCGTTTTATCGGTGGTATTCAAATTCAATTTCAAAATTTTCGGAGACGGACACCAATGACGGTGATAATACCCTCATACTTCCCACGCACCAATCAGAAGAGTATCAACCTATCACATTTACAAAGGAGTCACAATACACTCATACAACACATGATAGAGACAATAACGCTCCTCAATCACAGAAAACAACTGCTAAGGGAAAATGAAAGGGCGCACCACAGAATAGCTCTAGCTCTTATGGCGTCGCCAAGGCACAAGAGAGTTATAGCTCATACGACAGTTATGACTATGCTATCCTGATGCTCATGCACAACCTCCCACCCGATGGGTCTACGTATAGCATGACCCTGAGTTTTATGCCATGTTGTATCAACAATGGCAAACAACAAGCATATGGACGGGGTAAAGCTGGCACGATTATAAGGTGGAGTTGCTAGCTATACGAGGATTGGTCTTGATGTCCACTGAGGAATACAACGTGGCCAACCAAGTGTACATACAACAATACTACCCGTAGCCCCGAAGGTAATGTTTCGTTTGCATGTTTCATTTCATTGCAACGTGATATTATACTAATATAGCATCCATGTAGGTCCAACATTGTATTTGTGTGGGAAGGACGACGAAAATATGTCGATCTTACAACTTCAAATGAAAGTATCTAAATATGAATGGTATTGATATTTGAATGCTTATTTTTTGCACATATTGAATTGACATGTGAATGTTATTAAAATGAAAGGTTATTTGTTCATATATTATTGCTAAAACCGAAATGCTTACTTTACAACTTCATATTGTTTAAAATATAGTAAAGGTCATGCCAAAATTTTGTTTCAATTGTATGTTTGATTTTATTACAAGTGAAATTTTTTACTAATATTCCGTTCATAGAAAGTAGGTTGAAAATGGTATTTCTGCGATAATGGAAGAATAACGAAACTATGCCTATGTCTACTTTATAACTTCAATTGCAAGGTATTATAATATAAATGGTGCTGACAAGTGAATGGTACTGAAATTGCGAATGATATTGCTATGTGGTTATGCAAATACCTATTTTTGCACTTGTGTAATTGTAGTATTGTAATGAAAGATTATTTATTAACATATTATTGTTAAATGCCTAATTTACAATTTCTAATTGCCTAAAATATAGCAAATATTATGTCAAAGTTATTCCATATTTAGAAAAGATCATACTGGAATTTTTTCGTGTTTTCACACCTTCTTTATATATTTATTAAATTTTTACTAAATATTAGCCTTCCCTGTATTTTTACAAATTTTACAATATTTTTTGCAATTTTTCTCATTTTGTTTGATTTTTTCTCAATTTTCCAATAAGGTTCAGTTTTTCGCAACAACCAAAAGGTTTTTGCTCAAAAACCACGATTTTTACACGTGGGTTTGACCAGATTTTAAATCAGTTTGAATTTTCAAACCGTTTGGTTTTTCACGGTTTTTTGCGAAAACCGAAACCGCTGATAGCAAAAAATTGCTCCAAAACGAAATTTTTAACCCTGGTTGCACATCAGGCTTCCTTGCTCCTGTTCTGCACATACCATGGAGAGCTGTCGCTTTCTGCAGCCGCACACCCAAGGTTTACAAAACTGTTGAAACATATTGAGCCAGTTCAAGATTTAAATTCAAAAAAATTGAAAAAAAATTATGCGACATGAATTGGTCGATAATCAGTGAAAATCGCTCGATTTTCGATGAAAATAGAACAAAAATCGCTCAAAAAATTAGCTATAAGAAACATTAAGTTAGTCGGTTGATTTTCGGTAAAAACCAATCATTTTATATTTTTTAAAAAAATCTAAAAATTTTGATTCTTTGACCCTTCAATTTCGAATGATTTTCTATCTCGATATTTCCGATTTACGAGCGGGTTTTCAAGCGCGGGTCCTGACCGATGAGGAGGAGCAGCGGCTTGGCGCAGACGAAGAGCGGCACCGCGAGGAGAGAGGAGGCGAGGAGGATGAATGGATGATCCACGGGCGCTGTATGTACACGCGCAGCATCGCCACCTGCCCCGTGCCGAAAGCCTGCGCGCACAGCGTCTCCAACGCGCTCCCCATGCCACCTATACGTACGTATTTGCAAAGTTGCGTGCGTTAGTACCACTACGGCATTTTCAGTGAGCACAAACTGAGCAACTGATCTGAGGGCATGCAGATGGATGGGTGGTGAGTACTCACGAGGCCGTAGGAGAAGACGGAGATGCCGATGGAGGCGGTGGCGAGGGGCAGGTTGCCGATTGGCCAAGGAACTTGGTGGTGATCGCGCTCACGGCAGTCAGGGCGGTCGTGCTGATGGCGATGGGCGCGTTGATCGCCCAGAACCGCTTCGACTCCTCCCACACCATCCGTGCGGCATTCCCCACTGTGCGGACTGCCGACAGGTCGTGGACCTCGTTGTTGGCGACGAGCGAAGTAGCCATCGTGTCGTCCGGCACCGGCCTCATCGGCCCCGTGCCCGCCTTGGGAGGAACCAGGGGTACAAGGATGCCTCAGCATCTCAAAAATTTGAAAAATTTCAAAATTTCACTTTTTTAGTAGGCTAAATTTGTTGATTGAATTGATCTTAATTTTGGTAATTTGGAATTTTTAAGACTTTAAAACTATTTGTATCTACTTTTAACAAATTTTAAATATATATATTGGACTTATGATAAAACCAAATTATTGCACAAGGCTATAGAAATTGTGCGTATAAAGTTACATCCCTATTAAAATTTTTCTAGTTCCACCATCCGATCGCTACTCGCGTGCTTTGGTCTCTCCTCGCTGCTACTCGAATTTATAGCACCCCTTTTAAGAAACGTGCCCTTGTCCCTTGCTACTTTTTTAAGTGGCATTTTAATTTTTCGTGGTAGTTTAACTTATTTTTTTTAATTCTATCATATTATATACTAATAAAATTGTGATATTTTAGTTTTAGCATATTCTCATCAATTCTGTTTTTAATACTGGATTCATATTTAAGGGCATTTACTTAGCATGCCATTCGTCATCTTCTCCACTTACCTCGACCATTTCTACTTCCCTCTTTTGTACTAACTTCCTCCACTCTCTTCCTTCCTCTCTTATGCAAAAAAATTAAATCAAAAAATTTAAACTTTAAAATTTTTAAACAGGGTGGAGGAAATAGAAAACTAAAAATTTAAACTAGAAAAATCAGCTCGAAAACATTCAACTTGAAGAAAATTCCAAATGTCACAAATTCAAAAAAATTTAACTAGGAAAAATTTTCTATTCTGAAAATAAAAGTAAAAAAATTAGCTCAAAAAAATAGAATTGTTTTAAAAAATTGAATCAAGAAATTTTCAACTTCGAAAATTTTAATTTGTGAACTTTCAACTTGAGAAACTTTTAAGGGGAAAATTTCAAGTAAGGAAAATTCAAATATAAAATTTTCAACTAGAAAAATTTTAATTTGGAAAATTTTAAATCAGAAAAATTTCAAGTGAGAAAATTTCCAAATGAGAATTTTCAAAACTTTTGACTCAAAAGTTTTAGATTCAAAACATTTGATTTGAAAAAAGTTTGGGTTCGAAAACTTTTAACTAAAAAAGCTTTTGCTTTGAAAAGTTTTGACTAAAAAACTTTTGGTTAGAAAATTTTTTATTTAAAAACTTTTGAAAATAGTTAAAAATAGTACTCCTTGCTTAAAAACTTGGAGGAACTTTTGATCTATGATTCGATTGGTGCTTGTCCTTCCTCTGCATGCACACAGCACGCCTATCAGCATAGTAAGACCCCGTTCGGTAGAACTCCGGCTCCTGGATTATCGCCCAAAGGAACCAGAGCTTTACCGAACACCTCACACTCCTCCCGGCTAATTCTAGAATTAGCACAAACTGAATCTCGATTTTACACGGCACGAGAGAGACGGCCTCCACCCCGCTCTTCTGGATTCTCAATCGCTCATCCCCTCTCTCGGGTTCCCCCGCCTTCGACCCCAAGCATCGCCTCGCCTCCGACTCCCGTCACCCCTCTCCTTCCAATCCCGTTGCCTCCGACCCTATTGCCTCTCGCCTCTGCCCACCTCCCACATGCATCACCTCTCCTCTCGAGCACGTTGCCTTCAAGCCTCGAGCCCCGCCTCCTCACCTTGAGTGCCGCCGACTCGAGCGCTCCGTCTTCGACTTGAGCGTCGCCGCCTAGAGCCCTCCGCCGTCGACTCGAGCTCAACGGCCCTAACTTGAGCCCTCCATCCCCGACTCGAACACTTCCGAGCCGAGAATCGCCTCGAGCCTGCTCTGCCGTCGAGCCCATGACGAGCGTCGCTAGGTACAGCTCCCCTCTCTTTCAGATCCCCTCTTTCAAGAATCTGGATTAGCCAAACACTTTAGGAACTACTTCTATTTCTTCAGAAAATCAAAATTAGGAAGAGTCAAAACAGAATCTGAGAGGAGCAAAAGTTGAAGCACTAACGGACGGGCACTAAATATACATCAACGGCATGCAGCGTCATCCCGCGCATTGTCACGGTCTCACGGATGGACAACAGGACAACACGAGCCAATCGACTGGTGATCCGGCGAACCACGGGGCCGCGGGATGCTCGGCGGGCGGCACAGCTTTTTACAGGCACGAACCACGTACGCGATGGGGATCCGAGAACCGCGCTCCGCGCTTTGTGTTGCGTCACGCTCGTCCGGGCCGCATGCGAGCTGCGACGGCCGTGCGAGTCGGCGGGCGCTAGAGTTGGCGGGCCGTGCGAATTGGGCCTCGACAAGCGGATTTGGGTCGGGGGCGAGCGGCCTGTGGGAAGAGCAGCGCCGCTTGAGCCAATGGGCTCCAAGCCTACTGTGCTTGTAGCGCAGGTGGGCTAGTGGCAACGAGCACTACGACTCACGAGGATCCCTCCTCGGTTTTCTCTATTAGGCTTCAATGGAGTGGGCCTAAATTCCACGTTGGTGGGTGTGTGTGGGGTATGTGACTTACCAGGAATTTGTTTTATTTAATATTTATTTTAAATCTTTTTTTCAAAACTAATTGTCCGAATTTTTTTTTCAAAACTACTGGGGGAGAGGTGCGTGCCCCTACGGCGCTAGACGATGGAATTTTGAAATCTAACAGCGAAATTTTCAAATTTTTTAAACAATAGCATGTCGCCCGATAATGGGGCGACAAGGCCCACCATATATATTTAATATTTGTTTTAATTTTTTTTGATGCAATCAATGGTGGCATGATCATTGAAGATCTTGGTGTTAAAAATATATACTTACTTAGCAATTGGCTATTCAAAATGCTAAATAAAAATGGTGTTTGGCAATTTATACTGAGAAAAAAAAATATATATGGCGAATAAACCTCTTTCTTATATAGAAAGATAGTCAACGGACTCTCATTTCTAGACTGGTCTAATAAAAGTCAAACATTATTTCTTTAGATTTGGTTCACATTTGTGATGGATCTCAAATACGATGTTGGCAAGATGTATGGATTGGGAAATAATTTAATGGCCTGGCATGAGCTTGTTGCAAAGATTGCTGGGGTGCAATTATCCTCAGATCGGGATACTTTTCGATGGACTCTCATCGGAATGGACAATTCTCTGTTCAATCGATGTATAAAGTTTTAGTGCATCAAAATATGCCTATTACAAACCGATATTTATGGAAGTATAAGGTGCCTCTAAAAATAAAGATTTTCCTGTGGTATGTATGTCGTGGGGTGCTTTTGACAAAGGATAACTTTGGTAAAAGAAATTAGAATGATAGCAAAAAATATTGTTTCTGTAACAACAAGAAAAATATGCAACATCTATTTTTTGACTGCCAGTTTGCTTGTTTCGTATGGCGTGTCATACAAATGGCGCTTCATGGTGGAATATTCAAATTTGATGGTGAAATTATCAAATTTAAAAAAATCCCCGGTTGCCCGATACTAGGGCGATAGGGCTCACCATATTTGTATTTAATATTTGTTTTAATTTTTTTTGATATAATCAACTGGAAAAAAATAAACTACTTTGAAAATGTCAGGAGGCACACCGCCCGAAGGTAAATATCGCCCTAATATGGGGCGATCACCCCATAACCAGGCGATATCTACCCTTTATAACCTTCGTCCTCGCTTGCGGCCTCACAAAGCCAGCAACGAAAGAAGAAGAAAGGAAAAAAGAGAGAATGGAAGGAGACGGAGGAAAAAATAAGTAGATGATCAATTCAAAATGTCGAGGCGTGCAAGTGGAAAGGGAAAGGAGAAGGCGAAGGAAGAGGTAGGCGCTTCGGCGTGGCCGCGCAACATCACGTACCAGGATCTCTTCGTACCTTTCGGGGTTGTCCCACCAATGTATCTGTGCGGAGATCCTTGCCGGTTCGTCCGCTCTTGGGATATTCCAACTTGGAAGAAAAGGTATTGGAAGTGCCGCAACTACGAATTCAACCCGCCGGAGAAGAGTCTGAAGAATCGCCAGCTGGTAACAATCATACGTATTTCGTAATATTTCTATATAAAACTTTGCTAATTTATGTTTCATGCAGTCGCCTCCGCCGCTGTGTGAATTTGAGCAGTGGTTTGATATGAAAATCGATCCCGAAGACCAAAGGCTCCTTGATCAAAGCATCCGAGACGAGGAGTTTAGACAGCAGCTTCAAACGCAGCGTGACACCGCACGCGAGAAGGCACGTTGAAAGGAAGGGGAGAAAGAGGCCAAGAGAGAGGAAATGAGAGAGGACGCGTCGTGCCAGAGAAGCCCCACCGGAGGCATGGGCGAAAGGGAAGTAGCCTCGATCCACTCGAAGACGTGAAGTTGTAACCATTCTTTTCCTTGTTCGTGATGCGCATCCTAGTTTTATGTCATAATGAAGAGTGTGGTCTACTTTATTTTCTGCAGTAACTTCTGATCTATGAAATCGTGGCCATTTAGGGGTATTCGTAGCCTCACGGGGCCCACCGGATACGGACCAAAAATTACAAAAAAAAATCACGAGTGATCTACGCAACGTGGGTAGCACTTATCTACAGGCGACTTGGCCGAGCGCTGCCCCGGCACGAAGTTGCGAAAATCGGAAAAGGCACTCGCGACCACGAAATCGCAAAAATCATGGCCATTTAGGGGTTTTCTTTGCCTTGCGGGGCCCACCGGATACTGTCCAAAAATTACAAAAAAATCATGAGCGATCTACGCAACGTAGGCAGCACTTATCTATGGGCGACCTGGCCGGGCGTTGCCCCGGTACGAAGTTGCGAAAATTGGAAAAGGCACTCGCGGCCACGAAACTACGAAAATCATAGCCCCTTAGGGGTTTTCATAGCCTCGCGGGGCCTACCGGATATGGCCCAAAATTACGAAAAAAATCTCGAGTGATCTACGCAATGTGGGCTACCACTTATCTATGGGCAACCTGGCCGGGTGTTGCCCCAGCACGAAGTTTCGAAAATCGAAAAAGTCACTCACGGCCACGAAACCGCGAAAATCGTGTCCACTTAGGGGGTTTTCGTAGCCTCACGGGGCCCACCGGATACAACCCAAAAATTACAAAAAAAATCACGAGCTATCTAAGCAATGTGGGCTACCACTTATCTACGGGCGACCTGGCCAGGCGTTGCCCCGGCACGAAGTTACGAAAATCGAAAAAGGCACTTGCATCGTGGCCACTTAGGGATTTTCGTAGCCTCACGGGGCCTACCGGATACAACCAAAAAATTATGAAAAAAATCACGAGTGACCTACGCAAAGCGGGCTACCACTTATCTATGGGCTACCTGGGCGGACGTTGCCCCGGCACGAAGTTGCGAAAATCGGAAAAGGCACTTCCGTTACTAATTGAGAAAGAAAAAATGCAAATACTGAGTTCAGACAGTTATATAACATGGTGCTGAAGATAAAGAGATTACAAATGTACAGCTGTACAACAACTCAGTCACGACCACGCCTCCTGATCTGGTCGGTGGGGTACGTGAGTGGCGACGATGGACGGGTGGCCCTCCTAGGCCGGCCCTGCGGCGCAGGGGTAGTGTAGTCTGTCGGCGACTCGGGTGTGTCCTGGTGCGGTGCTCCCAAGAGCTGAGAGGGGCCGAGGTACTCGGTGGACAGGTACTGGCCCACGTCGAACGCTCGCTCCTCCTCGATGCCGTCGTAGTCCGCGTCGCCAAGAGCACCCTGGGGTCCTGTTGGGGCGTGAGACGAAGATGGCCTCGTCACCCCAGTGTCGCCATCTTGGTGTCGGCAGAGGACACGAGGGCTCGTAGTGGCCGACATCGGGCCGTGGGGGACTGCTGCCTCGGGGAGGTGCGGGCACGACTCCACTAGGAGGGGGGTGCTAGCCCACGGGGACATGGTGCGCTACGCTCGACGGTGTCTCCGCCCCCCCGGCAGGTGGCCAGACAACATATCCGCCTCACCGTGGCGCGGATCCAATCATAAGATGTGTGGTGCTCATCGATGGTGATCTGGATGCCCGCGTCGAGGCGCGTCAACATGGACGTAGCCTCTGCCTCAACCTCCCCTAGAATATGTCCCTGCATGTAATGCTAGGTTGATATGAGGTAATTTACATAAAAAAGGCATACGTATGAAGGGTTCGATTGTGGCACTTACCGCGTAGTTGTCCCTCTGGGACATCTGTGAAGGGTACGTGTCCGACACCAATGCCTAAGCTACGACATACGGTGCTGGTGTGTACCCCACCTTGAGTCGAGTCCGCGGCGTGAACCACTCCATGTACTGCTCATACATGGCATGGTCGTATGGCCGGGTCTCGGTGACCGTGTCCGTCTCCGCATCGTCACACTGTAGTGCCCACTGCACCATGCGATGCATGAATGGAGTGCCCGGTGCAGACCCCATCCGGTTCATCCTGCAATGCAAAAACAGTAATTTACATACAACATACATTCCGCGGGAATGCTAAGCAGTGTGCTCAATAGATGTACCTATGCGCGTCACGTGAGACAACGTGAGCAGGCGACAGGGGGAAAGTCTAGAAGAGGCCGAACTGCCACAGCACTCAGTGCGACAAGTACTCCTCGATGCATAGGTCGAAGACGAGGACCCTACGGGTGAGCCAGACCCGATGGTCCTGCCAGCAAAGCTCGGAGAGCCTATGAGGTGCTTGGACTTGGAAGTCGTACGCGCTGTACGGCGTCCACCACACGTCCTCATCTTGGAGCCTGTTGAACTCCCGAACGAACTCGGGGTACGTCCTCCTGACCTGATTGTGGGCGTACAACCGCTGCAAAAATAAAAAGTAGTGCATGTTATGAAAGTGTCAAAGTGGGGGATAAGATACAAGAGGGCATACCTGTCGATGAACCCAGTAGAGGCCCATGGTGGGCCAGTCGATCTGGTGCTGGTGGTATAGGTCCTGTGAGTACGGCCTCGGGTCAACAACAGGCCTACCGACGGGGAAGCGCTCCCAGGACCATAGCTGCAGCAGTAGGACGCAACCCGTCAACGTCGTGTTCTGCAACCCCCGAGAGACAGCGTCACAAAGACCTCTGTACGTGCACACGAGCACGGCAGAGCTCCACGACCACTGCACCATCTGTTTACAACGAGAAAGTTAGACACGTATTGTCATAAGAGATTTTAACGGAATGTGTTACCTGCTCCGTCGGGGTGTCGGCGATCGACCGGGCGAACTCGATCATGTGCTGGTCCATCGTGTCCCCGTGCGAGGATGGGAACAGGTACCAACCGAACAGCAACAGCAGGTACGCCTCCAAGTGGCATGCCAGGTCCTCCTCGTCGGTGTCCGAGTGGAGAAGCTCAGCCTGCAGCATTCGGTACAATATTGTCAGCAGCTCAACGCGTATCCATTAAATTGCAATGAAGGAGGTACTAACCGTGAACTAGAGCAGCCACGCCTTCGTCGGTCCGTGCCGCTCACCTAGCTTGAGGGGCATGTACGGGAAGGCTGCGGGTGTCGCTGCACCTTGAGGAACCGCGCCTCTAACTGCGCATGCCACGACACGGAGGCGTCGTGCGGCACAACTGGAGGACCCGCACAGGGGAGTCCTAGGAGGTAAGACACGTCCTGCAGCATCGGAGCCATCTCTCCGCAGGGCAGGTGGAACGTGTTCGTCTCCGGTCTCCACCGGTCCACGAGTGCGGTCAGCAGGGACTGGTCGTACCCGAACCGTGGGAAGTGTGGGCCCTCCGTCGCGGTGTTCGTCTGCTCCACCATTCTGCAGAACGCAAGTAAACCGGCCGCTCGTAACCTGCACTTAGTGTGTAGCGTTGTTAAAATTCCATTAACAGGTAAGTACATGTACATAAAAGAGTAGTAAAAGTTGGAAGCTTACTGTGGAACCCAGCGTGGGTCGATGCGAAGCAACTCGTTCGGCACCCTAGGCCACAGTGTCATCATTGTCGGCCTCGAATCGCGACGGCCCTAGGCCGTGGGTCGAATCCACGGTCTCGTCTAGCAGCTCAGAGCAAGCGTCAGCAGCACGCCCAACTCTCGCCATCGTCGCCTGTGCCTGCGTGATTACAAAGCAAATAAATGGTTGGAAAGCACATAAAACAAACTAGACAATAAATAAATGTAGGAAGCAGATGAAACAAACTGGACAACAAGTAAATGTAGAAGGCAAATAAAATAAACTGGACAATAAGTAAATGTTACACGTTACAACTACCAAAAATTAAATGGAAAGTAATGAAATGTTGCACATTTAAATATATGTTCGATCGCGCACATAGAATAAAAAATTACATGACGGGGACACAAATAACTGGTACATATTCAAGAATGCGAAGACACAATTACGACGAATGCAACACGTTACAACAAATACATTTACACATACACGAGATAAAATTACATTATTCACAATTACGATGCGCTTCCGACTCGTCCATATTGTTCCTAATACGCCGTGTCCTTCGACGCCCGACCTTCTGCATCAACATTCGGATGTCCGGTACCCATCGATGCCCTGGAGGGGGAGCTGCCGTGAACGATCCAACGACACGGTACCCGTACATCTCGTTATGCCATGTGTTGAGAACACTTTGCTTTGGGAGATGTATGGACGACATGATTGGTGTGTCTCGGCGGCAGCGGTAATCACGTGCGAGCACGGCAAGTGCAGTAGGCGTGGCTTCTGGCAGGAGCACTCGCAGTCAGTAGCTCGGAGTATGCATAGATGGGAAGTCCTCTCCCAGTGAGCACCTCTGCGACCCCGGTCACCGCAGTGCACGTGGTACCTTGTGGGGATCCGAATTACCAAATCCGACCCCTCTGAGTATAACCGTGCTAGTCCAGGATCAGCTAGCACACTCAGCAAACACAGTGATGATAACATAGACATATCATAACGTAAACAACAGTAAATAAGCAAAAGAGAGTAAACATCATCATCACATTATTACAAGTATCGAGCCTTACGGCTTAAGTGAGTAAGTAGCAGCGGAAAAATAGCAACAAAAAGAGCCAATCAGTATGCCCACAGGCAACCGACTGGGGTACGCTCCCTAGAAGTCCGGGTGATCCTCCTCTTCAAAGTCTTCACCACAGATGTCGAACGGTGGAATGCAAGCTCTTGGATAGCTATATCTGATCTCCTCATCTACTATATGGAATAAGCAGCCCCGCAATGAAAAGCGAGGGTGAGTATGCAACATACTCAGCAAGTCTTGGAAACTTAATGCAAATAATTAAATGCAAGGCTTGAACAAAGGAAGGCATATAGGGTTCATTTTGCATAAAGCAGGAATTTAAAATAGCATACAAGTAATAATTTCATAAAGCAGCATTTAACGAAAAGTAAATAGCATAAATAATTAAATTTGAAGTATAACAATTTTTCAGGTTTCAACCACCTGGTTGGCTCTAACCGCCAAACTAAAATCCGGGAGTTCCAACCACTCACGGATTCCCAAACCACATTTTCATTTAAACCAAATTGATCATTTTTCTATTTAAAACCAAAACCATAAAATCTACTATGTGAAAGCGTTCCACGCTTGCCCTTAACCGTGGGCACGGCTACTCAAGTAGCTTTAACTCTGCAGAGATTGTACACTTTACCCACAAGACATGATCAACCCCTTTTGCCAAGCTATTGACACACTTCCTTTGGTGTGTCGGCAGGGAGATCATGACAAGGCCTTTACAATGCATGACACCGCTACCAACTTCGCCCGCTAAGGTTTCACCGCTGTTAGGGCTAAATCCGCCCAGTACAGAAGCCCCCTCTTGCGCCTTGCAAGGGTCCTCCCGACACCTCACTCAACCCAATGGCGAAGCCGATAACGACACGTACAAATTACTTAGCCAGGTCGTACCCATATAGACTTGTGGTTGTACTGTATAGCATGGTCCAAGGTAACACACGACCGGTCCTTAATTGACTGGGGCGGAACAATCACATTCCAAAATTTTGTGCATCCCGCACCCACCAAGCAACCATCCGTCCCGGTCCAAATCATTTTTCACTTTTATTTTCCAATTAATAATAATAACGGCAACACCAATTGCCATAATTTCACAATTCAATTTTGAATCAAGTTTGAAAGAATTTCCATAATGGTAAGGTACCGAAGTGATTAAGCATGGCAAAGCAATTTTCTACCGTCCCATAATAACAAATTGATTATCATTACAGTAATTAATTTTCCTAGAGTGTCAATGGTTGTCAAGATTAATATCAATGTGGGCATAACAAGATGGGATATAACTAAACATTTAAAACGACATTAAAGTACGGTACGCAAAGTAATAAGCATGCAATAATTTAAAAAAAACAATATTTTCGTAAACTTGGGATCAATATGGTCAAGGAAGACTTGCCTTCCACTCCTCCCGCTGGTGCTATCTCTTCCGGATGCTCCGCTCGCTCAACAGCTGCGTCGTCTACACGCGAAACGAGACGAAAATAAATCAAACAAATTCAAATAAAATCCAAAAATCAAAATAATGGTACTGGAAGATAGAGCATGATTTTAGATGAATTTAGAAATTTAAATCACGTGAATCGGAGTTCGGACGGAGGAGAACGGGCCTTCGGAAGTTTCACGGGAGAGAAAGTCGGGAAAATAACAGAGACTGACACGTGGCGGCACGGGATTGGCTGGATTTTGGATTTTCGGGAAATAAGAAAAGAAAAGAATATCGCTGACATGCGGGGTCCATGTGTCATTGGCATGGTCTGCGGTGAACCGGGTTCACGAGAGAGCTCTAGGGTTCGGTGGCAAGGCATGATGACGTGGCGGCCACACGGCGTTCTAGGGCAGAGCTAGCGGTGACGTGGCGCTGACGCGGCTAACACGTAGCGCCAGGTGGCGACGGATATGGCGCAACACGACGACGTGACGTCGCCGACGTGGGCGGCCACGCGAAGGACCAGGGTGAGGTGGCGCGACGTGGCGATGACATGGCGGACACGGGGCGACACGTGGAATTGACAAAGCGGCTGGCTCGGGGCTTACCGGGCGCACGTGGCGGAGATCTGATCGTCCGAAGGCGATCTGACGGCGACGGGTGACAGTGCAAGAGATGGCGACGCGGCCAACTCCGAGGCGCAGGATATCGATCGGATGGTAGAGGTTAGCGAGGGAAGAACGTCGGCGAAGTGGCTGAGCTCTTCGGCCGGACTTGGAGACGAAGGTATAGCAAACGGCGAGGGAGTGTCAGATCGGGCGCGAAACCGGTTGGATTCGAAGAAGAACAACGGGATGAACTCCACGGTACCCAGAAGTGTGGCGGAGACTCACCGGCGGCGAAGAAATACGGCGGAGAAGTGCACGGGACGGCAGCCAACTCCGATGAGAGCATGCGGCGCAACGGCGGCACCTCAGGCGACCAGCCCTAGGGCAAAATGGGCGGCGGGAGGTGGAAAACCTAGGGATGAGGTCTACAGTACCTTAAATAGTCTCGGAACTCGGGAAAAACACGGAAAACAAGGGCGGCGGCAGGTAGGGTTCGCACGGGTGGCGGCGCTACGCTCAGGCGACGTGGACGATTGCGGACCGCTTGATCAAGATCAGACGGACGAGATTGAAGGAGGCTAGGGTTACTGTTTTGGCTTTAGTGCGATGCAGACGGAGCTCGGCCGTTGGATTGAGAATCAACGGTGGAGATGCGAGATAGGATTAGGGTTTGGGTGAGACGGCTGGGCTGGTGATTTGGGCCGGCGAGAAGGTGAACAGGATCGGGCCGAGAGAAAAGAATTCGGCCCGGAGAGAAAAGAAAATGGGAAATGAATTCCGAATTAAGAAATTCCAGAAAATCCAATTAAAATCCAATAAATTCAAATAAATAGCAAATAAATTCAAATAAACCTCCAAAAATACAGAAAAATTCAATGAAGCACAAAGAACCCAATAAAAATAAGAAATAATTAATTTGAAGTTTAGGTTAATCATATTAAATCCTTTTTGACTTTGAAAATTCAGATTAAGCTGGATTAAATTCAAATAAAATACAACGGGTTCGGTTTTTGGAATCTAAGCACAAGGAAACTCAAAAACGGAATGTTACATACCTCCGTTCCACGCCACTCTCCGGTGTCAAGCGATGTGTCTGTGACTTCCGTGTCTTCTTGGCCATGTACGTAGAGACAACCGTTGAGTAGGACAAGCGATTGTCCGACATACATGCAGCGGAGCATGTGTACCGCTCAATTAAATATTTTTGGGTGCCTAGTAACACACCTTCAACAATGCCCACCAATGGAAGGCATCTCACGCCTTTCATTACCCAGTTATAAATCTCCGTCAGGTTGGTTGTCATTATTCCATAACGAGAACCGCCCTCGTCATGCAGAAGGGACTATTTCTCCAATGGCTCGTGTCATATCCAGTCCGTGAAACTCTTTATGCTTGCCCCTGGCCTATGCCGAATGTTTGGTGCGTCGGTCGGGAGCGCACACAAGGCTGTGGGGTCATCTCCTTGCTCTTGGTAGACCATAGGGTTCCTTGTTGAACTAGCGCCATCCCTTGGATTCAGTGATTGCTTCTTGGTTAGTTCATCCAACGTTCTCCACAGCGCATCGAATTTCCTCCGTTGGTTCTGTTTGCACAGCCGCTTAAACATGTTCATAAGCTCCTTGTTCATGAACTGATAAAAAAAATTGGCACCCATGTGCCTCATGCACCACCTGCTCTTCAGGTTTGGCCACTTTGCGCTCCCATGACGTCGGACCCTTGTTGCATATCCACGATCGCCCTGAGCAACCCTAAATGTCGGTCATGGATGACACATACATCAGGGCGATCCTGGACAACTGCCAGCTTGACTCTTTTAAGAAACCAGTACCACCTCTCTGTATTTTCCCCTCCACGAAGGCCAATGCGACTGGTAGAACCTGGTTGTTGGCATCCACCGCGATTGCAGTTAGAATCTGGCCCTTGTATTTCCCTGTGAGGAATGTGCCGTCCATGCAAATGACAGGGCGATAGTGTCGGAACGCATTTATGCATGCGCCGAGGGCGAAGAAGGCCCGCTGCAAGACCCACTTACCCGCGCACACCATCCGCGGGAAACTCCGCAAGGTCGATGATCGTACCGGGATTCCTATGTGATATTGCCTTGAGCAAGTGTGGAATATTCTCGTAAAAAGCCTCGTACATCCCGAACTGTATTTGCAAAGCTGTCTTTTTTGCTTTCCATGCCTTTCCGTAGCTAATCTTGTACTGAAACATCTCCTCCACGGCTCTGATAATAGATCAAGGCTGCAGGTGCGGATTGTCCACGATCTGACCATAAAACACATTTACCACCCAAGTGGACGACAGATTGCGGTGTTCTTGGTCCGCTTCCTCCAGTTCGCAATTATGCTCCATCACTATGAAACATTTCCAGTAGTTCGTCCACTTCCCCTTGTATGCATGCACCCGCTATGGACACGAATCAACTACGCACTTCATGTCATAGTCTTTTTTGCTGGACTTCACTACCCTGAATTGCTGCTGAAGAGACATTGACCAGTACTTCACCGCATCCATCACAGCCTCCTTGTCTTTATATATGGCCCCCTGCGTGACCTCGTTTTCATGATACTCCCATGCATCTCTGTTCCCTTTATTCATTGTTAGGTCTTCGAAATTATAATTAGTCCACGCACCAGGAACAGACACCTCAGAAGTATTGTCCGCCTCGTCCAAGTGTTCGCCATCAGGGACTTCCTCATCCGCACAGTCCTACTCCTCCATCAAGTTAACTATGTGCTCCACCTCCTCCCCCTCGTCGGCCACCCTCCGCGCCTCCACGACTATCTCCTCGCCCCTCCCCAATCCCCTCGCCACCGCCAACCTCGTGTCCCCCGTCTCTAGGGTCCTCGCCACCTTCATCATCGCATTCTTACATATCTGTCTTCCCCTCCTCCGTAATATCTACCCCGATATCCCGAACCTCTGACACTGATGGAGGTACCTGGTACCACTCTACCAGCAACATGAGCGGCCAGCCCCACTCTACGGCAAACCCAACATAGCTTCTCCATGACGATGTTGCGTTAATAGGAATCAACTCTCCATAAAAGCAGGTGTTGCATACGACTTACTCTCGCTTCTAACCCATAACCAGAACACTCTAGCATCCAAATTGAACATCAAAACATCCACTCCAACAAACCCTCAGATGTTCTATCTGTCGGCCTAAATATGCCCGTGATATTTGTTGAAAATGCTGACAAATCCACTCCATCCGACCCCTGTGCTATCTCCCCATCTCCATAAAATATTTGAAAATACAATTTCTCCGATATGCTGCCTACAATGTCGGCCCAAAAAATTTATCAGTTCTCCGTCTAACTGCACCATATAAATGTTACATTATATTGTCAAATTTTTTTTCTCTACTAATTTCTAACGGTGCCTGACATTTCCAAAAATTTTTTTACTCTACTAATTTCTAACGTATGGTGATCATACTAAGAAATCCGACTCTAAATATATCATACTTCCTTTAATTTCTACGTCGCAATTTTCGAAACATTACTCACGTAACATATAACTAGTCTACCATGTTTCATCATAATATTAAATTTCTACCGCATTACATTTCTAAATATTGCCTAATACATTATTTGCATAACAAAATTTTTACTGCACAATTCTACTACATTAAATTTCTAAATATTGGCTAATATTTCTACTACATTGAATCTCAACAGTTCTAAATACTAAATACTACACAATCCTAATATTTCTAAATACTACATTAAATTTCTAAATATTACCTAATAGAGACTACCACATTAAATTTTTACATTTCTAAATACTAAATACTACACAATCCTAAAATTTCTAAATACTACACAATCTTAAATATTAAATACTACATTAAATTTCTAAATATTGCATATAAATTTTTCGGACTTACCTCCACAAAAACAACGAATCTACTTTTTTTCCCTCTTTTTTTCTCTCCTTTCCTCTCCTCTCCTCTCTTCTTCTCTTCGCGCAGCGCTCAATTTCCTCCTCCTTCCCTTGGCCAAATGGCCACAGTACTCGGCGCCACGCGTTTTAAATGTCGCCTGTCACCCCCAGAACCGGGCGACAGGCGACGCATGTCCCGCCGTTCGAAACGAGCCGTTTGAGCCGTTATCCTGAGCTCCTCTCGCTCTAGTATAGGGCGATCGCCCTGTAGTGGGGCGATAAGCATGTATTTTTGTAATTTTTTTTTCATCGATTAGTTTCGAAAAAAAATTTAGAAAAAATATTAAATAAAAAAAATCGACTTACCAGCGTGTACTGGAAATATCGGAAGTTTCCCAAGTGCCGTGCGCATCAGCAGCATATGCTCGCGTGATTTCCTAATGTCTACATGGATCGGCTACCATTTTGGACTCTCAGTGCACAAGGATCAAGGCAAATCTGCGATGATCACACGTCTTTTGGCCTAAACTACCGCGTGATCGCGACGCCCGCGGTGGTCACTCGGAGGTCTTACCGACGCGCGATTTTCCTCGACAAACGTCCGAGAAGCCACGCAGCTAAGCAGCAACGATTTTTAGGGGCTGGATGAGTTCCAGGCAGTGGACTGCGTGTGACGGTGCGGGGTCACGTACTCACGTACGGTGGTAACGCCCTGGTTCAAACAAAACAACAGCAATTTCGTCTTTCGGCAGCGGAACACACCAGCAGGGGCCAATCTGACATCTCATTCGGTAAAGAGACCAACTAAAATATAAAAAAAAATCAGCCGCTAAACTGCTAACAAGTTCGCACCAAACGATCGATAGAACTGCATCTTCACCAGGCGATCACAAATCTCCAAACCAGAAGCTTCTTCTAATCCTGCACGATGGCGGGGTAGGTGACGAGGCGCCTGGAGCAGGCGGTGCAGGAGAACCGCCTCTTGGTCTCGACGCAGAGAGGCAGGAAGCAGAGCACCCACTTCGCCTCCACGTCCGTCGCCGCCACGCCGCCGCCGCAGTACGGGCAGCTCCCCGGCGCCTTCTGCACGCCCAGCACCTTCTCGTCCTTCCCGCACAGCATCGCCCCCGCCGCCGCTGACCCCCCCATCCCCTCGCCCAACACGCACGGGCACTTCGCGAGCTGCGGGCAATGTAGAACCAGCAGGGACACTCCGTAGGAGTGAATCTGCTTTCTTGGCTGCAAGACGGATGCAAATGTGGGACGAGGCGGTGGCCTTTGGCTATTAAATCCGGTGGGGTTTTCTGCGAATTACGCAATCAATTCCCTCCTGCTTTTGTTGTTGGTGCGGTTGCCGCGGCCAGGCTCACGCATACACTGCTACCGTGGCGTCAGCTTTGGAGGTTTATTGGCAGTGCAAACCTGGCGCTATCCTGGAAGCAGTTGTGGTTCGTCAGCCAAAGCTGTCATTTTGGGCGAGGAGGATAAGAAGAACAAAAACATGGTGCGATTTGACGCGGTGATTTGGCACGTGGGCTTCTGCTTTCTTGCATGGCCAATGGCGTGAGGGCGGTGAATGGGGACACGACGGCGGCAGACGACTGGCGCCTCTGGCCGCTTTTGTTTGGGTCTATTTGGACCGAGCGGCCGAGCCACATGCACTACTTGGCGGCAGAAGAACGGTGTTCCGGCGCTCCTTGACAAAACTCGGTGCTCAAAAGCTAGCTAGTTTCACGTACGCGTTGATGAATGATGACTGCGTGACTATGCATGCCGCGGCTCCAGCCGTCGTAGCTGGTACTTCTTCTATTTAAAAATATAGACGTATTTTGACCAAAAATTAAGGTTATGGTAAATTCGAAAAAGTACGACAAGGGAAAATAAGTTAGATGCACATTTAATTGTCTTAAAAAATAAGAGATAATATATTGTGCAGGTGATAATGAATAAATAATATGATTAAATCGCTAAATCTAAATACAAATATTATATTTCTAAACAAGGTCATTTAAACTATAGGATTTATATTTCTAAATGGTGTGAGATTTATCTAGGTGCACCGTTGAGGCCATGCGAGAAATGGACAGGAAGTTCTGTTTCTTGTTTTGGTCTTCCCCTTTCATTTATCCAGACCCAGAAAATTAATTCGGTTTATTGCTCGGCGTCTTATCTGTGTGCATGCATGCAAAAGAGCATCCAAAGTCACACACGACGTTGTTACGTTGCCTTGAGCACGTACAGGTACAGCCAGCACACACCACACGCTCAGGAACGGCCCCGGTCACACGGTCCGTGTATCATTCTTGCATGTATCGTGTAAATGGCGGTAATACAGCGTGTAGCTTCTTGAGTTTGTTTGTCTTGGTCAGATTATATTCCAATCGAAGAGATGCTCACCGAATTTTCTTTTACTTACTTGCAAGATAGGCACTATAGTTGTTTTCGCATCTTGAATTCTCTTTTTTGTTAAAAGAAGTAAAGAAAAGAAACACATCTTGAGATAATATCCCCTGGGGACTAGCTAGGAGCCTAGCTAGGATTACATGACAAGCCGGCAAAAGTGATATCCCCAGTCCCAACTATCCGCACGGCTTATAAGTTTCCTAGTACAGATCAGTACCGATCAGAACATGTCCATGTACTGCAATCATCACGGCTCACTCAGGGGCGGATCCACAATTGAGGGTCGGGTCCGGTGACTCGACGTCTCTGTATTAGTTCTTTATACTCCTTGCTAAACACTATTAATGACTTCGGTGCTGGGTAGACCGTATCTAAACATACGGTAAATTAGTCTGGATCCTAATCTCCGTCCTGGACTCATCCAGAACTGCCCGTCAGTGACGACTGTCATAAGGAAAAAACAACAGATCCAAGCAGACCAGTATGTTGATGATGACCCAACGACCAATTTTTTTAAATCCGCCCCTGGGCTCACTGCAGAACTGCCTGATCAGTGACGACTGGCATAAGGAAAACAAAATCGCTCAAAGATCCAAGCAAACCAGTTTCTTGATTCGTCACTACAAAATGCACCATGCGTGCATGCATCCTCAAACCAGATTCTTTCAGCAAAGCTGATCTCATTTGAGATTTGGCCCTAGCTTAGCTAGCTAATTAACACTGCCCCGTGCCCCATGCATATGGAGTATCAGTGCATGGGTCGCTTACTACTGTGCCATGTACTAGTCCAGTACGCTAAATTCCTTCCAGCTTGATTACTTTCAGAAGAGTTAATTTGACGGCGAGCCCAGCTACAGCTTCAACAGTACCGTGTCCGTTGTTTGTCTTGTATCTGTGATGCAATCAATCAGAAATGGCTACAAATAGAGTTTACAGTATTGATATCGCGATACTCATCCATATTGAGATTTTCAAAAATCGGGAAAAATCGATCCAAAGTCGGTAGAAAATCAAAGTGTTTCGAAATCAAATTTTTTGATGAAAAAATTTATAAAAAAACGATTTTCACCATAATCGCTCGATATGCCTCCATAATCGACTGAGCGATTTGTGAACTTGTGTCCTTCGATGGTCGATTTTATTAGCGTTTTTTCGCTCGATATTCATCGAAAATCGAGCGACATTTACCGATTATCGTGATATTGACATCACATTTTTTTTTTGAATTTTTAATTTTTTAAATCTTTTTTATTTAATCGGTTTATCAACTGTCATTATATACCGTACCGGCTCGATGTGGCTATAATCACACTATTGCGACAATTCCACAGAGTCCATTCAGTCGAGCTCTGCGTACGACGGATCAAGAAAACAGTGTTTAGGAATGGCGATGATCACACGAGTGATGCGCTGTGACAGGACGTGCAACTGCATGTCCCTTACCTGACTAGGTTGTCACTGTTTATTATCAATTGCGATCCATGTGCTACGACCTAAGGCCTGATCATGGTAGCCGTAGTAAAAAGTTATTTTTAGTTTTTTGACTAAAAATTAGCTATAACTTTTTATAAAATATTGTTTGATAAATAGCTAATTTTTCTTAGTAATAAGCTGTAAAAAAGTTCTATCTAGCTTTTAATTTTTGCTAGTTATATGTAGCTTCTAGGTTATACTAAAAATCACTTTAAAATCAAGCTGTTTAGAGAGCTTATCGGTTTTTAAAAGTTGAAACCGGCTAACCCTAAACCGGCACTTGCCTAATTCCTGATCAACTTTCTGATGCTTACACGTTATTGCTGGTTGTTGGACTGATCTCAATGCGTGGTAATTGATAAGCGCGCAGAAACGTCCAACCCCGATTTTGTTCATTTCTTGCGTCTTGGTGCCCACGCCGACCCAGTTTCTTGCATGAGATACGGTTTCTTTGTTTTCCTTCTCTCCATTTCTTAATTTCTATGCCACATCAGATTTTTGTTTAGTATAGCATGGTAATTAATTATATAGAGACAATTATCTTTAACCTAAGATGGAGATTCTTAGGACTGCCCTAGTAGCCAGGATAGTGCCGTAGGTTGCAGCCAGGACTGCCTCCATCTTCGTCCGATCTGACTTTCACAAATCTCAAAGTACGATCAAACAGTGACGGACAGTCCCACGTAGGGATCTATCCCATAGAATTGCTTTCGGTCTTGTAGGAGTCAGCAGATAGAAACAAGAACGTGGCCTGCAACTCACAAGCTCGTAGCCGGCCGCACTGAAAAGCGGCAGCATAACGATCTTACGTGCAGGTTGTATGAGGAAGGCAAGATGAAGCCTATGCTTGGAACGCAAGAAACTTCACCGAAGTTTCATGAGGGATAACTTAATTTTAGAGGAATTGAGAAGAATTCGTGTGCACCAAACTAGTCGGAATTTTGTCTGTCTCTATAGCCTGCCGACATGCCCGCTCGTCGGTGTTTCAAATGTCCCGAGCCCCCCAACGGCTACCGCGCGCTACCGAGCAAGATATATCGGTTTACACTTTCCGTTACTTTTGGGATTTGCAGTAATAAATTCTATGCTTGTGCTGTTCATGCTAATCGCTTAATGGCATTTTTTTTGTCGTTACGTGTCTTTCTTACAAATTGTTTGTTCGAGTTAGTCCTCCAAAAGGTAGTTATCTTTTGAATTTTTCAGAACTGTTCACACTTCCGTTTAGTTCTTGAAGTTCTCTGGCCTTCATATTTAATTGTTAGGGTATTTCTTGACCAAAATTTTCCATCCAAACATAGCAACTAGTGGCGAGATATGTGTTAACACATCGAAGAATTTTATTGGTTGTAAACTAGTAAATAGTAATGCACGATTTCTTTGTAAGTAATAGCTAAACTTTGATTTAGCACTTTTGAAGCAATCATCTCATCCTAAATGAATGAAATCATCTCATCCTAAATGATGAGATACAAATTTAAAGAATATTCCTTATATAGAAATTGAACCATTCCATTCATTCAAAACATTTGCACCAAATGGTGCATGATCATCTCATCCTATTCAACCTCATTTCACCAACCAAATAAACTCAAACATCAAACAGTACAAAATCCCCTTGAAATACCATAATAATGTCCTGAAACAAGCTGAAAATTACTTAGATGTCACTGGGGAGGACAACTGTTGGGCGTTGCAGGCTAGAACCTGACGCGTGCACTTGGACTTGTCGTCTCCTGGTGAGTTTGTGCAGGCTGGGAGCCTGGGACACTTCTGGAGATTGTCGTTGGTGTCGCGGCAGGAAACGAGTTCTAACTTCTAAGCCGCCATGATTGATGCTTAAGGATGACGGATTCCTTTGATAGCTCAAAGGTGGGGGGACGTGAACTCTTTACTGGCTTAGTCCCTAATTTTTTTTATGGCGAGTACTACTGTCCGATTTTTTCTCTTGGACGTCTCTTGAAACATTTTTGTCTACTCCGCAACATTTGTTACCAACGCGTGTAACATTTTTGAACGCTTGCAACATCCGTTCTTGTAGCATTTGTCGAAGGAAAATGTTGCACGCGTTAGAAAAATGTTGCACGCAGCGTGAAACGATCTTACGTGCAGGACTGCAGGTTGTATGAGGAAGGCAAGATGAAGCCTATGCTTGGAAGTTGGAACGCACGAAATTTCGCCGAAGTTTCATAAGGGATAACTTAATTTTAGAGGAATTGAGAAGAATTCTTGTGCACCAAACTAGTCGGAATTTTGTCTGTCTCTATAGCCTGCCGACATGCCCGCTCGTCGGTGTTTCAAATGTCCTGAGCCCCCAACGGCTACCGCGCGCTACCGAGCAAGATATATCGGTTTACACTTTCCGTTACTTTTGGGATTTGCAGTAATAAATTCTATGCTTGTGCTGTTCATGCTAATCGCTTAATGGCATTTTTTTTTGTCGTTACGTGTCTTTCTTACAAATTGTTTGTTCAGAGTTAGGCTATTCACAGTGCATTGTATCTTATCACAATATCCAAAACTGCCATGTCATATGATATTAGGGCATCTCCAATGGTGCCACTTCAGCTAGCTATATGGGTGCCATTTCACCATTTTACTTAGGTGGAAGAGAGAAAACAAGAGAGAGATATAGACGGCTACTAATGTATAGCAGAGCTATAATCGATTCCAAGGCACTTATTATCTATTACGTGTGGGCTAATATTTAATTTTATAGATAATACTATAGCTAATCTATTGGAGAGGTTGTCTATATGCTATTTATAGATGACATGAACATTTCTTATAGCTAGTATCATTGGAGATGTCCTTATAGAAGATACAACTATCCCAATGCATGGTATCATGGATTGTTTCTTAGTCCCCACAAGATAATTAAATGCTAGATGTGTATGAGAGTATGAATTGTGGGCCACTTAGATGATTCAAGTTTCAATGTCTATGATTTCGTGCCCAAGTGGTATCTTTCTCAAGATACAGCTTTCTTCTCTCCTCTCTTAACTCTCTTGTCACATCATCAAAAATGCTTATATGACATGCATTAAATGGGTATGTTACCATGCACTGGGAATAGCCTTAAGACCTATTTGTTTTAACTTATAATTCTGGATTCAGGCTCCAAAAATAGAATAAAAAATAAACAGACAATCCAGCCCATCCATATATACTAGAATCTACAATCCACTTCATATGTACTTTTGGATTCCGGCTTTTTGAGAATCAACTTCTCTACGATCACAATCCAGAATCAGCTTTAGAGAATCCAAAGCAAAAACAAACATGACCTTAAGTGATGAAGCTCTTTCCTACTGGCTATTACTGAGCATTAAGGGTTTAAAGTTTTTTTTGTGTATTGCACCGGATTCTAATATTATGTTCTGCTAATCTAAATCTAGAAATGGCGCAGCTGGAACTCCATATGATAGTGGAGTATTTCGGATGAAGCTATCATTATCCCGCAACTTCCCTCAATCCCGTCCAAAAGGCAGCTATCTTTTGAATTTTTCAGAACTGTTCACACTTCCGTTTAGTTCTTGAAGTAAAGCTTTGATTTCAAAGTCTCTGGCCTAGTGGCCTTCATATTTAACTAGGTTGAGTTGCGCGCGATGCAGTGTCGCGAGGAAAAAATCTGGCTGTTTTTTGAAAAAACTGCGTTGTGGGACCTAAACGTCATTTCGAATTTTTTCGGATCCAGTCTACAAAAAAATCGACGAAAGGACCTAAACGCGATTTCCAATTCAGCTATAAACCGTGTGCAGGGACCTGAACGTAATTTTGATATTTCTCGGATCTATTTTACCTAAAAAACGGCCGAAAGGATCTAAACGCGATTTTCCAAAATGACCTAAACGTAATTTTTGGGTTTTTCAGGGAGCCTCGCCAGGGGGCGACATGTGGCCCCCTTGGTTGCTCTCCAATCCTTGGGGCTTTAATATAGAGTATTTTCAGGGAGCCTTGCCAGGGGGTGACACGTGGCCCCCTTGGTTGCTCTCTAATCCTTGAGGCTTTAATATCGAGTATATATACTATCTAAGTTTGATCACGTTTACCTGAACTACCCGTGTGCTATTTAGTATATGGTTGATATCAACTAGACATGGCAGCGTACTATTGTACACCGTGTTGTGTGGACGTGAAAAAAAAATCGACGAAAGGACATAAACGCGATTTCCAATTCAGCTATAAATTCTCGATGAATCTATGTTTTTTTCGAAAACCGCGTATAGGGACCTAAACGTAATTTTGATATTTGATATCTGCCGGGTCTATTCTACTTAAAAAGTTGTCGAAAGGATCTAAACGCGATTTTTAATTTTTTCGAAAGGATCTAAACGCGATTTTCGGTAATCTGTGTTTTTTTTCGAAAACCGAGTGTAGGGACCTAAACGTAATTTTCATATTTTTCGGGTCTATTTTACTTAAGAAACTGTCGAAAGGACCTAAACGCGATTTTTAATTTTTTCAAAAGGACCTAAATGCAATTTTCGGATTTTTGAGGGGCCTTGTTGGGAGAGCGACACGTGGACGCGCCCTCCTTCCGGCATTCTCAGGCAACATTATATAGTAGATATTGGTAGGGTATTTCTTGACCAAAATTTTCCATCCATACATAGCAACTAGTGGCGAGATATGTGCTAACACATCGAAGAATGAATGGAACTAGGATAGTTTGCTGCATTGTTTTTTTCGCGAGAAAATTTTCGTTTTTTTCCCGTCGGCGTTTTTTTAAAAAATCATCGAGGAAACGCGCGAAACGGTTGAAAAAACAAAAGTGCATCTGCGTTTGCGCTAAATCGAAAGGTCCTTTTCGTGTAAAACAATCGGAATGATACAAACGTCAATACGTTTTTTTTTCGGTATCTATTTAGGGTCCTCTCATGAAAGATCCAAATGTCAATACGTTTTTTTTAACACGCCGCGCGTGTTACTTTTTCATAGAAAAAATTTCTTTTTTCGGCGGTGTTTTATTTTTTTAAATCGTCGAAATAATGAGAGAAACGGGAAAAAATAGAGAGATAGAGTTGTAGAAATATCTCTTTCGACGAATTATTTGGAAAATATTGGAGAAAGAGCTAGAAAACCGCGGTGGAGAAAAAGTCTAGAGGGAAAAGGGCGAAAAATTATTAAAGATGACAACTTTCTTTTGTCGAGGCTAACACTCTACGCGTTCACCGAGCAATAACACATGTTCTAAAAAATGTCAGAGACCGAGATGGGAAACCGAGGTGGGGAAAAAGTCTAGAGATAGAGTTGCACAAATTTTTCTGGCGACGAAAACATTTTTTCCCGGGAAAAACGGAGAAAGAACCTAGACGTAAGGAGCAAGGAACTGTTTGTTACGTTTTTGGACCTGTCCGCTATCCTGAAAAATTAGAAAAGGGCTTGTTCGCGATTTGAATTTAACGGGATTTTTTTTCTCCATAAAATGGCGCATGAGGAACCCAAACGCGATTTTAGGGAAAAACATCTTCCTCTCATAAAAAATCACGAAGGGTCTATTCGTAATTTGTAAAAAGATCAAAACGCGAAAATTCTTTTTGGAGCCGAGCCGCTCGGCTCAAACTGTAAGGACCAAAACACGAAAATTCTTTTTGAGCCGAGCCGGCCGGCGGGCTCGAGCCGAGCCGCCAGCTCGGCTCAAACCGTTGTGGTGGCGTGAATCTTGCAAACTATAATAGAGGTATGGTGGCTCGGCTCAAACCGTAAGGACCAAATCACGAAAATTCTTTTTGAGCCGAGCCGAGCCGAGCCGCCGGTTCGGCTCAAACCGTTGTGGTGACGTGAATCTTGCAAACTATAATAGGCTCGAGCCGGCGACCCGCCGGCTCAGCTCAAACCGTTGTGGTGGCGTAATAGAGGTATTGATTCTAGTCTTGGATTAAGACATGTTCTGCTGGTAAGCTCGAAGTTCGTCACACACCGGGCCTTATTTTATTGGTGGTGAGCATCTCCAACAATCAGGTCTTAAAATGGAGTCCTATACCTCAAAATAGGGCCTAAACTAAAAGAATTATGGCCTAAGATAACTATTGACTCCAACAATTAGACCCTAAACGCGCGAATAGGATGGGGCTGGAGAGGAGCGTTGCTAAATATAGCAACAGGGCTCCGAGTCCTAAACCTATTTTGATAATTTTTCTCAAAATACAACCTCTGTTGGAGTGCTTTTTTTCCATCAAAGCCCTATAATTACAATTAGTAACCTATTTAGGGCTCCTCTTGGAGATGCTCTAAACTAGTAAATAGTAATGCATGATTTCTTTGTAAGCAATAGCTAAACTTTGATTTAACACTTTTGAAGGTTAAGGGTGTGTTTAGTTGGTGGGACGATGTTGAATGGGATGGGATGGTCCTATACTATTTGGTTCCATTGTTTTAGATGAATGGAATGGTTTAGCATCGACAGGAAATATTTCTCAAATTTGTATTACACCGTTTAGGATGAATTGGTTCTATTCAAACAACCAAACACATAGATGACATTTTTTTTGAACCATCTTATACATGTACCACTTGGTACAAGCAACCAAATCACCCTAAAAGTCCCTAATGGGACTACCTCTGCTTCGTTAATACTTGGTTGTTTGTATCAAGTGATACATGTATAAAATGATTTAAGAAAAAAGTCATTAATATATTTGGTTGTTTGAATGAAATCATCTCATCCTGAATAATAAGATACAAATTTAAGTAATATTCTCTATAGATGTTAAACCATTTCATTCACCCAAAACATTTGTACAAAATAGTACATGACTATTCTATCTCATTCAATCTCATCACACTAACCAAACACACTCAAATAGCAAACAGTACAAAATCCCCTTGAAATACCATAATAATGTCCTGAAACAAGCTGAAAATTACTGAGATGTAACTAGGGAGGACAACTGTTGGGCGTTGCAGGCTAGAACCTGACGCGTGCACTTGGACTTTGTCGTCTCCTGGTGAGTTTGTGCAGGCTGGGAGCCTGGGACACTTCTGGAGATTGTCGTTGGTGTCGCGGCAGGAGACGAGTTCTAACTTCTAAGCCGCCATGATTGATGCTTAAGAATGATTCCTTTGATAGCTCAAAAGGTGGGGATGTGAACTGTTTACTGGCTTAGTCTCTAAATTTTTTTTATAGAGTCAGTCTCCGTAGAATTTTTTTAGAATAGTCTTATTCCATACAGGGGAGCATAAAATTTACCGTCCCATCACATCGCAGCAAATCTAATTGCCGCGCATCTTCACCGCTAAAAATCCAAGTGACGTGCTCCTATCCTTTGGAAATTGCAATTTCTACACCCCGTTCTGTGGGAATGCAATTTCCGTAGTCTCATTTCATGGCAAATGTGCGGTCACTGGTGGATTCCGCGCTTCTAATTTCCCGTGCCCTCATTCTGTGATAAATCAAAATCCCACGCTATTCTGCACTAGCGTGAGAGAGAGGCTATTTTTGCAAAAAAAATTAAAAATATATTATTTTTGAAAAAAAAGGGTAAATATGGTAGCAGTTCCGGGGCGTCGCTTGCTATTGCAAGCCGTTGAACAACCACCAAATGGCAGGGGTGGTTGGCTTGGCGTAGCTTAACAATCCATGGAGCCGTCGAGCAACTTCTGTCGACGACGATCAGCAGAAGTGGCGTTGCTTGCTGGACTGAGAAGCCGCTAGACAACCACCTATGCCTGGGGCTTCCCTTTCTTCCATGTGAATGAAGACGGAGGTTGGGGGTGGAGTCGTGGAGACATGGGAGTAGGGGTGGAATTGAGCTGATCGAGCTCACCAAAAATCGAGTCAGGCTCAGCTCGGCTCGGAGTATGAATCGAGCTAGAAATTAAGCTCGGCTCAGGCTTGATCGAGGTTCGAGCCGGCTCGTTGAGGCTCGTGAGCCAAGCTTTTTAAGTGGACCAAGCCTTTTAAGTTGAGGCTCGTGAGCCGGCTCAAGAAACAGCTCAAGCCTTTTAAGTGGACCAAGCCTTTTAAGTTGAGGCTCGTGAACCAAGCTCGAGAAACAAGTGGCGTGCGAGCCTAACGAGTCCAGCCGCTCACGAGCCACGGACTCGGGAGTCGACTCGCCGTTGGTTGAGAAGTTGTGCGGTCGAAACAAATTTTTTTAAATAAAAAATTAGCTGCAGTTTTGCAAACAATTCATGAGCCATTGGGACTATATTAGGGTTAAGGAGCTCGTTGGTTGGCCGAGCTAAGTAAGTAAACTAAGATGCGTTGGTTGAAGCCCGAGCTAAAATGAATTGTCTCGGTACACAATACTACAACGATTGAAAATCTAGGAACTCGGATAAATGATCAAGTTTCTCAAGTCAATCATATATGATGTACTATTTATGATATCTTGGAAACAAAGTTGGGTGTGTGATAATCATATATGATGTACTATTTATGATATCCAAGCTTCCTCTAGATATGGCGGCACTATGGTCATGAAACATTCCATTTCTAATTAAAGAACAGAATAGTAGTTAGTGAAACACTCGTCAAATCGTCTCTCACGAAAGAACATCCCGATGCAGTGTGTATATGCAAGAGAGGACACAAATATCATGTCGATGAAGATTGAAATAGCCCTATTGTCAAAGACCAATAGATGAATCCGATGAGAAGCAGGTGAACATGGAAAAAACAATATAATAAGGAAATTTAAACTTACTTGCGGAAGATGCTCTTTTCCTGGGTGTGGAGGAGGATGAATCAGTGGATGTTCCTAATCCTGCTGCTGAAGAACCGACTTCCAACAACTGGACCTTGAGATACTCGGCAGAGTTTACCAAAGTACTATCCAAATCAAGAACACATGCAAGGGTTAGGGTATGGAGAAAAAAGATGGGGTGGAGAGCGGATGGGAGGAAGAAGAAGAGGAATATAGGGAGGAGGTCCTCACGGTGTGATCTGACAGGAGAGGAGGTCCTCAGGCGTGATCTGTGAAGCGCAGATCCGAGTTCTGTCTTGTGGATTGCAAAGGTTAGGGTTTGGAGAAATGGATAGGGTGGAGAGGGAGAGGAGAGGCGATGGGGCGGAGATCCTCACCGCAAGGATCGGATGGCGGAGAGCGACGGCATCTGCGTCGCGTCGATCTTGAACGCAGCCTAACGAGCCAACGAGCTACTCATGAGCCAGCTCGGACTCGAGCCTTGCGAGCCAACGAGCAGCTCGCGAGCCAGCTCGGACTCGGCTCGTTGGTTGAGCGAGCTAACGAGTCGCTTCGGCCAGCTGCCTCGACTCAAGCCAAGCGAAGCTACTCGTTGGTTGAGCGAGCTAAGTAGTAGGCTCGGACTAAGCTCACTGTTGCATCGAACCGAGCCGAACTCGAGCCGAACTGTGAATCTCAAGCTTGATTTTCAGCCCTACATGGGAGATGACAGCAACAACCGTAGTAGCACGTCAAGAATGGACAGACTCCGTTAAGGAGGATTGAAATGCTGATATCTGTACTCCTTTGCCTTCAAATCAAAGTAATGCCCAGATGGATTTTGAAGTGAGCTGATTGAGTTGGGTAATGGGGAATGTACTCTTGGAACTTAGTACCAGAGGATTTGGGGAGAGTAGTGGCATGGTCAATGGAGAGAGGTCCGAGGTTCCATAGCCCGGCAAACGGGAAGGGGAGGCGATCAACACCAAAGCCACTATGGGAAATGAGTAAAATAGGTGTTGGTATCAAAAATTTAAAGTAGAGTTTTGGGCTACAGCACATCAGACGAACACTTAGTTCAAAACGTACCAACCGATTTGATCCTGCAATCGGTAAGGAGAAGGTATGAAATTCGCTCACAGTCGATTTTGTGAGGCAATTAGCTTAGATCTAATCAGCTAAAAGCCGATCAAATCGAGGATAAAGGGTAAAGGTAGACATTTTGAAAAAAGTGATGCGCAACAAGATCAGAGAATCAGACCTGGGGCATAATCGACGAAGATCAATAATCGGCGATGCGCAACTTTATTGATCAAGATCAAATTATAGGAAGACTAAATTACAGAGCTACTCCTAGTTGATAGAAAATAAATGCAGGCTTGATTGATTTTGTGCGTTGTGTTGCTTGTATGCTCTCTCTCTCTCATCCTTTATACCAATCGGCCGATCGAGTCCTATTACAATATGTCTTTAAAGTAGAATCTGTATCGGCCTTTATTTCCTTAATAATCTCCTTCATTTCCAAATATCTTTAAACCGTGTCTTATTCCGTGTCCCGTTGATCTGGAACCATCGATTTTAAGTGCACCTAACAATTTTTGGTGCAAATAATAAGGGAAACCTCCATTAATCTCCGACAAAGCCAAGAGAGATGAAGCAAAAGCGGAGGATTTGACTGGTAAAGAAAGAAAGAAAAAAAAAAGAAAAACAGGGAAAAGAAACAACCACTGATATGTACAGGAAACGGTCTACGGAATGGGTCCCTCAACCCCTCAACCCTGGGGCCCGGCGAAACACTGGCAAGGAGGGGAGAGGGGCCAGTGGAGGCCCTGGGAAGAAGGGTGGAGAGTTTTTTTTCCTCTCTAGAGAGGTGGAGCTCCTAAACAGAATTGGTAACTTTTTTAGTTTATTCTTTTTTTTTTGTAAAATTGACTCACTTCTAAATAAAATTGCAACTAGTTCCTTCGCCACCACGGAATGCCATAACATGTCAGCGGTTTGAACTTTGAATGCCATTGCTACCATTTCTGACAAATCAGATCACACCACTTAGGGCAGTCCCAATGCATATAGTTTCTATAACTTCCATGTCATCTAGACACTACATGTAGAAACTATGCTCCCAATAGATAGTTTCTTCAAAATAAACTCTCATCCAATCTCCTCTTTTCTCTTATTTTCTCACCCAATCCCCTTTTTCCCTTTCTTGGTACTTGTATAGAAATAGTTTCATGTATGAGAAATGGTTTCCTTTTCTTTCATCATTAACTCTACCTCCACATCACCATTTTGCTTACATGACAACCTAATTAATACTATAGAAACTATCCTAGTCATACCATTGGGACTACCCTTACTGAAGCATCTGGTAGAGCTGTAGCTAGTTACTGATTATTCCATTGTGCTCCATATGCGAGCTGTACGCCTCTACACTGGCATCCATGCACTTTTAAACCTAAAAATAAGTCCAAGAGTGGAGTTATTTCTGAGTCAACCGCAGCTTTGAATGTGGATCAGTCTAATACACCGTTATCCACCTCTACTGCAACCAAATTATTTGTCACAACTCCCCAGGATCAGAATGCTACTCCTGCTGTTATAGGAGCATCAGCAGTACCCAGGAATGGACCATTTGCTGCGAATGTTCCAGTTGATAAGATGGATGTGAGGAAGAAGAGTTTGAAGATGCTAATCTTTTAGGATTTGTAAATGTATACTAGATGAATTCTAATAGGATTAGGATAACTACTTTCTTTTAGAGTAGAATTCCTACTTGCTTTAGATAAAGACTAATGGGGCTATATAAACCCATGGAGTGGTCATAGAGAATTCAAGTAATCAAGAAGTCACAAACTAAGGGTGTGTTTGGTAGGGCTCCAACCCCACTAGATCTGTGGATCTAGGTATTTCTAACTCTACCATATCTGTAGAGTTGGAGCTGTGAGAGTGTTTAGATGGATCATCTTGTTTACATTTTAGACAAAAATATAAACTTAATTCACTTTATTTTAGCTTACAAGTTTGAGATCTCGAGATGAAATCGGGATCTGAAATTCGAGATAGATATGTTCTCTGTTTGTTTAGCTCTTTGAATGATGGTGGTGTTTGTTTAGCTCTTTGAATGTCTAGGACAAACATGAATGATGGTGATGAGACTGTTTGTTTAACTTCACATTGTTAAACTGGTGAGACTTCAAGATATGATTGTTTTCTAGATGTTATGGGTGGCGAGAATATTACATTTACGTTTTCTCTGTGTTATTGGACTTTGGACAAACATGAATGATGGCTGGTGTTTGTATTACGGAAGAGAGCAACATACTTTTTGTTGCACATATCTTCCCTCGTTCCTCTGAAAGTATGTTTCAAGATCTCTGTACATGCATTGTTGCTCTCTTCGAATATTAGCAATCATATCTTTCATGTTCCTTAATCTTGAATTTCTTGCTAATTGCATGAGTGGCGGCGGATTGATGAAGTTGCTAATCTTTATTCGCCACATTGTTGTTCTCTGTTTGTTTAGCTTTTGTTACTTGTCCCTAGCCAAACAAGATTAAGGAAATAGTTACTTGTCCCTAGCCAAACAAGATTAAGGAAATGGAAAACGTTACATCAATGAACCAAACAAATGGTGTTTTCCCTTACCCTGGAATGGATAACCCTGGGATTTGATTCCATTACCATTACACCACCTTAGTTTGAACCAAACACCACCTTAGTAGCAGAGGATTTCGGGAGAGTAGTGGTATGGTCAATGGAGAGAGGTCTGAGGTTCCATAGCCCGGCAATCGGGGAAGGGAGGCGATCAACACCAAGGCCACTCTGGGAAATGAGTAAAACAGGGAAAACCTCCATTAATCTCCGACAAAGCCAAGAGAGACGAAGCAAAAGCAGAGGATTCGACTGGTAAAGATAGAAACGGAAAAAAGAAAAAACAGGGAAAAGAAACAACCATTGATATGTACAGGAAGCGCTCTCCTGGATAGGTCCCTCAACCCACTCAACCCCGGCGAAACGCTGGCGAGGAGGGGAGAGGGGCCAGCAGAGGGCCTAGGAAGAAGGTTGGAGAGCACCCCCCGTCCTCTCTAGAGAGGTGGAGATCCTAAGGAGAATTGGTAACTTTTCTAGCTTATTCTTTTTTAAAAAAAATTGACTCACTTCTAAATAAAATTGCAACTAGTTCCTATTGAGTTGCATGCACCAGCCAATTCATCCAAAAACTTAAGCTGACGAGGAAAGGTGGGCAATTTACTTATACTTCAACACTCCCCCTCATGTGCAGGCTCCCTCAGGCCTAGGACGTGGAATAGAAGTGGGTTGTAATTATTATTTTTTTAAATTACGCGAACCGGGTCTTGAACTCGAGACCTCTTGGCTCTGATACTATATTGAGTTGCATGCACCAGCCAGTTCATCCAAAAGCTTAAGCTGATGAGGAAAGGTGGGCAATTCACTTATACTTCAACAGTTCCTTCGCCACCACGGAATGCCATAACATGCCAGCGGTTTGAACTTTGAATGCCATTGCTACCATTTCTGACAAATCAGATCACACCACTTACTGAAGCATCTGGTAGAGCTGTAGCTAGTTGCTGATTATTCCATTGTGCTCCATACGCGGGCTATACGCCTCTACATTGGCATCCATGCACTTTTAAACCTAAAAATAAGTCCAAGAGTAATACAGGATGCTTCTGTTCTGCCCGGGCCAATAGGGAAGACTGTGTATTGGGTCTATTGGACCAAACTATCTGTGCGATGACGATTATTTGGAAGAACACTAGCCTTTTTCTGTTGATTCTCGCCTGGTCTTGTATTAGCGCTGCTGTTTCTGAATTTGATCGTGATTTCATGCTCCATAGCAAGCAAGCGCGAGTGATGAAGATCGGAGAAGCTTTTCCTTCCAAAGAGGGAAAGGTGGTAGAGAAGCTTTCTTTCTGAAACTGTAAATTCCTCTTTCACCTCAATAGGTGCCGAAAAAGTCACCAACTCGAAATCCCATCACATTCATCGGCTCTGAATCGGCGTTGATGTGACTGTGGTAGCAGCGGTTAAGATCCCCGATATGCAGAGTAGCGTAGTAGGATGTATTAATTTGTTGGCGGAACGTCGTTGCCTTCAGGTTTTACTCACCAGCTGGTGACTTGCACCATTTGCAAGTTAGGATAACTACGCTCGTGATTCGACTCCATGGTTATACGTACATATTAAGATTTGTGAAAACCCTTTCACCCTCGAGAAAATGAATCGTATTATGAACGAAACGACGGGGGTTAACACACTGATTAGGAGCCTAGGCTATTTTTGCCGTCAGCTTTCCTTTACCCCGCCGGCGACGCTCCCCAACGGCTACCGACCGCGTCGGTGGACGGCGGTGGGGCCCACGTGGGGTCTGGGCCCGGGCCAGCCCATCTGGGCCGTGTTCGGGTGGGGCCCACCCGACGTCAACGGTCGGATCGCTCGCTTCGCCTGTACGGATTCCATTCTATATCGGTAGGTTCTCGACTCGCTCTCAAATCGCAATTACTGATCCCTCTCCTCCCCTTCCGGCTTCGTGTGTCCCCCGATCGAGGGGGCTCCTCGCCTAGGGTTTCCTCCCCTTCCGGCCCCGAGTGGCGGCGCCCCCCTCCCTCCCCCCTCTCCCCTGTCGCTGTCTCCCGCGCCTTCCTCTTCCTACCGCCGCCTGTCTCAATTGCCTGCTCCTCCTCGCCCCTGCGAGCCCGACCCGAGTGAAGCGCCGCCGCCGATCGATCGTCGCCTGCGTGCCTACCTGCCGCTTCTATCTCTTCCCTGGACCACCGGAGTCGGAGGCGGGAGCTCGGGCCAGCAGGGAGGGCGAGCGGCCGCTCTTACGCCTGCTTTTTGTCGGCAGTAGGTGAGGTAAGAGTAGTCGATTTCGTCCATTCGGGGAGATGAGATCTTTGTCGGTCTCAGATTCATCCGCATTAATGTTTCACTGATGTAGGCAAGCGTTGATCGATCGATCGATAGATCTATTGATCTCACATTGACCCGAATCTAATTTCTGAACATAGACTTCTCTCTGAATTGTTAGAGGGGGGTTCGGTTTCCGTCTAGTTCTTTCATGTAGAATAGAGGCACGCCGCACGCCTGTGGTGTTCCTGTAAAAGTTATTAGGGTCCCTGTGATCACACAGGACACGAGGTGCACGGCACCGGCTCCTGGATGCAGTGACCCTACAGTGCGTGTGCGTGTGAATGGATTGGTGAATGGCAGGCAGGAGTGAGCGCATGCTAGTGTGTTTGTGCTGTGGGCGGGAATGTGTGCATATCTGTGTACTAATGGAGCGAGTGAAGGAATAAAAATTGTTATTTTTAGTAGGAATTGATTTACTTTTATATCGTCAAGTAGTAAATTAACCTGCAGAAATGGCTCATTACTAGAATTACAAAATTGCAGTACGATGGAACAAGGAATGTACCCTACTTACCGCCAAATTGCCAATCAAGAGTTCTTGTTTAAATGCTTTATCACACCATGATTGGTTTCCTCATGTTGCAGACATTGAGGCGTAGCAGTACTTGCCGCTTGCAGGCGTTACTGAATACAGCATTGTCTAGCACTGACATGTGCTTGGTGTGGGTGTGCATTCACACTTACGTGTATGGGGGACATAGGGAGGGGATAAAAGTTAATATTTTTAGTAGGAATTGTTCTTTTTTATGTTTAAATGGTCATGGTAATCAACAGAGGATAAATTAGTTTTATGGAAATGATTCCTTTATAGACTAAGAAAATTGCAATAACATGGCAGATGGAATGTATGATATTTACCTCAATCAAGTGTTCTGTCCGAAATACTGAATTACAATATTTTATTAGTTTCCTTATGTTACTCGCATTTCTATCCAGTTGCCTCTTGCAGGCATTACTTATGCATTGCTCAAATGTAGCAGTATTGCTTAGCATCATTAAGTTACCACTTAACACATACAGCGGTTGATCAGTTGTCCACTTGTTGTATTTGTTGGTGTTGGTGATTAATTTTTGTTAGGTGTATGTACATCCCTGCAACAATAATAGTAGTAGTTCAAGTCATGCACTAATTTTAGTTGTACCTGAGACGCTCAGACATTCTTCATTTGCCCACTACATATCAATTAGACTATTAGAAGCTTGGTACTGGATTTCTTGAATTACAGACACAACTCCTGCTAATTTGTTTGTATTTGATATTGATCCAATATCTAATATCCTAATACTGTTTTCTTGTAGGCTGGTTTTGGTGATCACACCGTCTGCAAAGTGCTGAGGCTTTGTGGTGCTATTATTGAACAACAAAACTGCTAAGAGAAGTTGCCAACGAAGTGCCTTTAAAGCTATCTGCTGTCATTGCTTCCATGGTGAGTACTTGATAGTGTTAACTTTTTAGGAAATCTGTCCTTTATGATTCTCATGGCATGTTTGCATTACTGAAGGCAACCAACGAGAACCTCCCACCAAATGTCATCAGACAATTGGCTAAAGAACTGAAAAATCTTGATGAGTCACCTCCAGAAGGGATTAAAGTTATTGTTAATGATGATGACTTTACCACCATTTTTGCTGATATTGAGGGTCCTGGTAAGATTCTATCAAGATACTTTGTTTTACACCTGCCATTTTTTTGGGCTGTACACTTCAAATTTACATGCATACAGCTATGCTGATCATGCTCTCGTACTTGCTTTGGATATTGTGGCATCTTTTGTTATTCCATGACTTTGTAACACATTGTTCGTTTATAGTTAATTATGTATGAATCTTGTTCCTTCTGACAGTGCATATATTTCTAATAGTTCTCACCAATGACAGACACTTTAAACACATCAGGTTCTGTAGAACCTGATGTGTTTTTTCCCTATTGCACTACTTTCTAATAGTGTGTTCTAAAAAAAAATCTAATCTGGCATGGTGCAGCTGGAACTCCATATGAAAATGGAGTATTCCGGATGAAGCTACTATTATCTCGTGACTTCCCTCAGTCTCCCCCAAAAGGTAACTATCTTATGAAACTTTCAGAATTGTCTGTGCTTCATTGAGTTCTTGAAGTGAAGACATCAGTTTGAAGTCTTTGGCCTTCTCCTTTTATTTGCAGGGTTCTTCTTGACGAAAATTTTCCATCCAAACATAGCAACTACTGGTGAGATATGTGTAAATACATTGAAGAAGGATTGGAATCCTAGTCTTGGATTAAGGCATGTTCTGCTGGTAAGCTCAATGATTAGCACACAACAGCCCTTATTATGTTGGTAGTAATGTGTGATTTCTTTGTATGTGATTGTTAAGTTTTGATTTAGCATGACAGCTGGGAACAAGTTCCAACTGCTGTCACAACATGGAAACTTACGATTGTTTCTTGGCATTTCTGACAGGTAGTGAGATGCCTTCTGATTGAACCATTTCCTGAATCTGCCCTTAATGAACAAGCTGGAAAGTTGTTACTTGAAAACTACGAGGAGTACGCACGGCATGCAAGGTCAGCCTTGAACTTCATATTACCAAACCTGGAGTAGAGCTCATAGATCTTTTCTTTACTGGTCAAAACTCAGAAATTGCAGGTGGTTTCAAAGGGAAAAAACCCCTCAAAACTTCAGTAGTAGGATTGTGTATGCAAGCGATGTTGACACTTAAGACATGAATCTCTTGGCTACTATTTCTGTCAAATCAGATTGCATCACTTAATGAATTGTCGCGTAGAGCTCTTAACTAGTTGCTGAATGCTGATTGTTTCATCGTGCTCCATATGCAGGCTATACACTGGCATCCATGCACTTAGACCTAAGAATAAGATCAAGAGTGGGGCTATTTCTGAGTCAACCGCAGCTCTAAATGTGGATCAGCCTAACACTATTCTGAGCGAGAGAACCCAATCTGCGCCAACATCATTATCAACCAAAGCATTTGGCACAAACTCTCAGGATCAGAATGCTCCTTCAGATCCTGTTCTAGGAGCATCAGCAGTACCCAAGAAGGATGGGCCACTGGCTACCAAAGTTCAAGTTGAGAAGAAGAAGATGGATGCACGGAAGAGGAGCTTGAAGAGATTGTAATCAAAACATCCCGGAAGCGTTGAAGCGGTGTAGTGGGTAGTTAGGAATTTAATTTCTTTGTAAGTGCCAGATTCCGCAGATGCATAGTGGAGCTGAAAAAAATAACGCTGAGAGGCATCTGATGAACTGGCGTTTGGGGCAAAGATGTATCTGGCTAAGAGGGATAATGTGAACTGGGCCTGTTGGAACCAACCGTCTGTACAAACAGCAATTATTTGGAGGAATATTTGCTGCCTTTTCTGTTGATTCTCCATTAACTTTTTGCTAGTGTTATTGTTTCTTTATTAGATTGTGATCTCATGCTTCATGATGTAGCTTAACGTTCAGTGATGCAAAAGCTTTCGTGTACAAGAATTTTCAGTGCTAAAATGTAAAGGCTGGATATTCAACCTGAACCAATAAACACTTGACACTACCTCTGCTAAGGCTAGTAGCATCTGGTGCAGTGTAACCAACAAGCTGATAAAAGGCCTCATGGGTCATGAGTCCCCATCATAATGATCATTCAACCGCTACAAATTCTTTTTCCTTTTGGAATTAGGTCTGGTTCTAAATTGGAAACCATCACGAAGTTCTCTCGTTGATTCTCGAGAATCAACTTTCCACCTAAGTTTCTTGATGAGGTACTGAAAAGCAGTCTTCCATACTAAAGCTACACACAGTGTATGATATCCACTAGCACTCTTCTGCTCAAGCACTTGGTCATGTCAAAATTTCTTTTCAAGATATGACCCATGTTAAAAATTCGTCTCTCTTTTTTCTTGTTCCCTTCAAAGAATTACTTCTGTACGATTAGCCATTTGTCAAGGACGTCTTCTAGATGAAGAATCCCAGACTTTAGGTGGTGGAAAGCAGCCTTGATGCGCCCATCATGATCCATCCAAAGTTCTCGTCACCCAAAGAGGATTCAGGAACTTTCACAGGCAGTGCATGCACTAGGTTTTATAACCTTTTTGCCTTTTGCCTCGGTCGTTTCGCTTTTGTTTTCTGATCCTTTTTTTTTCACTTTCACTGGAGAGTTAAAGTACGAGTCAATGGGGGCCAAGAACACGGTAGAAGAGTAGAGGGGAGAAGGAGTCAAAGAGAGCGTGGACGACAATTGCAGTTTGGAGGATGAGAAATAAATTCAGTGGCCGGTGAAATAACCCAAAAATTTCAAAAAAATAAAATTTATTTGGCTTTTGATTTTTCTGGAATTTATTTGAATTTTTCCCGGCTTTATTTCGAATTTACCCGGTTAAATTGAAAACTTTCCTTTTCGGGAAGGTCAACCCCGAATTCCCGCCTCCCCTTTTTGGTCTCCCGTTTTCCCACTCGGGCTCCGTAATCCGTTTCCCGCTTCCTTCGCCTCATTAACTTGCTCACATGCTCCGTACTCACTTGTGAAAGCTGACCACTCTCCGCGCATCGTCCCGACCGAGCCTGTCTTCTTCGCTGCGTCCCGTCCATTCGCCGCGCCTCCGCCCAATCCAGCTTCGCCGACCTCTCGCCCAACCAGACGCTCCTGCCCTCTGCTGCGCCGCGCCGAAAGCCGACCCCCTCCGCATTTAGTTCCCCTGCTCCGTTGCGTCAAATAGGCACTCGAGCGTCCCCTACGCTGCTCATCTCTCTCTTCCCCGACCCGAGCTTTTTCTCTCCCAATTCGCCGCCTTCACGCCTAACCGGTGGGCTGCGCCTCCTCGCCACACGGACGCTGACACCACGCCGCCTCCACCCCTCTGCCCCGTTCGGTCATTTCGACACTCAAGTGCCCCGCCACCGTTCATCTCTCTCTCCTCCGACAAAATTGCCCATCGCATCTCGCCACCGATTCGCCCAACCTGCAGAGCACGCCCTCCTTTGATACGCCATGGCCGAAGTCAGACGCTTGCTGCGTCCCTCCTCCTCCGTTGAGTCACTTCGCTACTCAAGTACTCCCCCACCGCTCACTCTCTCTTCCCTCTCTGTTCGGCTATAAAAAGCTCCGCGCCACGCCATCTTCCTCTCGCACCCGAGCCGGTAAGCCTTCCATCTGCATCCCCACACCCTCTTCTTCCTTTTTCTCGAACCCATTCGGCCTCCGGCGCTTTGCTCCGCCCGCGCCACGATCATCTTCTTCGGCTCCGGTATCTCTCCGTCGTCCCGCCGCCACCTTTTCTCTTCCGGCCAATTTAGCCCACCACCGAGTTCACCGAGAGCACCTCTTGCTCCTCCGCCGACCCATTTCACCCCCGGAGCACTCCTCCGCCTTCGCCATGTGCGTCCCCTCATCGCTCCGTCGATTCTCCGCCACGCCTCATGACCCTTCGTGTCCATTCCTCCCACCCCCGAGTCCGCCGCAACCTCCTCTACCCATTTCTCTAATTCTTCCAAGCTCCGGTGCGCTAAATCGCCCGATCGGAGTTCGTCTTCCTCGCTCGGCGAGAACTCCCTAGCGCACCATCGCTTTCCCGCCACGCTAATCCAGGACCACTGTCGGCGCTTCCCGCTTCGGCACGACCAGTAGGCCCGCCGATTTCTCTCTCGATCCGCCGTTGGGCCAATGCGATCATGCGCCAGAGCCCGCATGTCGGCCCCTTCCCTTTCATCACAAGACGCAGGCGCCTTGTCGACTCTTCACGAGCTCATGGCGGCCGATTGCACCGAATTCTTGTCGCGGGCGGGCAAAATCGCAAACAACATGCGGCCGCCGGAAATCCTTTTCCCTTTTCTTTTCGATTTTTGATTTTCATTTTCGGATTTAAATACGATTTAAAATCCGAAAATTCATTTTAAACTCCAGAAAATCCCCAAAAATCCAGAAAAGCCAAAAATACATATTCTTGACCGTCTCGAGCCACTGAGTCCAAAATCGGTCTCCGTTTCGCCATACCAAGTCCAGAAAATTCCCAGAATACCCCTGAGCTCCGATCCGGCCATTCCTCTCTCGATTTTCCTTTCCATTGCTTTTTCTTTGTTTGATTTTTTCGTTTATTTATTGTTTGCGTTTCTTGGCGTTAGATTCGACGTCCGACCAACCGTTGGCACGAATCTCAAGCGAAGCGACGTGGGAGCCAACACGGGAACAAGAGCCGTTCAAGGCCGACCACGACATCGACCAACTCTTTTTAGGCGAACCCTCGATCACGCAAGGCAAGCCACACTCCTTGAACATATTGAACCCAGTTCCATTATAGTATATATAAATATTTCTTGTATTGCATTATTTTTTGTTATTTTAGAAAACTAGAAAATGTGGTAGTTTGAATGACATGATTAGATACCTCCAAATGTTAACCTGTTGTTGTGCCCTAATTCCTTTTTAACCTTAGGCTATAAAATATTGAACCCCATAGATGTAGCAATTCATGCAATTATTACTTTTAGACAAATGCTTAATCTCGAAGGATTGGCTTGGATGATTTTTGGTTTTTATAAAATTGCTACGGTGGGGACAAGACATTGGGCGAACCACGGAAGGTGGATCTTACCAATCCCCAACCGATGACGAAGCCAATGGATGAGATGTGGTGGTGGTGCAGTTGGTACCAATGGATTGTGGTATGTCATTTGGCCAAGTCTTTGGCGCTTAGGACCAATGTCTTGGGCAGCGTAAATAACCAGATCCGCTCAACCACGAGTTGGGCGGCCAATCTCATTGACTTGGTCCAACGTAGCCTAGTACATTGGACCTCCCTTTGGAATGCCTACAGGAAAGAGCTTCCATAGAAAATGGATCATTTGGCAAACGAGTGCGGAACGGGAATGGATGGATCATTCACGTGTTCTCGCAATGATGGTGTCCACAACATTTAGAAAGAGTCTCCATGACGGCGGTGGGTCTGAATGTTGCGGATCTCGGAGATCCTTGGGTAGGAGCTAAAAGGGGAGTTCAACGAAATGCTATGATTATCCTACCGCCGCATGCATTAAAGTTGCATGTTTCGTGCACATGGCATCAATGGTCGATGATATCTTGTGGGTAAAGTGAGCACCTCTGCAGAGTGATATCAATGGTATTGAATCGCCGTGCTTCGGTTAATGAAGCGGAGTTAATTTGGGGTGATTCCTGTATCTGCGCCCCTGTAGCATTTATAATTAAAACCCGACGCGGATGTGAACTTTGCAATTAACCCCCATGATTTATATTGCTATTTATGGTTTGTGTTTCAAATGTAAAATGAAAAGTGATAATTACAACTTGCATCCACCGTACTTAAACCTATGCCTACCTTTGTTTACTCCTCGCATGTAATATTCAAATTTCCGTGTGGTTTGTTGAGTACGGTTGTGTACTCACCCTTGCTCCCAACCCCCTCTTTAGATGTCAATTGAAGGTGGCGAATTCCCGAAGTCCGTAGATGACGATGTTATTTGGTTTTGGAGGCCTTGATCTATCTGCTCAAGCGTTTCCTGTGGGTGTTCAGTAATGTATTTGGTGCTAGCCGCACCTTTTGTAAAGCCTTGGCCGTTAGGCCCTTATTTCATCTATAAAATGTTCGCACTTGCTCTTTCATCAAGCAATGTACACTTGGTTACCTGCAGCTAAATTCCTGGGTAGCTGCGAAGGTATTTATACGCACCCCCCCTGAAAAGGGCGGTCCGTGACAAGTGGTATCAGAGCTTGACTTGACCAGTAGATCAAGACCTTAAGGTGGTTTAAGAAATGCTTTTCAAAAAGGTTATTTAAACTTAAGCAAAACAGATTACAAAGATATATAAGCATATTAGCTATCTTCTTCTCACCTCCTTCTACCTTACCTAAATCTCTGTTTCCAAAAAGTGATTTGAAGTTTTCTATTCTTAACTAACTTCAAAATTTCCGTAGTAGCGAATAACGCTCTGAGGTTCTCTTTCCCCAGTAATTCTCAGTAGTCGTTTTTAGGTGGAAGACCTGACCCAACTCATCGACAAGAAGGAATTTCTGCCGTAGTCGATCGTTAACCTTAGATTGCACCCCTTGTTGTAATAGATTTTTTTTGTAATGTAACAAGGGTCATACGGACTTAATACTGATCTTGGGTATGACTCTATAATATATGAAAAGCTAAGTTCCCTAATTTACATTATTTTGTGTTGCCCTAAAATATCCAGTAAAACTCAACTCAACTCAAAATCTTCCCCTTTTCGTCTAAGCCCTTATCTATTCATTCTACTCTCACCCCCAAGCTCCAAATCTTACTTACCTTCGCTTGCCCAAAACCCTTTGAGAACCAAATAAGAATCAAATTAAGCGGATGGCGAGAATCGGATCACCCCAGCATCTCAGTGAGGAAACAGAATCAACAGAAAATCTGAGCAACCCGGCACAAGTACTGGCCATGATAGAAAGGAACATGCATCAGGCAAAGATACACCAGGCACGACGGATGGAAAAGATATCGGAACAACTAGCAGCCAGACCACGAGAATATCCCCAAGGACATTTGTACGAACAGGATGGAAACACTGAAGGATCAAGATGGTCAGCTTTTCATAGAACAAGACCGCCCATCTTTTCGAGTTCAACAGAACCACTCGCAGCAGATGATTGGATTCAGGACATTCAGCGGAAACTTGACACCATTCAGTGCTCAGATTGGGAGCGAGTGTTATACGCCTCGCATCAGCTACAAGGACAAGCCGCCGCATGGTGGATGAACTTTCAGGCACCAAAAGCCGGACAAGAAACCACTTGGTCAGAATTTAAGGAGGCATTTAAACAAGCCTACATCCCTGCAAGCCTAATGGCAATCAAGAAAAGAGAATTTTTGGCTCTCCGCCAAAGTGGAAGGACCATTTTGGAATACTTCCACCAATTCAACCAACTAGCCCGATATGCCCCGGAAGAAGTGGATACAGAAGCCAAGAAGATGGAGAGATTTTACGAAGGTCTACAGGAAGATTTGAAATTCCATGTTGCAGCGCTTGACTTCGAGGACCTGACAATGATGGTAGACAAATTAATAAATGCCGAGGAGATCAGGAACAACTTGGAAGATACTCGGAAAAAGAAGGCACCGCAACTAAGGATGCAGAACCCAATACCGCAAATGCCAGACCCTATCTCCAATTTCCCGACCAAAAGACAAGCTGTAGAAGAAGAGAGGCCGATACCCACTATGCCTCAACCCAAGAAAGGAAGGTGCTTCAATTGCAAAGGAAATCATTTTGCTGATGATTGCCCTCACAAGATCTATTATTTGCTATCATCTGACAGACGAGACATTTTCGTTGTTCTTTGCAAAAAGAAGCATTTACCATCCCATGTGGCCAAGGTTCAAGTTTCCAATTCTAATCCAATGACCCGACAAAGTTGTAATCGCGTCGGCCGCCAAAAGCAATGGCGAGGAGGCTGAAAAGGAAGATGCCTATCAAGACCCAACCAAACCCCAACGCCCCGAACAACGGGATAAAACAGCCGTCCGCCGAAGGAGCTGTGGAGACCGCAGACGACGTCAACAGGAGCTCCAAGCTCAGTTGCAGCCAGTGTAATTTTTAGTCAGGGTGCCCTTGCTTTTGTTTTGTTGGATTCTGAAAGAATGGTTAGATACCCTGCTATTGCCCGCCTCTTTTGCGTCTCGAAATCTCTGAAGACTTTGTTAGCAACTCGGTACGAGTGTAAAGATCTGTAATCGACCCTTCGAGGAATTAAGATCAAAACCAGTTTATTGATGTTAAAATAATGAAAGGATTGGATGTTGCCCTAAGAAAGGATTCACTATGCCAACATAAAGCAATATTGAACTGTCAAAAGAATCACCCTTGTGAGTGACCAAGGATAAGTAACTATGCAGACAGACCCGAGTGAGTGAAAAGCATATACAGAGACACTCTCACCTCAGAAATAGCCAAAATACCGATCATTCAAGAATACCCTGGGCAAATTGGCTTGAAGAATGATTCAACTTACCATAAGGAACCCGACAGAAATAAAATGATCTCGGAAGAGTCCATAATTCCATGGGAATCCAACCAAATCTTGGAACCAGGTCAAGCCAGTCGTCAGTAAACTAGAGAAATTCAAACAATGACAAAAGAGATGACAGAATATCAACCCTCTTGGAAGGTGAACTAGAATATACTACAGCTCCGTAACTATATATATGTAATGATAAGGATATAAGAGGATTGATTTTGACAAAGAAAGTGGCCGAGGATGTTCTGTGCAGTATGATATGCCAGAAGAGTTAAGAGTGACCATTAAAAAAAAACCGCCAGTCTACTGCAACCACTTCCGATCATGGACAGGAATAGGATAAGACCGGAATGAACTTCATCACAGGAATGCCTGAAAATTAAACCAAAGGTTTGATGATTAAATGACCGTTGACAGGATGACCAAGGTAACCCACCCCATTGCAATTAGACAAACTTACGGCAGAAATAAAGTTCAGGAAGATATTTATGATGAGATTGGAGAGAAATTCCGAAGGAAGTAGTGTCAGAACCAGAGACCCATGTCACCACCGAAAATTTTGGAAAAGATTTTCCCAGAGCCAAGAGGGCAGAATTAACCTTTAATGAAGCTTATTTCCAGCAGGCTGACCAACAAACCGAAAGTACCTGCCAAGTATTAAAAAGTGTGCTCCGGAGATCATTAAAGAGGTCACCTTTTAAAAAGCCCCTTTAGGGAAAAAAGTGCAGAAGCTGATTAGGATTGCAACAAGAAGGCTACACAGACGCAGAGCAGAAGGATGATGGTCACCAGAATGAAGACCCTGTCTAGTTAGAAGTGATGCCCCAAGCCAGAGCACAGATTCCGAGGTTAAGGAAGAGTTATGCCCAGCTATATTGGACAGTATCAAATCTTCGGTACAGTCAGAAGAATGACCTGCAAATCACCATCATACTAGAGTCAACTCGGACCTACAGAAATTTCAGGAGTTCCAGCTCAGGGAATACCTCCGACGACCAACAGACCAACCATAGTTAAAAGGATTGGACCTGCTAAAAGACCTACCTCATCACAAGTGGTATATCTTGTCGCCAGCAGTATCTCCAGATTTTCAAGATAACCAAGAGACAGCTCAGAGACAAGGATGTCAGAAAGTACAGAGGATGCAGAGTATTACCGAGGGTTTATTTTAAGGAATCTATAAGAAAAAGGAATCGGGACTGCAGCAGAAATTTCCCAACTTACGCCCCTAGGATGAGTAAATCTCGGGGACGAGATTTATTTTAAGAGGGGTAGATTGAAATAACCCAAAAATTTCAAAAAAATAAAATTTATTTGGCTTTTGATTTTTCTGGAATTTATTTGAATTTTTCCCGGCTTTATTTCGAATTTACCCGGTTAAATTGAAAACTTTCCTTTTCGGGAAGGTCAACCCCGAATTCCCGCCTCCCCTTTTTGGTCTCCCGTTTTCCCACTCGGGCTCACGCCAATCCGTTTCCCGCTTCCTTCGCCTCATTACTTGCATACCAGAGTACTCTGCTGTGATTTAAAGCCCAATGACCACTCTCCGCGCATCGTCCGACCGAACTGTCTTCTTATTGCGTCCGTCCATTCGCCGCGCCTCCGCCCAATCCAGCTTCGCCGACCTCTCGCCCAACCAGACGCTCTCGCCCTCTGTTGCCACATATAAAGCCGACCCCTCGCATTTAGTTCCCCTGCTCCGTTGCGTCAAATAGGCACTCGAGCGTCCCCTACGCTGCTCATCTCTCTCTTCCCCGACCCGAGCTTTTTCTCTCCCAATTCGCCGCCCCTACGCCCAACCGGTGGAGCTGCGCCCCTCCTCTGCCCCGCGCCGGACGCTGACACCACGCCGCCTCCACCCCTCTGCCCCGTTCGGTCATTTCGACACTCAAGTGCCCCGCCACCGTTCATCTCTCTCTCCTCCGCCAAAATTGCCCATCGCATCTCGCCACCGATTCGCCCAACCTGCAGAGCACGCCCTCCTTTGATACGCCGCGCCGAAAGCTGCACGTTTGCCGCGTCCACTCCTCCCCTCCGTTGAGTCACTTCGCTACTCAAGTACTCCCCCACCGCTCACTCTCTCTTCCCTCTCTGTTCGGCTATAAAAAGCTCCGCGCCACGCCATCTTCCTCTCGCACTCGAGCCGGTAAGCCTTCCATCTGCATCCCCACACCCTCTTCTTCCTTTTTCTCGAACCCATTCGGCCTCCGGCGCTTGCGCCTGCCGCCACGATCATCTTCTTCGGCTCAGTATCTCTCGTCGTCCCCGCCACCTTTTCTCTTCCGGCCAATTTAGCCCACCACCGAGTTCACCGAGAGCACCTCTTGCTCCTCCGCCGACCCATTTCACCCCCGGAGCACTCCTCCGCCTTCGCCATGTGCGTCCCCTACTGCTCCGATCGATTCTCCGCCGCCACGCCTCGCCGACCCCCCCCCGTGTCCATTCCTCCCACCCCCGAGTCCGCCGCAACCTCCTCTACCCATTTCTCTAATTCTTCCAAGCTCCGGTGCGCTAAATCGCCCGATCGGAGTTCGTCTTCCTCGGCTCGCGAGAACTCCCCTGGCGCACCATCGCTTTCGCTTCGCTAATCAGGACCACCGTCAGCGCTTCCGCCGCTTCGTGACGGTAGGGCCTCGCCTTGATTTCTCTCTCGATCCACTTGCCGTTGGGCCAATGCATGACATCACAGCGCCAGCACCCGCATGTCGACCCCTTCCTTTCTCTCGCGCGCGGGCCGCGCCTTGTCGACTCTTATCGAAGCTCATGGGCAGCCCATTGCACCATTCTTTGTCTTGAGGCGGGCGAAAATCGCAAACACTGTGCGGCCCGCTCGGGAAATCCTTTTTCCTTTTCTTTTCGATTTTTGATTTTCATTTTCGGATTTAAATACGATTTAAAATCCGAAAATTCATTTTAAACTCCAGAAAATCCCCAAAAATCCAGAAAAGCCAAAAATACATATTCTTGACCGTCTCGAGCCACTGAGTCCAAAATCGGTCTCCGTTTCGCCATACCAAGTCCAGAAAATTCCCAGAATACCCCTGAGCTCCGATCCGGCCATTCCTCTCTCGATTTTCCTTTCCATTGCTTTTTCTTTGTTTGATTTTTTCGTTTATTTATTGTTTGCGTTTCTTCGCGTTAGATTCGACGTCCGACCAACCGTTGGCACGAATCTCGAAGCAGGAGCAGACGTGGGAGCCAACACAGGAACAAGAGCCGTTCAAGGCCAGACACGACATCGACCAACTCTTTTTAGGCGAACCCTCGATCACGCAAGGCAAGCCACACTCCTTGAACATATTGAACCCAGTTCCATTATAGTATATATAAATATTTCTTGTATTGCATTATTTTTTGTTATTTTAGAAAACTAGAAAATGTGGTAGTTTCGAATGACATGATTAGATACCTCCAAATGTTAACCCTGTTGTTGTGCCCTAATTCCTTTTTAACCTTAGGCTATAAAATATTGAACCCCCATAGATGTAGCAATTCATGCAATTATTACTTTTAGACAAATGCTTAATCTCAGAAGGATTGGCTTGGATGATTTTTGGTTTTTTATAAAATTGCTACGGTGTGGGGGACAGCATTGGGCGAACCACGGAAGGTGGATGCCGGCCCAATCCCCAACCGATGACGAAGCCAATGGATGAGATGTGGTGGTGAATGCAGTTGGTACCAATGGATTGTGGTATGTCATTTGGCCAAGTCTTTGGCGCAGGACCAATGTCTTGGGCAGCGTAAATAACTTCAGATCCGCTCAACCACGAGTTGGGCGGCCAATCTCATTGACTTGGTCCAACGTAGCCTAGTACATTGGACCTCCTTTGGAATGCCTACGAAAGAGCTTCCATAGAAAATGGATCATTTGGCAAGCGAGTGCGGAGCGGGAATGGATGGATCATTCACGGTGTTCTCGCATAGCATGGTGTCCACAACATTCGAAAGAGTCTCCCTGACGGCGGTGGGTCTGAATGTTGCGGATCTCGGAGATCCCACTGGGTAGGAGCTAAAAAGGGGGAGTTCAACGAAATGCTATGATTATCCCGGCCTGGCCGCATGCATTAAAGTTGCATGTTTCGTGCACATGGCATCAATGGTCGATGATATCTTGTGGGTAAAGCTGAGCACCTCTGCAGAGTGATATCAATGGTATTCGAATACGCCGTGCTTCCGGTTAATGAAGCGGAGTTAATTTGGGGTGATTCCTGTATCTGCGCCCCTGTAGCATTTATAATTAAAACCTGACGCGGATGTGAACTTTGCAATTAACCCCCCCCCCCATGATTTATATTGCTATTTATGGTTTGTGTTTCAAATGTAAAATGAAAAGTGATAATTACAACTTGCATCCACCGTACTTAAACCTATGCCTACCTTTGTTTACTCCTGCATGTAATATTCAGAATTTCCGTGTGGTTTGTTGAGTACGGTTGTGTACTCACCCTTGCTCCCAACCCCCTCTTTAGATGTCAATTGAAGGTGGCGAATTCCCGAAGTCCGTAGATGACGATGTTATTTGGTTTTGGAGGCCTTGATCTATCTGCTCAGCGTTTCTGTGGGTGTTGATAATGTATTTGGTGCTAGCCGCACCTTTTGTAAAGCCTTGGCCGTTAGGCCCTTATTTCATCTATAAAATGTTACGCACTTGCTCTTTCATCAAGCAATGACACTGGCAGTTCTCTGCAACTAAATTCTCGAGTAGGCTGCGAAGGTATTTGTACGCACCCCTTTGAAAAGGGCGGTCCGTGACAGCCGATGACGTCGCCTCGGATCGTCACCTTCGCTGACGCAACGACCATCACGGTCACTGCGTGCAACAGGGATTTTTGTGCCCTCAGCTTGATGTTTTTTAGGTTATCCAAATGTTCAGATAAGAATAAAAAGATATTTCTCAAGTCCAAAGTCCAAAGGATGGACAGTATAGCAGAGGCAAGAAGGATCTCCGATGCCACGGGCACGGAGACGATAGACAACATAGCCGTGCATGTGTACTACAGTACCTGTTTTTCCTGGAAAGTCATGTGCTGCTACTGTTTTATAAATCTGACGAAGCCTGTTAAGGTTTGGTAAGCTCCATTTTAGATGTTAAAGAAGGGGGACAAGTGGTTGAATTTTAAGATAGAGCCTAGCCCGATTAAACAAAGGAGACAAGTGGGTGAGTACAATTTTTAGTCACATGTAGAGGTGGGCACAGGCTGGGTCATTTTGGGCCGGCATGAGGCATGTTCAGTTCAGTCCAATCCATGGCCCGGCACGAAACTGTTCTAAACGGGCCAAGTCGGCACGACACAATTGTTCGAACGTCTTGGGACCTGCTAATTGAGCACGATGGGCGGCTGGCGGTTAGAGGCCGTGCTTGGACCAAGACAAAAAAATAGCCCATTCGTGCCTGCGTTGTATGTGTGGGTGAATAAATCAAGGAGTAAAGGAAAAAAACTCTGGATTGATTAGAGAAAAGAAAGGGAATGCATGCATACGATGTATGTATGGGTGAGCAAATCAAGGAGTAAATGTATGGCTGCATATATGTGACTGAAAGAGCAACCGAATCAAGAAAATCGAGAAGAATAAATATAATAGGATTTTATTTCGATCGAAGAAAAAGAAAGTCCTAGACAAATAAAGAAATAAATCAATCTGAAGTCATTTTCTCGTAGCAATAGTATAAATGGTCCAGATCTAAGCCGAAGATGCAAGAAGCATAAATAGGTGGCCATGTGCGGGCTCACCGAAAAGAAGTCGGGTCACCAAATTGCAAGACGACGAAAGACGACGAAATGCCGTCTCTACCGACATAGTTTAGACTCAAAGCACGATAACCCGGACGCCCACCTCTAGTCACGTGGGGTGAGCTGAGGCTGGAGACTATTCGGATACCAATTTTTTCCACGAACAATCCAAAAGTTTTTATTGCAATCAATTCGCTAACCACTGAGGTGTCTAACGTAAACATCAGCTTTCAGTAATTTGGTACTGAAGGCAACAATTAGACAAGTGAGTAATGTACTAAAGTCAAGCATAATGCGTTCACATTATCACATATACCACACGTTGCGCGCTGGGGTGAACGTGAGAGCGAGCGAAGCAATACAGGTGTAACCAATGGTTCTCAAGCTACAGCTTCCAGGTGGGCCTCCCCACCTATCGCTTGACCTCGCCATGTTGTACTACACTACTGCTCCTAGCGCTAATCAATGATCAAATAAGCGATCAAATTGGACGAATGTCCCGCTTAATAAATGCATGCATGTGACACCTAACGCGCTTTAACTTAAGCATCCAATCACAGTATTCATTACGTGGTTGCTTGATTAGTCAACTCTAGGAGGGATAAGGATTGCTCGCTTGTGGTTGTGGAAGAGTACCTAGAATTCCAGTGCTCCAGTGTGTCAACTGAAGTATCCATACCACTCTAGACCAAGATGGTGACCTTGCTTGTTTTGTCATTGTCCAAAAAAACGCTTGGTTAACACTTGGGAGTAATTAAATACCTGGCTGGCAACTTCCATGATAAGGATTGTAGCAGGTAGGAATAAAGAGCCCAAATGGATGGTACTCTCTCTGGTCTTCAAATACTAATCGTTTTAGACATGATGTCATATACTAAGAAGAAGTTAATTAGGGTACTTATTTTCTATAGCAATTTTACGGTAGATAATATGGGTAGTAAATAATGGTAGTATAAATAAAATCTAGCCATACATTCCACATAGGTACTATGGATTTTTAATCATTTGCTACGTTACCCGTTAATCGTTATCACTAACTTTCATTTTCTGCCGCTGCCGTTCTTTATTGTGTTACTCGTTATCGTTGCCTTCCTTTCTTCGTCGCCACCGTAGTCCGGTCCTATCAACGCCGCAGTCTCTGCCTTCTGTCGGTGCCCTCCCGGATTGTGACCATGTCGCGGCTGACACCCTCCTGCCTGATTCATAACAACGCCGTGGCCTCGCATTAACACATCGTGTGATCTGTCCTACGCAGCACAGAAGCAGTTCCGAATTTTACACAAAGCACAAAAAAAATACACATACGTTCAAAATTAAAAATGGCTAATTACAATACTACCACCATATAATTTCTACTACCAATACTACCAATGGAAGTATAACTAAATCCTAGCTAATCTGATTTGTTAGATCAAATAGAATTGACGGCTAATATTCAATGTTATGTATTGTAAAAGTGCACCTTTTTTATTGTACCCATATTAAGGGTGTGTTTGGTAGGGCTTTAGCTCCACCAAAAGATCTAGTTTGTGTGATTAATCCACTAGATCTAATGTAGGTATTCTTAGCTCTACTAGATCTATGGAGTTGGAGCTGTGAGCACATTAAGAGTGTTTAGATAGATCATCTTATTTATATTTTAGACCAAAAATATAAATTTAATTTACTTTATTTTAACCTACAAGTTTCAGATCTTAGGTGAAATTGAGATCTAGAGCTCTACCAAACAGCCACTAAATAGGTTAGAGTGCTATCTGAAGTCAATAAATACTTGTAGTCCACGTGGTTTGAACCCATGTCTCGAAGCCAGCAGGTCCAAGTTCGAGTATCTTTGCTCGTATTCGAACTTTTTTTTTTCTTGTCTTCGCTAGTACTTGCCGCGCCTATTCTTTTTTAATTGTTGTCGTGCTAATTTGATTGTTGTCGCACGTTCCTTTGTATTAGTGCGGTCGAAGGAGTGCTCGTGCAAATTTGGAATTGCAAGAGCCACCATGCATAATGAGAGGCACATTTGGAAAATAACAAGGCATTAACTATATGCAGCTTTGGAAAAGTAGAGGTGCATGCCACACTAATGCCAGGGGTAAAAGAGTCCAAAACTAGTTTTTGCATGTACTAAGCAAAATGCTCCAACGGGCAACGACTAGTATTTGAAGACCGGAGGGATTCAGAACACGGATGCCCATTCTATAAGCAATGGTCAGTCAAACGCAATTCATGTTGGCGTGGTCAAGAACAACACCTAGCTACGAGGTGACATGTCGTTATAGATGTACAAATCAAGCACTACAGACGACTCCGCATGGGTGGTGTCGTCATGTCGACTTCGTGTCATCGTGTGTGCTACCATGGAAACAGCCTCTAACGACCAAACAAAATATAAAAACCAAGTCCAAATTTAGCCATTTCATACCGCGTTGACTTGAGCTTTTCCATTCTATCGGCATCCCATCTTCATCTTGTATTTGGTAAGAAGTAGTACATATACTTGTCGCTAAATGTAACCCGTAAAATCAAAGATGAAGTAAACTGTGCATCATCGTAAAAAAAACAAATAACACCTACATGATCAAGATTACAAATTTTGTTTTGGATCACATCTTGATGACGGCGAAATCCAAAACTTCAAAGAGATTTTGGAATTTCATTCAAAATTCGGCCAAAATGGGAAAACCAAATTTCAAATCCGATATTTTGGTGACCGGCAAAACTAAAGTTTCGGTCCTTTTCAACCCTTGTGAAATGGTCACCCGAAATGACCGAAATTTATATATGTATTTTTTTGCAAAATTTTTCACATGTAATCATCAAAAAAGATTATAATTTTCTACAAAAAATTTGATGCTAAATCTGGTCTTATAAACATGAAAACCGGTCGAATTTGTGATCAACTGAGTTAAAAAAAAAACCGAAATCATTGTAGCAATTTAAAAGTTTTATTTTATTTTATCTCATCGAGATTCTAAATCTCAACCCCAATCGAAAGGCCAGATTTTAGCTACTAAGAATTCCCAAATCTCGACCACATTTTAAACCCTGCACGCGACAACCAGAAAGGAAAGAAAAATGCCCCGGCAAAAACGGCTAATAACCACAGCCACAGGCCGTACGCCCGCAACACAACACAGTGGTCGAACGCTGCAGGCAAGATCCTCCCCCCGCACATGCTCGTCCCAGACTCCCAGTCCACGCCACACTGCCGTGACGGACCAGCCGGGCCGGAGCGACGACCACGACTTCCGCTAGGAAGCTTTCTCCTATTTTAGCCCCTTGTATTTTCACTGTTGGCTAACTTCTAAATAAAATTACAAATTTAATCTCCTTACCGACTACAAAAGAATCGATAGATGACACATGTTACAGGCCATAGCAGATCATCGGCACCACAGCTCCCCTTCTGTAACATCCAAAAAATTCAAAAATAGGAAAATGAAAATTTTGAAATTTAAAAATGGAATTGAATAAAAATTTCAATTAGAATCAAATTTTTGATTGAAAATAATATCTTATCCTCATTATTCCTGCAATTTAATCTTACGAAAAGTATAAGTTGTAATATTAAAATTTTTCTTCCAAAATAAACCAACTATAAAAATAAATTTGAAGTGTGATCTTTAATTTGGATATTCATTTCCTGATTTTTCTAAAATTTATTTGTTTTTGCTTTAAAAGAAAATTCATATAAATTGAAATGGTCAAAGTAAAATATCAACAAAATATCTGCAAAATAATATCAAAATAATGGAACACTCTAGAACCTTAATCATGACATTAGAGATAATCTGAACATTTAAAATAAAAAGAAAAGTTATGATAATCATAGGATAATAAATCTGATCTAGATCTTGTTAGATTTTTATGACAAATTCTCTCTACCAGAGGAAGATTTGTAGCACCACATAAGACTCCCGTTCAAACACTGCTCTTGCCGCCCTCATCGGTTATAAAACTACTAAGTGCCATCTAAAGTGGCATAAAAACTCAGCACTTCACCCCATTACCTTGGCTGCTAAAGAACTGCCTTCGTCTTCTTCAAAACCGGTGAAGTCCAGTCAGAAAGGAAAGAGCACAATCAACATTCCGGTGAACTACATCCAAATCAGTTCAACCCATAGCTTCTCCATAGCGCCTAGTACTCACTCCTGCCCTCAATTGAAGTTTTTCTTCTCTGATGAGCTACCGCATCAAGCACCTTCCGCCGCTGCTACCTCGCTCGGTGAGAGTCCATTTCCTTATACTCATCCTTTAGGAAAACTAGCAAAACAGAGTCTAAAGAACCAACTAATACTTATCTCGGTGAAAATAAATGACGAAACGCCCTGCGTTAGCTACTCCACCCGTCGCCCATGGCGACTACCGCAGATCCAGAAAATAAATTGTCTCTCAATACATAGAAATTAAATAGTTGTAGCATAAGCATATGAATTCAAATATTGATAAAACCAATTCTTATGCTTCCTTAGGCCATAATATCCCTGTTTATATAAAATATTTCATAAGTTGTTAAGTTTGAATTAAATTTGTAAATAATTTTGCCTTATTTATATATATACACACATACATGTAACTAGTGTGTAAAAGCCAAAATTGAATGTTAATATAAAAGGAATCAATCCTCAAAGGTGCTATAGGTCTAGAATAACTAATTTTGCAAAGATATCTATATACAACTTAGACTTAAACCAAGTTCTCAATTAGTGTTTGTTTTCTTCATATAAAATATATATATATATATTCAATAAGTATTAATATGCTAATACAAGTAAAACTAGTTCACAAATGCTTATTGTAACTTTTCAACATGCTTTGCATCGAATCCTGTTGAAAGTCTAACCATGCATAATATAAACCCTAAAATTTGTAATATAAATATACGAACTTAAGTAATAAGAAAATAATAATCAAAATATTTGTATCACCGAACCTTCTTAAAAATCACGAATATATAACCAATAACTTAACATAACAGGTCTAATATATTCAAAACTAACTCTTATGCAAAGTTAATTAAGGAATAACTACTATTCACATATATATCATACAATAAAGTGACTAATGTTTAATCTTATTAATCCAAATAATTTTAGCATCCTAAATTCAAAATTATAAATATAAAAGTACATAAATTTAGCATCTTGAATACATAAAATAAAGAAAAGTAATTCATAAAATAAGAAGTTGTATTATTGCCTCTAACGTTATAAGATCAACTAGAATTCGAGCATGTGAAATAAGAACCCAATCTTAAATCATACATGCTTTCTATAGTTTGTTTTTATTTGGTTTTTCATCCAATTTCTATTTGCCCTTATTGAAAACTTGTTATTTATTATTTGTTATATTTCGTTGAACGACGTGTAGAACTCAACGTCACTAGCTACTTCTATCATCGAGAACACCAACTACGGCTTCAACTTCGTTGAAGACAACAACGAGCAAGGCAAGCACCCCATTTGATCATGTTGATTCCAATGTTTTATTTTTTATTTATTTTTATCAAATGTTTTGAGCATGAACGTAGTTTTAGTAAATTGCTATATTGTGGTACTAGTAGATATACCTGCTATCTTATGAAATTCCCTTAGTGTTGACATGTGAATCTTGACAACCCTAGAATTAAGGTTAGATAATATATGATATCAATTTGAGTATATGCGATAGTTAATAATCATACTTAGCCATGCTTTAGACTTGAGATAATCAATTGGAAAAATTGATCAGATGAAATTTGAAAATATTGTGACATGATGATGGTTATTGGTATTTTGGTTAAAAATAAAAATAAAACTATGGTTTTAATGCGAGTAATTACTGGCAATAGTCAGAGGTGCATGGATTTGCACGTAGTATAGAGGGAGACTATTTCCCATACAGGATTAAGGAGCGAACTATGGGTTATTTTCAAACCAAGACAACCGTACAACCACAAGTGCTGGTATGGGACAGTTTTAAACCAATTAAGTTATTTAGTTTAACTTTACACATTAGAAGGCTGGAGTAGTACGAGTTTCTTCAGTGACTAGTTGCTCGGAGGGGCGCCCACACCGAGGTGTTGGGAATCACGTTTGCTGATACAATGGTGTACACAATACTATAGATATGCTTAATCATTTATTGTACAGTGATTGTACAAACATTTACACCATAGTACGGGTTTAACATCATTGGACTGGTGCAAAGTTAACATAGGTAATGTAAAGATTTTTGTCATGAACATTCGGGCTACATCGCCAAAGGTGCATAAAACATATGGCAAAAAAAAAGGTCATGACTTGTGGGTAAAGCTGTACACCTCTGCAGAGTGTAAAACTAATCGATTAGCCTCGCTCGCGGTTATGGACACTTAGTAAAGTCATTACATAGTTAGATGTTTTTATTTTCGTAAAACTCGGATTCTACCGGGTGGCGGTAGAAATTGGTTCATAGATGTGATCATGATATCCAGATTCGTAAAATTTACTTATTCATACTTACATTCTGTTATTTTACATATTAAATTTGTTTTACTTAAATTTTGTTTGCAATCTACTATTTTGTATTTACGTTTCAAATTGGCTTTATGTAAATCAATTATAGAAACCTTTCATTTGAAATGGTCTGCGTATATATTATAAGTTTTGCAAAAGTCTTGCGGAGTACAAAAATACTCACTCTTACTTATTCGTTGTTTTTAGGTGAAGTTAGCGTATTTCCAGACGACATTAATAATAAGTTTTTGTAGGGATTATATCTTGTCAGTTGTCTGAGAGTTGGATGGGCATATTACAAGACTTTTGATTCTTTTTGCTGCATTACTCTGTATTGTAAGATCTTATTGTGTAAATTACAATTATTATATGTAATAAAGAGTATAGATGTGATATCAATTATTGTAAATATGCGTATTAGACACTGATCATGTGACTAGTACTGTATACACATGATATTTTTATTTTTGTATTTATGTAAAAATAGGGATCGTTAAATCCTACTAAGCTCGATTATAGCAATAGTTGCCTACCAAACTTAGGTACCACGTGGTACTCTGTCTACCGAGCGCAGGTACCATGGTATCCTGTCTTGTCGCGATACTCTAGCTCGACACCAAGCTCCTACCACGAGTCGTTTATCTACGGCAGTATATGAAAGATAACACATATGTCATATGTCGTCGATTACACTATTGAATAGGATGCTATCTCTACAAATTTACTCGCACTAATCAGGTTTGAAAAGAAATGTGTCAGGGTTTTTTTTTTAAAAAAAAAAAAGCCAAGGATTCTTCCCCAAGCGAGCCGCTCGACGTCAGCCTGATCCCACTGCCAACTTGATACCAATCATGTTCCCTACACGCAACCGCGGTAGCCTTTCGTCTCTTCACCCCGCGCACCGGCCGCGATAAAATCCCAATCATTTCCGTGCCGTTTCGGCCGGTGCAAAGCCGAATCCCCCAGCATTTTTTTCCCGTCGCTATTCGCGACGTTCTGCTGGTAGGTGTGCTGGTCTCTCTCATCTCCTCCAGTCGAGTCCACTTCGCCGCCACCTCTCCCCCAACTCGCTCTCTAACTCTCTCCTCCTCCGAGCAGAACATTGCTTCGCTCGCTGGATCTGATCGGGCGACGGTGGCCTCCTCCCGTCGGTGCCGGCGGCTTCGGTCCGATCGAGGGCGTCCGGTGCGGGGGAGGTTGGGGGCGCGTGACGAGGCCGCCCGCGCGCGTCGTCGCATGGTGTGATCGGGAGCGATGCGGCGAGCTCCCGTGCGCGGCGGGGGTGGGGTCCTGCCGCTGGTGCTGGTCGTGGCCGCCTCATTGGTGGCGCCGCGGCTCGCGCGCGCGGCCACCGACGCCGCCGACGGTTCGTTCGTGCTTGACTTGGCTCTGTAACCTCTGTTCAGTAATCGCTTTAGTACGTCGAGCACCGCGTCGGCTTCTTCGCTGCTCGCAGTGTTCGTGTGGTGTGCCGCGGGCGTGCGTGCGTCAGTCGGTGGTTTCGGTTTCGTCGAGAATTTTGTCTGTGGGAGCGGGAAGCAGGGGATGGGGTTGGTGTTTTTTGATACAACAGCGAGGCCGTGATTTGCGTTGTTTTCGCGAGCTTTAGTTTGCAATTGACGGTGCGTGGTGAAATTATGTCGGTGGCGGCGCTCGCGTGTTGAGACATGGGGGGCCTCTGATATTGTGTCTTGGCCTCTGGTTCGACCCTGCGGGCTAGTTCTGCAGCAGTGTTCTGGAGCTCATGCGATTGTTAGGTTTTTGTCGTGAAATCAGCAATGTCTTACGCCAATTGGTGCTCGGCGGCTGTGACATGTATAATTCGGATATAAAGTTGATGTTTTTAGTTGATTTATAGCAATCGAGCTGTCCCTTTCGGCAGGGATAACGAAAGGAACTTTTAAGGCCTTATAGTAATGTGGTGCCCTGTGCTCTGTGTCTTATTATTGTCCTCGATAGCAATTGGAGAAAGAGATGAGTTGTTTGCATGCTGGATCGGTGGAAGTTGATAGCATGCAGGAGAAAGCAATGGTAGATTGGCTATTTAAGTAGTAGCAGAATGGGTGCTTCACTCTTAGTTGCATTAATTAATTGTCATACTGGTGAATCTGCAAATAGTGGACAGCTGGACATAATAAAGGGCTCGATGGGTAGGATAGGATTGTAGGAAGAGAATGATGGATGTAACACACAACTTGATTCACGTTGTTATGGACTCATTAGTAGATTTAGTATAAATGTGGGACTATGGTTTTAATGTTGTGGAATTCATTGTGTATTTTACATGCGCCTTCTTTTTCTTAAATATTTTCTTCAGTTCATATGCCCTGCAATGTATAGTTGACAGCATGGGAATTTGCTAAGGTTCCACTTGATGCTAATAGCTTCTTTGTTTTTCTTTTATCATGCATAGTTTCTGCTATAAATGGATTGTACGTTGCATTGGGATCTCCACCAATTCCTGGATGGACTGCAAATGGTGGAGACCCCTGTGGTGGCTGGCAGGGTATTGGATGTACTGGCTCAAGTATAACCTCAATGTACGTCAGGTTCTTCATTGAACTTTCTTTCGTCTGGTAGATTCCTTTGTTTTACACTCTTATCATTTCATCATTTGTAGAACCATGATTGCTGCAAACTTGGGAGGACAGCTGGGCAGCTTAGGGAACTTCACTTCAATCACCAAAATGTAATGGTGCTAACACTGTACATTTGTTCTTTCTTGTTTGAGGTTCATCATGTTATCTTTTTGCTTAGTCACTATAGTGTTTCGATCAAAATTAGAAAAATTTAGTTTTTTTGTGCTTGTTTAATTTATGCTCTCTTCAGATCCAAGTTGAGTCTCTGACTGATTTGCTTTTATTTTTTGCTGTAGAAATTTTAGTAACAATAATATTGGTGGAACTATACCAGAAGACCTACCTGTTACATTGCAGCAGTTGTACGTGTGACTGCTTGTTTGTGCAATCCCTTCAGTCTTTGTGATTATTCATTTGATGGAATAATCTTTTTTGCTTGTTGCTACAGTTTCCTTTCCGCTAATCAGCTCACTGGAAGCATCCCGAGTTCATTGTCAAAACTTAAAAATTTAACAGCCATGTAAAATTATTCCTTTCTTTTCTCAGCATGTCTATATTCATGCTAGTTTGTTTTGTAAAGCACATTTGCTAATATCCTTATTTTACCAGGTCACTCAATGGCAACCATCTAGATGGAGATCTGCCAGATGTTTTTGGTTCACTCTTTGAACTTGTAAATTTGTAAGATGCATCCTAGTTTCATATATTTGTGTGTGTGTCGATCAAGATGATGTCTTGATTGATTGATGATAGCATCTGAGCCTGTTTTACAGGGATATTTTTTCGAACAACTTGACTGGCGTGTTACCACCTTCAATGAAAAGCCTATCATCTTTGACCACATTGTAAGTATACATTTTTTCTTATCTTATATTCTGTTTCTATTTCCCCAACTTATTTTCCCCCCCTCGTCTGCTATCTGATAGGCACATGCAAGACAATCAACTCTCTGGGACTCTTAACGTCTTGCAGGATCTCCCACTGAAAGACTTGTAATATCTCGATATCTTCTCCCTCATCCCATGCTTATTCAGTTATCTTAACGTATTGGATTGAAGGCATGACAGATCTATAACTGTCTGCTCGTTTAGCGAATTTGGCTTCTCTGTAGATTTTTTTCTAAGGTCTATGGTATTGCAATATGATATTAATTATGATCCCTGCACTTAAATTTGTATGGAATCTTTTAAAAAGTACTCATGGAGCATACAGATCTGCAGTTGTTGGGAATGTATACACCTCAGTTTGTACCACTGATTTCATAAAGGTGTTACATTCCAAATGTGCTCCAGGAAGATACTTTGGTTGGTGGGCTGGTGTGGGTGTGTGTGGTGGGGTGTTTTGTGTTGGGGTGGGGGGTCGCTCCTCTGGTAGCATGTTGCACTTTTGCACTTCACACATCCGCATTCCATCTATTTCTGGAGGCAATGGTATCCCAGTGCAGTTTCTTCTTTTGAGACGCCAATGCATGTTTCTTCTTTACCGCAATTTTGCACCCAGGCACTTCATGAGCAATAAGGAAGCCTTCCCAAGTTACTTCCACACAATGCAGCTGCTATGCTCTTGATCTAACAGCTCTTGTGGTGAAAATATTACTTCAGATCATCAACTGTTCGCACCTCTTTCTTATAAATTCCTTACTCTGAACAGGAATATAGAGAACAATTTGTTTTCTGGACCGGTGCCTGCAAAGTTACAGAACATACCAAATTTCAAGTGAGAAACCTTCTTCTTTTTTGTATTCACCTTTCTCATAATGCCAGCCTGGTTGAGATAGCCATTACATTGTTTACCTTGACGTTATTTCACTATTAAAGAACAAGATAATTAACTGGATCAATTTTGTATGACTTGTTAAGTGACTAACAATATTCCAGTGCAGAAATGATGGGAATCCATTTAATACCAGTATAGCCCCCACTGCATCACCGCCTTCAACATCAACAGGACCAGCGCCAACTCCACCATCAGGACCAAAACTAGCACCAACAGATCCAAATCCGACACCAGCAATGTCACCTCCGTCATCCCCTTCAAGAGCCCCTCCACCGTCTAAAACGCCCTCAAACTCTTCTGATGGATCAACTGCTCGAGACAGCACTTCAACATCTAGGAAACATAATTCGTCAATCCTCAAGATTGTTGGATTTGTTATTCTCGGAATAGTGCTGTTCATAACTGTAGTCCTGCTGGTAATATTTTGTTTGTCTAAGTACCAAGAGAGACAGTCAAGATATCATAATAACAGAAGTCAGCTGGCAAGGGTGCATCATAGGGTTGAGCCCAGTATCAAGCCATCTTCAGTGCAACCAAGGGATGATGTTAACGAAGGTTAACTTCTGTGCATATACCAGTCGTATAGGGTTTTTTTGTATTCTTATAAGATATTTTATTTGATAGGTCCAGGTGAGGCCCTTGATAGGAGGGGACGCGAATTAACTTTGGCAGCAGCAGGTATGAGGTCCTTGGAGAAAAGGGCAGTATAATTTTTACATACTGTTCATCAAGTTAAAATGTTTAAAAACTGTGTGCAATTGATTGCAGCTCTCCCTAACAAGCCTCCTGAAAACCAAAAGGATCACATAATTAATTTGGATCGAACAGATTCAGATCTTTTTGAAGTTGATCCACCACGCCCTCCTCCTCCACCGCCACTGCTCCCTGTTGAAAAAGTTGTTGTAAATCCTATTGTTCCTCCAGAAAAGAGATATGGCCCTCCACCAAGGATAAGTATCACTACTTCTGCCACACCCTTCACTGTTGCATCTCTTCAGCAATATACAAATAATTTCAGAGAGGAGAACGTGATAAGAGAGAGTAGATTAGGAAAGGTATACCTAGCGGAGCTTCCTGAAGGCAAGGTACGAAGCATTTACTTGTATGATTGGACAATGCAACTCACTATTCAGTGTGCAGTTGAAACATAAAGCTTGTTTTTATCCTATTCTGTGTAGTTATTGGAAGTTATGAAGATTGACAATGCTAACAGAAGAATATCAGTAGATGACCTTCTAGAGCTGGTTAGACGTATCTCAAAGATCAAGCATCTTAACACCCTTGAGTTAGCTGGATATTGCGCTGAATATGGACAGACGTTACTTGTGTACAATCACTTTAGTATAAACACACTAGATGATGCACTTCATGGTGGAGAGGACAATGACAATGCGCTATCATGGAATGCTCGCCTCCAGGTTGCTCTTGATTCAGGAAAAGCCTTAGAGTAAGTGAATTTATTGTTCTTCATAATTCATATCTGGTGTTTTTTTTTTCAAATTATGTGGACCTTTATACTTCCAAATTACTTCTTCCTGCAGGTATCTCCATGAAAGCTTCAAACCTCCAATTATGCATAAGAATTTTGAACCAGCTAACATGCTCCTTGACAATAAATTCTCAGTGTGTGTTGCTGAATGTGGACTGGCAGAACTGAGGCCATCAAGTTCAGTCACTCAGGTAAGCTATAATATGTGATGTAGATGTTGCATGATCTTAGGACAACAAACAGCGAGAGGAGGCTGCCAGGGTCTTCTCTCTCTTTTTTTCATCATGACCAATGTATTTTAAGTGCTGATGGTGCTATGACTAATTCAGCTCAAAGTTAGAACAGCGTGTAAAGCCTTCGGTGCTAACAATAAGTTGTCAGGCACAACATGCACTAGCTCATTGTAAGATAATTTTGTGTCGACAAGTCAGGGATGTTGACAATCATCTCAATTAGCTAATGTGGTTGCATATTGCATGATATGGCATTTCTGTCTTCCTGTATTTTTTTTCAAGAGGTGGATATTAATCATTTAGTTGGTCTATTAATATTAGTAAATCAATGTGCTTTATTTTAAGGTTTGGAAGTGATGTTACTGAATGCGGATGGTGAATAAGCATGCTGACATATGCATCCATGGTCTGAAAAAGCAGGATTCTGGTAATGGGGATACTAGGTCAACTTTCCTAGTAACTCCTTGGCCTGGTAGTTCAACATAATGACAACCTATTCATGGCTAACCTTTGACTCAACGTTTTAGAAAATGTTGGACATCCCATTGGTTGCTCTCAACGTTTTAATTTTACCTTTAACTATTAATTACTTTACTTTTTTTGTTCAAAACATGAATTACTTTGCTGTTAAGTGACGCTTAATGTTTTCCCAATTTGATCGCCACTGAGCTGATTTAGCTACTTTAATTTAGCCGGGCAGTGACAAATGCATCTTGATATGCTGATGGAAATAACTGCTGACAACAACTGGTATATTTTTGTTCCAGCTGTCAGGCCGGATGCATGCACTGAACTACGAAGCACCTGAATTCCAGGAATCTGGGATCATTACGGAGCGAAGTGATGTTTACAGTTTTGGAGTAGTGATGCTAGAACTTCTTGCTGGGCGTAAACCATACGACAGGTAAGATTTGAAAGTCTCATGCTTGACCAGGACCTTTCTCCATTTGTTTTAGATCTTTTTTTTTTTGGTACAAAACAAGCAACTAACTCTCTGATTCATATTCCTGTTTTATGTGAATGTATGCAGTTCACGCCCGCGTGCTGAGCGACATCTTGTTAGATGGGCCAGTTCTCAGCTTCATGACATTGAATCCCTGTCCAAGATGGTGGACCCTTCTATACGAGGGCAGTGTTCTGAGAAAGCATTGTCACGATTTGCTGACATAATCAGCCGCTGTATCCAGGTAAATTCACCGTAATTTTCCCCAGTTTATAATAAGTTGCAATTTCTAAGCATTACTATGCACTGTAGCACAAATATGATGCTTTACATTCTTTGCGCAAAGCGATTTGAATGAAGGGATCATGCGTCTGATCTGAAATTTTCCTAATGCAGCGGGAGCCAGAATTCAGGCCACCAATGTCTGAAATTGTTCAAGACCTATCTAGAATTGTAAATGCTACTGGCGAGGAATCGGAGTAACAAACAAATCAAGGACTTAGGAATCGCATGGACCAAGCTGCCCATTGAGAAAACTTTGGGAAGAGAATTCATTTGGCATAATGCAAAGCACAACATATAGCACAAATTTTGTAAGAAAAACAGCTATTAGACGTCCTTTTAGGGTGCGTTTGATTGGGTGTACGAGGGTGAACTGAACCGTCCTCTGTACAAGATTTGGTTCTGTTTTTGCGTTTGGTTGGCTGAACAGAACCATTTGGTACAGAATGAGTTGGTACAGATTATTAGAATATTCCAAAAAGATGCTACACCATCCCGTACGGGAAATTTGACCAAACCGATCGGTCCATAGCATGATCGTTCACTCGCACCATCCCTCAAACCAACCTTATCTCTTAATCCAATCTCATACCTTCAACCAAACATCATCTTGTACCATTCTGTATCATTTCATCCAAGCAACTAAACAAAATCTTGTATCATTCTATTCAAGCAACCAAACACTTTCTCTGTACTATCTCATACAGAATCATCCCATCCATCCTGTACCATCCTATCCCATTCATCCTCGTACATCCAACCAAACGCGCTGCAGCTGTAACTAGCAAAATTATGAATAGGCCATCAAAATCATTCGTGGAAAACTTTATGCTTTTCAAATGGCATTCTAGACACAATATTGAAAATTAACTGGACAGAAACCTACGACACACTCAAAGGAGCGTTGCTATAACCTGGTACAACTATATCCTTTACCGATACGTAGACCATACAGGATATAAGTAGGACAGCAAGCTGTTTAGCTAAACTAAGGAAGCACTCGAGAAAGCACGTTCTCAATCAAAATCATCTCTTGTGCTCATTACAGAATTAACCAAACTAAGTATGAAGACGAGCATTATACTTTGCCGCTAGTGCATTAGTAATATAGAATCCAATCGCGATTTCTGGGCGCGTGCTGCCGCCCTCACCAGCTTATGCCCCTACTCTCCTCAGGCGTGATGGGGAATAGGTGTCATCTATCATACCTTCCGTGGTGAGGAGGGAGTCAAATCTACAAATGCGTTTGTAGGGGGGGCTAGATTTTTTTTTTAAAAAAAGACCCGAGACGAAGGGGCTAGAAAAGCGGTGACTTCCTTTTTTTCGGCACCCATCGAAATCACCGAAATGGTTATTCTGAAAATTTCGGTGTAATTTTGGGGCGAAATGGTTGAACAAAAAATTGACCGAAATTTTACCAAATTTTGAATTTTTGAAAAAATTCAAATGAACCCCATGAAATGTAACCGGTACAAGTGTATTTTGGGACCCAACCGAATTTTCGAAACTCTGCGTGGGCGTGAACTGCATATTTTTCACATAATACAGGCATGACAGTCAGCGGGTTCTTTCCTTATTTTCTTTTTAATTTTTAGATGGAATAGAGCTTCCCTTTAACGAGGGAGATTTGAGGATAACCCCCAAGTTGAGAAGCCCTTCGTAAATATGCCCTATATGTGTCTATGACATATGGGCCCTGGGCCCATATGTCATAGACACAGAGAGGGGCATATTTACAAAACCACCTCAACTTTGGGGCATACTTACAATTACTTCCTTTAACGAAGGGTACCAGGCAAATTATCAGCAAGCAAAGTGCTTTTGAGATGGCAAGGTGTTACAAGCTGGGGCAGTAGATGGCATGTCATACACATGGAGAAGCATCTTAAGGGCAAGTATAATAATAAAGTCAGCTGTTTACTCTATCTTTCATCCGTATTATCTAGAGTAAGTACTAAAGTCACCATGTACAATAGTCATCTCTAAATATTAGCTCTAGATGCCATGCATTAACAATCTTTATTCTCTTATACATAACTAATCTACCTATACTCCTATACAATGCTTATTACTAAATAAGAGCCAACTTTCCTCTTTTCTTACTCTTCCACATAGGACAAAACTGATGTGGACATGCTAAAAGTAAGCTGAGGTGGCCTTATTGTACATGCCCCAAAATGCCTAGATTTATTTCAGAAGGGGCTCATTTGGCGGGTCGGTGATGGACATACTATAAAAATTTGGGAGGACCATGGTTACCACGTGGAATGACAAGGAGCCCTAGCTCCTATCGGAGTCAGAATCATACCTATATTAAAGATGGCAGACTTCGTGCGTTCTCAACGTTCTGAGCTAGGCCACGTCGCGCTGAGCTGTGCGCGGCCGGCTCGACTCATTTTTTTTCGTGTGCAGGTCCCTCAAAAAATACGTATTTACGTGTAGGTCCTTCCCGTGGTTTTTTTTATGAAAAGGACCTTCTGGTTCAGAAAAATTGCAAATCTTTCGTGAAAGGACCCTAAATAAACACTGAAAAAAGAATGTAGCTACGTTTAGATCATTTCAGCTATTTTTTACGAAAATAACCTATCGATTTAGCGCAATCGCGGATCCTTCGTGAGATGACCCCAGATAAATGCAAAAAATAACGTGGTTGCGTTTGTATCCTTTCAACCATTTCGCGCGTTTTCTCGACGGTTTAAAAAAAACGCCGCTGGAAAAAATAAAATTGTTTCTGCGAAAAAACAACGCACACGACGTATCACGCCGCGAAAACATTCCTAATATCCTCCAATATGTGCATGAGTTGATCCACCCAAGCACAAAACAATGGGATACAGAATTGGTCAAACATACATTTAATGAAGAGGACTTCGCCATAATCCTACCTATACCACTGAGAGATGAAATTGAAGATTTTGTGGCATGGCACTTTGATCCAAAAGATATTTTCTTGGTTAAATCAATAGTACAAGTCTTTGTCGCTAATCTAGAGTAGAACTTATGTAGGGGGGCAAGGCAGTATTATCTAAAATACAGCGTCAGAAAATGGGTTTCCATGGAAGAAGATTTGGGAACTAAAGTTATCGCATAAAGTTAATATGTTTATATGGAGGATGGCATATAACAGTTTGCCCTTACGAACGAGAATAGGTAGAAGGGCATCGAATTGTATACACATTGTCTGATGTGTAAAAGAGTTGATGAAGATGGCAGTCACCTCTCTTGTTGTGGTTGCTTTGTCACCGTTATTTTGGTTTTCTCTAGGTTTAACTACGTTGTTCTTAAGACCGTGTAAGCTCATGTCATATCTCATAAAACTCCAATCCAATCTGAAAGTTGCTCTGCGTAAGAAGGGGTATCTGATTGTAATGTATGTGCTGAGTATGGTGACTCATATCCTAATCCTTTAGGGATTGGATAGGTGTGCTTCAAGAATTATTACATGAATCTTAATAGGATTAGCATTTCTACTTCTCTTTTAAATTAGAATTCCTACTTCTCTTTGGAGGATGGCTAGTAGGACTTTAGGGCCTATTTGGTATAACTATAAATCTTATTTTTCAGCTCTGCTCTAAATTCTTTGATAATCCACTTCTATGATAATTTGAAGTTATGTTAGAAAAGCATTTGGCTAGTATATTGGCTCCAAGAACCATAAAACTAAGGATTGGTGGCAAATAGACCTTGTTATCCCTGGTTGTAACATTTCAATTATATTTTTGTATTACTCAAATAAACATGACCTATATATGTGTCGAACATCGAACAAATAGTTCCAAAATCATATGTGTATTCTATACTAGTCCAGAAAAAGCTAGTACTCACAGCAGAAATATTATCACAATATATCCAACGCATTTTACTAGTCATCAGAGTTTACAATAATTATAGCACGCAGGCCAAAAAAATTACAGTAGAAGCAGAATAAAATCAGTAGTAAAATATAATAGATTCGTTACAGGCAATCAACTGGGGATAGCGGCCTACTGGCTACTTATCTTAGTCCTCACCATCGTAGAGATACTCCTATAATACCGCAAATCTTCTTTGCTTGGATTTCCGCCAAGAATTTAATTATTTGGTCTGCGCTAATGGTTAAAAGTTGGATTTTTGGTTTTGGGAGGGGTTTTTGGGAATTTCCCCTCCCTCACCTAACCTCTCTCTCCCCCCTTTCCTTTTTATGTGTGGATATCAATTGTTTTGAGTGAGCCGGCCACCTCCCTTTTTTCGTGTGTGCCAGCCGAGCCACCCCAGTCTTGTCCCTTTCCTGGCCTTCCTCCTCCAGAGCCATGCCCAGGCGATCTGCTCCCTCCCGGCCAGCACTCCTCCAGGCGACAATGCAACAGCAGCAGCAGCGCAGCCTGCTCCTTCTTGGCGCCACTCACTAGCGACCTCCTGCACCCCCTGCTGGCCGACTTCCTCCTGGCGTCACTCCCCGGCGTCCCTCCTCCGGCCAGCCGTCGGCGACCCCTTTCTCGGGCCGATGCAGCTCTCCCCCACCCCCTCTTTGCTCCATAGAATGCCTTGAGGTAAAACCCTAGAAAATTTGGAGAGCTAATTTCTTGCATGCCAAGTGTTTGATCAAATGCCTAGCTAGATTTTCTTGAGCTTGAAGTGATGGTCTCTCTTCTCCCTAAATTGCTTTGCTAGAGAGAATGGTTGTAGTCTATTCTTTAATATGGGATGGCTGCCTGTATTGATAAGCCTTGTTGAATTACAGTTCTTGGGGATGGAATTGATAAGCATTTATGATATACGCATATGATTGTGAATTTGTTTGGTTAATAAACAACCGCATGTTAGAGTCAATATGCTGTAATCATGATTTGTCTGCTTGCAAAATAAAAATATGTATAGCTCATTGAGTGATTTCTTCCCATGCCGTGATTACGAGTATCTTACCTGTATTGAAATGACCGAATTCTTAGCGGAAAAGATGTCCTGCTGGTTAGTGGTTTTGGTTTAACCATTAGAGACATTTTTGGTTTGTAGTGATGCTAGGAGACTATTATGCTAATTAGTTCCTAGTATGAATTTGTGGATATGAGTGAATAAAAATAGAGAGTGTGTGCTATTTGCTTACTAGCCTCTTGTGCACTCGTAATTTTCTCTAGTGGTAAGGATTAATTTAGTTAGATCTGAAATGCTGATATGTTTTTAGCTTATAAGTGGACATTAGTTTTGAGGAAGTCAGTTATGCAAGAGAGTTGTTTTCTTTTGTCGCTTATTTTTGAGTGTGCAAAGTTGAGTTGGATGATTATTGTTTAATTGCAGAAAAGGTTCTGTCGGGAGTGGCCTCATCCGTATGCCACTCCATTTTTCGTCGGTAAAAGGCAAGTGCATTCCCAAAATTGTGGCTAGGAAGATTAATCAAGTGTTTGCTCTTACCGTAAGTAAGTGCCGATGCATACGCAAGAGGTAAGCCTTGCTTGGATATAGCTAGAAAGTGCTTCCTCTTATGAAAATGTTTATGATGATTAAAAGGTTAAGGGAATGAAGGTAAGCACACCGTGTTATCGAGTGTGGATGTGTGTTCATATTTGATGCTCCCCAATTTAATTGTTGCTATGTTAGTTAGATGAACTCTAATGGAGATCGAGCTTTTAGTAAGGTTGTTTTTAGTAAGTATATTGTTTGAGTGATTGGGACTAATATGAGATTGGTTCAAATGGTTAAGTCTTTTATAAAGATAGAATTTTTGTGAGCATTTAACCGCAAGTGTATTGTGTGAGCATGGCTCGGTGACTGTAGGATGTAGTTGCATGATAGAAACGTTGTTATGAGTTGCCATGCCTTATGATTGAATCTGATTATACTAGTACCGCTAGTGACTGGGGATTGTGAGAATTTGGCTATATTTATGTATGTGGTTATGACTATGTTGGTGTTGGCGATGAATGAAGTGTTGCAATTCATTCATGTAAATTGCATTGTGCATTCATGATGGACGAGGCGTCCCATGTTGATGCGGGCCTCGGTGCTCACCCGTAGTGAGCACAAAAGTCCTACCTCGTAGTCCCATTCATCGAGGTGAATGGGAGCTAGTCAGTAAGAGTAGGCCCCGCCACGGATGGTTGGGATTGAGGTGCACACTAGGGATGGCAATGGGGACCCGTTTCGATCGTGAAATTCTCTATTAGGGACGGGTATGGAAAGAAATCGTCAGGATGTAAACGAAAATTATTCCGTTGATGGCGATGGGGACGGTGTTTTTCCCGTGGGGACAGGTTGAGATCCAAATTTAGTTTAATCCAATTTAGTTATTAGATTGCAAACATATTCTCTAGCCCATCATATTCACATTTTCATAAATGGGACAACATAATCTTCAATGAATGCATGCATTCTTTTTTTCCTTGTCTATTGATATGATTTTAGAGTTAAAATGGCTATAAGCTCTTCTCTTGTGTGAAATTTTCAGGATGGGTCCTGGCAGGCCCCGATACCGAACGAGGATGGGGATGGGGATTTTCTCCCGAGGAGAAGGGACGGGACAGGAAAATTTTGATCGCGGGGACGGGACGGGAGGCACTCCCGACGGAATGGGCTGTTGCCCCCTAGTGCACACGACGGTGTGACTCAGCTATCTACGGTATACGCTATGACAATGTGCATTATGAGCATGCATGGTGCATTCATTTTATGATTCATGAGAAAGAGGATGAGAGCATAAAAGTATTGCATTGTGTGTTGAAATTTGTAAATGTTAATTGATGAGAAGGGAAATGACATGTTGAGAATTGAGTCGTGGACTCATCTTGGAACGATTATTGAGGCGTGAGTATGGTTTAGTTATGTGTTCCGAGTTGGATGTGGTATATGGGGCTAGTTACTGCTGCTTGTACTGGATGATTTCAATTTAGTATTGGTTATGTCAAATAATGAAGTAATTGTGCTCTTATGTTTGGTTTTATATGAATTCAACTCGTTTCTTTTATTTAAGAACTTCAATTAAAGAAACTTTTACTTTATGTCTTGAAGCAGTTATATTCTAGACGAATTCATTATTTTTCTTCGTGATTGCACCTTGCTGAGTCTTGGACTCACGCTTGTTTGCTTCCTGTTTTAGGTACCTTGCGGACGACTCGCTGGGTTGGGAGTAGAAGCACATGCACGACTTCGGTCGCCATCGCATTTAATTAATGCATAAAGCCTGATTGTTTTTAGTGGGGTTGTAATATGTTATTTGTCATCGCGCAGTTTATCCTTTGTTAGCGGATGTGTGATTGATATCTAAGGACCTGCTAGAATGTCTCTTCGTGATTGAATGATTGTTTTATACCGTTTTTACTTTCTGTCTGCTGAGTGGATGTCCTTCTTTCTAGGAAGGTCATGCCGAAATTTTGAACTTTTTGCCAGCTTAGTTTTAAGCAGGTTTTAGAGTTAGCGGTTGTTTTAGACAATTCTGTTGAGTTGTCGTTGAGTGTTTTAGAGTTTTGGGTAGCATCCGTGGCGCGGCTGGAGCTGGGGTGTTACAACTCCTCTAAAAAAATAGAGTAAGGGTGAGTACAAAAGTACTCCACAAGTCACACAGTAAATACAATATTAATGAAGGGTTACGAAGGATGGCATAATATGGTTAATTTGAGCATAAAGAAAATTTTCAAATACAATAAGTAATTTTTAATGCGTAATTGGTATAGTAAAAATTGATTTATAAACCAATTTTCAACACGGTCTCCAATTCGGAGTTTCATCCTAAATTTTCCCTATGTGGACTCTATCCACTTATAAACCATTTTTTTAAAACATTTTGAAACATCAAATCTAAACTGTAAAAGACTTGCTCTGCATGTCCATGACCACGGACATAGATAATCGATTAGTTTTAACTCTGCAGAGATTGTACAACTTTACTCACAAGACACGATTATCTCATTTTGCTCAAATACACACTCCCTTTGGTGTGTTGGTAGAGAAAAATCACGATAAGGCCCCTATAAAACTTCATCTCATGTAGTTATACCCGCTGAAATTTCATCGCTAGTAGTGTTAAAATCGTCCAATCTAAAAGCCCACTCTTGCACTATGTGGCAGACTAATCATCCCCACATTCCCCCAATGACATAACTAACATGAGATGTTGCTAAACGGACAACCACATCTGTCTCGCACAAGACTTATGGAACTAGGTTGCACTTTACATTCAGTAGCTCACAGACCAGTCCTTAATTAACTAGATGAGTTTTTCAGCAAACCCAAAAACCACCAGTCAACCATTCTCACCCAGTCTAAACCACATTTTCATTTTTGTTTTAAACCATATAAATTTTTATATCATTCCACGGCACACCAATGCTAAGGAATAACCTTTATCACAAAAGCATATTTGATCGGCACAAATTCTCAAAAAAACCCTAATTCAGGTCTAAGCTTGTCTAACTCGATTACTATATAGCACTAGTCAATACTATATTAATGTATCAACTAGTGAGATTTTTCTTAAGGTGATAAAGTGTATGGATCATCAAAGTCAAATAGGGTCATAACAATTAGGAGTAACTAAGCATTTAAATCTGGGATTTAAATTACACTGAAAAAAATTATGCATGCAGAAATTTAAATTAAAATATAATTTAAAATTCTAGGATCAAAATAGTCAAGGATGTGTAACTTATCTGGATCCAAGGGTAGGTGATCAAAATCGTCGACAGTGAATCATTCCAACTCTCTGAAAACTACACATGAAGAACATTCAATTTCAAAGAAAATCCAAATAAAATAAAAAAATAGTACAAATAGATAGAGTATAATTTTATATGAATTTAGAAGAAAAATGAGGTCAATCATATTTAAGATGAAGGAGATCGGACCTTTTGAATCTAAAAATTGACTTCTTGCCGGACTTGGAGAAGAAATAGATGCTGGCAGAGCTCTATTGGAAATTTTCAAAACCTGATTTTACCCAATGTAGAGGACATCGAGAGGATGTAGGGTCGAGGATGCGCCTAGAGGGGGGGTGAATAGGCGATTTACAAAATTCGATCGCTCACTAATCAATTTGCTCTAATCAACCCCTATGTCAAAACCTACACAATTATAATGCGGAAGCGATAAACTCGGTTTTGACAATTAAGGCCTAAATCAACTAGGCTCACTAGTGCACTAACTAATTTATGTCTCTAAACTAGAATTGCTATATTGAATAAACAATTTACACTAAGCAATTCTAATGCATTCAAGCAATCAATAATATGCAAAGATAAATACTTGAACGTAAAGACACAAGGGACAACCGATGTTTTTCCGTGGTGTTCGGAGACTTGCCGGCCTCCCCTAGTCCACGTTGAGGCAAGCACACACTTGGACCGGCTCCCGCTCGAGCACCCGCCTCTTTTCACTAGTCGTGGTTTTCACGCTATGCGTAGGCTCAACCCGAACCTTCACAAACTTGCGGGGCTTCTCACAACCTTGAGAGCTCCAAGACGACGCCCACGCCGCCTAGAGTCGGCAACTTCCAAGAGTAACAAGTTGCTCCTTCACTTGAACTTCACCGAGCACAACGAATGCGCTCCCGGTGATCATCAAGTGCAACACATGCACAAGGCCTCACTCAAGTGCAACACATGCACAAGAGCCTCTCAAACCCACTCCTAATTGCAACACATGCAATTAGTTCACTCTTAAGCTCAAGAATCAAATGGGAGTGTGCAACACATGCAACACCTCACCCAAAACCTCAAACACAACAACAACAACCTGCCCAAGCCCCCAAAGGGGTATTTATAACCCCACAAGAAAACTAGCTGTTTGGGGGCAAAGCAGGCAAAACCGAAAATCCGGTCCAACCGGACCTCAACCGTCCGACCGCCCTCACAGAGCAACGGTCGGATTTTGGCCGTTGCACGGCCGCGCACCAACCCGACGGTCGTCGCACGGCCGGTCGACGTCGTCCGTCCGACCGCCCACACAAAATCGGCAAAGCGTCTCTGGAAAAATCAAGCCGGCTGACACGCGGTCCGACCGCCTGGCCCGTCCGGCGAAGCGGCGGTCGCCGCCACCACACGCCAACCGCAAAAGCCGCTCATGGAAAAATCACACCGGGCGGGGGCCGGTCGCACCGCATGCCCGGTCACACCGGACCAGGGCCGGTCGCACCGCCCCCACAGACCAAACTCCGGTTTTTAGCGCAAACTCTTTTCCGACAAATCCAAAAACCATTCCTTGAGCCCACAAGTGATCAACACATGATCAAACACCCTTGCAAAACACATTTGCACCAATTCAAACCATGCTCAAGAAATTCAACCCAAATTGCGAAAACACATTTCGCAATCGACTCAAGAACTATTCGCAAATCGTATTAAGCGAATCAAACTCGAGTTTATGAGATTAATCCCCCTAGCCATGTGAAGGTCAACACGAGACCCGGTCAACTTGCCAACACCCGTTGCAAGCCCCACTCACATGCTCTCGGAATTCCGGACTCATAAACCTCAGTTTATTCGCACAACGAACTTGCAAATAACGCAATAAACACATTTCATGCTTGAGCACTACTCTTTGCAACACATGCAAAAGTCTAGCTCCAAGCAACATCAAATCAAGATGCATGAACTCTCTAATTGCAACACATGCAATTCTCTAGTTCCGTGCAACCATACCAAAACGACTTCACACCAAAACCAAACAACAACTAAACCAAATCACACGTATGAGCTCTTTACTCGCAACACATGCAAGCCTCTAGCTCCATACAAACACACAAACACAAATTCGTGCTTGAGCTCTCTCCTTTTGCAACACATGCAAAACTTAGCTCCAAGCAACATCACGGTTTTTAGAAAGATTGTTTTGCGAAACCAAAACATGAAGCTTCAACTAATGCAACACATGCAAAAATGAACTTCACGCAAAAGCCAACGCACTAGCTTATCCTATTTGCAACATATGCAAATCAAAGCATTATGCGAAAACCAAATGCAACCAAGCATAAGTTTAACCCATTCGCAACACATGCCAAATGGTTAAACCATATGCAAAAACCAAATCAAATAAGATTTGAGCTTGAGTGAACGCGGAATGAGATCACCAATACATGATGAAGCTCAAGCAAAGGGAACGACCCCTCTTAATAGCACGGCGATAAGACCTTAGACTCAAAGACTACAAAAGTCCTTAGCCTATCTAATTATACCTTCGCCGCCGCGCGCAAGCAATCCCCTTTGGGGTCTTTATGATCTTCACTTTGATATTCCCCGGGATATCCACTCGACTCCACTTCGGGATCCACTTTTGACGCCCATCAACTCATGATGCCGTCCTTGTCCCGTTCTCATCATCTCATCCATCTTTGGACCTAACTCAATCACAACTCATAAAATAGTTAGTCCAAGATGCATGGTTGTCTCAATTTTCTTTTGCACTCCATTAACACATAATGGATGCCTCTAGATCAATTGAGCACAACCTAAATCAAATTAAATGATTGTATATGTGTCTTAAGTACAATAATGCAACTCATGCTTTATTATACTAAAGAGCTATTCATTTGTCCTTAATTAATCAAGGAACACCATCAACACATGATGAAATGTTCTTTAATAATTAACAAGACAAATGAACTCAATTTAAATTATCATTTAAATTGATATGAGTATATATTAACTACACAAGTTTTCATATACTCATGTTGATGAGAAGTAATGATCCATAATTTGTAGATTGTATGGAAATGATCATTACTCTAAATCATCAACTATAGAATACACTCCACATGTATATGTGCATAAGTATGATTGACTTGGATATAATATGCACATATTCAATTTGATTGTATTGGAGCATATCCTATATTTCCACGAGTATACTTATAACTAGGCAATTCAAATATATACTCAAGGATTTAGTTTCTTTGTCTTGATCCTTATGTGTGTCAATAACGAATCGATCAATACAAAGAGACTTTCAAGTTAAACTACAAACTCCCCCTAAATATGTGCATCCATGTAATATATGGATTGATAAACATAATGCACATTTTGTGGTAAATGTAATGGGGACATTCATACTTTAACTTGACTCCAAAGTATGCAACTAATACTAGAATGAATATGCAAACATACCTCGGGTTTTCCATTTTTCAATGCGATGAGACTAATCAAAGATATTCTAAATAAACAAGTTAGTCTCAATATAAGATTGTCATTAATAACAATATCGCATTAATGGATAATCTCAATATTGGATTTGTCATGAACACAAGATTAGATTTGTCATTAACACCAAAACCATAATTAATGAAGGTTGAACTTACAATCTCCCCCTTTTTGGTGATTAATGACAAATCCAAGCTTAATAGGCACATTTGGATTAAAACTATCATGTTGAGAGAATTTAAACCATTTGAATACATATGCATATTAATTCTCCCCCTTAATCATATTAAGCTCACTTTTTAAACCAAATGATATTAAGCTTCCTAATTCTCCCCCTTTTGGCATTAAACACCAAAAATGGATAAACCATCTTAAAAGAATATTTTAATTAATTCTCCCCCTTTTGGCATACATTTTTCCCTCTTTTTTTTAAATATTCTCCCCTTTTTGGCATTTAATTATCTCTTTTTAAGCTCCTAATTCTCCCCCATAAAATTATCTCTTTTCAATGAAGGTCATACAAGAATTGAAATAAACACTTATGACCTTGGGAAAAGTGACATACACTCTTTCAAATCATTGCCAAGGATTTGAACATGAAAACTTGTTTTATTTTAAACATGGTCTTAAAAGAAGAAGAAAAAACTCGAAAAGAGACCATATTTGGGTTTGTGGATACCACTTATAAAAATACCACTTGTAAAGATAGGCATGAAAAACGAAGTAAGGGTATCACACGGTTTATTTGAAACACATTCAAATAACTCACTCCTCATTTTATTAGGCTTTGCAATTTTTCAACATGATTCTCTTAAGGAATCCAATACTTTGCCTAATAGGGTAAAACGAGGAACCCAAAAGAAATAGATACCACTTGAGAAGTTAGATACCACTTTAAATCTATCTCAAGGGATTGGCATGAAGATCCACAAGAAATGAGCATTTCCAAATTTTCATGAAAAACAATGCTCAACAAGAGATTTTCCTCTTTTATGTATTTCAATCCATAAAGAATCTCACATAGAGAATTCTTAAGTGGTTGAACTTACAATTTTAGCTTGAGAGGAAAAATCTTAATCAAGAATGTGGGTATCGCAATAATGCTACAAAGAGGTAATGAAGTACCACTTGTAGGAAATAATTGAAATCAATGATACCACTTAAAAAGGAATCCAAATAATCAAGGATATCACATGAGAAAAGAAGAATAAGATCCATGATACCACTTGAGGAAAAGATAAACTCAAAGATACCACTTGTAAGCATATGAAATGAATAAAAACTCGATTGATACCACTTAGGATCAAATCACAAAGATTGATACCACTTGAAAGAATTATCGATAATATTGATGGGTATCAGAGCAATATTCTCAGAGCAATATACTCACGGGTATCAAAAGAAGAAAAGATCAATAAAGTTATGAAGATTCAGTATCAGAGCAAAACAAGAACATGATATCACTTGGAAGCAATTAAGTGCCCAAAACTTGCAATAGATAAACTCCCCAAGATATTCAATAAATGAATCATGGAGTTATTTGCATTTGAATTGCACAAGTTTTGTCTTTTCGAAAGATCAGGTGAATATCACTCTTTAGTTCATTTAAAGTGCTCATAACTGATACTACTTGAAAACGCCTTCAAGTAAATTGAGAAACTTTTAAACTTTTGCACAAATGAACTTTGGGATAATAAAAATCTTTTCCAAAAAGAATTTTTGAAAAATCACATTCCAATAAAAAGATATCCCAAAAACAAGCTTGAGAAAATTCTGAAAATTCAGAGCCAACCCTGCCATGGCCGGTCCGACCGCCCCTAGCCCGGTCCAACCGGCCGTCCGGTCCAACCGCAGGGGGGGGGGTCGGTCCAACCGGCCCTGACAGGCTGACAACTCTAGACTTTTTGCAAATTTTGTCAAAAATGATTCAAATGAAGTCCAATTGATTTGAAATTTTGAGGAAATGATCTTTGGACTAATTAGAAGGTTTTGCAAAAAGAATTTTCTCAAAAACAATTTTATTTTGAAAGATATGGCAATTTGCGCTTTGAGGCATAAAAGGAAATTGATTTTCACGAAAAGCCTCAAAATGCAATTTAATTTGGATTTCATGCAATTTTAATTTTCATGGCTTAGATTGGTGTATCAAGAATGTGTATAGCCAAGATTTATGATGAAATCCAACTCGAATGCCAACATTTGAGCTTTATGCCTTAAATAGGTCATTTTGGGTCAAATCAAATCCTTTTTGAGCCAAATTCGATTTCAACATAGAATTTTCATTTTGAAAACTTGTAAAACCTTTGGAATACTTAATAGGATACTTTTACAAAGCTTTTCATAAATTTGGGCCTTTTAAATATGAATTTTGGCTTTTGACCTAAGTAGTCCAAATTAAGAAGCAAAGTCAAATCCAATTAACACAAAACTTCAAATAAAGCAAGGGGTAAGATATATGGATTTGAATTTTGTGTATGAATCTAAAATAACATTTTGAATCACAATTCTACACAAGAATTGATCCAAATGGAGAAACTCAGTAAGTGCAATAATACGACCATTATGGGTCAAGTATAGTTTTTCGGCGAGTTTCAAAATCAAATATCTTTTGATAAGTTGGTCTTTTGAAAATCTTTTGAACACAAAAATTGTTAAGAATGACCAACTCTAAGATTTTCGTTTTGGAAATACTTTCAAAATCCTTTTACTTTTAATTCTATGAAAAATATAAGTTTAAATCAAAATCAAGATACTAGTAACTAGATTTTGGAGTTAAAACTCATTTTCTTTTCAAAATAGATTTTTGTGAAGCAAAAACCTTTGAAAAACATTTAAATAACATTTGTATACATTTTTCAACTAGTTTTTCACAAGATTAGTAATAGTATACAAAATTTTGACTTTTGGCTAAATGGTTGATTTTGAAAATATATATATATATATGCACTTATATTAATATGGGCACATGTAAGGATGTGATACACATGAATATGAATTAACACTCCTCCTAAATGTGCCACTTCTAAACTTGCTCAAGATTTGCAATAAGAGAATAGATAAGAGGCGAGAGCAAGTGTCCATACCGAGCAATCTAAATTGATTCTAGCATGAATATTACAATATAACCTACACAAGGCTATAAAACATAATAGTAATCAATTTAAATGCTTGTTACCGAGATGGCATTGGCTTATGATGGACATGATTGTCTTCATGCTTGACACCACTTGTAGACGAATGTAATCTTTCTCCTCTTGATGTGCAAGCGTCCAATCTATCTCTTTATTGCCTAAAAATCTTTTAGACGATTTTTGGTACCCAATCCTTGTTGGGTCCGACAATGTTAGTCACAATAGATTTAGGAACCCAAATGGTCCTAATTTTAGCATTCTTAATTTGACTAACATGACTAGCAACGGTTTTGCGATAATTATTCCTCCTAAGCAACGTATTTGGATTTGAGTGAGAGGACTTAGGAGGGCAATGATATTTTGCAAAACCATTTCTAGTTTGATCTCTTCTAAGCATATGATAATTAAAATTATGCATCGGCTTAGAGGATCTAGCAAATCTAGTAAATGTTTTGCTATTATTTTTCCTAAGCATATGATCATCATGATTTTTCTTATTCTTAGGAAATCTAGCATTTTGAGCAAACACATTTCTAGAATTATTCTTCCTATGCAAATGAATATCATTTTTAGCAGGCATAGGGGACTTGGCAAACACATTGCCATTCTTGTCCTTCCTAAGCAAATAATTTTCATTAATGAGAATAGGCTTAGGAGTTATACCTTTGGGACAATCCTTACCGAAATGTCCCTTTTCCCGGCAATTGAAGCATGTCACGCTATTTGGCCCTCTCTTGACCGATTTGACTTGCTCCTTGCCGGCTTGCCTCATGGTTGATGCTTGTGGCTTGATCTCCACATTATTAGGGCACACGGAGGCGAGGTGGCCCTTCTTGTTGCAAGCGAAGCACTTGATGGTCTTCGAGTGTCTTGTGTTGTGCCTCGTCTTGCTATTCTCCTTCTTGGAGTTGTAGCCGAGTCCTCGCTTATCTTGATGCGCCCTTGGCTTGCTCAAGATCTCGTCGAGGAGGGCTTTACCCTTTACGCACCTCTTCAAGTTATTTTCCAATTTAATGACTTGGGCCTTGAGCTCATTGTTTTCCTCTACAAGGTTAGTCTCAACATGCATAGAGGAAGTACTAGCAATTGAGTTTGAGCTACAAGGTAAATCATCACTAGAAGTGGATATGCATTTAATTGATGAATTGTTTGTGATAGAATTTGAGAGAGGCAATTCATCTTCTAAATTGCATTGAATAGACATATCCATACTAGCTTTAGTGAATTCCTTGAGAAGGACTTTTTCATGATTTTCTTTTAGAACATCATATTCATTTTGAAGTGACTCATGTTCTAACTTTAAAATCTTATATTTTGTTTTCTCCTTCCCAAGGTAATTATTGAGCTCCTCTAACATATCCATTAAATCATCATAAGAGGGCTCTTCGTCATCACATACCTCATCTTTACCTTTTGCCATGAAGCAACGAATTTTTGATGGGAGTGAAAATTCGTCGTCGCTTAAGGCGGAAGTTGAGGTTGATGGAGATGCCGGTTCTTCACTTGATGTTGGCGATGAAGAATCATTAACCGACTTATCTCCCTCAATGCAATCCTCATTTGATGTGGACACTTCATATAATTCTTGAATCTTGGTCCACATTGCATGAGCGCTCGAGAGGTTGCATATGAGATTAAATATTTCTACGCTCACAACACTAAATAAAACGTTAGTTGCTTGAGCGTCGAGATGTAGGCATTTCTCCTCTCCTTTAGTTGGAGCAATTTCATTTAGTGGAGAAGAAATACCGACATCTACGATCCACCATATTTGTGGGCTCATGGATTTAAAATGATCGATCATAACTAATTTCCATTGAGCATAATTTGATTCATTTAGCATGAGTGGATCGTGTGAGTGCACTAATCCGCTAGACGCCATCCTTTTTACTCTCTAGACGGTTAAGCCTAAAAATGAGAGTGACCGTGGCTCTGATACCACTTGTAGGATTGAGGATGCGCCTAGAGGGGGGGTGAATAGGCGATTTACAAAATTCGATCGCTCACTAATCAATTTACTCTAATCAACCCCTATGTCAAAACCTACACAATTATAATGCGGAAGCGATAAACTCGGTTTTGACAATTAAGGCCTAAATCAACTAGGCTCACTAGTGCACTAACTAATTTATGTCTCTAAACTAGAATTGCTATATTGAATAAACAATTTACACTAAGCAATTCTAATGCATTCAAGCAATCAATAATATGCAAAGATAAATACTTGAACGTAAAGACACAAGGGACAACCGATGTTTTTCCGTGGTGTTCGGAGACTTGCCGGTCTCCCCTAGTCCACGTTGAGGCAAGCCCACACTTGGACCGGCTCCCGGTCGAGCACCCGCCTCTTTCCACTAGTCGTGGTTTTTCACGCTTGCGCGTAGGCTCAACCCGAACCTTCACAAACTTGCCGGGGCTTCTCACAACCTTGAGAGCTCCCACGCATGACGCCTACGCCGTCTAGGAGTCGGCAACCTCCAGGAGTAACAAGCTGCTCCTTCACTTGAACTTCACCGAGCACAACGAATGCGCTCCCGGTGATCACCAAGTGCAACACATGCACAAGGCTTCACTCAAGTGCAACACATGCACAAGAGCCTCTCAAACCCACTCCTAATTGCAACACATGCAATTAGTTCACTCTTAAGCTCAAGAATCAAATGGGAGTGTGCAACACATGCAACACCTCACCCAAAACCTCAAACACAGCAACAACAACCTGCCCAAGCCCCCCAAAGGGGGTATTTATAGCCCCCCACAAGAAAACTAGCCGTTTGGGGGCAAAACAGGGCAAAACCCGAAAATCCCGGTCCAACCGGACCTCAACCGGTCCGACCGGCCCTCACAGAGCAACGGTCGGATTTTTGACCGTTGCACGGCCGGTCGCACCGCAACCCGGCCGGTCGCACCGCGACCTTGGTCGCAGACCGCCCGTCGGCCGTCCGACCGCCCACACAAAATCGCAAAAAGCATCTCTGGAAAAATCAAGCCGGCTAACACGCGGTCCGAACCCTTTGGTCCGACCGGGCGAAGGCCGGTCCGACCGGGCGCGGGCCGCCACCGCCCACACGCCAACCGCAAAAGCCGCCTTTGGAAAAATCACACGGGCGGGGCGGTCGCACCGCATGCCCGGTCACCGGACCAGGCGGTCGCCGCCGCCCTACAGACCAAACTCCGGTTTTTAGCGCAAACTCTTTTCCGACAAATCCAAAAACCATTCCTTGAGCCCACAAGTGATCAACACATGATCAAACACCCTTGCAAAACACATTTGCACCAATTCAAACCATGCTCAAGAAATTCAAACCAAATTGCGAAAACACATTTCGCAATCGACTCAAAAACTATTCGCAAATCGTATTAAGCGAATCAAACTCGAGTTTATGAGATTAATCCCCCTAGCCATGTGAAGGTCAACACAAGACCCGGTCAACTTGCCAACACCCGTTGCAAGCCCCACTCACATGCTCTCGGAATTCCGGACTCATAAACCTCAGTTTATTCGCACAACGAACTTGCAAATAACGCAATAAACACATTTCATGCTTGAGCACTACTCTTTGCAACACATGCAAAAGTCTAGCTCCAAGCAACATCAAATCAAGATGCATGAACTCTCTAATTGCAACACATGCAATTCTCTAGTTCCGTGCAACCATACCAAAACGACTACACACCAAAATCAAACATCAACTAAACCAAATCACACGTATGAGCTCTTTACTCGCAACACATGCAAGCCTCTAGCTCCATACAAACACACAAACACAAATTCGTGCTTGAGCTCTCTCCTTTTGCAACACATGCAAAACTTAGCTCCAAGCAACATCACGGTTTTAAGAAAGATTGTTTTGCGAAACCAAAACATGAAGCTTCAACTAATGCAACATATGCAAAAATGAACTTCACGCAAAAGCCAACGCACTAGCTTATCCTATTTGCAACATATGCAAATCAAAGCATTATGCGAAAACTAAATGCAACCAAGCATAAGTTTAACCCATTCGCAACACATGCCAAATGGTTAAACCATATGCAAAAACCAAATCAAATAAGATTTGAGCTTGAGTGAACGCGGAATGAGATCACCAACACATGATGAAGCTCAAGCAAAGGGAACGACCCCTCTTAATAGCACGGCGATAAGACCTTAGACTCAAAGACTACAAAAGTCCTTAGCCTATCTAATTATACCTTCGCCGCCGCGCGCAAGCAATCCCCTTTGGGGTCTTTATGATCTTCACTTTGATATTCCCCCGGGATATCCACTCGACTCCACTTCGGGATCCACTTTTGACGCCCATCAACTCATGATGTCGTCCTTGTCCCGTTCTCATCATCTCATCCATCTTTGGACCTAACTCAATCACAACTCATAAAATAGTTAGTCCAAGATGCATGGTTGTCTCAATTTTCTTTTGCACTCCATTAACACATAATGGATGCCTCTAGATCAATTGAGCACAACCTAAATCAAATTAAATGATTGTATATGTGTCTTAAGTACAATAATGCAACTCATGCTTTATTATACTAAAGAGCTATTCATTTGTCCTTAATTAATCAAGGAACACCATCAACACATGATGAAATGTTCTTTAATAATTAACAAGACAAATGAACTCAATTTAAATTATCATTTAAATTGATATGAGTATATATTAACTACACAAGTTTTCATATACTCATGTTGATGAGAAGTAATGATCCATAATTTGTAGATTGTATGGAAATGATCATTACTCTAAATCATCAACTATAGAATACACTCCACATGTATATGTGCATAAGTATGATTGACTTGGATATAATATGCACATATTCAATTTGATTGTATTGGAGCATATCCTATATTTCCACAGTATACTTATAACTAGGCAATTCAAATATATACTTAAGGATTTAGTTTCTTTGTCTTGATCCTTATGTGTGTCAATAACGAATCGATCAATACAAAGAGACTTTCAAGTTAAACTACAAACTCCCCCTAAATATGTGCATCCATGTAATATATGGATTGAGAAACATAATGCACATTTTGTGGTAAATGTAATGGGGACATTCATACTTTAACTTGACTCCAAAGTATGCAACTAATACTAGAATGAATATGCAAACATACCTCGGGTTTTCCATTTTTCAATGCGATGAGACTAATCAAAGATATTCTAAATAAACAAGTTAGTCTCAATATAAGATTGTCATTAATAACAATATCGCATTAATGGATAATCTCAATATTGGATTTGTCATGAACACAAGATTAGATTTGTCATTAACACCAAAATCATAATTAATGAAGGTTGAACTTACAGAGGAAGCTCTAGTAAAAAATTGAGATAGAATGGAAGTCAGGAGTGCCCGGGAGAGCTCGTCAAAAGTTCGTCGAAGTTCTGAAAAAACAGCTTGTGCAGAAAAATCCGTGGATGGATTGGACCAACTCAAAGCTAAGGATGTAAATAATGAGGATGGGCATTTGGGGTTCAATTTATAGGGAAAATGGACTAGCGGATCGTCAGGAAACGCTCGCCAGATTTATGGCTAGAATAGTAACAGTCAAGGAATTTAATTAATTCAAAGCAATTTGGATTAAATGCGATCGAGTTCCTTTGGTTATTCTTGTCGGGGATTACTATAGCTGATGGGTGGGAAGGAGAAGCAGATCAGATAAACAGTTACCGAAAATATTAATTCAAAAAACAATAAATTTTCCACTGAAAATTTAGATTAAATTCAAAAAAATAGCAATTAAATCATAATAAATTCGAAAATTGTTATAGACAACTGTTTCAGCAAATAAAGCATTAATAAATATTTTTAATAATATTATATTGTTATTTTGGTACAGTAATTAATTTTATAATGCTAAAATTATTTTTAACCGAAAAAGTTCAAAATTTTGGGAAAAATTCATGTAAATTTCCAAAGACATTTTGAACTTAATAAAATTATTTACAACTTAAATTTGGTTTTTATTTTTATATATAAATTACTTTTAATTTCTAACAATAGGAAAAGACTTTTAAAAATTCACGAAATTCACGAAAAATCCCAAAAACTCAAAATGAATATTAGAAAATTCCGTAGAATCAAATTATTGTCTGAAAATTCACAGAAAGCCAACAAAATAATATTTTAAAATTTTAATAAGGAATCTTTTATTTTTATAAGAAAAAATCTGGGATGTTACAATATGTGGACAAGCACAAGCATGATTCGAGACAGCCATGGGCTAGCGTTTGCGGCAGCAGTGGCATGGCTCTCTGTTGGTAATCAGTCGGAAGAGAAGCAGAACCAATCTAGAAATCGAGCAACGTGGTAGCAGTTGTGGACGAAGATTGCGAACTTACCAGTTAGCCGGGTTAAGCGACTCATGGTGATAATGTGTTGTGTATCTTTAACAGATCAGGGATTATAATCACACACACAAGCAACATATGCACTGTAGCGTGGAGATCGATGCAGTCCTGTCAACCTTTCTTCATTATCATTAATATTTGCATATATATAGATGTGTGCAGGGTTAACAAAACAGAACCGCGAAAACCATTCGAAAAACCGCTCAAAAACCATAAAAAATTGAAGAGTTGAAAAATCAAAAAAATTGAAAAAAAACCGCTCGATTTTCTCGAAAAACCGCTCGGTTTTCACGAAAAACCAATCCGATCAATTGAATGTTCTTCGAAGGTTTTTCACGAAAAACCACTCACATAAACTTTTTCAAAATTTTTAAATTTTTATTTTTAAAAAATTAGAACGGTTTACTGAGAGGTTTTTAATCTCGAACCGACGCGGTAAGGCCAAAAACCACTATTTTTAAGCGGTTTTCGACGGTTTTATAAACCAAGATGTGTGTACAAATAGCTTGTCCCCTAGCACAATCTGTCCCTGGCCTATATTAATAGGGGGAGCATGTTTCCTATGTTCACTAAGGGTAGTTCTAATGGTTCGCAGATGCGATGTCTAAGCAGTATATTGTGTCATATAGTTAAAAAGATGATTTAGATGATCATTAAAAGAAGAAGGAGAAGAAAGTGATGTTTCATGCAAGAGATTGCTTTTTGTATTTGACCAAGAAGAATAGATATAAAAAATTTGCCATTGGAAGCCCGAGCGATTTTCTCGCAACACATTTTTGCATGTATAGAACATGCATACAAGTTAATTAATATCTTTGAATTACTAAAACATACACACTATCTATTGAAGATTTGCTATGAACATCATATAATAAATACTTTTTCTCTCCTCTCTAATCCTCTAGATATTGCTATAGACAGTATCTACTAGGACTGCCCTAACCAATATGGGATTCAATGGGTCAGTTTAAAGGTATGCGCGATAGTTCGTCTCTAACTTTGTTATTAATGACTCGAACTTCTCTAATTATTCATATGTAAAATCATTATTCTAACTACTTTGTATTATTTTTATCATAATTTTCATCCCACACTCCTTTATCTATGTTTATTTGCGTGCCTAGGTTATCTCTTATGTAAAAGATAGCATATTATCTTTCTTTACGTCAGCTCTTCTCCCACTAGGCGATGTGACATGTAAGGGACAGTTGAGGTGGTTGCTATTGGAGATGTACTATGTAAGTGTCCACGTATATTAATTGTTCCACAACACCTTTTTCCTTTCTTTTTTTTTAAAAAAAAAGTCGGATGCAAGCCAGGAATTGTCTGCATTTCTGTATTTCTTCACTGAATCTCAGCCAGTTGCTAAGTAGCAGCGTAGTCAATAATTATTATTTATCTCCTTACAATGCTTTTTCTTAAAAATTTTATAGATATCCAGGAGCAAATTTTATTTTAGAAACAAAGGGTGTTAACCACCTCAGGAGCAAATTTTATGAGTCCTTTTAGTTTTCCCTGCGTTTGTTCACTGCCTATTGTTTTTTATACTTCAACAGTATCCGTGCTCGAACAAATTGAGCTGTAGGATCAAAACTGAACGATGTAAAATATAAAACTAAAGGATGTATTTTTCTTTGAAAAAATCGCTTGCAAAGCAAGTGAATTGTTATTTTACTACTTGATTATATTTCCTTTGGAACTACTTCCTCCATCTAAGTTTACGTATTTATTCTTAATATGTAGACTGAGAAAACATTAAAAATAACTAGATTACTTTTAATTATCATTACTAAGCACTATATTCAACATATAATGATATAAATATAAAGAATATTAAGTAAGCTTTTATGAAAGGACTCTAAATAAATATAAAAAAAGAGCGTAATTACATTTAGACCATTCCAGCTATTTTTTACGAAAAGAATCTTTCGTTTTAGCGCAATCACAGACGAGCGCGGCATGTCACGCCTCGAAAACATCACTAGTGTCTCCTATGTTCACTGAGGATAGTTCTAATGGGTGACTCGAGCTCACTTAAAGATAATGGTAGAGATAACATCTCTAATTATTCATATGTAAAATCATTATTCTAACTACTTTGTATTATTTTTATCATAACTTTCATCCCACACTCCTTTATCTATGTATGTAAGAGATAGCATATTATCTTTCTTTGAGGTGGTTGCTATTGGCCTATTGCAGATGTACTATGTAAGTGGGGTAAGTGTCCACATATATTAATTGTTCCACAACACTATAACACCTTTTTTTTCCTTTCTTTTTTTTTTTAAAAAAAAAGTCAGATGCAAGCCAGGAATTGTCTGCATTTCTGTATTTCTTCACTGAATCTCGGCCAGTTGCTAAGTAGCAGCGTAGTCAATAATTATTATTTATCTCCTTACAATGCTTTTTCTTAAAAATGTTATAGATATCCAGGAGCAAATATTATTTTAGAAACAAAGGGTGTTACCACCTCAGGAGCAAATTTTATGAGTCCTTTTAGTTTTCCCTGCGTTTACTCACTGCCTATTGTTTTTTATACTTCAACGATATCCGTGCTCGAACAAATTGAGCTGTAGGATCAAAACTGAACGATGTAAAATATAAAACTAAAGGATGTATTTTTCTTTGAAAAAATCGCTTGCAAAGCAAGTGAATCGTTATTTTACTACTTGATTATATTTCCTTTGGAACTACTTCCTCCATCTAAGTTTACGTATTTATTCTTAATATGTAGACTGAGAAAATATTAAAAATAACTAGATTACTTCTAATTACACTATATTTAACATATAAATATAAGGAATATAGAGTAAAATAACTAGATTACTTTGCTTTACATGAAACTGACATATTCGATAGAAACTGGTTCAGGACGGTGACCGGTCCTTGCATGTCCAGCCACAAGGAGCGCCAAGCCGCCAAGTGCCGTGTGGGCACGTAGTGCTGATAACTTCGACGTCGGTTTTAGAGCTGGAGTGGTTCGCCATGCCACGTGGTTGGTCACAAGTTGCATGTTGTTTTATTATGAGGTTGATGGATGCTTGAGAATGGGCACGCCACAATTGACCTTCTATTATTTCCCCTTGATTCCCTTTTCTTCACTCGTAGAATTAGGATTGTTTAGGTCCCATTTTTTTCTGCGGTTCTGCTTGTTTGATCAAAAAGCAACTACCTGGGGTTGGTGGATTAAGATGTGTTGTTGTATGGCTTATGGATCATCTAATGGTATGATCAGCTGATCACCACATGCACTCATCTCGTTCTGTTTGTGGTTCCTGTTGATGTGAATAGATGATCGAGTAGGACTTGTGCATCATCAGTCCACCTAAGAATTGAAAGATACTGAGGAATAGGATTCAGTACCTGCAGTAGAAGTGGCGTGTCCGCACGCATTCTCGAGGAATGCGATCTGGCGTCGCATTATGACAACTTTGATTGATCAGTTGGGTAGCATTCTTGACAACTGTTTCAAGTTACAATAGATCTGGAGGTTATAGGTTAAAATAAAGTGAAGTTTACCTTACCACTTTTAATATATCTAAATCTTCAGCTCTATAAATTTCTAGAGCTAAAAAATATCTTACTTTATCAACTTTATAGATTTTAATTGAGCTGCAGCTATAGGTTACATCATCAGCTAGCTATTCTATATATGCGGCTAACGCCGCACGCACTTACTTCCCAGGAAGCTTCTCATTCTTTGCGATGAGCGCTTGTGTTCCCCCTGACCAATTTCTTGTGGTCAGTTTGTCATCCCCGATCGACAAGGGCTTGGCAAATTGCAAATGCCGCTTTTACAGCCACGGAACTTTGAAACTTCGGCACTTATAGCTCGCACGTCACCACGTGGTCCACGTCAGACAACATAGAGAAATTACCCAAACACATGTTAAAGAAATATCTGGTTTGTAGGCGAATGCCGAAACTGCCCCTGCGAGATTTAGATCTTGTTTGGGATAGTTTTAAATCCTAGCTCTAGCTCAGATCTGTAACTTATAGGCTAAAATAAAGTAAATTTAGTTTATGTTTTTAGTCTAAAATATAAACATGATGATCAACCTAAACATTTTTAATATATCTACAGCTCCAGCTCCATAAATTTCTAGAGTTAGTCAAAGCAGAGGAATATATTTTATCTAGTTAAATAGCTAATTAGATCGAAAAAACAAAAGAATCATATTGGATTTAGTATACAGTAGAAAAATCATATTGGATTTAGTATAAAAAAACTCTTTTACTTACCGGAAAACAGCTTACCTATTTAACCCCACACAAGATAAGAGGAAGAATTCACCGTTTTTCAGTCAGACACGTACACGTACCAATGTGTCCGGACCTGTCACCGGCACCAGAGACACGACCGCGCAGCGCACGAAACGACGTGGCGCGAGACGCACGGCCCGCGCGTACCGACCGGTCGAGGGATCCTACGCGCCCAACTCGTGGCCGGCGACGCGCCGCTGTCGCGGTCATTCCTTCCTCCTTTTTCGCCCCCGCGCGCTGCTGCCTCGGCCGCACATTCGAGGGGCGCTTCGGTCGTTTCCCCGCGACAAAACTGATCCGCCGACGACGCGCTGCCACGTCGCGGCTGGTGCTCTGCTTCTGCCAAACTAGCGTGCTGTTTCACTTGGTGGTTGGTACAGGACTGTAATTTTGCCCCCAAAAATACGTCCAAGTCTCCAAGATGCGCGGGCAACAATAGCATGTTGAGTAGTACTGTGCTCCAATAGTAGGTTCCAGAGGAACCTGAAAAGCCAGGGATGACGCGTGGGGGCGTCGAACTGATGAGATGGTATCGAATAAACAAACCGTATAACCGTGTTACGAGGACCAACCGTGCGCGCAGCACTAGAGAAACTCTGTCGGTACGTAAGAACGACGCAGCGCGCGCGCGCCACGAATGATCAAAGCGCTCCTGATCATGGTTTTAGAAATCGTCTGTCGTTACGGTAGAGAAGAGAATATGCTTCCAAATGAACTACGTATTTTAGTTTTTATTTTATAAAAAATATAAATTTTAAGATAATTTATATCATAAAACTATATATTTTAAAATTAACTATTTTTTAACGAATCTAACAGTGTAGATCTATACGACAACCTCACACACGAGTGAGACGAGAAATAAGAGTGTATGAGTGCTATATGGGTCTACATGTCAGAGCCATTAAAAAATAATAAATTTTAAAATATATAGTTTTATAACATAAATTCTCTTAAAAACTGTAGTTTTCTGATATACAATAAACTCATAGTTTTATGAAATTTTCTTTTTTAATATGTGATAGTCAGAGATCCTAACGGCGATTAGCACGTCGATGTGATCCACATAAATATTGTTGCCTACAAAGAACGGTGTGGACTTGACTGGACCGATCGAGCGTGGGCAAGACACGTCCGCCGTGCCTAACTCGGAAACCATTTCTTTGGTCCCGAGCGTGGCACGGTGTCACCTCTCCTCCAAACGCTTGGATATTTCAGTGTGTTCCTTTACCACGACGTAACCAAATATAGTTATCTGCGATACCGCACCAAAGCGTGGTTAGTCGGTGATAAGAATCCTTTATATATATCGACGGTATGATTGAAATCAGGACATACTAATCACTGAGTAATGGCGCATAAATGTCGCTATATACAAAACAGGGCATACCTGACTATATTAAATTATCCTTAATAAGTAGAGTTAATGTATATCGTAATTATCAGATTGAGAATTGCTCTGATACTTCCTTTGTGTACCCTTGGTTAGGAATAATATGTTAGTGCCAAACCGAGTATCGGCCACCCTTGATTAGAAGAGCAAAAAATAAGACAGGTTAACCCTATCCTCTGACTACTACTAAATCCACTGCAATTGACTATGTATAGTAGTAAAAAGGGAACGTGCGACGTTATCTCTTGACATGACCACACGTATCCAAACTCTGTCATTGATAATAACTGATGACCATATGTGGAATTCACAAACCAATGAGGCGCCTCCCTGCGGTCTACAACTGTCACCCCTTGGTGTTTTACATAGAGTGGTGCCAGGAGATGGAGAAGACTGAAGCATACAAAGCACAAGATAACTGCACATTTTTTTTGTAGCCAAAGCCTTGTGCACTCTATTATAATCTCTAGCAATACAAGTACACGATAAGTAGGGTTATTATTTTCTCTAGAGAAGGCTTGAACCTATCTAAAACACCATTTCTCTTCATGTGTGATCTCGAGTGTCGTGTCCTCGCATTTACTTCGTAAGATCGTCTTTGGTAATTCATTGACAATTGGCACTAACCATGGGGAACCACAGTGAAGTTCTAGCTAGTTCCCATCGGCCCTCATGTGTTCATAACAAATGAGTGGAATAAGGAGAACTGGTTCAACCTCACAGATTATGTAGGGATCAACATGGATGCTTGCTTAGATGAACTAGAGTAGAGTGTCTTCTAATCAGAGGGGAATATCTATTCTGCGTTGCCAGCCCTAGAAGTCATTTCTTCGGCCAAGCGAAGGCGTTACGCCACTAGAATTGCTACATCTAGATAGTGAACTATAACCCTCAAATAGCAAGTGTCGTAGCGACCAAAACCAACATTCACCCCTAAGGGCTCCACCCGCTCTAAGGTCATCGTCTCTGAGCACTCAGAAGCGTGGTTCGATGACAGACCTTCTGTGCAAAGTCCTAGAACACACTTCTCTCAATCTTCGCTATCACGTTGTAACTGCAACCCTGCGGTTATCAGCACCAGCACTAAATGTGGAGTCGATAGTGCTCCACATTTGACCAAACCTGTAGAGAATTTGCCTATCTAGCAGGGGTTGCTCTGAGTAGTGAGGCACCACCTTTCAACAACTCCTTGAGTTCTAGGAACTCAGACCACAATAATCCCTAAGGTGTCTTCATCATCCGATCCGTGATGATCTCAATAACTCGTTGCATGAAGGCTCTCAAAATACTATCCACACTCCACCCCCTTCGAGGACCGATTAGAATGGCCAGGAAACCTCTAACCACAATGGAGACCTCAATATTGACGAGCTTCACGATGTCCTAGAGTTGGTCATACTCCACCTAGGGACATACCATCAGTTACGGATGTAGATGATCCTGAAACTACGAGAAAAAGAAGGATCGAGGCTCAATCTAGACTGCCCAATTAGGTACAATACCATTTGGTAACTATTTGAGACTTGCAACACATAAATGCGGCATGTAATGAAGTCATTCACCACATACCACCCCAATTAACCCTCTCTCCTTTAGCTGATTGATAGCCTAGATCCAGGAAGCAATCGAGCCATGACCACTTGGAGCTGAATCCCGTGACTTGTTCTTCTCCGTGACATTCCCCGCAAAGAATAATCGATCGTCAAGGTTATGATCATGTAGAACCACCTTTTCTTCCACTATGCCCAAGAAGATTTGGTGTACATGGTGATTTATTCATGTGCCTTTTTGTTGTGAAGGGACAAAGAACAACTTTCTATGACTGACTCAACTTGCTTGGTCATGTTGTAGCAGTACTTGAAGAGCTCCAGATTTGCATGGATATATCCCTAAGTACGCTCTGCTAAGGTATACAAATACGCTCAGCATCATGATGGATTCTGGAGCAATGTTCACCAACTGCACCTCAAAGTTGCTCGAGCACCTCAACCAAGAATTGAATGGATGTGTAGGTAATAAAAGGCCACACTTGTAGTAGACCTGGAAAACAATGATTTCTCCATCTTCACCCGAAGGATGATGGTGGTTAGTTGTGCTCTTCCACATCACCAAGCTCTTGTCCGGCATCTTTCCCTTTGCCACCAAGATAGCTTGAGGGAGATAAAGCGATTGGAGAAAAAGAAATCCCTAACCCTTACCCTGGTTCCTATTTATCTCCACTTGCACACAAGAAGAAATTGAGGGAAGACCAATGGTTGGTATTTTCTTGGGAACCACTCCCAATGGGCAAAATTGGGACGATCGCTCGCCTTTTTTTTTCTGTTCGCATGATAACAAATCTAATAAAATTTTCAACTCAGGCCAAAATAACTCCTTTGATTAAGTCCGACTTTGGTGAAGAGATATACTAGTCGGTAGGTTTTTCTCCGACCAACATTTACAAGCCTTTCTCAAGTAAACCATATTTACTCGAAGTTGAACTTAATGTCTACAATAATTGTTGGATAGATAATTGCTCTGATACTTCCTTCAAGTATCGTTGGTAGGGAAGAATATACTCAGGCCAAGCCGAGTATAGACGTACCACCAGGGGCAGAGCCAGCCTAGGTCCAAGCCTCTAGCTGGACCATATCTTCTTGGGCTAAACTATAATTTTACTAATTTTTTAACACACTTTTGCAAACACTTGTCATGGCAGGCCTCGGGCCCATGCACGGGTGTTCCGAGGCCTGCCTCCACCCCTACGTACCACTTTTTGGTTGGAAGGGTCTATAATTAGACATGTGAACCATATCCTTCGATTGGAAACTAAATCCACTACAATTAACTATGTGTGGTAGTCAAAAAGAGGAATGTGCACCCATATCTATCTTACATAATTGCATGTGTCCAACCTTTGTTGCTGGCAATAACTGATGACATGCCTCCTTACAGGCTATAACTGTCACCCATTCGATGCTTTATAAGAAGTGGTGCTAGGAGATGGACGAGACAAAAAACATACAGAGCGCAATCTCTAACAATACAAGAACATATGAAGTATTAGGGTTATTGTTCTATCCCGAAAAGGTCTGAACCTATCAAAAACACCCTATCTCTTTTTGCGCAATCTCAAGTGTTGTGTCCCTCGTATTTACTTTGTAATATTGGTGGTAATTGACGAGACAATACAGACAATCAATACAACAGTTTGTCAGCTAGTAACATTTTCTAACCAACAATGCAGGGAAAGGAAGGAAAGGGTTTCCATGACCATGGACAGTACATTCACATTCGTATGCAACCAAGGTTATGGACCATATGGTGTGCATCCACGCAGAGGACCAAACGTCAATAGTTCAGTTCTTGGCCCCTGCAATGTGCATGATCACAGCTCTTTCGGAACCATGGCGACCCAGTAGGCCAGAACTTATATGTAAGATCGTAATAATATAATATTGTATGAAATTTGTTTGTTGCACCACCTAGAATTTCGATCCGAACAACCTTAGTAAATTAGGTGTACGAAGGACATACATGAAGTTAGTGTGCATTTCCAACAGAACAGGCTCTACTGCTGGTAACATGTTGTCACATAGGATATGCACAATGGTATATATAAGCTGTCTGTAAGACTATGCCAGGTAGGATTTCAGATGATATAGAGGAGAGATAAATCTATTGTCTACTATTTAATAGACGGTCTTATAGACAGCTTTGCATTCTGTGTACCATTGTATAGATAGTCTGTTAATTGAATGAGAGAACATTACAGACAATTATATATATGATCTATTGTATGAGTTATTTTTAATACTATTTGTAGATGATATAAAAATGTATTATAGATAGCTGTTGTCTATACCACTATATATTTGACCACAGTAGAAATATGAAGAATTCAAAACTCCAACGGTCCAACCTAACAAGGAAAATACAACCGAAAGGCACACCAAAGCAAAGCCATCTTCCTTCCAAGACGGGTGAAAAAAAGAAAAAGTAATACAGTCCCACGTGACGATTGACGACCATGACCGGGCGCTTAAAGTCGCGCGGGACGAGGTTTTGTGGCCAGGCTTATGCGGCACAGTGGCAGCGCCACCTCTCGACGACCTTGGTCGCTGCTCGGGTTCATGGGCAGGACCATGCCCAGTGGCCCCTCTAGCATATGACCGGTTGCCACCGAAGAACAGGAAGAGAGATCGCGTGATCTGTTCGGCATCAGGAGAGACGAAGCTATCGATCAATCTATTTTGTAAATTAGGTGGTGTTTGTAAGAGCTCTCCTTCTTAATTTTCAGCTCCACTTCAAATTCGCGTAGCCAAACACCTCAGCTCCATACACTACTAAAAAAAGCACATCAATGACGGTTCGTAAATACTATTAGTGATGGTTTTCGAACTGTCATTGATATAGTGCCACTGATAATCGGAGATTATCGATGGCGATTAACCGCCATCGATAACATTATCGATGGCGGTGGCGTTCAAGCCAAGAACCGTCACTGATAATGTTATCATTAGTGTTTTTTTTTTGCTAACTGGCAGTTTAAAAACACTAATTTAGAGGGGACTTCCTAGGAGGTCACCCATCCTAATACTCCTCTTGCCTAAGAACACTCAATTTCAGAATTCTAATCGTATTCGGATTTCATTTCCCAGGAGGTCACCCATCCTATTACTACTCTCCATCAAGCACGCTTAACTTCAGAGTTCTTATGAGACCCATTACTCTAGTGGTGGTATGATAACATCTGATATATAATGTGTCCCTCCTCCTCTTAACCCTGTGAAGAACCCAAACACTGATTTTCAATTATTTCAAATTAGCAAACTATAGAGGTAATTAGTAAAATTTAAAACTTTCAAATTTATTTTTCATACTTTTGACTATTAACGATGCTTGTAATATAATGTGCTAGTACTATTCACAGAACTTGTAAAAACATCATAACTTTTGACTCGTACCTTCGATTTTGGTGTTCTTGAGCTTTCCGGAATCATCAGACGATAAGCTCTCCGATTATATTTTTTTGGGCTCTGATTCTAGTTTGCAAATAAGAAATCCGGGCACTTTTGTTAAAATGGTCATAACTTTTGACTCGTAACTCCGATCGGGGTGTTCTTTGGCTCGTTTGAAAGATAACGAAAAGTAGTACCCGAATTTTGTAAGTGCGGTAAAATCAGATGGTCGGATGCTGCTGGTTTGTGCGAGTGCGTGCGCGGCGACGGAATTCCAAAAAAACATCGTTTAGGGCCTCAAAACGGCCTCCGAAGTTTTGAATCTGTTTCGGTCGTTCTTTTCAATTATTGCAAATGGAATATTAGTTTCAATTATTTTAAATGTAATATTATTTAATTTCAATTCTTTCAAATTAGAAGGCAGGAGAGGTAATTAGCAATATTTAAATTTTTCTATTTTTTATTATTTGTGGCGGTTTCAAATTAAAACCGCCACTGATAACATTATCAGTGGCAGTTCTTGGCTAGAACCGTCACTGATACTCACATTATTAGTGGCGGTTCTAGCCAAGAACCGCCACTAATAATGTGATTATTAGTGACGGTTCTTGGTTAGAACCGCCATCGATAATGGATTATCTGTGATTGTTCAACCAAAAACCGTCACAAATAGTCTCGACATTATTTGTGACGGTTCCAAAGAAAAACCGCCACAAATAATCACTTATTTGTGACGGTTGAAAACAAAAACCGCCACAAATAGTCTTCCCACCATTTTAAACTTTAGAACCGCCACAGATAAGTGTATTTGTGACGGTTCCAAAAGAACCGTCACAAATAGAACTCCGACTCCAGAAAAAATGTGAATCTAGGGGGCTGCTCCATGGCTTTTATGGAGCTCCTCAAGGGGTATACTCCAAGAAACACCGTTTTGTACCCACTCGTGAAGTTCGTAGATAATTACCCACCTTTGCCACTGGTTACACACATGAGGAAGTTTCTAGCTAATTACTCACCTTTGCCACTAGTTCAACATCTAAGGGCATAAATGGGTATCCACACTAAAACCATCTATTCTTGAAGCTGGATCTAATTTGTAAGCCAAACACCTCCCTTCCTTACTTCAATTCTATGGTGAAACTACTCTATGGTGGAGCTGGTGGAGTGAAGCTGATTTTTTTGGAGTGGAGCTCTCCCAAATAAACCCTAGGTCATACATCATTTTGATGGTTCAATTGGCTTAGCAATTAAAGCCTAAAGGTACACAACCCATCCTATTTATAGAGTATATATACCTAATCTATTTATAGTTGACTTGAAAGATGCATTAAATGATGCTATCACCTAATTTAGTGCCATCGAGACAAACACGAGACATGTGGTAGGGTTTAGGTTGGGGCCTGCAAGGTATGCGACAAGGATGTTTAGGCTTGCGTTCAAGCGTGCGGCGAGGCGATCAGACCTGAAGCGATAGGCGAGATACACGGCCAAGGATCTTTGGCTGTCAGGACGCAACGTGATCTGTGCATGACAAGCTGACGATTAAAAAGACGCTTACCTTATACTCCCTCTGTCCCAAAATATAGGGCATATTAGAATTCAGAAAAGTCAAATTACATAAATTTTGACCAAGAATTAGCCAAATTATGTGCATGTTTAATTTACAAAAGATGTATCAATTGATTCATATTTTACTTATCTTTCAATTATTGTTGGTTTCATAACAATTCATAATATATTATAACAGAAATTAATGGTCAAAGTTTACTTCAAAAGATTTTTTTGAATTCTAATATGCCCTATATTTTGGGACGGAGGGAGTATCTGTGTAGATCGGGTGTTTTCTATGCAAATATGACGGTGTTTGTCCGACTGTTATAATTAGGCACGTCCAGCCCAGGATAAAAAAAATCATGGCTCCACCTCTGTACGGGCAGTGTGTGAGCGCTTCACACACGCTGATGGCTACAGACGGTGCGAACTAAACGAGTGGCAGGGCCTCCACGTCCATTAAAAAAAACGTCCCGTTCGATACTCCGTGTCCACGAGAATCGCACGTGTAGCTTGTAAGAGAAAGAAAAATCGGAATTAAGTTAGTACTCGTAGACGGTCGTAGTACAAACAGTCTGGCCTCTTTAAATAGGCGCCAAACCGTACGCGCAGCGTGTGACACTAGAAGTCTAGAGCTCGGGTCGATTGGTGGCGATCGCGCGCAGTTCTCAGCAGCGGCTAAGCGGAGGGCCACGAGCAAGCGTTCGTGCGAGGAGAAGGAATGGGTGCCGACGGCAGGAGGCGGGGCGGTGCGGCGTGCGAGCTCTGCGGCGCGCCCGCGGCCGTGCACTGCGAGGCTGACGCGGCGTTCCTTTGCGCGGCGTGCGACGCCAGGGTGCACGGCGCCAACTTCCTCGCGTCCCGGCACCGCCGCAGGCGCGTCGCGGGGGCGGCCGCAGCGGCGGTGGTGCAGGAGGAGGGCTGCGAGTCCGGGGCGTCGTCGGCGTCGAGTTCTTGCGTGTCCACGGCCGACTCCGCGTCGACGTCGGTGGCCCCAGCGTCGCGGAGGCGGAGGCGGCCGCAGAGGCGCGCGCGTGCCGAGGCGGTTCTCGAGGGTGGGCCAAGCGGATGGGTCTCGGTGCTGGGGCGGCCCGCCGGAGCGCCGCGGCGGCCGGGCGCGCGGTCCAGGCCTGCTGCCGGGACGTCGCCGCCGCGCGCGTCCCGCTGCGTGTCGCGATGGCGGCCGCGCTGTGGTGGGAGGTGGCGGCCGACGGCGCCGGCCAGGCCGACACGCTTCGGCGTCTGGAGGCGTGCGCGCACGTGCCGGCCAGGCTCGTCATGGCGGTGGCGTCGTCGATGGGGGGCGCGCACTCCAGGAGGCGGGCTGCGGTGGACGCCGAGGAGGGCTGGGACGAATGCTCGTGGGCCGGTCCCAAGCCCAACCCAGCCCATTCGTGATTCCCTTCTCTTCTCCTCGGGTGAACCACATATCTAAGACATGACAAATGGACCGTGTTTATTTGTTTTTCCTGTGTTAGGTAAAGCTAAATCTTGTGGTTAGATTGGCTATGATGTGATCCAAATGGATGGGACTAGGGGAGCATAAAGTGAGGTTTTCCTTGACTATAATTCATCGGTGATTTGATTAGAATTGTGAACAAATTGTGGCTCGCACCACATGTTGATGATGTTCATGATGGGGCAACGTTTGGACTCTGTACCTGCAAAAAACAAAAAAAAAAAATTGTCTGGACTGTGGCTCATGTGGAAGTTACCAACAGCTTAGAGCCTTAGATTAATTGTTCCGTCATATAGTACTATGAATTTGTTATCATGCGAGACATTTCCTGTTTACTTGTACACTCGAGACAGTTGATGCCGTTTTTTTAGCATTATGGAGATCTCGTGATACAGATGTGTTGGGATGGGTAAATTGGGTACGGCAAATTTGAGCACCAATCCAAATGTGCAGAACTGGAAGCGAGGGTTGTGTTCTGGCCTCTAGGTGTCTCCTCTTCCCAGGGCCGTTCCTCATATTTTGGGGGCTCTAGTGCAAATTAAGAAATGGGGTCCTTTAATTTCGGCAATATAAAAATATTTTATCTATTAATTGCAAAGGCATATGTTAAGTATATAATCAAAACATTTCTTCAGTTGCAAAGATGATGCATATATGATATATAATCAAAATAAGCGATCTGGTTGTTCCCGTATGTATATTCTTATTGTTCCAGCATGTCTAGAATTGTAGAACTTAAGCTTGCTTTCCAGATTGGAAAGTTGGGCAGTTGGGCTAAAGCTTAGAAGAGCGGCATCGTAATAAAAGAAGAATGAAAAATAAAAACAGAGTGCACCAATATTTTCTCACTTCATCGGCAGCCGCGGGTCATGGATTGACGCCGTGTCACCGTCTCGGCGGTCTCGCCTGGACGGATGCCGCCGGCACGAGAGGGAGAGAGGGAGGGAGGGCACTCGGCGACGACGGCAAGGAACACGAAGAGTCTGTCAAAGACTTGAAGAGGCACAAGGCGGCCTTGATGCTAATGCTATGAAGTCTGAGTCTCCTAGTCAGAATAGAATAAATCCAATGTAAGGGCTTAATGGGTCAAGGCGTGAGCACTGAGCGTGAGCGTCGACACCAGACGTAAGCGTCGAGGTCTGGTGTGAGCGTCGAGGCGTTGAGTCGATCGGCCGAAGCCTGAGCCTAAAGGCGAAAGGCTGTTTGCTTTGTTGACTCCCGCTCACACGAGCCGCCGGTGCCTCGTTTCTTGGAACAACAGAAGATGAGGAGATGAAGAGCCTATGCTCATATATATGCTGATTACTTACATGAGCCGGGGCCCCTCTCCATCGTGGGCCCTAGGCGACGGCACCTGTTGCACCACCCCAGGAACGGCCCTGCCTCTTCCTTGCCACGACACTGTTTGTAGCTATGCCTCCTGGCAGGCGGCCTGGCCATGCCAGCGCGAACTGGAGTCTGTGCGTCGCCGCTAGTGGCGGGAGTTGGGCCACGGCATGAGCCCAACAAGCTTCAGGCTGAGACGTGATTTCCGACGAGACCTAGGATGCACCATGCTGCTATCATGTTGTTGAGATTCGACGTCATCGCCATCTTTTTCTACTTTGATTGTTGTCATCTTCTTCCTTAAGACGACCGGTAGAGCTGACGGTGCGGTGCTACAAAGCCGTATCCAACAGCCGCGTGACCAAAGGGGCTGTTGGATTTGGTACTAAGGCAGCGGGAGACGGTGAGAAGGGGATGGTGTGGGACAGCGGAGGAGGAAGCGAGGATGGAAGAGGGCGAGAGGAGATGACATATGTACGGAGAGATGGGGACTACACTGGATAGGTTATGGGAGGAGACGGAGTGGAGAAGTAGTATTTGATGATGGGTTAGGCCGCTAGGATAAAATGGTTAATAGATGGATTAAGTTGTAGATAGATCGTCTGCTTGTCGGGTTAGCCCAGACACAACCCTGTCGATCATGTCATGCCGTACCAGTACCACCCATCATGCCAATTTTTCAGGCCCAGCACGACCTATCATTTGTGCCGAATCGGCCCAATCCAAAAATATCTGTATCGTATCGTGCTCGGCGGCCGTGCTTACGGCCATCCAAAAAAAAGTACAGCCCATTGCCTAGGTCTAGTCATCACCATCACGGTAGATACTGCCATCATGGTAGATGGAGTTTGTTTTGGAGAATACAGATGTACATGGAATTTGTGGCGAGCATTTTTTCCCCCGAATATGTTGGGAGTTTGGCGAAGTGATAGATTTGGTAGATATAGCTTAGTGTTGATTTGTTTGAAGGACTTTTCTTATATATTTTGGCAGTTTTAACGTTAAGACTCCTGTATGTTAGTAGGCTCTTTTTAGTAGGATACAGGAGTAGAGCCGCAAATTAAGTGATGAGGTAAAAGTTAAAGGCCTAAACATCTATTACAAGGACACGTACAGTGATGTGATATCGGTTGTATATAGGCTTTGACAAATAAGATTATTGCTGACATAGGATAGAGAAAATGGAGAGATTATAATTGTCTTTTTGTGAAGAGACGGTCATATAAACAATATAAAATACTATTATATGAGTTATTGTCTATAATAAATATTTTTTTATATCTGTTTGCACTAAAATTTGGTGAGTGCAGTTTTAATTAGCAATCCGAGAGCTGCGAAGTTTGGATAGCGCACGGTGGAGACATTTGGAAATAGATGAGTTTGTTTAAGAAACCTAAGCGACACGGATTCTGTTAACATTGTATTGTAATAGGATTCAGATTGGCCGAAGGGTATAAAAGATGAGCCCAGACTAGCTAGGAAAAAACACACCTCAGCCAAAAATCATCTGTTTTTGTTTTCCAGTCGATTAGTTCCTAGTTCTGTAGCTTTACCCTGTAATCCGATATTGATAAATAAAGTTGCGTATTGCCGATTTTGATCTTTGTTGATTGCTTTAGGCTCTATTCGCTTTGATTTTGTTGTGCATCGCCTCTTCAGAGTTGATCTGCCTTTACCTTTCGATTAGCCTTGATCGGTTGATCTCTGTTCCGTCCTGATCGGCTTTTGGCTGATCGGAGTTACACCAATCATTGTTTGAGGTCGCCGTTGAGCGAGTTCACGATTTTTCCTTACCGATTGCAGGGTCAAATCGATTGGCACATTTTGAACCAGGTGTTTGTCTGATGTGCTGAAGCCAGAAACTCTACTTCAAGTTTTTGGCGTCAACACACTCTTTGCACACCTAGTGGGACCGCCGGAAAGATGAGTTTGGGCAAATCTATTCCACCAGCCGATATCGATACTGAAGTCATAATCGTCCCCACATTGGACGATTTAACCCCAGAATAGCGTAAAGAGATCGAAGATCGAAAAGCTGCTCTAGAGAAGATGATGTTAGGCTGCTACCAGAAAACCCAACGAGGGGTTACCCAGAAGACGACGCTTCCAACGCTGAACCCTCTCGGTGATGCTAGCGTCTCATCCGACTCGGTAAGTCGATATATGCCGGCTCAAGCCGAAATGTCGGTTATGACTGAGCAATCCGTGCATCATGCATTGATCAATCAATTATCGGCTTTGGTTATGACGTTGATGACGATGATAGAGAATAGTGTAAAATCGATTGCTCAAGAGTTGGCTTCATCTGGGAGTTTTATAGATCCGCTCCAAGCGCTACCAACATATCCCGCCTATTCGGTTGCACAAAACGCCACAGTGAAAGTGTCGGCTCCAACACCTTCGCTAGTGCCGGCCTAGCCTACAGTGTTAACCCCAGGGAGCTCCCGTCCTGGCGGTATTACGCATTATCATGCGTACATTGATGCTGTAAAGCTGAACGTGCCGGCTAACCTACCGTCGTCAGCCCTGCTCAACGCTTTTGTTCGATTGTTCCCTTAGCCGACCGAATCTAGTAGGGGTCCTCAATTGCATGGACCGGTTCCACTAACCAACCCGGTCCCACACAGGGTTGTCACATATGCTCAGCCCTTTGTTCCTTTACCAGAGTTGCCAGTCGTAAAGGCCGATGGGCACGATCAGTTGCCTCAGTACCCACCGGCTAGATCCAATCGATAACCTGAGTTTGCACTCAGGGGGTAGGATACCAGTTACAGCCACAATTGGCACAACCCCAATGCTCCGCCGACCAATAATGTTAATTGGGCCGATCAGATCTCTGCTGTCTTGAGATCTAGTAGAAATCTAAGATTTCACAAAAATACGGCATATGTACCTAGTGAAAAAATATAGCAACTAAAAGTTACAAATTCCATCAAGTTTTCATTAAAGTTCACTTTTCATTTTTAGGAAGCTTAGCATGATTAAGCAAAATGAATTTAGACATATCTAAGCTAGCAATAATCTTCAGAAAAGTAGCAAAGTGCATATCCTGAATGACGACAGCTCATTTGCATAATAGGCAAACTCATTAAAATAGAAAATAAAGTCTATATACAATGCATGAAAAGCTTTTCAAACTCCCCCTCAACAAGTGAATCAATTTTAAGCATAATTTCTGGTTCAAGTTGAGTTATTAGTAGAATTAAGCTCAGAAAGTTTTTAAATGAACTCGATAAAAATATAGAATAAAGAAAGGAAGCCGAGAAACTACAAGCTAGGTGACTCTTAACCGTAGAAAAGATGATAAAAAACACTATAACTTAGGCTCGCTCTTATCTTCCTTGTATGACTAATATAGAAAAGCTGACCCCTAAAACCCAAACTAGGGGGTACACACAGGTCATGTTTACCTAAGAACCTAACATCTACTAGAACTATAAAACTGTGAGGGAAGTCAATCTAGAGAGAAGAAAGAACAACTAATTGTGTATAACAGCAACCTATAACATAAGATGAGAGGTCCATACAAAGCATGCTAGAAGTCTAAGTGTAGTGAATTCAGAATTCTAAGGGTAAGACCAAAAACACACAAAACATGAAAAGAAAAGAAAATGATTGAAGTAAACATATATAATACATAATATACAAAATTAGCTCCCCTTCAAGAGATGTTGTAAGGGCGCATGACTTCAAACTCTCCCCTCAAGGTTACAAATCTAGAGCTATCCAAAGATTTGATAAAGATATCGGTAATCTAGTGATCACTCTCTACAAACTGGAGCACTGTATCACCCTTCTCCACATGGTCTCTAAGAAAGTGATATCTAATGTCAATATACCTATTTCTGAAGTGCTGCATTGGGTTTATAGCAATGCAAATGGCGGAAGTGTTGCCATAGAAAAGCGGAGTACTCCAGAACCATTGATAGTGTTCCACTTTTGCAAATCTAAGGCAGTAAACATTGATCCGGTGGCTATTGTTATTTGAGATGATGTGGTGTGTGCTGTAAGATAAGAGAAATAGCTTTAACTGTTGCATTTGGTGAGGCTATCACCTGTTGGGTTGGGGCGAGGTTATGGGGCGTGGGGTGGTGGAGGCATTCGCCGGGCGTGGAAGAACAGCGTCGTCACACGAAGGACTCTCTTTCGCTATCGCGATCCACCATATAATATATAGCCTATGCCGCTCTTTGCGTTCCACTTCCACCCCGCCAGCCGTTTGCCGCTCCTGCATACGCCGTACGTTGGCTGGGGTGTTTGTTGGGGTAACTGTGCAGCCTTACCAAATATTTGTAGTGTTGATCAAATTTAGCTAGTATTTAGTTTACTACTAACCTTCAGTAAAATTTACGTCCACTAAATAGCCTCCTAGCCTGCATGGCACCTTGCCGTGCCTTCTGGAATCGAGACTACACACACTCGGATATGACTTGGAAGTTGAAACCGTCGCTGCGCTCGTTAACTAAACGTTTTAGCCCCTGCCACGTCTGACTGGATTAAAATCATCATGATTAGAAGAAAGCTTTCGATCAGGCTAGTGACAGGCACGCTTTGCAATGGTATATGACACCAGGGCGGCCGTTTCCCAGGTGGATTCCGGTCAAGCGGCTATTCATTCTGCTGCCAAGTTCTTGTTGGATCGTCAACCGTATAATAGTATCATTAGGTTCTAGACACCAATGGAACTGCACTCAGATTCTTAGAAATCTACCGGTTTAAGAAATTGCCTCCACCCTGTGACATGCAGCTGAACTGCTCAGTCTGCTCTTACCATAATTTCATCACAACTTCGGAAAATGAACTACGGGATTTCCCGAACAGCCATTGCATCTCACAGTTCTTCTTACCCAAATGCGTCTTCCCATGGGGCCATGGCAACGTCCGGCAAACCGCTACACCGTGAGCTACGGCCGTCAACCACTCCGGGGAATCGGCGATACACCACCGCCCACCCCACCGCTCCAGCTGCAGGAAGCCCAAGCCGAGGGGGGGCCAAGGCCGTACGTGCACACAGGCAAATATATACCGGCGCGCGGGCGTGCGCCTTGCCTCCCCGCGCGTTGAGGGCGAGCATTAGCGAACCGCCGAAGTAGCCGGGCCGCGACGTACGATTGATTCTTCTTTACCAACGCGCGCTGCGCCTCCCCTCCCCTCACCCCCTCCGCCTCTTCCTCCGTTTCCCCGCTAAAATTGGCACACCGCGCTAATTACCACCGTCCGAGCACGGCTGCCGAGGCTGCGGGCACGGCGCGGCGGGCATGGGGTCCGGCACCTGGCGCAAGGCCTACGGCGCGCTCAAGGACTCCACCAAGGTCGGCCTCGCCAACCTCAACAGCGAGTACAAGGTGAGCCCACCCATCCGATCCGTCCGTCGATCCTTCAGCATATCTCCCTGCTTTTGATCCGTCATGTAATCTTTCCGGTTTTTCGCCTCATTGGCTGCCGTAATGTGCATATCATATATGTTTCTTTACCCCGTAGATTGATGCATCGATGACTGTTTTCTCGATGAAGGCTCCTTTGTAATTTTTTATGTTTTTTTTTCTTCTGTTCTTTGCAGGATTTGGATATCGCCATTGTGAAGGCAACAAACCACGTGGAGTGCCCGCCCAAGGAGCGGCATCTTAGGAGTGGGTGGTTTCTGTTCTTGACAACGCGACCTCTAATTGCTTGAGATGTAAATTCTTCGCAATTTCCCATTTCAACAAACATTTCTAGGTTTATTTTTTGCTCGCTGCAGAAATACTCTTTGCGACCTCCGCAAGTCGCCCGCGAGCGGATGTCGCCTACTCCATATGTACATTGGCGAGGAGATTGTCCAAGACCAAGAACTGGATAGTGGGTCTTGTTCCTTGCTTGTTTATGTTAATGATCTTTTGTTCAATCATATACATATCCATATTTCTCTTGGTTTTCCTAATTCCCTTTTTTTTCCTTGTGAGATGAACAGCTACTGATAATTATTCATTTGCTGCATAAAAAAGGGTAAATACTAATCAATATCTTGGCTACAGGTCGCGTTGAAAACATTGATAGTGATACATAGATTACTAAGAGAAGGTGATGGAACATTCAAAGATGACTTCTTGACCTATTCATACAGAGGGAATATTTTGCAGATTCCACAATTCAAGGATGACTCAAGCCCTATAGGTTGGTTAATTGCGCATTGTTCTGAATTACAGCAATTTAGCCTCTCTGTTCTTAGTTTGACATCTGAACTGGATGCTCTCCTCCCTCCTTTTGTCAGCTTGGGATTGCTCCGCTTGGGTTCGCACGTATGCACTCTATCTGGATGAACGGGTCGAGTGCTTTAGGGTTCTAAAATACGATGTCGAAGCCGACCGTCTGATGAAACTACCCCAGGCTTCTGGCAAGGTAGTATCGGCTTTCTAAGCTGGATACAGATAGTCTTACAGCCTTGACACCATTGTGATTTACTGACTTGGTTGTCATGATTGTAATGTTGCAATGTGGACAAATTTATTCCAGGCACACAGTAGAATAAGAACCCTTCCATGCGCAGATCTTATAGATCAGTTACCTGCATTACAAAAACTACTCCTTAGACTTATTTCCTGCCAGGTTTGGTTTTTGTAAGCTCTCATATACTTCTTTGATATTGTTCTCTTCTTTCGTTCATCTTCTTCATTATTGTAGCCCGAAGGTGCGGCCTGCACAAATTACCTTGTACAATATGCATTAGCCCTTGTAAGTTACAAACTTGTTGTGACAATGATTTGTTTCTTCTTTTTCGTTAACAAAATATTATGCATTTCTTACTGATCTTATGGAAGTTTTACGGGCCTCAGGTTTTGAAGGAAAGCTTCAAAATATACTGTTCAATAAATGATGGCATCATCAATCTTGTTGATATGGTACCCCTAATAGTTCTATCTGATGTTCTTCTCCAGTGTGTTTTGCATATGTCCATCATCAATTTGTGAACATAAGTTCAGTTTTTCTTTCTCTTATCTAATATAGTATTTTGAGATGCCAAAATATGATGCTATCAAGGCCCTTGAAATTTATAAACGAGCTGGCCAGCAGGTATAGATACTCTGGTGTTCTATATGCTCAGTTGAATAGTCGTATTTGGATCAACTAACTGGTTATTGGAACCCCATGGTGCGATCTTGCCTACTTCACAGGCAGAAAAGCTTTCTGCTTTTTATGACTACTGCAAACATCTTGAGCTGGCCAGGACTTTCCAATTTCCTACTCTGAGGCAGGTATGTTCATTCAGTGATATTCTTCCAATTCTTAATCGAAGATTTCTTCCCAATCTTGACTTTAATACGCTCAAGAAGGAGAAGATTCATGGCACTGATTATGTGACAAGTAGCGTAAATACGGCAGTCATTTAGGTCCCAATTGATGACGATTTACAGTTTTCTTTACCTTTTTGTCTATTCCTATGTATACACTTTCAGTCACTCCCTGTCCACTGAATCTCCGGGTAACAATGATTTAGATATTTAGTGATATATTGATGAGTTACCAATGATTTAGATGAGTTACCAACATGCAGCCACCTCCTTCATTCCTTGTAACAATGGAAGAGTACATCAGAGAAGCACCCCGTGCCAGCATCACGAGTAAGAGTTTGGTGAGTGTGTTCATTGTCAATATAACTGCGAAAGAAAAAAAAAGTCAGCCCAAAGAGATAATACTACTGTTCTGCAAATTCTTGCTATTGCTAAACCAGGAAAGTGAGGAGCAGAATTTACCTAGTGATAACGAAGATGAAGGTCCACAGGAAACAGATAAACCGGTGGAAGAGGAGAAACAAGAGCCTGCAGAACCTGAAGAAGAGCCACAGTCTATTGCCGAACCCACAGAAGAAGCGGAACTTCAGCTACTGGCAACCACTGGGGATCTATTAGTAACTCCAATCTATTCTGATCCATCTTCATTCCAACTCGGTAGCGCCTGTTTATTTGAATACTTACGTGCTTACTCCTACGCTACGTGCAGAACTTGGATGAAGTAAACCCCATGATTGCAGATCTTGAAGAAAGCAATGCACTAGCTCTTGCTATTGTGGCACCAGGTATGTACTAGAAATAATCTCCAGTTCAGAAATCCATTCACTGCTCAACTGGTTTAGCAAAACTGCAAAAGTAGTAGTTTTGTCGCCAAGGACAACAACTCATGATCCAATAAGTTTCGTCTGCATTGGTGCTATTCTGTGTGTCGAGGAAGATTTAGTGTGTATGTGCTACTAAATACTAAATTATGAATAATGTAGGGAATGAAAACAAGGCTTCAACTTCCCAGGACTTGTTTGCCATGGACAAGTCTGGGTGGGAATTAGCACTGGTCACTGCACCAAGTAACCACACAAGTCAACCAGCTGACAACCAATTGGTACGTTTGTCTTGCTATCTTTAGATTCACTCTCTTTGTAGAACTTCAGACATTATTAGTAAAAACGATGGTCATAGGTTATTATAGAAAAGATAACCTGGCAAAAATATGTAGAACCATCGGAGTTGAATGACTTATCTGCATTTGCTCAACAGGCTGGGGGGTTTGACATGCTACTGCTAGACAGTCTATATGAAGATGAGGCGAGGAGGCAACAAATAGCCAGTGTGACCTACACCGGCAGCCTCGCAGCAAACCCATTTGATCCTAACGATCCATTTGCCATGTCCAATAGCTTCGCGCCACCAGCGAATGTTCAGTTAGCCATGATGGCACAGCAGCAGCAGTATTATCAGGTACAGCAGCAACAGTACTTCCAGGTACAGCAGCAATGCCAGCAACAGCAAATGATGATGATACCGCCACAAACATACCAGCAGCAGCAACAGCCTCAGTATTCTGCCCCTCCATCTCATTTCGGACTAACCAATCCGTTTGGCGATCCATTCAGTGGCCTTGTTGCCATGGCAAATCCACCGAAGCAAAGCAATTCAAATTTAGCCTGAATTGCGCGTTCTTTGCCGTATCTCGCACTGGTTTTGATCATATACCCCTTTTCCAATTTTGAGGAGCTACTTGTATAGTTCGAAACTTTTCAATACTGTGTCTTGATGATGCATTGTAATACTCACATATGGAAACTGATATGATCATTTCAAATGTGATGCTACAAAATTTTGGCTACTGTGCCGTGCACATATCAGCTAATACAGGAGCGTGTTTACCACCAGTCCACCATACAATCTGGAAAATCACAGGTTATGCTCGTATGGTCAACTCTTCAACTGACGAAACAAGTCAGGCAATATGACAAAAGATGGTGAGATGGTATTATTGATCTCTTAATGTATGGATAAGTCTTACATATAATCAGAGGATAACATGAAATTCAGTGTGTTTAGTTCCACATCGTAGCTCACGAATTCATGGGTTCTACATTTGCACAATAGCAGAAAGCAGCAGGCAAACATGAAACAGGCAAAGCCTTTCTTGATCCCCCACTTCATCCAGTCCTTCCATTCATACCTCTTCAGCTGGATCCGCATCCTGTCTTGAGCCCTCCACTTCATCCGGAAAATGACCTGCGTAACCATTACGCCACAGGTAAGCCACATAAGCAGGGGTGCAAAATAAGTAGAAAACAGGGAAGCTGAATTAGCTTGGATTGCAGAAGAGCAGAGCAAAATGAGGAAGAGTCCCGAAATTGTTCTGAATTCTAGTGGTTAGTGTGCAATGTCTGCGTTTCTTAGGCGATTCTAGAGTTAGGCAGCATGAACCCCCCCGCCGGGGGGGGGAGGGGGGGGATGGAGATCTCAGGTAGCAAAATTCTTACCGTCGAAGAAGTAGGTCGAGCAGGGGTATCCGCGGGAGGCGGAGGCGACGGCGCGCGCCTCGTCGCCGGAGAGCGCCCGGGGCAACGGCCCCATCCCGCCGCAGCGGCCGACGAGCGCGAGCAGCCCGAGGGCGGCGCCGGCGGGCCGGGGCGGCACGTAGTAGGAGGTCCCGGGCCGGAACGGCGCCCAGTCGGGCTCGGACATCTGGGCCATGGCACGATCGATGGCATCCTCCAGGCGCCGTTCCGCATACGTAGATTTCCCGGCGGCTTCGACCTCGAGGAGCTCCGCCACCCGCCGGCGGCTGTGGTTGTGCCGGCGGCCGAGGATCCCGCCGGGCTGGGCCGCCCCGACACGGCGGACCAGGCTCCCCCCCGTCCGGAAGAGCATGCGCTCCATGGACACCAGCAAGTCACGCGAAGGCTGCCGCCGCGGTGGTCGCAGTTGGAGCTCGTAACCTGGAAATAGCGCGTGCGACGGTGCTAGAAGCTGGTGCCGTGGTGGTGTTGGGAAGGTTTGGAAGCTCTGCCCTAATTGGCCCCAACACACACTTTTTTGCATTTCACCCTCTACCGAATGAAACGATAAATTTAACTCCTTCTTATCACCGTACTCATCTATCACAGTAGATCATTGGTACTGCTGTTTTCCTTGCTGCTAGCTCGAATACCGTAGCAGGTACCATTTAAGCTCGGATACTAGGGTATATTATCTTACTACGTTATTCTAGCTCGACACTAAACTTCTACTGCGATTGCCTAGACTACCGTAAGCCCGACTACCTGTTGTAGTACACATGCAGGCACGATAGAGGTTTGAGAGTAGGGGTGGGCAATTTTTAACCGAAACTGAAAAACCGAACCGAACCGAACCGAATTAACCGAAAAAATCGGTTTTTTCGGTTTTCGGTTTTCGGTTTATATTTCGATTCTATTCGGTTTTCGGTAGTCGATTCGGTTTTTAATCCGAAAAGCGAAAGCAAGCGAACCCATTCGATTGGTAGTTTTCCCAAAGCCTGCGAGCGGCCGCTCAATCCCATTTTCCCGCATCTCAAGACTAGCGCTTCGCCTCGAGCTCCCTTCCTCTGGCTCGGTGACCTCCGCCCTCCCTCTCCGATCGCTATTGCCCTCGCGGCTGGCCGCGCTCCTCGGCTCCTCTCCACGCGCCCGCCGCGTCGCTTGCCGAATCGCGCCGCCGTCCCGCCCCCTCCTCGCCCTCCCTCATCTCGTCGCGCCTCGCGCGTCACCACGTTCTTCAGGGCGCCATGGGCGAAGGCATCGGCGGGTCGAGTCGCGCAAGATGATCACGCCATCGCCATCCACTGCGGCGGCGGCGGGGAGATGATGAGCTAGGGTTTGTGGCGGAGGAACTCGTCGACTCACGAAGGTAAAATCTTTCTAATCTTTTGCTTCAAGATTGGATGTTTGATTTGGGGGATTCGTGAAGGGATTTTGAATTTTGATGGGTGTGGCCATGAGCCCATGAGGCGTTGATTCTATTGATTGTGATGGCGGTGGCGGCGTTGTTTGGTTTGTGTGTGGCAGCGACGCGGGCGGGGAGCGGCAATAGCGAGCGCGGCGTGTGGGCGGCGATGGCGACGGCGGTCTGATTGGTCGAGGCCATGGTGAAAAACCAAAACCGAACCGCGAGCTAGCGATGGCGATGCAAATCTGGGGCTTGGGTGCTTCGGTGAACCGAAAAACCGAACGGATTTTTTGGTTAATTCGGTTCGGTTTTAATTTTATTCGGTTCGGTTCGGTTAACGAGTTTTCAAAACCGAATTTTTTAAAACCGAAAACCGAGGCAAAAACCCGATTATGTAGAATGCCCACCCTATTTGAGAGGGAGGTGGGTGGAAAGGTGGTAAATATATCAGTCGGCCGAGGGCTATTCGCAAAAGTGATGGTAATCGGTTTGGTCTCACGCTGGTAATGGTCTTGCCTGCAAAACTGCTGGTTGTCTCTGCCAAGGTTGCCAAAACCAGCGAGATTTCAGTTTCGGGCGGGGATGAGATTCAAAATCCGAGTCGGATAAATTTTTTTTTAAAAAAAACATAAATTGCTATAGTATTTCAGAACTTTCGGCGAGATCTCGTTAAATCTCACAGAAATCCTGGGTTTTTTTTTTATCAAAATTAGACTTTTTTTTACCGGATTTGGCCAATAACCCTTAAGAATATCATCTTCCATGAAAATTGGTTAAAAAATCAAAATTTTGAGATGTTTTATAATTTTAGCAAAAGCACTATCAAATTTTTATAAGATGTTACCAGCTTGATCATATTCTAAAAAATTTATGGTACCATATTTATAAGTATAAGATCATACAAAAAAAATTTTAAACGAATTGTACTTGAAAGGACCGATATGTCGCCTAGAGGGGGGTGAATAGGTGTATTTAAATTTGCAATTAAACAAAATCACCCGAGGAACAAAACCCGGACTGTCCGAGCTAATTGTCCGGATAGTCCGGAGTAAATGTCCGGATTGTCGGAGTAAATGTCAGGAGTGTCCTGGACGGTGACCTCGAAATGAGATTTTAAATCTTTGCAAATTTTCAACAAACTAGCTGAATACAATTACTCTAAATGATGTCAGGTACCTGAGGAAAATATAGATCTAAAGCCAAACACAGAGATAAAGTAGATCGGGGCTCCAAAAGATCCAAGGACTACAAACCCTAACACAAGCAAGTGAAGAACACAAAGACAACGATTTTTTACCGAAGTTTGGATTCTTGAAGGGAATCCTACGTCTCCGTTGAGGAGGCACAAAGCCCGGGTCCCTCTTGACCCCTTTCCTCCCGGTGTTGCACGAAGCACTCACCGGTCTTCACTTCTTGCCTCTTTCCTTTCGGTGGCGAGGCTAGCCTTCACAAACGACCGAGGCTCTCCACACGAAGTCTTGGAGGCCCCCGGTGATTCCTTGCCGTCTAGGAGCCCTTCAAACTCCAAGGGTAACAAACATGCCGCTAAATCGACTTGGAGGATGAAACTTGTGCTCAAGAATCAAGTATGCAAACTCAAAGCACTTGGATTTCCTCCTTTCTCCCCAAAGATTCAAATCAAAACAAGGATTCAAGGGGGAGAAAGAGGCTAGAGCTCAAGAGAGAGTGAGTGAGAGCTTTGAGAGTTAATGCTACAATGAATGAGGTCTCTAACGGGTAGATTTGGAGTGAGGGCTTAAATAGGTCACCCAAAATCCAACTGTTACATGTGAGTTGCGCAAACTCCGAGTATCAGGACAAATAGTCCGAGTGTCAGGACTTAACAGTTTGCAATCAGCAGGAGGTGAGCCGGAGTGTCCGGACAAAATCTCCGGATACTCGGACCACCGGATCTCGAACATTTTAACCCCAGTGTCCGGACTAAATGTCCGGATACTCGGACTTATCGAGAAAACCAACCGAGGACCCTAACCCGGTGTCCGGACTAAATGTCCGGATACTCAACTATTCCTCGGCTAGGAGTACCCCTTAAAAGGAAATGCACTGTTTTAATATGCTTTTGAGATGCAATTTTCATTCTATGAGCACAAGCATATCCTAGAAGCGATTTTCCGTCGTATCCCACTTTATAGTACGGCTATCCTTAGACTCAATAAAATAAAAGATTTACAACTGAAGTCTTGATGCCGCCTTTTCAAATTTTAAATATGGTGGGGATCTCCAATCGCCTTTCTAACGATGATATCGTTCTTGATCGCTGCATAGAATCTCACTTACACCGTTAGTATACGGAATTGTGTTGCCATAAATCACCAAAACTCTTGAGGGGCCTAGATGCACTTTCAATCTCCCCCTTTTTGGTGAATTGATTACAACACAATTGAATTTGGATAAATTTGAAATGATATAGTATTTGAAATACCAAATACGCGGAGAAGCTCCCCCTAAACATGTGCATTGGAAGAATTTGAATTGAAAGTCAAATGCACATGTTTACGGGAAAATTTTTCAAGAGCTCCCCCTAAGAGATTGCTTTCGAGAGAATATAACATGATATATAGTAAACAACTTGCGCAAATAAGTATGACATGGCATCACACAAATGCATAACTGAAGGGAATTTGACATTTAAGCAAAAGATAGTTCGACAACTAAACTAACACAATTACTAACACAGGCATAAGCACAAGTTCAACGAAAGGTAATAATTAAGCAATAGTAACCAAAGCAAGCACACAAAGATAACATTAGACTCTCTCCCCCTTTGGCATCAAGACACCAAAAAGAGAGTCTTCGGCAGACGATCACTCCTCATCTCCTGACGGTGATAGTCCTCCTCCTCACTGTCATCGCTGCTGCCACTCGGCGCTGCCCGAGTCTTTGAAGGTGAAGGCGAAGGCTGCCGAGTAGCGGAATCTCTGTCAGAGGTGCAGACAACAGACTCCTCGGACTCACTTCTTTGGCGAGAATGTCCTCACTACTAACTGGCGGCGGTAGGCGGAACTCCTGGCGATGTTCACCTGACTCACGACGGGTCTCCTTGACTTGCTCGGACACATCCTAGCACAAGCAAAACAAGCACTTGAGCATCCTCTTGATAGTGTCTCTGCTTTGGTGCTAGGGGAGCCTGGAGGAGGAACAGGAGTTGCTGCTGAAGCTGGAGCTGGGGCTAGAGGAGGGACAGAAGACCGAGTCGCAGGAGGACGACCCCTGGGACGCTTCTCCACAGGAGCTGCAGGAGCTGACGAGGCTGACTGAGGACAGACCTTATATGACACATGCTCCACATCTTTCACAAAGTCAAGACCCGTGATGTGATCAATCAGTGCCATGATGAAAGGCGCATATCCGCAGCTACTGGAGTTGCTCAGAGAGTTGTGGCGGATGGCCTCCCAGATGAAATCCATGATGTCAAAGCCATGAGTGCGCTCAACCAAATGGAACAGCAAGTTCCGAACATATGAACTAATGGCTGACGCATCCCCCTCCTTAGGCCAAAGAGTGACCCGAAGCAACCGGAGAAGGACAGCAGGCACTGGCTTAAGACCCTTGATAGTACCAACCACGAAATGCTGAGAGGAGTCATACAAGTCTTCAAGCTGTTCAGGGGCCAAGACCTTCTTATCATGCAATTTTGCATCCCCATCAGCTAACCTCAGATGCAGAACTCTAGCAAAGGTCCTTTTGGTGGCCACATACCATAGATTATCAGTCATCCACCAAATAGCATCATGCTTCTTATCAAAGTACAGTGTGGCATAGAACTGCATAATTATCTCATCATTCCACGGGTAAAGAAAACTCATGATGTCCTTTACCTTATGACGCTCACAAATCTGGATGACTTCATCAAACACTGGATTTTGAGCTTCAGACATGTAGAGCCAGTCAATTCTTTTCATCTTCATCACTGGGCGCTCCATTGGAAGAAGAACTGTCTCATAGAAATCAGAGTGAAATCTGTTCCAGAACCGCTTGTCAACATATTGATCCTGGTGAAACTCAAGCGGGTCCTTGTTCCTCTGTGCTACAATGGCCTTGCCCTTTCCGGAACCCACTCTATAGTCGACCACACGTAGCGGCATCATCTGACCATGGTACCTCCACACGGGCTTGTACTTCTCCAGCGGGCCAATCGCTTCACGAGATGTTTGATGATGCTTTTTCTTTTGCTCACGAAGCCTTGCATGGGCGTCCATGGGATGCTCTTGACTTGTTGCTCTTCGAGAACAACTTGAGCAGAGATGGAGCGTGGCGGGCGGTAAGAAGATTGGCACGGCCTTGGTGACTTTCTTGACGATGCGGTGCCTCTTGGAAGGGCTAAACAGCGGCGATGAAGGAGGTGAGTCAATAGGGCGCTTTACCCGAACTTCACAGAAGTAGACATCGATAGGAGACAAGATTGGAGTGAAAGCGGGTCCATAAGAAAGAAAGTTTCACAATTTAGAATTTTGGGCCGAGAGGTATAGCCCGGATACTCCGGATATTTAGTCCGGACTGTCCGGACAATTTCTCCGGATACTCCGGGGATTTAATCCGGAGTGTCCGGGGAATAGTCCGGATACTCCGGATAAAATGTCCGGATAGTCCGGGCTGTGCAGATTTTGGCCCAAAAACCTAACTTGCAAACAATGTGGGATTTCTAAGAGCACATCGGAGAGAATAATCAAGGAGGTGAATGTACCCTAGCACGAGGACCCTAATCCTAGGTATTTCAAGGATTCAAAAAGAGTTAGGGCAAACGAGAATCATACCACAAAGAAGAACAATCAAAGGTAGGAATGCCGAGCGAAGATCCTTCCCCCAACCACCGAGGATGATCCGGAGGCTCCAGAAGGTGAGGAGCACGTCGGAGAAGAAGGGGAGATCGAGGGTGGCGGCTAGGGCTAACCTTTGAGGAGAATGCGGATGGAAACAATGGCAAAAAAGAAAGGGTTTCAAGACGGACTTAAATAGCCCTGACCACTGAGTCCGGATACTCCGGACAATTAGTCCGGACACTCCGGACTGTCCGGACTGTCCGAACATATTACTCCGGACTGTCCGGGCTGACAGCTCGGGATCCACTCAGGAATTTTCAAGGAATGGATAGGGAGATGGGCTTGAAGCATTGAGAAAAGAGGTCCTTAGGGCCCTTTGCAATTATGTGACTAGCGAGCATACAATCAATCAAACCATAGTCACATAGCATTGGACCGGATCCGAAGATCAAATAGATCAACCAACACACAAAAAGGATAGAGAAAAGGACCAAACAAGCTTTTCTAAAAAGATTTGCAAACAACAATCAATAATGTGCACTCATCAAGCCAAATTGCGAGAATCAAGAATATTTAGCCCACTCCTCAATTTGCAAAATCTCTTCTCATCAAGTGGCTTGGTAAATATATCGGCTAATTGATCATTTGTGCTCACATGTTGAATATCGATATCGCCTTTAGTGGAATGATCTCTTAAGAAGTGGTGGCGAATATCGATATGTTTTGTACGGGAATGTTGGACGGGGTTGTTGGCAATTTTTATGGCGCTCTCATTGTCACACAAGAGTGGAACATGGTTATAGGTTAGGTCATAGTCATTTAGGGTTTGTCTCATCCAAAGCAATTGGGCACAACAACTCCGTGACTATGTATTAAACCGGTGTGGATAGGGCTACGGAATTTTGTTTCTTAGAGGACCAAGAGACAAGGGATCTACCCAAGAATTGACATGTCCCCGAAGTACTCTTCCTATCCACCTTACATCCGGCATAATCCGCATCGGAATAGCCAACTAATTCAAAAGATGAATTTTAGGATACCAAAGCCCAAAATGAGGTGTGCACTAAATACCTCAAGATTCTTTTTACGGCCACCATGTGGCACTCTTTGGGAGTGGCTTGAAAACGTGCACACATGCACACACTAAGCATAATATCGGGCCTAGATGCACAAAGATAGAGTAAAGAGCCGATCATCGAACGATATACCTTTTGGACAACCGGTTTACCTTCTTTGTCGAGGTCGGACTAAATGTCGGATACTCGGACTTATCGAGAAAAACCAGCAGGGACCCTGGCCGAGTGTCCGGACTAAATGTCAGGATACTCTCATTTATTCCTCGGCTAGGAGTACCCTTTAAAAGGAAATGCACTGTTTTAATATGCTTTTGAGATGCAATTTTCATTCTATGAGCACAAGCATATCCTAGAAGCGATTTTCCGTCGTATCCCCCTTTATAGAACGTCTATCCTTAGACTCAATAAAATAAAAGATTTACAACTGAAGTCTTGATGCCGCCTTTTCAAATTTTAAAATATGGTGGGGATCTCCAATCGCCTTTCCAACGATGATATCTTTCTTGATCGCTGCATAGAATCTCACTTACACCGTTAGTATACGGAATTGTGTTGCCATAAATCACCAAAACACTCGTGGGGCCTAGATGCACTTTCAATCTCCCCCTTTTTGGTGAATTGATGACAACACAATTGAATTTGGATAAATTTGAAATGATATAGTATTTGGAATACCAAATACGCGGAGAAGCTCCCCCTAAACGTGTGCATTGGAAGAATTTGAATTGAAAGTCAAATGCACAAGTTTATGGGAAAAATTTCAAGAGCTCCCCCTAAAAGATTGCTTTCGAGAGAATATAACATGATGTATAGTAAACAACTTGTGCAAATAAGTATGACATGGCATCACACAAATGCATAACTGAAGGGAAATTGACATTAAGCAAAAGATAGTTCGACAACTCCGGTAACACAATTACTAACAAGCACAAGTTCAAGTTCAAGCAAAGGTACGAAAATTAAGCAATAGCAATCAAAGCAAGCACACAAAGATAACACTAGACTCTCTCCCCGTTTGGCATCAAGACACCAAAAAGAGAGTCTTGGCGAACAATCCTCCTCATCTCTGACGGTGATAGTCCTCCTCCTCATTTGTCATCGCGCCCCTTGCCTTGGCCTTTACGAGAATAGAGGTTTGAAGTCCGAAAAGCTGCTGCGTAGCGGAATCAACTGTAGGTGCATGAACGGACTCCTCGGACTCACTGCTGGCGGGAATGTCCTCTCCCTGCTGACGGCGATAGGCACGGAACTCACGGCGGTGCTCACGCAGCTCACGACGGGTCTCCTTGACTTGCTCAGACACATCCTGGCACAAGCAAAACAGGCACTTGAGCATCCTCTTGATAGTGTCTCTGCTGGTGCTAGGGGAACTGGAGAAGGAGCAGGAGGCTGCTTGGAGGCCGGGCTGGAGGAGGGACGAGAAGACCGAGTCGGAGGGCGACCCTTGGGGCGCTTCTCCACAGAGCTGCAGGAGTCTTGCGAGGTGCCGAGGCCGGACCTTATATGATACATGCTCCACATCTTTCACAAAATCAAGACCCGTGATGTGATCAATCGGTGCCATGATGAAAGGTGCATATCCATGACTCTTGGAGTTGCTCGAGAGAGTTGTGGCGGATGGCCTCCCAGATGAAATCCATGATGTCAAAGCCATGAGTGCGCTCAACCAAATGGAGCGACAAGTTCGAACATATGAACTAATGGTGGCGCATCCCCTCCTTAGGCCAAAAGTGACCGAAGCAACTTTGAGAAGGGCGGGACAGCGGCTTGAGACCCTTTATTGTGCCTACCACAAAGTGCTGAGAAGAGTCATACAAGGCTTCAATTTGCTCAGGAGTTAACACTTTCTTGTCATGCAACTTGGCATCCCCATCATTAACCTCGGATCACGAGAACTCTAGCAAAGGTCCTTTTGGTGGCCACATACCATAGATTGTCAGTCATCCACCATATAGCATCATGCTTCTTGTCAAAGTACAGAGTGGCATAAAATTGCATAATTATCTCATCATTCCACGGGTAAAGAAAACTCATGATGTCCTTTACCTTATAGCGCTCTAAATCTGGATGACTTCATCAAACACATGGATTTTGAGCTTGGACATGTAAACCGATCAATTCTTTTCATCTTCATTCTTGGGCGCTCCATTGGAAGAAGAAGCATCTCATAGAAATCGAGTGAAATCTGTTCGGAGCCGCTTGTCAACATATTGATCTTGGTGAAACTCAAGCGGGTCCTTGTTCCTCTGCGCTACAATGGCCTTGCCCTTCCGGAACCCACTCTATAGTCGACCACACGTGGCGGCATCATCGACCATGGTACCTCCACGGGCTTATACTTCTCCGGTGGGCCAATCGCTTCACGAGATGTTTGATGATGCTTCTTCTTTTGCTCACGAAGCCTTGCATGGGCGTCCATGAGATGCTCTTGACTTGTTGCTCTTGAGAACTTGAGCGGGAGATGGAAGCGTGGCGGAGCGGTAAGAAGATTGGTACGGCCTTGGTGACTTTCTTGTGATCTGTGGGTGCCTCTTGGAAGGGCTAGGCAACGGCGATGAAGGAGGTGAGTCAATAGGACGCTTGCCGGCCCCGGAACTTCCCTGGGAAGTAGACATCGATAGGAGACAAGATTGGAGTGAAAGCAGGTCCAAGAAAGAAAGTTTCACAATTTAGAATTTTGGGCGAGAGGTATAGCCGGATACTCGGATATTTAGTCGGACTGTCGGACAATTTCTCCGGATACTCAGGGGATTTAGTCAAGGAGTGTCAGAAAATAGTCCGGATACTCGGATAAAATGTCCGGATAGTCGAGGAGTCTTGATTTGGCCCAAAACCTAACTTGCAAACAATGTGGGATTTCTAAGAGCACATTGGAGAATAATCAAGGAGGTGAATGTATTCTATACGAGGACCCTAATCCTAGGTATTTCAAGGATTCAAAAGAGTTAGGGCAAGCGAGAATCATACCACAAGAAGAACAATCAAAGGTAGGAATCTTAGGCGAAGATCCTTCCCCAACCTTCGAGGATGATCAGGAGGCTCAGGAAGGTGAGGAGCACGTCGGAGAAGAAGGGAGATCGAGGTGGCGGCTAGGGCTAACCTTTGAGGAGAATGCGGATGGAAACAATGGCAAAGAGAGAGGGTTTTCCTTGCGGGCTTAAATAGCCTGACCACGAGTCCGGATACTCGGACAATTAGTCCGGACATCGAGCTATCGGAACATTTTACTCGGTTGTCGGTGACGACTCGGGATCCACTCAGGAATTTTCAAGGAATGGATAGGGAGATGGGCTTGAAGCATTGAGAAAAGAGGTCCTTAGGGCCCTTTGCAATTATGTGACTAGCGAGCAAACAATCAACCAAGCCATAGTCACATAGCATTGGATCGGATCCGAAGATCAAATAGATCAACCAACACACAAAAAGGATAGAGAAAAGGACCAAACAAGCTTTTCAAAAAAGATTTGCAAACAACAATCAATAATGTGCACTCATCAAGCCAAATTGCGGGAATCAAGAATATTTAGCCCACTCCTCAATTCGCAAAATCTCTTCTCATCAAGTGGCTTGGTAAATATATCGGCTAATTGATCATTTGTGCTCACATATTGAATATCGATATCGCCTTTAGTGGAATGATCTCTTAAGAAATGGTGGCGAATATCGATATGTTTTGTCTGAGAATGTTGGGCGGGGTTGTTGGCAATTTTATGGCGCTCTCATTGTCACACAAGAGTGGAACATGGTTATAGGTTAGGTCATAGTCATTTAGGGTTTGTCTCATCCAAAGCAATTGGGCACAACAACTCCGTGACTATGTATTAAACCGGTTGTGGATAGAGACTCACGAATTTTGTTTCTTAGAGGACCAAGAGACAAGGGATCTACCCAAGAATTGACATGTCCCCGAAGTACTCTTCCTATCCACCTTACATCCGGCATAATCCGCATCGGAATAGCCAACTAATTCAAAAGATGAATTTTTAGGATACCAAAGCCCAAAATAAGGAGTGTGCACTAAATACCTCAAGATTCTTTTCGGGCCACCATGTGGCACTCTTTGGGAGTGGCTTGAAAACGTGCACACATGCACACACTAAGCATAATATCGGGCCTAGATGCACAAAGATAGAGTAAAGAGCCGATCATCGAACGATATACCTTTTGGACAACCGGTTTACCTTCTTTGTCGAGGTCTAGATGCCCGTTGGCTTGCATTGGCGTCTTGATTGGCTTAGCGTTCTCCATCCCAAACTTCTTGAGCATGTCCTTGATGTACTTGGTTTGGCATAAGAAAGTTCCTTCCTTGAGTTGTTTGACTTGAAATCCGAGGAAGAACTTCAACTCGCCCATCATGGACATCTCGAATCTTTTGGTCATTATCCTGCTGAATTCCTTGCACAGATGTTCGTTAGTAGATCCAAATATAATGTCATCAACATATATTTGACAAACGAATAAATCATCATCAATATGTTTAGTAAAGAGCATAGGGTCGGTCTTTCCGACTACAAAACCTTGATCGAGAAGGAAATCTCGAAGACATTCGAACCACGCTCTTGGTGCTTGCTTAAGTCCGTAGAGAGCTTTGTGAAGGAAGTAGACGTGGTCCGGATGGTTTGGGTCTTCGAATCCGGGTGGTTGCTCAACATAGACCATCTCGGAGAGTGGTCCATTTAAGAAGGCGCTTTTTACGTCCATTTGATACAACTTAAAATCATGGTGAGTAGCAAAGGCAAGTAATATTCTAATTGATTCAAGCCTAGCTACTGGAGCGTATGTTTCATCGAAATCCAAACCTTCTATTTGCGTGAAGCCTTGAGCAACTAACCGGGCTTTATTCCTTGTCACTATTCCGTTCTCGTCTTGCTTGTTCCGAAATACCCATTTGGTTCCGATCACATTTTGCTTGGGCCTTTCGACAAGCTTCCATACTTGGTTCCGTCCGAAGTTATTCAACTCCTCTTGCATGGCCATCACCCAATCCGGATCTTGGAGTGCTTCTTCTACCTTAAGTTGTTCAAGAGAAGACAGAAAGGAGTAAAATTCACAAAAGTTTGCCACTCGAGATCGAGTAGATACTCCCTTGTTGATGTCTCCAAGGATGTTGTCGACGGGATGATCTCGTTGTACGCTTTGATGCACTCTTGGATGAGGAACTGTTGCATTTAAGCGTTGAATTGGGCTTCCATCATCTTGTGAGGGGTTCGAGCCATCTTGTGCTTGAATGGATGAGGAAAGAGCATCATTTGGAGCATTGCAGTCCGAAATATCCGGGGTTAAGTCCGGACACTTCGGAGATTTAGTCCGGATACTCCGGACATTATCCCGGACACTCCGGGTTGGGGTGCTCGGGATTTCATCCTGCTCCACCGGTTTTACCTCCCCAATTGCTAATTTCTTGATTGCTTCGCATGGAGGTTCTTCCCTATCAATTACATCACAATTAACTTGTTCTACTTGAGAACCGTTAGTTTCATCAAATGTTAAATCACGCGAGATTTCAACTACACCGGTGGTGTTATTGAAAACCCGATATCGTAAGCATTTGATCCATAACCAAGTAAGAATCCTTCATCTACTTTAGGAGCAAATTTAGAAGACTTAGCTCTCTTGTTGAGGATGTAGCATTTGCTTCCAAAGACTCGAAAGTAGGATACATTTGGCTTCTTCTTGGGTGAGGAGCTCGTACGCCGTCTTCTTCAAAATCTTGTGAAGATATAGTCGGTTGGAGCTGTGGCACGCGGTGTTGATGGCCTCCGCCCAAAATATGTCGGAGACCTTGTACTCATCAAGCATCGTGCGCGCCATCTCGATGAGGGTTCGATTCTTCCTCTCGGTTACCCCATTCTGTTGAGGGGAATAGGGAGCCGAGAACTCGTGTTTGATGCCTTCTTCATCGAGATACTCCTCAACATCGGTATTCTTGAATTCGGTGCCGTTGTCGCTCCGAATTCTCTTGATCTTCACTTCGAACTCATTTTGAGCCCTTCTCATGAACTTCTTCAGAGATCCTTGGGCTTCACTTTTATCATGCAAGAAAAACACCCACGTAAATCGAGAAAAGTCATCAACAATAACCAAACCATACTTGTTTCCTCCAATGCTTATATAAGCAATCGGGCCGAACAAATCCATATGAAGCATCTCCAACGGCCTTGAGATGGTCATCACGTTCTTCGCGGGATGAGAGGCTCCAACTTGTTTCCCGGCTTGACACGCGCTACACACCCTATCTTTCTCAAACACAATATTTGTTAGTCCAAGGATGTGGTTGCCCTTAATGAGTTTGTGAAGATTCCTCATACCAACATGGGCAAGCCGGCGATGCCATAGCCAACCCATGCTCGATTTAGCCATTAAGCATGTTTCAAGGTTAACTCTATCCGTATTGAAGTCTATGAGATAGAGATTTCCCTTTAAACGACCCTTAACGGCTATTGAACCATCATCCCTCTTAATGACATCCACACCCTTATCACTAAACACACAATTGTAGTCCGCTTCACATAATTGAGCAACGGACAACAAATTGTAGTTTAGTGATTCAACAAGCAAAACATTATTTATATGGAAATCATTGGTAATTAGGATTTTACCTAAACCTACCACTTCACCTTTTCCATTGTCGCCAAAGATGATACTTTCACTATTCGATCCATTTGCCTCCAAATGCGCGAACATTGCCCTTTCTCCGGTCATATGATGCGTACATCCGCTATCCAAAATCCAACTTGATCCGCCGGAGATGTAGGCCTACAAGATGAAATTTAGTTTTTGCTCTTTGGTACCCAAACTTGTTTAGGTCCGCGCACGTTAGTGACGAGAGATTTGGGAACCCAAATGGATCGCACATTAGAGGCACTTTTGGTCTTACCCCCAATGTGACAAGCAACTACACGACCACAGTTAGTCCTCTTAAGTACATAGGATGCAAAAAAAGTAGAATGAGTTTTGTACTTAGAGTTTTCCTTACTCTTAACAAATTGGATGGGCTTGTTCAACGGAGCAATCACAATATTGCTCTTTTTCCCTTTGGGAGGAGTATATCCAAGCCCATACTTCATAGTATTATCTTGACGCTTACCTAGGAACTCCTCTAGTCCCTTACTTGCCTTGTAGGACTTTTGAAGTCCATCTTCAAGCAATCCCTTGAGCTTCTCATTCTCATATGCTAATACTTGCAATGTCTCAAGGTTAGTAGCATAAGTATCAATATTAGTGTTGTAACATCTAGCGCATCCATTGCTAGTAGAAGGTAATGAAGAATTGGAGTTAATGGTTGAGGTTATCGGAGGGCTATTCTTGAGATCAACAAGCTTCAACTCAAGAGCCTTGCAGGCGTCCTTTGCCTTGGCAAGTTCCTCTTCAAGTGAAGCATTGGTGATCTCGAGACTAGACATCTCGGATTTTGTCAATTTTGAGTTCTTAACTAATTCCTCATTTTTCTCTCTTTCAAAAGATAATCTCTTCTCTAGCTCACGATTTTTCTCCTTTTCGAGGATAAGCAAATCTTCTTGAGCCTCGAGAGTAGCTTCCTTTTGCTCTATAACTTCCTCCAATTTTTCAATATCTTTGAGAAGCAAATTTAACTTGTGAATGTCGAAGTTTTTCATGGATTTAAGTATAGAGTCAACATCGTTATCACTATCACTATCGCACTCATCTAGACAATCATTAACAATGGAGGGAGTGGAGTCTTTTGATGATACCTTGTGCCCCTTTGCCATAAGGCACATTGGAGCGTTGTCGTCGTCATCGCTCAAGTTGTCGAAGAGGCTCTTCGACGTTGTTGAGGTGGTAGGAAGCGGCGATGGCGGAGGCAATTCCTCCTTCCTCGTCGACTCGGAGCTTGAGTCGGAATCGAATTGTCGAGTGCCACTCTTCTCCAATATCGCTTGTCCCTTGTGCTTGTAGTGCTTGAATTTCTTACTCTTTTCTTTGTCTTTGCCCGGTATTTGTCTTTCTTGTGAGGCTTCTCATCTTTGCTCTCCTTATCACGGACATTCGGCAATGAAGTGGCGGTTTCAACATTCATAGCATCTTGGTGGAGTGTCTACCCTTTGATTTTCTTCCAAAGCTCTTAGATGACCTCCTTGTGCGAAGTTCTTCTTCTTGAAGAATTTGTTGAACCTTCTCATAAATAGAGCCATATCCTCATTTGTCAACGGACCACAGGACTCTTCGTCTTCACTTGAGCTCTCTTCTGCTTGGCGCACTACCTTGACGGCCTTGAGAGCAATACCTTTCTTTTTGCCCGACTTGAGTTCTTCAACAACTTCAGCTTCTTTTACCATCATCTCGTCCATCATGAGCCGGCCGATGACATCATGAGGTGTCAAAGTGTCGAAGTTGGGCCGGTCTCGGATTAATTGAACAAGATTGCGGTTGGTAGGAGTGATCACACGAAGAACTATCTTCACCACAGCCTTGTCCGTAAGATCGGTGCATCCAAGACCCTTGGCTTGATTTACCAGCAACATTAATCGGTCGAACATCTTGTTGTAGGACTCTCCTTCTTCCAATGTGAGCAAGCAGCTCACCAATAATGAGCTCTATCTTGGATTCGCGGACACTTGAAACCCCTTCATGGTGACTAGGAGTCTATCCCAAATAGCCTTTGCTTCCTCGAGTCCGTCGACTCGGTTGAACAAGAATCACTCAAGGCGTTGAACAAAGCGTTGATGCCAAATCATTGAAGTGTTGATCTTTATCTTCTACGGAGTAAGGTTGTTCGGATCAGCGGGCTTGAAACTGTTTGCACAATCTTCCAAATAGAAGGGTGAAGCGATCTCAAATGCATCTTCATCTTATGTTTCCAAGCGGCATAGTGAGTGCCATCGAAATGAGGCACTTTCATTTGGAAACACGGAGACATAAGATGAGGAGCTTGGGACACCAAGAGAAGTAATCAAATGGAATAGCAACCCTAATCTGGCGCCGTGCCCTTGTCTTGGTCATGGGCCGATATTCTTATCTTCTTCGACATATTGATTCTCCAGCGGTTAAGCCAAATTACGGAGATTTGGCTCTGATACCAATTGAAAGGACCGATATGTCGCCTAGAGGGGGGGTGAATAGGCGTATTTAAATTTGCAATTAAACAAAATCACCCGAGGAACAAAACCCGGACTGTCCGAGCTAATTGTCCGGATAGTCCGGAGTAAATGTCCGGATTGTCCGGAGTTAATGTCCGGAGTGTCCGGACAGGTGACCTCGAAATGAGATTTTAATTCTTTGCAAATTTTCAACAAACTAGCTAAATACAATTACTCTAAATGATGTCAGGTACCTGAGGAAAATATAGATCTAAAGCCAAACACAGAGATAAAGTAGATCGGGGCTCCAAAAGATCCAAGGACTACAAACCCTAACACAAGCAAGTGAAGAACACAAAGACAACGATTTTTTACCGAAGTTCGGATTCTTGAAGGGAATCCTACGTCTCCGTTGAGGAGGCACAAAGCTCGGGTCCCTCTTGACCCCTTTCCTCCCGGTGTTGCCTGAAGCACTCACGGTCTTCACTCTTGCCTCTTTCCTTTTGGAGGCGAGGCTAGCCTTCACAAGCGATGAGGCTCTCCACGAAGTCTTGGAGGCCCCGGTGACTCCTTGCAGTCTAGGAGCCCTTCAAACTCCAAGGGTAACAAACACGCGTTAAATCGACTTGGAGGATGAAACTTGTGCTCAAGAATCAAGTATGCAAGCTCAAAGCACTTGGATTTCCTCCTTTCTCCCCAAAGATTCAAATCAAAACAAGGATTCAAGGGGGAGAAAGAGGCTAGAGCTCAAGAGAGAGTGAGTAAGAGCTTTGAGAGTTAATGCTGCAATGAATGAGGTCTCTAACGGGTAGATTTGGAGTGAGGGCTTAAATAGGTCACCCAAAATCCAACCGTTACATGTGAGTTGCACAAACCCCGGAGTATCCGGACAAATAGTCCGGAGTGTCCGGACTTAACTTGGTTTGCAATCAACCGAGAGGGTGAGCCCGGAGTGTCCGGACAAAATCTCCGGATACTCGGACCACCGGATACTCGAACATTTTAACCCGGAGTGTCGGACTAAATGTCCGGATACTCTCCGGACTACGGACTTATCGAGAAAACCAACCGAGGACCCTAGCAGGGTGTCCGGACTAAATGTCCGGATACTCGACTGACGACTCGGCGAGTACCCTTAAAAGGAAATGCCTTTGTTTTAATATGCTTTTGAGATGCAATTTTCATTCTATGAGCACAAGCATATCCTAAAAGCGATTTTTCGTCATATCCCCCTTTATAGTACGGCTATCCTTAGACTCAATAAAATAAAAGATTTACAACTGAAGTCTTGATGCCGCCTTTTCAAATTTTAAATATGGTGGGGATCTCCAATCGTCTTTCTAACGATGATATCGTTCTTGATCGCTGCATAGAATCTCACTTACACCGTTAGTATACGGAATTGTGTTGCCATAAATCACCAAAACTCTTGAGGGGCCTAGATGCACTTTCAGTACTTCATTTGTGATCTTTAAAAATAAAAAATAAAATGAACATAATTGAGCGATAACCTTGTCAACATTTTATAAATTTGCTCGAATGTGATCACGATTCAAAAAATTCATGAGAGCTTAAGCATTGCCTTAGAACCATTCTCTAAAATTTTAAAAAAAGTTAAATTTTTTGTTTGCTCAATCAAATCTATAGATATATTGAATTTCATTTGTTGTCTTTAAAAATTAAAAACACAAGGAATGCAAATGGTACAATATAATTATTAAGACTTTTATAAATTTACTAGAGTGTGATCATGATTCAAATTTTTATGAGAGCTTAAGCATTGCCTAAGCGCCTTTTTGTAAAAGTTTTAAAATTTTTAATCCCCTTTTGTTGCTTAATCAAATCTATCTATTGATCATGAGCCTTTTATCATAACAGTAGCACTGTAATAATTTTTAAAAATTTCTCAGACTTGATAATCATATGAAAATTTTATGATACCATTAGTTATGCTTTATAACTATTCAAAAAAAAATTCAAAAATTTATAATGTGTTTTGAACCATTTTTCATTCGGTAGAAATTTACTGGTCAGCCCTCAATGGTATTTTCCTAATTTTTTAAAATTCCTCAAGCATGATCATCATCTGAAAATTTTATCATAAAATTATTGATGCATTAGAACCATTAAAAAATTTCAAAAATGCTCTAACATGATTTTCACCATTTTTCATTCGATTGAAATTTTATCGGTTAGCCTTTTATCAGGCAATAGCATTGTCAGAATTTTTAAAAATTATTAAGACTTGATCACTATTTGAAATTTTTACGGGAATATTAATTGTCGGGGATTGGATAAATTACCATAAGGATCATCGTGCCTCGACAGCCTTTCTTCGGCCGACCATGCTCCCCTTTGATGTCGTCCCAAATGAAGATCCCCGAGCGAACCAGCTGTCGGCCATACTCGTCCGCGAGCATGCGGCTTAGCCCTCCGATCATGGTTGCTCAGACTCGCGGCCAAGGTCGGCCACGACCGAGGAAGATCCCCGAGTATGCCTCGAAGGTCATGCTCGGGCTGTAAAAGCGACGTGGCAAAAGCTGCGATAGCCGTTACGCCACGACTCGGGCCCATCACATCCACGACGCCGCGTGGTGAAAATCAAGAGACAGTCGTTGCCACACAAGGACACGTAAGGGCGTGACATTTGGATGCAGTTGATTTAAACCATCTATAAATATCTCCTTAGAACACGCCAAAAGGGACGGGATATAGAGGACACACATAATCTTAGAGAAGGCATGTACAAGCATGGTAATACCAACACTCTCTTGTAACCGGGCATAGGCAAAGCTAAACCCTGCCAGGCCCTTGTAAGCATCCAAATAATAAGCAAAGAAGAATTGTACGTAGGGTTGTTATCTCGATCGTGAGAGGCCTGAACCAGTATAAAAATCCCTTTGTTCGCCACTCTCTCCAATAGCTCGACCTCCTTACACGGCACTCTTCGGACGCTGGCCCTCCACGGGAAAAGGGGCTAGGTTGATCCCTCATTCAACAAGTAAGCTCAGCGAGGGGTCTGTTCCCCAAACGCCGACATTAATGATGTGTCAAGACTATCCACAAAAAAATTCAAAATTTTTTAACATGGTTTTGACCATTTTTCGCTATGTTGAATTTCCTAGAGATTTCAGTATTTTTGATGAAATTTCGATAATTTTGGTAATTTTCTTTTTGAAATTTGACTAGATTTCATTCAAAAGTCTAAGATTTCATTAAAATTTTGAATTTTGCCTGCCTTCAAGATGTGAATCGAAAACGAAATTTACTGTTGATGACACATCTTTTCCCTGAGGGATCTTTTTGTAATAATGAGATATGTAACGGGTTAATAGAGAAAATTTCTTCACTTCCCTCGACGCGACGCAAGTACGCAATGACGCACCTCCTCCTTGCGACGGCGCGAAACCCCTAGACATCTGCTCGATCGAAGACGAGCTAGGGTTTCGGCTTTGGTTGCGGCCGCGCTAGATGTCGGCGTACGACGAGGTGGAGATCGAGGACATGGAGTGGAGCGCGGAGCTCGGGGCGTACACGTACCCGTGCCCCTGCGGCGACCTCTTCCAGATCACGCTCGCCGACCTCCGCCTTGGGGAGGAGATCGCGCGCTGCCCGTCATGCTCCCTCTTCATCACCGTCGTCTACAACACCGAGGACTTCGCCGACGCCAAGGAGCCGCACAAGCCGTCCCCGCGCACCGTCGCCGTTGCCTGAGGTGCTCGGCGAGACGTTAAGGCTTTGCACAATTGGAATCCGTAGCCTCCGGTAAAATATTTTTTTTGGTAGAGAGCTTGAAATTTTGCTGTGTAATTTGGACTCAGTAGTCTAATAGGTCTCAATTTCCTCACAGTATGTGTGATTTTTGATTTAGTAATAAATCGTTGTGATATTTTAGCTTTTGAGGGCTTTCTGCTGTGTGTTTCATTTGGGCCAGGTGGAAACTACGGAGTTCTTGGTACGGACATGTGATTAGGAATGTATACCAGCACTAGCTTAGCTTACTTCCTTGGGTTAACAAGTGACATATATTTTGGTGTGGTTATGTCTTATTTTATCGTGTGTTTGTGGTTTGTCAAGAGTTTTTGTTGGTTATTTTTATTATCAGTTTGGGCGCAGTTAGATTTGATGTTTCAAATTTAGCATGGAAGTGTATGTATGAGTCTGGAATTTTATTTTTGTTGTAACTTATAAGTGTATTTGCTGGGATTGATAGGTTGCTTTTCTATGTGGATTATTTTGATGGGTGGAGGAAGGAGTGGGGATATTGATTCTCAGGATTGAGTACAAACCACAGAAGTTTGATATGTATCATTTTGTGTTGATAGGTTAGGTTAGGTTAGGTTAAACAGAGGTGAGATTTTTCTAACTTCATTGCTAATTAGGACTCTGGATTTAGGGTGACAACTTCGTCCTATTTGATTAATTGCTATATTTTTGGCATGGGTCTCTGCCTTTCGGTAATTACAATGACATTGTAAAGTTAGAACTCTGGATAAGTGGATGGTGGTGAGCTTCAGTGGTTTTCATCAGCAGGTTGGTTGGTGTGAGCTTCGGGATTTAGTTTTTTGCTTGGTAAATACTAATTGAGAAAGTCTGCTGATTGATGTGGCATGGTAAGTTTTCCAGTTGGGCTATGTGTTGATGGAAGCATTAGCTTTGTTCAGTTGATATCCTGTCCAGGCAGATCCATTAGAATAGGCATATCCGATGTAGCTCAGCTACTTTCAGTTTGTCTACGATGAGGAAGCTTGTACAAGTTCAGATTTTAACCACTTTGCAGTTGTATATACCTTGTTTTACCTGTGAGGATGAGTTTTTGTTAGTTTTGGCTAATGTATGGGTAATTGATTGGGATTTGGGAGCGTGCGAACCCATTTCCGTCCTAGTTCTTATGTCTTGTGAGTCTTTTAGTTGATGGTCCACACGGTTGCTTCTTGTCATTGATAGAGTCTTAACAGGGAGCCTAAAGGATCCGGAACAAACCTGTAAGAACTTAATACTTTAGCCTGTCAAAGTCTCTCTATGCATTCATCTGATTTGGAGCTTATATATGGGCCATCTGTTGTCCATCTACTAACTACAATTGCATATTTGACCTAGGTTGCTTAGTGTAGCCAGGAGACTATGATGTTATCCTGTATTTAATTCTAAAATTTTAGGGACGCAGAATCCTTTTTGACTGATTCATACCGTGAACTTCAATAGCTCTTCTCAAGCATATGTTAACACAAAATTCAGGACTCACGTTGCATTCTCTTCAATGCATTTTGCAACCTTTGTTGCATTAATAGTCCTTGGGTGCCATCATGTCTTATGAGCTCCACTAAGGTTTCAGAAAGCTTGTTTATCTAGCAACCATTCGGGTAGTGTTGACCTTATCATCTAATGCTTGCAGGATGATGGAATCAGACCCGTAGCTGGGAAAGGAATGAGAGTGCTTGCCTGACATACACGGGAGCATTTGTACTTCTAAGATGAGAAACTCGAGTGAAAATATCAACCTTTGGTTGCTGAATTAACTTATCTGTATGGATGACCTCATGTGTTAGTGTGTTACAAAGGCATGATCGATGGCTGGATCTTCCATGATACTTTCACTGTTCCTTGTTGCGATATCCTGACGAAGCTACCCACCCTGCATAAACCTATTTCAGTCCAAGATGAGATAGTGTGCATACCAGATAGAGAGCTAGTATCACGTCAAAAGGTGGGTTTGGGATGTGAATCATTTTGTAGTTGAATGATTCTAGGTCTAACTTCACAAAAGGTTTATACAATCACGGGACTTGATACAATCACGCTTTCCTACGAAGCGAGGGCCAATCACCTGGCGTAACCAAAGACACTGAATTATACCTCTATTGTTTCCTGCAGAGTTCACACCTCCACAAGCGCCGGCTCGACTCAAAAAAAAATTTGCGATTCGGTTCTTTTAGAAATTACGAATAGGCCTTTCGCGATTTTTTTGTGAGGGGAAGATTTTTCCTCCAAAATCGCGTTCGGGTCCCTCGTGCGCCATTTTACGGAAAGAACCTCTCGTTAAATTCAAATCGCGAACAAGCCCTTTTCTAATTTTTCAGGATAGCGAACAGGTCCAAAAACGTAACATTCAGATTTTTGCTCCTTACGTTTAGGTTCTTTCTCCGTTTTTCTCGGGAAAAAATGTTTTCGTCACCAGGAATATGTCTGCAGCTCTATCTCTAGACTTTTTCCCATCTCGATTTCCCATCTCGATCTCTAATATTTTTCAAACAAACGCGTAGAGTATTAGACTCAGCAAAAGAAGGTTGTCATCTCTAATAATTTTTCACCCTTTTCCCTCTAGACTTTTCCCCCGCTGCGTTTTTCCAGGTCGGTCTCTAATATTTTCCAAGTGATTCGTCGAAAGAGATATTTCTACAACTCTATCTCTCTGTTTTTCCCCGTTTCGCTCATTAATTGACGATTTAAAAAATAAAGCGCGTAGAAAAAGAAGAAGTTTTCCTCTGAAAAAGCGGCTTGTGGCGTGTTCGCCACAAGTCTCGATATTTTTTAAAACATGTATTATTCTTTGGCTTAACGATAGAGTGTTAAACTCGACAAAAGAGGTTGCTATCTCTAATGATTTTTAGCCTTTTTCTCTAGACTTTTTTCTCATACGGTTTTCCATTTCGGTCTCGATATTTTCCAAATAATTCGTCGAAAGAGATATTTCTACACTCTATCTCTCTATTTTTCCCCGCTTTGCTTATTACTTCGACGATTTAAAAAATTAAACGCAAAAAAAAAAAGAAAATTTTCCTTCGAAAAAACGACACGCCTGTGTGTTACGCATGAAAAATTTTGTGTCCTTTCAACCATTTCGCTCATTATTTGACGATTTAAAAATAAACGCCACGAAAAAAGGAAAATCTTTCACAAAAACGCATGCAGCAAGTGGCGTGTCTGTAAAAAATTTCTAGTAAAACCTTTCCTAAATGTCGAAGACATCGCGGCTGAGGAGCGTTTGAGCCGAGCTCGGCTCGAATCAACCGGCCGGCTCGGCTCAAAAAGTTTTTTCGCGATTTAGTCCTTTTGTAAATTACTGAATAGGTCCTTGCGATTTTTGTGAGAGGAAGATTTTTCCTCTAAATTGCGTTCGGTCCTCGTCGCCATTTCTGAAAAAGAACCTCCGTTAAATTCAAATCGCGAACAAGCCCTTTTCTAATTTTTAAGGATAGCGGATAGGTCCAAAACGTAACATTCGAGTCCTTACTCTTTCGTCTAGGTCCTTTCTCCATTTTCCTCATGACTGAGGAGCATTTGAGCCGGCCGTGGCTCGGCTCGACTCAAAAGTTTTTTCATGATTTAGTCCTTTTGTAAATTACTGAATAGGTCCTTCGTGATTTTTGTGAGAGGAAGATTTTTCCTCTAAATTAGCGTTGGGTCCTCGTCGCCATTTTCTGAAAAGAACCTCCGTTAAATTCAAATCGCGAACAAGCCCTTTTCTAATTTTTAAGGATAGCGGATAGGTCCAAAAACGTAACATTGAGTCCTTGCTCTTACGTCTAGGTCCTTTCTCCGTTTTCCTCGAGAATTTTTTTTTTGTCGCTAGAAATATGTGTGCACCTCTATCTCTAGACTTTTTTCCCACCTCGATTTCCCATCTCGATCTCTAATATTTTTTAAAGCATGTATTATTACTTCACGGACGCGTCGGTCTCTGATATTTTTTAGAACATGTATTATTACTCCGTGAACGCATAGAGTGTTAAGCTCGACAAAAGAAGGTTGTCGTCTCTAATAATTTTTCGCCCTTTTCCTCTAGACTTTTTTCCCACCTCGGTTTTCTAGCTCGGTCTCCAATATTTTCCAAATAGTTAAATCGAAAGAGATATTTTTCTGACTCTATCTCTCTACTTTTTCCCGTTTCGCTTATTATTTCGACGATTTAAAGAATAGAACGCTTGTTGAAAAAAGAAATCTCAAAAAAACGACACGCATGGCGTTTTACCATGAGTCTCTAATATTTTTTAAAACATGTCCTTTCTCCGTTTTCCCGAAAAAAAAGTTTTTGTCGCCAGAAATATTTGTGCAACTCTATCTCTAGACTTTTTTCCCAGTTCGATTTCCCATCTCGATCTTTGATATTTTTTAAAACATGTATTATTACTCGCGAACGCGTCGATCTCTAATATTTTTTAAAACATGTATTATTACTCCGCGAACACGTAGAGTGTTAAGCTCGACAAAAAAAGGTTGTCATCTCTAATAATTTTTCACCCTTTTCCTCTAGACTTTTTCCCTTGCGGTTTTTCATTTCGGTCTCCAATATTTTCCAAATAATTAAATCGAAGAGATATTTCTACAACTCTATCTCTATTTTTCCCCGTTTTGCTCATTATTTCGATGATTTAGAAAATTAAATGCATGAAAAAAAAAACATTCATGTGGCGATATTCTGCCATGAAAAATTTCCTAGTTGGTACAATTGAGTATTGGCTAACGGGTATGACTATTTTGTAAGAAATTCAAGGTCACATTTCTAGGATACCATGTGTCATTTTCTCCGTCCACCTCTTCTTTTCTCTTTTCCCACACCCTTTCTTTCCTTTCTGACACGAAAATTAAAACACTTAAACTTTGAAAAATTTAAATAGGAAATTTCAACTTGAAAAAAATCAACTCAAAACTAAAAAAATTAAATTGAAAAGTTTCAGATAAGAAAGTTTCAAATCGGAAAGTTTTATCACGAAAAGTTTTACATCGAAAAATTTCAAATAAAAAAGATTCAACTTAGGAAACTTTCAATTCAAAAGCTTTCGGGTTGAAAAGTTTCAATTAAAAAACTCTTTTGGTTCGACAAGTTTTAATTTAAAATTCAATTCGAAAATATCTCAAATCGAAAAGCTTCAACTCGAAAAATTTAAAGCAAAAAAATTCAAATAGAAAAGTTTCAACTCAAAAAAATTAAATCGAAAACTTTCAGTTCTAAAACATTCAATTCAAAAACTTCTAGATTGAAAAGTTTCAATTCAAAAAACTTTCGGTTCAAAAAGTTTCTATTCAACAAACTTTCAAAAGTGTTAAAAAATAATTGTTTTCAAAAACTTGAGAGGAAAAATTGAAATATAAAAACTATTTTGAGTTTGAGGAGATGGGAATGAAGGAAGTGATACCACTTATCACAAAAAAGAGCTTTTGAGGGAGAAGGAAAATGGGAGAAGAAAAGAAGCGATACCACTTATCACAAGGTGAGGGCCTTTGAGAGAGAGGGGTGCAGCTATTTAGTGCAACTACTTGTCACAAAAAAATGTCTTTAGTGATGATGACCTTAGATTAACCATTTCCTTGGCTAACTATGACAACTAAGCTACTGTAAACAAGTTTGCACAAAAACATCGCAGCCTGACAATGTAAAAGCTCTTCGCTGTTCAGCTATTGACGGTTCTCCTTGTTATCGGTGGCCATAATTTCGCTTAATTTGCTGAAGGCTTCAGGTGCCACCTGCTATAGACGCTGAGACCCCTGCCGCAGCCGACTCGGTCAGCATCCTTCTGAAGGTCCATGTCACTGACAGACCCTCAGCATGCATACCACTGTAGTATCAGAAGGTAACACCTGCTGGAAGCAAGCAGTATTACTTACAGACCAAACAAATGGCAGCAATGCCCACACTAAGAGGCAATTTCTGAGTTTTGATTGTGAATTCACAATCAGCTGATGCACATCTGGCGCAGAACTAAGCCCAAAAGGGCAACACTGTCAATCTGTCGTGCACATTCACCATAGGATCACAACGACATCAATCAAATATCTTTGATCGCTCCTGTTCTCAGATCAAGAAACGGAAAACGATACTAAGAAACTTTGCAAATCCATCGCTGGGTCAGCCAGCACCAAAGCAAGCAATTAAAAATTCGGATGGTTGACTTCACTTCTTTGCAACCAGCCAAGAGTTTAGTTCAAATATACAATTATGATTTTATCAGCTTACATGGAGCATGTACAAACTATTTACAAGCAATTGGAGGGCTTGTGCATTGTTCGTTAGTTACAACAAATCCATTATTGTAAAAGTAGCTCTAGAAACCTATATATGAAAACGTGTGTAAAAATAGCTATAGAAATATATTCCTGAAACAAATAGGTATGCTGTACTAGTTAGAATCCACAAATAGATATAGTTGTACTCGTTAGATTCGACATAGAAGTTCACTGATCTTCCTGAGCTCTTCAAGAGCTGCTATCGCCTTAGCTTGCTCTGTGCTTCCAGGAATATTTTCCCGTGATTTATCCACTGAGGTCAAGTGTAAATTTGGTTGAAACAACAATTCAATAACCTGTCAAAGAAACCAGCAAATTAACCAAAGATCTTTTTCTTTCTTCTGTATCTTCTAAGACAAAAAAGGGAGGACAATAGTCAATAGGGGATTTTAGACATGGGAATTACGAATTATACTGTTACGATGAATATATCTAGTGTCTGCCTGTCTGGAACTAGCAGAATACAGGATCTATAGCAACACCAACATAAATTAGGAACTTTATTAGCACAAACATCAATTAAGTAAGAAATATATATGCCATTAATTTTTTTTCCTCAAAATAGAGGTGTATATCTTGCAGTAAGTTACTTTCAAGTGATAATAACAGTTTTCTAATTTAAATTTCGTAATCAACAACTTCTGTCATGCATGGTTACCTGAATGTTTTCAACCATTGATTCACCAAGAGACCTTAATGTTCCGATCAACTCTTTACCAGCCACATTTGAACTTGAACCTACTTCAAATGTTTCTTTGTGGCCACCTTCACACGCAGAGGACTCTTGGTGATCTTTCACCTTTGATTTTCCGTCAACAAAACGTATTCTATGCTGTCGAGTTTGTTGGTAATCCACCAATCCAAATGTTTGATTCATTGTGATTGTTGCTTCGTCAATCTTACCATTATGCTCAGTGTGTGGATCAGGCTCTTTAACCACATTGTCCTCACGGGAAACACAAGGTTCTTCCGCGTGATGGATATCATGATCGTAATCAGTACCACACGACAACGAGTTACTGCTGCTCCTCGATAAATATCCACTAGCTGCTCCAAGAGGGTCTCTTATTTCACCAGAAGTTGAGCGGTAACCATCATGCTGGCCTGCCTCGCATACACTGTTTGAGTTATTCCTACTAATCTCTGCAATACCATGACCAACACGATTGCATGGCAAACTATTTATCAATTTTACAGGAGCTATATCAGCACCGTGAAGTTCATCAACAATAGACTGCCTAGTTGAAGTCAAATTGCTGTTTTCAAAATTAGCATCCTTGGTTCTGGAAACATTTGATTCTGTATTAGACAAACTTCTTCTTAGCAAGCCCCTTCCCTTCATCCTAAAAATTGGACCACCACTTCTTTGGTCTGCTGGCATCTGGAGCATCCTCCATGTCTCTTCCCAATAATTGGGTGGAGTCAAGAGAGATTTTCCTCTCAGAGGAGATGAAGGAAGATTTGCTTCTAGAGCAAAAGACTGCAATAACTTGGCTCTCTCAATTAAGTTCTGTAAGCTAATATCTTCAGGAAAATTTAACAATCTCACTAGGCAAGAAGTCGCATGTTCACTTCCTAGCAAGGAGGATCTGAGATGAAGCATCATTGAGACTGCCATTGACAAAATTAGAGCACCACGGGGAGAACATAAAACCTTAAACTGATAGTCTGCTTGACTCTTAATGTCTGTACAATATGAATGGTTAGGAGAAGAGAAGATCTCATCCCAGATAAAGAGAAGATTGTCAAGTGAAAATTCACGACCAAATAGGACTCGAAGCCATCGTAACGCAAAGTACTGAGGTTCTACTCCCAAACCCACTAGATGACTGTGAAGAGAGGAATCCACACTAGCAAGCAAGTGATATATTGCAGAAGATGCTTCCCTTACAGGTGTTAAACCCGTGCTTGATTCCGGTGCAGGACTGAGAGAATAGAAGTCAGTGATAGCAACCACACCTTGTTCACCGTTCATCAAACCATTCATCAAATTCTCAAACATACAGTAGGCATCATGCTCAATAAACTTTTCAGATAAAATAATACCCAGTTCACCCTCTGCTCCATATGCATCATTTATCAAGAAAAGGTCCCTAGTATCAGGATCAAGATCATCCAAACTTCTAATTTTAGCTGCACTGCCCTCAACAGTGTTTGTCCTGTTAATCCTGTTCAGCTTTAACCTATCTGGAAATGTTTGGACATCAAAATCATCACCAAAAAGCTCTTCATGAAGCCCCCGGACTTCTTTGAAGTGCTGCACATCACCATGAAGGACATAGAGCAGAGGAGCTAAGAGTTCATGCATTCCTGTAGAAGGGAAGTGATTTATGTTGACATTTGACAAATGCACAAGAAGGACAGATGGATGTTTAGTGCAATTAGAAATAAAAAACCTGATGAACTCCTAGTGAGTTAAAACATTATCTAGCAGTTAAAACAGCATGTTGAGTTCCACATGTGGTTGGGAAGATGTGCAACTATATTTACCTGTAAGGCAGATATAGTGCGTGGCAGTATAATAATCCTAACAAACTTAAGATTAAATGTGCTCATGTCAATGAACTCCACCAATGTTCCATTATCAACTTCTACAATAGCTTTCAGTTATGTAGAGAGAGAGTGTGTGTGTGTGAAGATTAAATGTGCTCATGTCAATGAACTCCACCAATGTTGCATTATCAACTTCTACAATAGCTTTCAGTTATGTAGAGAGAGAGAGTGTGTGTGTGTGTGTGTATGGAGGACGCAAACCACACAGACACCTGACTCACACCAGACAAACACACACATGCATTTGCGTCCACTACACACGCTGAGAAATTTGGGGTGACTAGGGCCTCACAGTCACACACTTTCTCAATGAACGCACACACGTGTGTGTACTCTAATTAAATAATACACACAGCGTTGATCCTAGGGATTGCAAAATATCTTGAAATGATGACGTCACAACAAACTCTGAATAAATACGAGGCCTAGGAACCAATTCTCTTGGACTACTGGTGCTGCTGTTTTCACTTAGGCATATCGTATTGTAGGATTGTAGCTTTAGTTGGAATCCACCACTGTTAGGTCAGATGAGAAGTGCACAATAACTAATACACAGCAATGACTTACCTTGTTTATATCCAAACTCTGGGTACCTAAGGCTCCACACTAACAGTATACGTCCAAGCATAGACTGACATGCGCTTGTTCCAAAGAAGTCTCCCAATTCAGGATAGAGCCGGGATAGATCTTGGTTCAGCATCTTCTCCAGTTCTGCATTCCTGAAATATTGGCCCCAAGTGCTTTCTGCATTCATGATGTACAAAATGATTAGAACAAATACGTGCGTGCGTCATGCGTGCGTGTGCGTCTGTGTGTGTGTGTGTGTTCTGTTCCCCTAGAAAGATCCCACCAAACATGAGAAAGATGCTACCTTCTTACATTTCCATAGATTATGTCGAATCAAGAAAATGTATGACTGGTGAGAAAATAACAGCATGTTATGCAGTCATAATTAGTCTACTATACCTGAGGGCTGAGCAGGGTTCACAAAACCGTTTTTGAAATAATTGCTCGAAATTCGAAAATCGGAAATATGGAGTCAAAAATTGTCAGAAACCGTAGGGTTAAGAAATCAAAATTTTTTAAAAAATTGAAAACCGCTCGGTTTTCACTGAAAACCGATCCGACCAATTGAATGTTCCTTCAAGTGGGTTTTCAGCGATTTTCACCCGATTTCTTTGAAAACCGAGCGGTTTTCACCGATTTTCGACCGGTTTACATTGCATAATTATTTTTCAATTTTTTGATTTTTTTTAATTGGACCAATTTAACGACCGGTTTTGAATCTCGAACCGTAGCGGTATGGTCGAAACCACAGTTTTCGTCAGTTTTTCAAACCCTGGGGCTGAGGTTATGTTATGACGAATCATGAAACACGGTTGCTGGCAACTCAGCATAATCGCCAACCTCCATCCCCTCTACTTCTCTTTAAGTAACATAATTTCTGAATTAACATCTCACCACCTTCTCTCCACTACCCCGCCCCACCTCTCGTACATTATTCTAGAACCAACCCTTTAACTAAACAGTTTGTAAAGGATTTTTAGAATTTTCATTTAGTAATCATTTTTTAAAGAGAGGAAAATTTCATTTAGCAATCATTGTAGGACTAGCGAAGTTCCCCTAAATATCTTATGTAACAGTCTAAATCTACAAGTATTTAAGTGAAAACTTTCAAGTGATGCCTGGTGTAAAGTCTAAGAAGCTAAATGGTGTGATTTTAAAACTTGACTTTGAAAAGGCATATGATAAGGTTAAGTGGTCTTTTCTTCAACAAGTGCTTCGCATGAAGGGTTTTAATCATAAGTGGTGCTCTTGGGTAGAACAATTTGTTACTGGCGGTAGTGTGGGCATTAAAGTTAATTATGATATTGGTCATTACTTTCAAACAAAAAAAGGGCTCCGGCAAGGTGATCCAATGTCCCCAATTCTGTTTAACATTGTGGCAGATATGCTCGCTATTTTGATTAAACGAGCGAAAGAGGATGGTCAGATCCGAGGAGTCATTCCTCATCTTATTGAGGATGGCTTATCTATTCTGCAATATGCAGACGATACTATCATTTTTATGGATCATGATATTGAACAAGCTAAAAATATGAAACTTTTGCTTAGTGTGTTTGAACAATTATCGGGTCTAAAAATTAATTTTCACAAAAGTGAGATTTTTTGTTTTGGAGTTGCTACTCGGACGAAAAAGATTACCTTCAATTGTTTGGTCAGTGAAATTGGTTCATATCCATTCAGATATTTAGGTATTCCGATGCATTATCATAAACTTGAATCTGATGATGGGTGTCATTGAGGATAGATTTCAACGAAAGCTTAGTATGTGGAAGGCCAAACATCTCTCTTATGGGGGTCGGCTTGTGTTACTTAATTTGGTGCTAAGTAGTCTTCCCATGTTCATGATGTCCATCTTTGAAATTCCCAAGGGTGTTCTTCAAAGGTTGGATTTTTACTGATCCAAGCTTTTTTGGCAAGGTAATAATGAAAAGAGAAAATATCGTCTCGCTAAATGGGATATATTGTGTCGTCCCAAGGATCAAGGTGGTCTGGGTATTATTGACCTTCAGATTCAGAATAAGTGTTTTTTGAGCAAATGGCTTTTTAAGCTGTTGAATGAAGACGGAGTTTGGCAGACCTTACTAAGAAATAAATATTTAAGTTCCAACTGTTTGTCCCAAGTGCATATTAAACCTGGGGACTCTCATTTTTGGAAAGGTATTTTAAAGGTCAAGGATGATTTTCTGGCTTGTGGATTCTTTAGGGTAGGAGACGGTACACAAACCAGGTTTTGGGAGGATAGTTGGGTAGATTCTAATCCTCTAAAGGTCCAATTTCCAAGTTTGTATAACATTGCTCATTACCCACATAATACTGTGGCCAAAGTAATGACTCAGAGGCCACCAAATATTACTTTTCGGAGATTGTTAATTAGTGATAAATTGGTAGCATGGTCTACTCTAGTAGCCAAAGTAGCTAATTGTCAGCTTACTGATGGCAGGGATATTTTTCACTGGGGTTTACATAAACATGGTCAATTTTCTGTCCGATCTATGTATGTTTATTTGATGAACAAGGGTACTCTTTCACTAGCAAATTAATTTGGAAGTTGAAGCTCCTTTAAAATCAAAAATTTCTCCGGTATTTCTGACGAGGAGTAATTTTAACAAAGGACAATCTTGCTAGACGCAATTGGAAGGGGAATCCTCAGTGTTGTTACTGTCATTGTAATGAAACAATTCGACATTTATTTTTTGATTGCCAATACTCCAAAGCTATTTGGCGAATTGTTCGTATTGCTACAGGTTTATCACCACCGAGATCGATGTCTCATATGATGGGTACTTGGTTAACTGGCATTGCGAAGTGTGAAAAAAAACTAATTATTGTGGGGGGTGTTGCCATATTATGGGCTATTTGGTGCACACGAAATGATCTAATATTTGAGAAAAAAAACTGTTCTTCTTTCATGCAGGTTATTTTCAAGGAAACGTACTGGCTGCGGTTTTGGGCATTATTGCAGCATGAGGATAAAAGGGAGGTCATTCGACTGGCAAGTAAGGCATTGGAGGTTGTGGCGTTAGAGATTTTTGCCAGCAATGGATGGATAAGCAATTATAGAATTTGCTTTTAATTTTTGGCTCCCTTTGTTTCTTATTCATCACAGATATATGACTGTGACTTTTGTAAGAACTCGGTTGTGTGCGATTGCAGAGACCGGATTTTAATCCTTTATCAAAAAAAAAAAAAGTGATGCCTGGTGTCGCAAGCATGGACAACTCAGAAAGCATGTACAGAAAGGCAAAAGCTATACCTACCAGGGTTCTGTGACAGTGGATTCTCCACAGCAAGGTCGGGAGCACTTTCTTCATCCTTCGAAAGATGGGGATCAATTAACAGCTGTCGCCGCAAATTAGCATATCTACATGAAACAACAATTGCAATCCAGGATTCAAAACCAACAAATTGGCATCGTTTGCCCTCATATTAACGAGTAAAGTGATTCATAATACCATGAAACATTCTCTATGCATTACAATGTTCTCAGAAAGAAATGATACTTTACGCGATGATTAGCATGTATAAAGCATACGTGTGTAGTTTGATTAGAATACAACACTCCAATAGTTCAGTAGCTTAATACCATTCAGCCGAATCAAACACTAACGCCAGATAGGAACAAACCATTTCAAGAAACCGGGGCCATTGTGTCAATGCCTAATAAAGATCGGACCTTTTTCCACGCACTGATCAAGTAAAGATCACTTGATTTAACAAACCACACGCCGCAGAATAAAGTAAAGAATCACTGCATAGCTAAGCATTTCGAGCAAGGAAAGCTTCGCCGGAATCAAAGCATTGCAATTTGCAAGAAAACGGAGTTCTCCGAGACCTGACCTCCGGCGGGAGTCCGCGGCGGCTCGGCGGAGCTCGTCGGTGGATGCGGCAGCGGAGCCCGGAAGGACGCCGAGATCGGCGCGCCACCGGGCGCCGCGGAGGCCGGAGAAGCGCTGCCTCGCCGGTGACTCCGGCATTGCCGTCTTGGCTCCAGCCTCCAAAAGCAGCAATCGAACACCCTCAACAAGGAGGGGAGGAAGCAGATAAAGATTGGCAAGGTAGAAACCAACGAGACGGATCGATCTGCGATCGCGAGGATAGTCAAGCGAGGGGGGATTGGGATCGAGGAGGATGGGAGAGCGTCGCCGGACCACTTGAGGCGTTCGTTCCTGGTTTGGGAGATACGGGATGGAAAAGGGAAAGGGTCAGGGGAAAGCGAGGGAGGACGTCTCGGTGACTTTGTTGCTAGTCGTTTGGAGCTTTGGATACAGCGACGAGCGACCTGTTTCCTCGGGCAAATGCTACTCCGTCTTAACCAAAATAAATCAGGGAGGATGTTTTGAATGGTTTTATTCATAGATAAGTAAATTTATGTGATATTTTTTTCATACTCTAAATAAATATCAAGCTTTACAATATATATATTAAATATAGTGCTTAAAGATAACAATTAGAGATAGTTTAATCATATTTAATATCTCATTAATCTACGTGTAAGAGGAAATATGGTTTATAAATATGGATAGAGGAAGTAGTATACAACCTCGGTTTTCTCTCAATGTATACTTGCTCCGTGTGTTGTCAAATGAACGCGAAAGTGTTGTAGTGTGTCTATGTATTCCCTTTCATCTCATTTAATTGTTATTCTAGCTGTATATGCACATAGGAAATAAAAACTGTGTGCATAGCAATGCAAGAGGTGATGTGAAACACCCTGCTCAAAGTAAAAGCTGCATGGTTCTTGTGCACGATGAGAGTGAGTTTAATTCCACATGAAAAATCTAGACGTGTTCTAACCAACATAAGAACTCGAGAGGAACCAAAACTATTAACCCCGATCACCATTTTATGGACGAATTGATAAGGTGAAATGACACGGTCGGTGAACACGATAATGCTCAACTGGGCCCATTGCAAACAGATCACAAACCAACCTTACAATGCCACCATTTCTCTTTTTTTTTAGATTGTAAAGAGGACACACACTCACGCCCACGTACACATACGCACTCTACTAAAACACACGCTAGAACTTAAGCGAAAATTGTTTACCTCACAAAGCGTGAACACGTAATTTAAACACATGCTACAACTCAAGCGAAAATTATTTACCCCACGGAGTATGAAAACGATAATTTAACACACGCTAGAACTTAAGCAAAAACTATTCACCAGTATAGACACGTAATTTAACACACGCTGGAATGTAAGCAAACATTATTTACCTCAGAGTGTGGACGTGTGTTTTTTCACGGAATACATACATGTGTGTGAGCTAAAACCAACTTGGTCCATTCCAAGTAGGGGTGGCAATAGGGACCGTTCGTTCGCCTTCTTGAGAATTTCTATTAGGGATAGGTATAGGAAGAAATTATCCATGAGGATAAAGCAGAAAATTATTCCCGTCGGGGATGGCGGGGAGACGAGACGAGGAATTTTTTTCCCTTGAGGACCGGTTGGGGATCCAAATTTAGTTTAGTCCAATTTAGTTATTAGATTGCAAACATATTCTCTAGCTCATCATATTCACATTTTCATAAGTAGGATAACATAATCTTCAATGAATGCATGCATTCTTTTTTTTCTTGTCTGTTGATATGATTTTAGAGTTAAAATGACTATAAGAGCTCTTCTCTTGTGTGAAATTTTCGCAGGGATGGGTCCCCGACGGGGCCTCGATACCCGAACGGGGATGAGGACGAGGGGATTTTCTCTTAGAGACGAGGAAGCGAGGGACGGAATGAAAAAATTTTTGCATCGCAGGACGGGGCGAGGAGAGCACTCCCGGCGGAATACCCGTTGCCACCCCTAGTTCCAAGATCGAATCCGGGCCAACAGCTCACACAGTGACACAATAGCCAGCTTGCCAACCGAGCTCTGTTGCATGTTATTGAGCCAACGATGGCTGGTTCGTCCGCGCACCGCACCGCACCACGACTCGCCCACGCCGGCCTCCCGAGCCGGCAAAGGCGCAAAGGCCCGCCTCTGCGCGCGCGGCCTACGCACGAGCGGTGGATGGAGAGCGTCTCCGGGCTCGCAACTCGGAACTCCCGAGGCCCCGACCGCTTGCCAGTTGCCACTACCGAGGTGCGCATGCCTCTCGGATGCTGCCGGTGCGCGGCGCGCTCGGCGCTCGACGCCGTGACTTGGCCCAGCGGCCGGCGACGCATCGACGGAGGCGCACAGTTGACACGAGTTTAGGCTAAAAGTTGACACGAGTTTAGCGCACAGTTGACACGAGTTTAGGCGCACAGTTGATATGGGAACATATCTTCTAACCCTAAAAGCCGCACGCATCTTGAGGCTGACAAAACGGCACGACGGGACCCATCTCAAGGCAGAGCTGTAGAGTGTAGAAGGGTCGACTATATAAGTTAGCTGACGGAGGCGACTAAAGAACAGTACGCGATATATCAATATGTTTTACTGAGTTTCACAAGGTTTTATTAAAACATTTGAAAACGTTTCTACAAGACTCCAAGACAGCTTCAAGACTAAACCAAGAAAGTTTCAAAATTTCAAATTCAAGTTTTAACAAGCTTATCAAAGAGTTTTAAGAAATTTCAACTCAAAAGTTTCAAGAAGTAAATCAAGTTTCATCAAAGAAAAAAAAACAAACAAAGAGCAAAAAATACATGACATGCTTAAGCGCACCTGCCGCTCTGCCCTTGCCACTTGCTAGCACCGTCACAATTTGCTTGCCCGAGAGGTGAAGCCAGAGCTCAGAGTCGTCCGCGAGGCATGCGGCCGTGAAGTAGAGCCACAAGGCAACGTGTGGGCAGAATCGACGTTAGATCACTCTGTAACTCAAATGATGAGATAGGTAAGGACCGTATGATCTAAGAGCATCTCCAAAAGTGAAGCCTTAAAATTGAGTCCTATACCTCAAAAAAAGGCCTCAACTAAAATAATTAGGGCCCAAGATAAGTATTAACTCCGACAATTGAACCCTAAACTCAACTACCCTTTAATTTTAGTGGTAAAATTTTTGGCGCCACATTTTTGCATCTTTGGCGCTTTTTTTTCATCGCCTCCGGTACTTTGCTTTGCCCAATGACGTTGGCGGCTTTGTTCCCATGACGAAGAAGCGGCGAACAAGCGACGTTGTTCGTGTGCTCCCAGCTGACGTTGTTCGTGCTGCTCACGCCACCACCCCGCGCTCTCCTGCGCCTCCCGCCCTTCTTGGCCTTGATCGGCGACAGGGTGGTCGTCTTGGCGTCACCAGCCCTACCTCGCCGGCAGCTCTCCTCCTCATTTGGCGTAGTGCTACTGAGGTGCTTGTTCCAATGCTTGAACACCGGTGAGAAAATAATCCTGCGCCGGTGTGCATGCATGAACAAAATGAATGGCGAGAGAAATATCACGGGAACTTCTAGTCGACATGTGAGTTTATGTTAGCTTGGTTTCTCCTTTTACTATCAGGAAGGACAGTATGATTTTGGACTCTGAGTTGGCTAACACAAATCAACGCCTCAGCCTATCGGACCTCGGAAGCATTTCGTCAAACAACTAGGGGTACATCCTAAGCAAAAGCTCAAATGACTTCCAATTAAGCACCCCAAACTTACCAAATGACCCCGATCCAACGAACACCACTATCTCGGTGAAGCATTTCATCAAACAACCGGTGATCGTGTGCCCATTGCCCAACGACGATTCTGATTTTGGGAGAAGCGGCGAAGCGAAGGAGGAGGCGTGGTTGCTTACTCGGTAGCCGTAGTAGTTCTGTGAGTTGCCGTAGATGAACACCTCTTTCTTCTTCCGCCCTTTACCTCCGTCGCCTTGCCCCTGACCCGTTATTCTGTTTTCTCTTCGCGTCTCCTCTGGCCCCTTGGTGGCAGACGGAGGGGGTGCGCGTCTCGGCCCGTGGCTTGGCCATGCTCTGAAAAGGCTGTCTCTTTTTGGCGGCTGCTATCGTTATATTCGAGGAAAGTTTGAAGTAAACGAGGGAGAGGAACAGCAGGGACGGGAGGCTGAAAAAAACCCTCGCGGCTCGCTACGAGAGGGAGACGGCGGCATGGACGACATCCACGAAGGAGAGGCTCTACGGCCCGTCGGCGTTGGCGAGGTCGGTCTGCGGCACCGAGAGAGGCGATGATCTTTGCGCGAGGCGGTTGTACGCGGAAGCAAACAGACGCGGGAATAGGGATAGGGCCGATCAGACGCGTAGCCAAATATAGCGACGCCCCTCCGAGTCCTATACATATTTGATTGAAATTTCTTAAAATACAACTGCTGTTGGAGCTGTTTCTTTTCACCAAAGCTCTATATTTAGAATTAGCAACCTGTTTAGGCCTCCTCTTGGAGATGCTCTAATGAATCCTGTTGCTAAAGATAAAAAAGACGATCAGATACGATGAATCCCACCGTCTGTAACAAGAAAAGTGACCAGATCCGATAGATCCTATGTTGGCATCCTCCTCCTGCTATACCGCCTCCGTCGAGCCAGTGATCGCGCTGCCTCTGCCTGTTGTACCGCTTCCATACTACCGGTCGCTATCAGCTAATCTTCTAACAAACGACTGAGTAATCCGATGAATCGTCGGCTTCTCGAAAGAGTCTGCGGATAAGTGAGTACGATTGAAGAGACCACTCAAAGTCTATAATACGCACTGACAGGAGGAAGAGTGCTGATCCAATCGGATCGACTGCTTCCCGTAGTGATGTCGCATCAAGCACTGCATTTAGCCATTTACTGCCATGAGAAGAAGATTGCCAGGTGAAAACGACCGAATATTTCCATCCGATCCGGATCGGGTTAAGATCGGATAGATCCAGGACGGGATTTTAGATGTCATATTTTTTTTTCAATTTGATATCTAGTAAGGCTTAGCTTATTTATTATTTATTTTCTATTACAATCCATTTATCTTAAAAATTACTTAGTTCTATTGATCCTTAAGTAACATATTTTTTCTGTGATGTCTATTGGGTTTAATTGATACAAACCCCCTCCAATCACAAATAGTTATTGTATTGGACATCAACATGGTTTTCAAAACACAGCTTTGGGGAAATATGGTGACGCAGCCATGCCCCCCTCGCTCCCGTCCCCCTCTTCAACCTCGCTCCAGCCACCACCCGCCCATAGATCCGATCCAAATACAGCCCATTCCTTCAAAAAATCACCCAAATCACACACAGATCCAGCGTCTCCACTTGCAGATCCATCATCTCCGCGGCAAAAAGCGACCCGAAAGCCACATGAAGAGCAAGGTCAGGCGGTACCAGATGAGGAGGGAGGAGCGGCCGTTCCTAGGGCTGTCGATTTGGGGATGCAGGTCAAAGCCTCAGCGCAGTATTGTGAGGAGCTGCCCTGACCGTCCTCGGGTTATTTGAATGTCCGGTTGCCCTCATCAGATTTGGAGGCTAGCAACGGATAACCGATGGTGCTCACAGTGCTAACACCCAAGCCCAATTAGGACAACAACGATCCCATTCGAATAACTCGACAACAATCCCGGTATTCCCCCGGTATGCGACCCGAAGCTCGCCTAGGATTGCCCCATATACCGGTTTCCATTGCCATATCAATTCAATTCGCATAAAGGGGGCAACGAACCCAAAACTTTACGATCATACACGCGCCGCGGAAGCACAACAAAACGACTAAAACCAAGGCACAAAAACAAACCAGACAACCACACAAGGCAAGAACTAACAACAACAGATTAAGACTCACAAGGCAGACAATTCGCAAGATCCTGCCTAGACTCAGAAATTCTCCAAAATTTCGGCATGACGCCTCTAGAAGTAAGGACATCCACTCAACAGATAGAAGAACAATTAACTTATCTAAATATAGCACAACAGCAAAAATCAAAGCATAAAGATCAGCATGGATAGAAGCACATCCAAGACATGAGATGAGCATGGTAATACATCAAGGTTCAACAACGAAAATAGTCAAGTATTCAAACATAGCCATGACATAGATTAGAAGGCTAACTATACAACAAAATGAACATACAACCATCATATTAAACCAAAAGTATGACATCTCCGGAAGTGTCCTGCCCCTGAACACTTCCGAGCGTTTACATCATCGAGCTTAGCCCCTATTCGGTACCCCGCCCGAACACCGAGAGGCAATACGGACAGAACTCACATCCGTCGATGTCCTCACCTGAAAACCACAAAGCAAAAGCATGAGTACAAAAGGTACTCGCAAGACTTACCCGTGGTCCATATATGACCGACTCCAAAGCATATGCATTGGGATGTAGCAAGGAGTAAGCTTAAGGTAACAAGTGCATAAAAGCTTAACTTTGGTTCATATTCACATTCAACTACTCAATTTACAAGTTTTATAGCATTTATGAACAGCACCTATTACTAGAGTGAAATCTGAAATTTTACATGAAAGAGAGCAAGTAATTTCATGAACAAGTATCAACATCAAGTATACCAACTAGTTTCAAGTTTAAGTTGTTACTACATTGAAATGTCAGATGATACAAGCGTGCTCATATCCGAGAGCGCGGCAATTCGAATCGCTTACTCACCCTGCAGGGGATCATCAATCGCACGACATGTGCCACAAAGGAACCTCATGTCAACCCTCCTCCCATCCATACATACTCGTTGAACCATCTACATGCGGTCCGAGCACCTAGCACCCCCTCGAGCGGCTCAAGCCTCGCTTAGCCCTCGGGAGTCGGCCTAAGTCTCGCCCTTAGCCACGTCCAACCGCATGAGGGTATGACCCATCGAGCAGTATGCCATGAAAGGGTGGCTTACCCTACCATTATATCAGGCATGCGATCAACAAGATGTGCTCGATCAACATGGCAAACAACGGATCGGTCCTTAACCGACACAGGCGAGACTACAACATTGAGTCTCCACACCCAAATGATCCAACCCTCTCGCCCGGTCTCAATTTTACATTTCAGAACATAACCATATCCATTGCAACCCAATAGTGTGAAGTAATTATTCTCAAGTGATGGAACCATCCACCACTTGGCCCATACCCGACATCTAAGCAAACTAAGCATGGGCATAATATAATTACCCATATACTAGCTCCAAGGGAGGTGTTCGACAATTATCAATAAGTGTATGTGCAAAGAATTAGGTTCTAATACCATTTCATAATTAGACTCCTAATGCATAACCTAACCATCCAATAAGCAAATCATTCACTAAAATACAATTATAAATAAAGTTGAATATGCTTAGGTGCTTGCCTTGAGCTTCTGCCGGATTCTCAATAACAATCGGCTCTCCGGTACCCCCTCGGTCACAGCCGCGTCAACCTCCGTGTGCTCGTTCTCTACACAATCACAATGCATGTGAAATGAGATGCATGCAATGCATATGAAATAAAATACTAAATGCATTCCCCATGGCAGTCCCAAAAGTGCAAACATTCATCTCAATTTAAGAATGAAAATACAAATGCTAAACTCTACTTCTATTTTATAGCAAAAATATGAAAATAGCAAGCATACTCCTCTAAACACGCATAACTTTTAAATGGCAAACCCAAAAATTGATTTTCTTGGACTCTATGTGACCACAAGAGGATGATCTATCTTTATCATACATCCTAACATTCAGAATACAGATTTAAAGTCCTCAACTGAACTCTGAACATCAGCCCTAAAGTCTGAACTTTCAGCAAAAACAGATTTCAGGACAGCATTGATACAAATGGCCATAACTTTTTAACCACTTAATCAAATTGAGCAAACTCAGATTCGAAACGACCACAAGACGTAGACCTACAACTCAGATTTGGCCAATCATCCAGAATCTGCCCAGAGAACTCCCAGTTCGGCCAGGAACAGAGAGCAGTCTCAGTGTCCAAAATTTTCAGAGTTTCAGAACAGCATGCACCATTTTCATCATAAAAATTGCTATACTTAATGGAATGGAGTAAAGGATAATATTTTTACAATCTACATAAAATTTCCTACAACTTATTAGGTAAAATTAAATTCTAATTCGGCCTCTAACTAATTTTAAACCGCAGCTCAAGTTTCAGCTCAACATCTTCAGCATTCCAGAACAGCACGCACTAAAATCATCATAACTTTCAGCTGGATTAACAAAATCGAGTGATTCTAGTTGGAAATGAAAGATAATTCTATCACCTACAACTTTCTCAACAGTTGGCCTAGCAGGAGATGCCCTTAGCTTGCTTGAATCATCCAAAAACAGAAGCTACAAAATCTGCTCGAAAATCAGGATTTGCTCCAAACCCTAGAGTTGTTGTTTCCCTTCCAAAACTCAAATCTCTACTCTCCAAAGCCCCCAAATCCACCATGGCTGCCCCCAAAACTAGAAACAACCAACCCTAAACCAAGGGAGCCTTACCACCAAGGGAGTGGAAGAGGAAGAGAAGGGGCCGAGCAGGGGAGGAGGGGCGCCGGCTTGGAGGTGCTGGAGTGAAGGCCGGCTAGGGGAGAGCTGGAATGAGTGCGCCGGCTTGGGGGAGAGGCTGGAGAGAGGGGCGGCCAGGGAGGAGCTGCAAGGGGCGCGTGTGGAGGCTGGCTTGGGGAGAAAACTCAGTAAAATGATGTGCTGTTCGGTTTGGCTTGGGGAGAAAACTCAGGAAAGGGGCACGTGTGTTGAGCTCCCTTGACCCCACTAGTGAGTTAGAATGGCTAAGTCCCCAGAATCTCAGCACTTGGATTCAATTTTTGAGCCACGTTTTGAATTAGTGTTTGGCATTGGATTTTGGTTCAAACCCCACAATGCTGTAGAGAAAAGTTTCTAGTTTGTGATTAGCTAACCCGTATATTCTAGATCCTTATAGTTCTCAAGTTACCAGGCTCCAAACTTTGATGAAAACCATATTCGCACCCTGAAATTTCTAGCTCTTAAATTTCTTTAAGTTTGAAAAATTCTTAAGTGGCAAATTTGGAATAGATTCTGAAGTTAGCAGTTGTCGGCGTTTTTTACGTGAGTACCCTCTTCGCCGCACAAAAGCATGCGTGGCCACGTGGCGATCTAGCGGTGGGTGGGTGTTTACACTCGTCTGAGACGTCCGTCACGTGGCCTGGCGGCAGCAGTGGCCACGCTACTACTTGGCGCCCTACTACGGCGCGGCGCGCCGATCCACGTGGCGGCTTTGGCGGCCGGCGAGCACGCGCACGCCCACCGGTGCCGATCCACGTGGCGCGGCGGCGGGCGGGCGAAGCGGCGGGTGGCGGCCACGCCTGCTCGGCGCCGGCGCGCCCACGTGGCGGCCTAGCGCCGCTGCCGGCGAGCCCGCGTGGGCGCTGCGGCATCCGGCAATCTTGGTCACGTGCGGCACGGGCGAAGCGGCGGGTGGCGTTACGCGCCGCCGCCGGCTTGGCGCCGGCGGTGCCCGATCACGTGGCGGCGGCGACGGGTTACGCCTGCGGCGATCCACGGCCTCGCCCACCGGTGCCGGCCCACACGGCGCGGCGAAAGGTGGCGGGCGCCACGCGCCGCCCGGCGCCGCCATCCCACGTGGCGGGTGGCGAAGCACGCCTTGTTCATCCCGCCACCATGCAAAAAGGTGGGGTGCGGTCGCCGTCCAAGTCTCCTTCCCGACGCATGCGTGTCGAGAGGCGGCTGTTGTACCAGGCACGTCGATTCCAAGGAATTCTGCAACAAGCCCGTTCCTCTGACGCCTCACACCTACCCGTGGCAGAGGGGTCACATTCCGAAAGAACCAGGCGAAGGCATGCGCTGGCATTGATTAGGGCTGGAGGAACGGGACAGCGCATAAAGGCGAAATAAATGCATGTAAGATAGGCATGGTGATGATGATGATCCCCCCTCTAGCTGACCCATGTAAGCCCGCGCATATAAGGGCGCTTGAGGTCATAGAGGAGAGGGGGGACAGAAAAAGAGAGAGAAGAAAAAAAAGGCTCAACAGAAGAGCTGGTCATCGGCAAGCTCTGTAACCAAGCCCAAAATACTCAATCCAAAATCGGGCAGGACGTAAGGCTGTTACCCTTCTTGGAGGGGGCCTGAACCTGGGTAAAATCGGTGTGTGTTCATCAAATTGAAGGGGCACTAGGATTTGTTAGTGTGAGAGGTACTGGGGTTTCTCTCTGCTAGGGTTTGCCAATTACCAAAGCCACCCCCCTATCGAACTAAACCCGGTCTGTAGGCTCGGGCCTGTCAGGTGGAATACGCCGACAGGGGCGCGCCAGGTAGGGGCAGGTAGTTGGTTTTTCCGATCATCTCTCCGGCAAGTTCTGGTGTTTTCTTTCAGTTCCGTGCATCTGGAGATGGAGGGTTCGCAGCATCAAGAAGGAGAGGTGTCGGGCCATGTTGAGAGTGTGTCCCGACAATCTCATCGATCGCAAGACCGTCTCGCCCCACCCCCGCAGGGTGCTGGCGATGCTCCCGTGGCGGCGGCGGGGCATCCGGTGCGACGCCGGCTGGCCATGGAAGCGGCCACCCCAGCTCAGAATCTACATGCAGCTCGTCTCCTCCTGGACCACCCTCCGGTGGAACTTGCGGGAGACTCCCCGGCCACTCCGTGGCTGCGGGATCTTGCCGGCCTTGTTGGTGCGGCCCAACTTCGGGTAGGGCCCCCCGGCCGGCAGAGCATCGGTGGTACTCCGCCACCAGTATGCTGGTCGGGGCTCGCAGGCTCTAGCCGGTGGCGGCGCCTGGCCGAGGAAGAGGCGTCGATCGCGCGATCCGGCCCGAAGGAACCGTGGGGACCTAAGGAGTCATCTTGACGAATCCCGCCGGCGAAGCGGCGATCTTCGCGGCCGTCTGCCACGTCGCCCAGCTTAGGAGCAGGGGCGCGGCAAGCGGGTGGCCTCCGAAGATGAAAGTTCCTCCGACTCAGCAGAGAGTCCTATCCCTCGCTCTCCGGACCGAGCTCCCGGTGAGCGGCCGGGCTCTGTGTATGGTGTTGGGTATCAGGCGTTCTCCCGTGATTCTGCAGTGTGGAGGGCTGAAAAGGTTTCACCGGCATCTATAGAAAGTTATGATGGCACTACCAATCCGGAGGAGTTTTTGCAAATTTACTAGCGGTGGTAATGAAGCACGGCTGGTCCGGAAAAGTTATGGCCAATTATTTCCCGACGGCCTTGACGGGCTCTACCCGTTCTTGGTTGTTGAACCTCCCGCGAGGGTCGGTGCACTCGTGGGAGGAATTGTGTGGCCTCTTTGTCGCCAATTTTCAGGGCTCCTTCGCGCAGCCGGGCGTGGAGGATGATTTGCATGCCCTGGAGCAGCATAAGGGGGAGTCGTTGCGTGATTTCATCCGATGGTTCTGCCATTGCCGCAACACGATCCCCCATATTTCGGAGCAATCGGTCGTCATCGCCTTTCGAAGAGGCGTCCGCGACCGTAAGATGAAAGAGAAGATGGCCACCCGTACTATCAGCACTACCTCTGAGTTGTTTTCCCTCGCGCATAAGTGCGCGCGAGCGGAGGCGAGGGACCAGATCGATCCCTGTGGTGGTGAGGTAAAGATGAAACCGGGACCTCAAAGGGTTCTGGTCCGTCAAGCAAGAGGGCGCGGAAGCGCGAGGCAAGAGAAACCCGGCGGGTCTTGGCCGCCGAGAGTGACCGCGATGACTCGGTCGCCGGCGCGATCACCGATCGGATCATGCAATCGCCGTGACCGGCGAGACGATGATCGCCGCGATCGGCGCGATGATCGCCGTGATCGGCGCGATAACCGCCTGTGATCGTAAACGACCGCCGCATGGTGAAGGAGAGAGGCCTTGGTGCCCAATTCATCGAACTGACACCCATGACCTGGACAATTGTCAGGTCGTGGACCGAATGGTGGAGCGCCGGATCAAGGAGCGTCGCTCTTGCGACGATGAGCGTCATTCTCGCGATGGTGATCGTGGTGAAGATGGTCGCCAGCCGCTGGGGAAATTTGATCGCTCAAGACTCATTTGTCGCCTAAGTGCTCATGTCGCCCGGTAGCTGGGAGGGCTGGTCGCGAGAAGGCTCCGGTGGTTGCTCAGTATTAGGGCTGGTCGCCCAACCGCTTGGGTTGGGCACCGCCTAATACATAAGCCGATAAGTGTTTTAAGTAACCTCCCGATTGTTCGCTATGTATATGCTAAAATTAATCAAATTATGCATGGTTATCACGACGCCGTCAAACCCGACGGCTCCTTGGTGATAAAAGAAAAGTCTTTAGTGTGAGCGTTTAGTAAAGTTAAGTGACCAGAGTGTAAGTTGGGCACGGAGCTCAAACACGGCTCGTACGCCTCGGGTAGGCTCTTAGAAGCACCGCTGGTTGTCACTTAGATTGAGCGCCCGCCCAAGACCACTCCTGGGGACTTATTACTTTCTGCGCCACACTAGGGTACGATTCTAAGAGATCACAAGGATTTAAGTTCCGAAGAGGTTTCAGCCAGTGACAACCTTGCATAAAATCTTGACGGCAAAACCATTCTGTGCTCAAGCACAAACTATTACACCTCAAAGCTGTCTTTGCCTAAGTTCTATGTAACTTGCGCGTATTATATTTACATTTGTGGTTAGTCGCATGCGACCTCTACAGAATTCGGGACGTTGTCTTGACTTAAAAGTACCGATCGGGCGCTACAATTGAATTTTGAGTTGGCCGCCTAGCAATTCCAGCATGCAATATCAAATAAGCACAGCAAACGAGCATGAAGGTAAAACTGAAAAACATCCATTACAACTAAAGTTTGTTGAAGTGTTCATACAGTAGAGAAGACCGACGACAAAAGAAGTAAAAAAAAGTGGAGTGGCGTGACCCTTCACTCATCACCCACGCCGATGTCGCCGACGTCTTCTTCCTCCGCCACGGGTGGCGACATCCATGACCGGCCACTGCACTTGCAACTCTTGCCATACTTTCGCGGCCGCTTGCACGCGTGCCTCTGCTGGCGGCGTTCCCCATGATGCGGTCTCCATCGCGCTTATCGGGTCCAGAGAAGCGTCGCGGCCGCCCGACAAGCCGAAGCACAAAGGTGGCGGTCATCATCAAGAACCTCTTGCCTCCCTGGCGGAGCGTGCGGCGAGGCGGTGGGCAATCCCGGAGTGCTTCGCGGCTGGTTGGTCGCGGAGCGCATCGCAGGCGGTGTCCGGAGGGCGTCTCCAACACCACGCCCAAAGGTTCCAGGCATCTTTTGATGCGCTGGAAAGCTCCCTTGAGCATGGTGGCGAGATTGCGCCTGAGGCGGTCAGCCTCGTACTCAGAGGTCTTCTGCGCCGCCTCGGCCCTCTCCGCCCGCTGCTGCATGGTAGCCAGGGCGGCCGCGGTGGCCCTTTCTTGCGCCGCCATCGTATCCGACCTCTCCCGCTCCCGTGCCAACTCGTCGATGGCCCCTGTCAGTTGCCTCGCCGTCCGGGCTCCATGCCCAGCGGCCGTGGCCAGAAGCGCACCGAGTGAATCAGGTGCAACCATCGAAGCTCGCGGAAGAGCTCGGTGAACGCATGGCAGAGTGGTGACGGTCCGGGCGGCGAGTTGGCGAGTCTGCGCCGGCGTGGCCGCCGCTGCCTCCCCAACGGCAGTGGCGGCGGCGGCGGCGTCTGGCGGAGGCCTCGCCGCAGCGCAGCGGCGTCTCGCTCCTTGGAGCATCTTGAGGGCCGCCTGGCGCCGCCCTCAAGCCGAAAGCCGCCTTGGGACCTCAAGCCCGCCTTGTCGAGTGGCGGCGTGGGTCCCCGTGGCAGAAGGTGGTGGCACCGTGGAGGATGAGACCGGCGCCACGGAAGGGGTCGGAGGAGGAGAAGGCAATGGAGTCGGCGCCGTAGTAGTTGGCGCCGTGGTCGTCGGAGCCGGCGCCTGCTGCATTGGCACCGGTGGCGATGGTGCCGGCGGCGCCGGAGGTGGAGATACTGGCGCCATAGGAGGCGGCGCCGGTGTGGTTGGCGCTACAATTGGGGCGGCCGGTGTGACCGCCCCATGTGAGGTCACCGCCACCCTTGGGCTGGTGGCGGCGGAAGTTTCGCCCGCATGGCGGGCCTTTTTCATGCCCGGACCTGAAGTGTCCGGGACAAGTGGCCGCTTGCCCATCGCCCGATCGGTGGGGAGGTGCGCCTCGATCGTCGGGGCGCGGCGGCACCACGGCGAGGCCGGTGGAGTCCATTGGCGGCAGCAACCTGACGATCCTCAGGCGCTCCGTAGGCTCCAAGTCAGCGAGTGCTCGGGCCGATGAAGGAAAATTTAGGCCAGCTGGGACCGGCGGCATGAGCCCGGAGAGCCACCTGCTGAGGGGTGGCCCATCCAAGTTTCCCGCGGCTAGCCAAAGTTAAAAAAAGACTGCCGGTTGGTAGGGGGCAACACAAAAGAGACATGAATGCAGAAAAAAGCCAAAAAATAGCAGTGAAATTTTACGGCCAGGGAAGGTGCGGTGATGTCATTTGCACACCAGATCTCGCCATCTTCGGGCGAATACGACGACGAAGGGGGCTAAGTCTTCGGGATACAAAATCCCTAACAACCGCGCCTTCAGCTTAACTGGCATCCCGCAGTTATTGATGCGGTCGCCATTGCGAAGCTCATTGTCTCTTCGACGGCGAAGTTCGCTTCTCGGTGGCCACGGCCCGTGGCACCCTAGAGCTCAACGCCATTGTTGTCGTTGACGATACCATTCATTGCGCCAGCTTTCAGCTTTGATCTGGCCGAAGGAATGTAGCGAAGCTGCCATCCCATCCCGAAGACGGAAATGGCAGCCTCAAAGTAGCCATTGCCGAGGAGGAGGCAGAGAAAGAAGTAGCGAAAAAGTGGGAGATTTGGCATCACCCCCATGAACATTTCACAGAGGTGTGCGAAGATGGCAAGAAAAAGAATGGAGTTGGGGGTGAGGTGAAGGTGATGGATTTCGTAGAAGTGGAGGACGGTGAGGAAAAAGTCAGAAAAAGGCGGCACCAAGCCCGCCATGATGCCCCACACGAAGATGATGATCTCGTCGGCGTGGCACTGTGGCGTAGGGGTCCCGGCTCGGAAAAAGAGAGGGTCTTCTGGCACAATGGTGTGGAGTCTCCCCACTGTGTAGGAGTCCACTGTGGAAGTAGGAAAGGGAGGCGAGCCGGAGGAAGCCATGGAAGCAAGAAGGGCGAAAAACAAGAAAAGCTTAGAGCAAGAAGATGAAGTTTGCAAAGGGTGCTAAAAGCGTTAACTGCCTGGTGCGGATGAGCCTATTTGTATCCCCCAATCGCACCGACGGTTCACAAAGGTACAAAACCGTGCGCCGCTTCGGGTCCCCAAAAAATCGGCGGATGCAATGAAGCACAAGAATCGAGGCGGTCGCATCCTCATGAGTGATGGCCCCATCCAAGAATGCACCGGCATTTAATGTAAGATCTCGAGAAGCTCTAAATGTGCATTCTTGGGTGGGCCCGGGGGCTACTGTCGGCGTACTTTACGCCAGGTACCCTTCGCCGCACAAAGCATGCGCGGGCTCGCGTGGCGCTTAGCAAAGTGGTGGTGTTTACACCCGCCTACAGACGTCGCCCACGTGGCGCGCGGCGAAAGTGGCGGGTTATGCCGCCGCCGCGGCGCCAGCCCACGTGGCGGCTGGCGGCGATCGGCGAAAGCACGCTTGTCCACGCGGCGCGCCGGCCCGCCGGCGCCGCGGCCCACGGGCGGCGGGCGGGGCGGCGGCACGCCGCCCACCGGTGCCGGTTCGCGGCGCGGCGCGAAGCGTGGGCGGTTACCTGCTGCTTCGGCGGCGTGGCGGCGCGGCGGCGCAGCACGCCGCCCATCGGGTGCCGGCCCACGTGGCGCGCGGCGAACGGGTGGCGGTTACACTGCTGCTGCGCGCCAGCCCACGGGCGGCTTCGGCGGGTAGTCGGCGAGCACGCCCGCCCATCGGGTGCCGGCCCACGTGGCGCGCGGCGAAGCGGTGGCGGCCACGCCGCCGCCTGCGTGCCCGGCCCACGTGGCGGCTTCGGCGGCGATCGGGCGAGCACGCCTTCGCCCACCGTGCCGGTCACGGCGCGCGGCGAAGCAGTGGGCGGCCACGCCGCCGCCGGCGCCTAGTCCACGTGGCGGGTGGGCGAGCACGCCTTGTTCATCCCGCCACCATGCAAAAGGTGGGTGTGGTGGCTTGCCCCAAGTCTCTTCCCCGACGCATCGCGTGCGAGACGAGCTGCATTGTACGTGCACGCCGATTCCAAGGAATTTCGCAACAAGCCTGCTCTCTCGACGCCACACCTACCCGTGGCGTAGGGGTCACATTCCGGAAGAACCGGGCGAAGGCATGCGCTGGCATTGATTAGGGCTGGAGGAACGGGACAGCGCATAAAGGCGAAATAAATGCATGTAAGATAGGCATGGTGATGATGATGATCCCCCCTCTAGCTGACCCATGTAAGCCCGTGCATATAAGGGCGCTTGAGGGCATAGAGGAGAGGGGGGACAGAAAAAGAGAGAGAAGGAAAAAAAAGGCTCAATAGAAGAGCTGGTCATCGGCAAGCTCTGTAACCTAGCCCAAAATACTCAATCCAAAATCAGGCAGGACGTAAGGCTATTACCCTTCTTGGAGGGGGCCTGAACCTGGGTAAAATCGGTGTGTGTTCATCAAATTGAAGGGGCACTAGGATTTGTTAGTGTGAGAGGTACTGGGGTTTCCCTCTGCTAGGGTTTGCCAATTACCAAAGCCACCCCCCTATCGAACTAAACCCGGTCTGTAGGCTCGGGCCTGTCAGGTGGAATACACCGACAGTAGTGGATCTCAAATGCAGCCAAAAACTTGGTTGGCGATAATGTTAGCCGCATGAGCCGAATTCGAATTTGGGGCCATGACAAGTATGCAGATCGCTCAAAGATCAGGTCCCACTGCAATCAATCAAGCCTACCCAGGAAGCTAGGCCACGAAGGTGTTTTGGCTCAGGCGCAGATCTCGGCGACAGAGGGAAAAAAATCGGGACAGAGAAGCATTCATCCTCAGCAAGGAGAAGGCATTGAAGAGAGTGGTGCAGGCTTGCATTCATGGGCTGAATCCAAAGGGAAGATTCTGCAGACTAGAATACCATCCTCTCAAAAGCAAAAAGGGATTCAAGAGGAGGGGTGTGGCTCGAGGCTGCCGTGCACAATTAAATACGGGCTCAAAGGGCAGCGGGAAGAAAACCTGCAGTTCTTCAAGGAATCCCAAACCAAGCCGGAAGAGGTAAATAGAAAACACCCCTCGCAGATGCATCATCAGGGCACCTTGATACCCAGTGTACCAAATGAAGAAGCGGGAGCATGGACTCCAGTCAAATCACGGCACTGGTGGAGGAAAACTAAGACGCATTCATCACCGGAAGGTAGTTTGGAACAACCGCGCCATCATCTCAGTAGGTCGACGTTCTTCAAGCAGAAACTGAGGGGGAAATGCTTTAACTGCCTTTCACCGGAGCATATGGCTGGGTTCTGCAGTGCGCCGGTTAGATGCTGGCGTTGCCTCCGTTCTGGACATAAGGCAATTGAATGCCCAAAAAGAGGATCCACCACCGCAAAGACAAATACATCCGCTCAAGACCAAGACAAGAAGAGCAATCGCGCCTGTGTTCCCCCCAAAGATCCCATCCTCAAACTCAAGAACTTACAGCAACGTCGTTCGGGAGGGACATGCCATGGCGGCAAGGTATCTCGGCGATCCCAGGGCTAGGCCTGCGAGGGCCTACTGTGCTATCTCTACTACGGGGGCCATCAAGCGTAGACGCGACGAACTCATTGACCGGGCGGCCGTGTGCTGGTTCAACGGGAATAGCCACGATGTGGAGACTTTCACGGTGGGTGATATGCTTCGGGACCGTTTCAACCTCGGCCACGGTGACTTCCAGCTCCTCAAACACTTCCCCGAGCAGTTTCTGGTCATTTTCTCCGAGTCAGCTATCAGGAGGAGGGTGGTGAACTCGGCAGTGGTTTCTTACAGGGCCGCGAATTCAACTTTCAGAACAGCGATATGCCACAAACGTCAACTTTGAATTTCACGTGAAGGTCCGTGTGGAAGGTGTGCCAGTGCATTGTTGGAGTGAAGAAGTGGCGGCAATGGCTTTGGGGAAGAGTTGCGCAATTCACTACGTGCAGGAGAGCACTAGACGCAGGGAGTGCACAAGGTCCTTCGACCTGTGGGCTTGGTGTTCTGACCCAAGTGAAATTCCAAAGGAGGTGTCCTTGACTGTCATTGAGCCGGACCAGGAGCTTCCTCCAACCAATGTGCCGCTACCTCAGGTGGCCATCCACTACGACGAACCAGCAGACTTGAAGCGTGGGCAAGTATTCAACCTCCGCAATCATCTGCAGATTATTGAGGACCTCTCCTTCCTCCGGGGGCGCGGTGGCTTCGGAGGACTCATGAACCGCAAGCAGCGCCGTGAGTTCGTCTGGGCCTACGGGGCGCCGGATGAGGTGGGGGACAGACGGGACCGATCAGAGCTAGACAGAGGTAGAGACTCAGTCCATCGCCGCCGCCACGATGATCAAGACGATGATGACTACAACCGCGATGAACATCGCAGAACACGCAAACATCGCAGTTTGTCCAGCTGGGTTAGAGACTCAAGATGCAGAGGTGGGGTGGAAGACTGCCATAGCGCCTCTTGGCGTGGATTCGCTGGTTCGGCCTCACGAAGATACCGGCAAGGCGCTCCACAACCCCAACAGGTGCTATGGCGCACGAACAAGACCGTTTGGATGCCAAAGAAGATAGACATGGAGCAAGACAGGAGGAGGGTGACCTTCGCCGAACCGCTTGTGTGTGAGTACAAGAAGCACCAGAAGGCGGCAGGGGATGCTCACACTAACCAGGAGAACAAGATGAAGGGAGGGACGTACTCCAGCCGTGCACTGAGGGGACTACAGGTAAGTCAAGTTAGTAAATCAATCGCTTACTCGCAAGTGGTCCAGAACACTCTACCTCTTACATCTCTTGTCGATACACAAGCTGCATTACCTGAGCAAAAGGTTTTCGATTTGCCCCGCTCACCTGCTCAATACACGCAAATGGTTCTTTCAACACTACAGACTTCGCAAAGCTCTAAGCCTGGTGTTCGGTCTTCCGACAACCAGGCTGACCTAAGTCTGTTAGTGGTGCAGGATCCGCTAAATCGACAAATTGGTATGCCTGTTCATCTTCAAACTGGTTTGTCGGTTCAGCCGAAAATTACCCATTTAGATGGTCTGGCAGCAGGACAACCTCAATGCACCCAGCCTGGTGGCTCCCAGGCCGAACCAACTCCTAGTGACTCCCAGGACGAACTAATGCAAGATAACACCAACAACCCTGTAGAGCATGACCTTCATGCACTACCAACCAGAGCACCACAAACAACAATACCGAAAAATTTAGCGTCACATACCACAATGAAAGAAGCCATAATAGCTGAAGATAATGCACCGGAAACTTTAACTTCAAAAGCTTTACCAACAACATCACTAGAGGTTCCACCAGAAACACCAACACCTGTTGCTACACAGACATCAACACACCCTGCTGCTCATATTGCTCAAGTCCCTCAGTTGACAGATAATAGCACAACAAACTATCAATTGGGTCTAGAGGAATTCATACTAACAGTCTCACACAACCCTAAAACTCCTATCATACAAACCCCCCCATGCCTCAATAACAGACATCAACCCAATTCCGAAAACAAATGTACATCTTCTAAAGGATACACCCAAAGAAAAAGCATCAGATTAGCGGCAAAAGCTAAAGCAAGAACAGGGACCAAAAAGGGAGCAATCAAATTAGCTCAAGAAGTGCTAGCATCAAAACTTAAAGAGCTTTCCCCACCGGAACAACATAATCACTTGCTTAATGATCTCTCACATAATAATCTTTTTGAGCAACTAGCCAGTTATTTCAAACAGCCATTAAGTAAGGAAAAGATGGAGGCGATCCTAGAGCTGGTGAACTAGGGCAAGAACACGCACAGAGGTGAGAAGAAGGCATGCAAAGGGAACTTGGGATCAAGGGAGGACGCGCAGCTGACTGGCTGATCATGGGAGGCCACCAGAAGTGGAGTTTGCATTTTCCTCTCATGCCACAAGATGAGTGGGTGCAAACTCATGGCAGTCCAAAAATAGCTAGGGCTACTCCTCTTAATTACAATGTTAGCTTAACTAATGTTCTGTGTAAGGCAGTTGAATCAACTGCTGTTGGTTTATGGGCCATTAGGCCTGGGTACTGGGGATTTAGAGCCCCTAGTCGGTTGATGTTTGTCAGTGGTCTCGTGGTGCCATTTGTGTTTTGTCCCCCAGCTATGTAGCACAGAGCCCGGCCTTGCCACCGGGGACTGAGACCCCTTAGTCGGTTCATGTTAGGCTGTGGTCATTTGGTGACATATGTTTTATGTACTCCAACTATTGGGCGCAGAGCCCTTTCACCAGTGAAATTACTAGTTTATAATGCCTGCAAAATGTAATATTCTTTCATGGAATGTTAGATGTCTAAACAACCCGGCAAAAAGAGCGAGCACTAAGCAACTAATACAGTCAACGGGTGCTACGATTGTTTGTCTTCAGGAAACGAAAATAGAAAATTGGACTACAAGTTTGCTAAATGAAATACTGGGTGCGAGAATGGCCAACCAGACAGCCTATACTCCTTCCAATGGTGCCTCGGGAGGAATCCTTCTGGCGGCCTTGGAAGATCTGTATGACCTCCAAAATACTAGAACCACACCCAATACGATCACGGTGACTTTGACATCACGATGGGATGAGGCGGCCTGGGACATTACCGGAGTATACGGACCGCAATCAGACGAGGAGAAAAGAAACTTTTTCACTGAGTTAGAAGATCTGAGTGAATTGGTCCTTCCGAGTTGGTTGATCGTAGGGGATTTCAACCTAATTAGACAAGCGAGGGAAAAGAATAGAGGTTCGACAAATAGAAGAATGATGCAACGCTTCAACCACACTATCAATACACTGCAGCTTTTCGAACTTGACCTCCGGGGTCGCCGGTTCATATGGTCAAATGAACAACAACCCACCATGGCAAGAATAGATCGATTCCTGGCTACAACAGAATGGCATGAAACATTCCCAAATGCGGATCTATGCGCTCTGGCAACTATGACATTAGATCATTGCCCCCTCCTCATGCAAGGAGACGCAAGTTTTGAGTACTTCAGAGGTTTTCGTTTCGAGGCTTGCTGGACATCGATGCCGGGGTTCCAGGAAACAGTGGCACAATCCTGGAATCAGCCGGTCCACACATCGAACTCAATGATGCGGCTGTACGTCAAAATGAACAGAACAGCGAAGGCGCTAAAGAGTTGGAGGAGGAAAATTTTTGCGAGCATTACACTACAAATAGCCTTGATACAAGTCACTCTCACAATCCTAGAATGCACACAAAAAAGACGCTCGTTATCACAGTATGAAATAGAACTCTGGAAAACTCTCAAAGCCAAACTGCTCGGCCTGGCGGCAATACAGAAATCAAGAGCGCGACATCATTCAAGATTAACAAAAATCAGGCTAGGGGACTCCAACACACGTTTTTTTCACCTAATGGCTAGCTCAAGGTGGCGTAAGAAAGTGATTCGGGTGCTTCAAAGAGAAGATCGAATAATGTTCGAACAGCAGGACAAATTAACAGAAGCTTACGAATATTTCAAAAAGGTATTGGGCAGACAAGGAGTAAGGGACAAAGCTCTCCTTTGGGATTCATTGGGCTACACTGCAAGGGACCTCAGCGACCTAGAGACCTTTATCATGGACAACGAACTGGCTGATACCATTCAGGAACTGCCAACACAAAAATCACCAGGACCGGATGGCTATATCGGTCTGTTCTACAAAACATGCCTCCACATCATCAAAACAGACCTAGTGGAAGCAATTAAGGACTTCTTCAATCTCCGTCATGACAAGTTGCATAAGTTAAATGAAGCGAACATTATTTTGCTCCCGAAAACTGAGAACGCAGATAGATTGGAATATTTCAGGCCAATTAGTCTTATTAACAGCTTCATGAAGATCATTACTAAAATCCTGGCAAATAGGCTTGTGCCCAAACTAGATGAATTGGTCTCAATCTCACAGAACGCTTTCATAAAGAAAAGATGCATACATGACAATTTTTTATATGTTCAAAGAGTTATCCGTCAACTACACAAAAACCGAAAGCCAGCTCTTTTCATCAAACTTGATATTTCAAAAGCATTCGACTCGCTAAACTGGACATATCTTCTCGAGGTACTCCAGGCGCTAGGCTTTGGCTGCAAATGGCGAGAATGGGTGGCTGCAATTCTCAGGACCTCATCCTCACGGATCTTAATCAATGGGCAACCGACGGAGCCAATAAGACATGCGCGCGGTGTGTGACAGGGAGACCCGCTATCTCCCTTACTATTCATCCTTGCAATTGACCCACTACAAAATTTGCTTGAACTAGCAGCGAGTCGTGGTATCCTCAAACCCGTTCTCCCAACAAATGCGAGACTAAGATGTTCACTTTATGCTGATGATGCAGGGATATTTTTAAATGCAGATGTAGTTGAGCTGACAGCCCTTAACCGAATATTGGATATTTTTGGAAGATGCTCAGGCCTAACAATCAACATCTCCAAAACAGAAATTTACCCTATCAGATGCTAAGATGACCTCGTGCAAGAGTTGTTGAATGTTTTCCCGGGGAAACTCTCGACCTTCCCAGGGAGGTACCTCGGACTGCCATTACACATCAGGCAACTACGAAGGATTGAAATTCAACCTTTGATTGATAAAATAAGCAGTAGGTTGGCAGGGTGGCAAGGTAAACTACTTTCCATGGCCTAGGGAGACCCTTGTTAATTCGGTGTTAACATCACAACCGATATATCATATGACGGTCTTTCCAGCTCAAAAGTGGCTTATTAGATGCATCGACAAAATAAGAAGGAGCTTTCTCTAGAGAGGAAAAGAGCAGGGAAACTGTAGTGGAGGACACTGCTTAATCAAATGGCCAGTCACCTGTATGCCAAAAAACAAAGGAGGACTTGGTATCAAAGACCTGGAACGCTTTGCCAGAGCGCTTAGGCTTCGTTGGCTCTGGTTTAGATGGAAAAACAACGAAAGGGCTTGGACAGGGATGGATCTGCCATGCGATAAAACTGATATCACTCTCTTCAATGCCTCAACGGTGGTCACGGTAGGAAACGGTAAACTCGCAGACTTTTGGAGATCAAGTTGGGTAGAAGGACAAACACCAAAAAACATCTCTCCACATCTTTTCCGTGTAGCAAGAAGAAAGAACATCTCTGTCCATCGGGCCTTGAAAAATAACTACTGGATCCGTTTTTGCACCCTGGTGAACTCAGAAAATGAAATCTGGGAGTTTCTGGCACTATTTGAAGCAATATGTAGAATCAACAGGGATGAAGAGAGGGATGATCAGATAACCTGGCGTTGGATATCTGATGGACAATACTCAACAAGGAGAGCATACTTGATGCAATTTCACACTGTTTACTGCAAGATGAAGATCTGCCTGATATGGAAGGCGAAAGCTGAACCGAAATGTCGATTCTTTGCATGGACACTGCTTCACAACAAAATTTTAACAGCAGATAAAATGCTCAAAAAGGGGTGGCCATGTAACGCAACCTGTAGCCTCTGCAACGAGTCACAGGAAACACCAAGCCATCTCTGTAAAGATTTGAAAGTGCATCTAGGCATTTATGTTATTTTGGTGATTAATGACAAACGCATATAATGACAATCTATATAATTGAGTAAATGCTTAACTTAGTGCTTAAAAAAGGACAAACCTCTAATATGATTATATTGCTATGAGACTAACATGTTATTGCCTAGTTGAGTATTAGTCTCATCTATTTAGAGGAAAATCAAGTGGGATGGTTAAGCAAAGATAAGGTATGCAATTTTGGTATCTCTTCTATATTTGGTATTGCATTCCTTTTATGCAAATGCATAGTGAACTCCAAGTAGCATGTTGATTATATATATGCACATTGGTTCTTGTCATATTTATTTGTGCATATATATATTCATTTGAGTTCATTATGTGCTTTGTTTTTAGTATGCATGTATTAACTAGAGTTAAACTTCATATTGCTATAGATTGACTTGGTGCATGAATGTTTTAGTTGTGTATCTTCTCATGCACCTCCCTTAGTGAAGTTTAATCTAGTGTTGGATCACATATTTACTCTTATTCCAAATATTAGTTGCAAATGTACAATTCGTGTATATTCTATCATGTGCTTCATTTAAGTAAAGACTGTGATTCTTGCCATGATTTAATTGATTCATCATATCGGCAACTATCTCTCTAGTGCATATAGATCAATTACCTATTCATCATGATGCACTTAGTAGAGAACATTTCTTATGTCAAGTGTTTCCATTTATGTTGTGCTTCTTTATATGAAACACTTGTGGTAATCAACTGCTCACAAATATCAATTTATTCACATCTATTGAGCTTTTGGTACTAATGTCTTTCATGAGTGACTTGAAAAGAATTAGGTCCCTTGTGTGTATGATGACCAAGATATCTTGGAGGATGATCATTAAGCCGAGGTCAACAAGACGGCGGTGTCACCAAGAGTCGAGGACTAAGTCAAGATCGACTTGGCGTGGAGATCGTTGGAGAGGATGATCAAGTCAAGGTCGATAGGACGAGAGTCTCATGAGGTGAATCGAGTCAAGTTGGACAAGGTGAAGATGTCATCAATCATTTGGTAAAAGACATCATGCGCATTGCATCCACGGAGAAGACGACATGCAGATTGAATGTAAGACTTAGATTTCTCGTTTGAATTTGAGTCTAAGGATTGTCGTACTATTAGGAGGGATGCGACGTCGAATGACTTTTAGATGTGTCAAGTGCTCAAGTGATCCATCTTTGTGAAACTTAGAGAGAGAGTGGTGTTGGTGGTGCCGAAAAGTGAGAATTGTAGGTCTCTCTTGGATTCTTGGTGAAATCTGGATTTATCCTTTGATATTTGGGTAGTGAGACCTTGTTAGTTGTGTAGCCCTTGTTCTTACCTTTCAATAGAGTCCAAAATCACTGAAATCGGAGTCCGGAGTCAAAAGTTATGCTCGTTGCCGGGTCGCTCACCCAATCCGGAGTATCCAGGTTAAGTCCGAGTATCCGGGTTGATACTCTTGTTTGGTCAATCCGGAGTATCCGTGAGTCCGAGTATCCGGTGTCCAGAGTATCAGGGTTTAAGTCCGAGTATCCGGACTTTGCGCAGTTCAAACGGCTAGTTTTTTGGGGACCTCTATTTAAAGCCCTCTCCTTCCCATTTGAAAAGTGGCCGTTATCCTGCAGCTTTGAGGGGTTCTCCTCTTGTTCTTAAGCCCCCAAAACACCTCTTTACCCTTAGATCTAAGTGATCCCCTTGGAGAGAAGGGTTGGGAAGGGTTTGAGGAGTGAGGTGTTGGATTGAGTGGATTTGAGTTGTTTGAGCACTTGATTTCATCTCCAAGCTTGTTCTTCGTGAGCATCTATTACTCTTGGAGGTTGAGGACTCCTAGACGGCTAGGAGGTCGCCTACGAGCCACCGGAGCTTTGTGTGGTTGGCCATGGGAAGTTTGTGAAGGCCGGTTCCGCCTCCGTAAGGGAAGGAATCAAAGAAGTGAAGACCGGCGAGTGCATTTGTGCAACACCGGAGGAAGAGGGTTAAAAGAGACCCTGCTCAAGCGCCAAAGGAGTTGAAACCCATGAGTGCATTTGTGCAACACCGGAGTAAGAGAGTTGAAAGAGACCCGACTCAAGTGTGACCGAACCGCCTCAACGGAGACGAGGATCCTCAAGGATCCGAACTCGGTGAAAAATCATTGTCTTCTTGCTTACTTTTGTTCTTGCTAAAGTATTTGATTTTGAATCTTAAAATTGCCCGATCTACTTTTCTATTAAGTTTTCCGCTAGATCTCTACTTGTTCTAGATACCGGTAGTGTTTAGAATCTTTGTGTTCAAGTAGTTTGATTAAAAGTTGAAAAGATTAAAATTTCATCCGAGGTGCCCAACCCAAGTATCCAAGACAATTACCCCGGATAGTCCAGGATATACCGGAGTATCCGAAGTAAAAGCCCGGATAGTCCGGAAATACCGGAGTGTCCGGACCAAAGCTCGGATAGTCCGGACTGATACCCTCGGGATTGTTTTATTCCGCTGTGATTTAGTTTTAAATTTATTATTCGCCTATTCACCCCCTCTAGGCGACATCCCCTGTCCTTTCAATTGGTATCAGAGCAAGGTCTCTCATTTTATTAAACTTAACCGTCTAGAGAGTAAAGGATGTCGACTAGAGAATTAGTGCACTCACATGATCCACTTGTGCTAGATGGCTCAAATTATGCTCATTGAAAATTAGTTATGATTTCTCATTTTAAATCCATGAGCCCCCAAATATGGTGGATCGTAGATGTCGGCTTTTCCTCTCCATTGAATGAAATTAATCCAACTGAAGGAGAGATGAAAAGCATACATCTCGACGCTCAAGCTGCTTATGCTTTATCTTGTGTTGTTAGCGATGAAATTTTTGATAGAATATGCAATCTCAAGAGCGCTCATGAAATGTGGATAAAGCTTCAAGAACTATTTGAATCATCCACTTCCATTGAGGATTGCATTGAGGGAGAGATGTCGGGAGATGAAACCTCAAGCTCAAGTGATGAAGAACCAACATCTCCATCAACCTCAACCCCCGCCTCAAGTGACGATGAAGATGCTCTTCCATCACAAATCCGTTGCTTCATGGCGAAAGGTAAGAATGAGGTAAGTGACGATGATGATGATGAGCTCACTTATAATGAACTTATGAATTTGCTAGAGGAGCTCAATAAATGCCTTGGAAAGGAGAAAAAAAAATATAAAATTTTGAAGCTTGAACATGAATCACTTTAAAATGATTATAATATGCTTCAAGAAAATCATGAATCTCTCCTTCTCAAAGAAAATTTTAAGTCAAGATGGATATAGGAATCTCATATGATTTAATTGATGAAATGCCTTGCATAAATGTTAATTCTAATAATTCATCAAATAAATGCATATCCACCTCTAAAAATGATTTACCTTGTTGCTCAAATTCTATTGCTACTATCTCATCTATGTTTTGTGAGACTAACCTTGTAGAGGAAAATAAAGAGCTCAAGGCCCAAGTCATTAGATTAGAAAATGACTTGAAGAAGTGCATAAAGGGCAAAGCCGTTCTCGATGAGATCTTGAGCAAGCCAAGGGTGCCTCAAGATAAGCGAGGACTCGGCTACATCTCCAAGAGGGAGACTAGCAAGACAAGGCACAACGCAAGATACTCAGAGACTATCAAGTACTTTGCTTGCAACAAGAAGGGCCACTTCGCCTCCGTGTGCCCAAACAAAGTGGAGATCAAGCCACAAGCATCAACCATGAGGCAAACCGGCAAAGAGCAAGTCAAGAAAAAGAGATGTTCAAAGCATACTTGCTACAATTGTCGGGAAAAGGGGCACATCGGTAAGGATTGTCCCAAAGGTATCATTCCTAAGCCTATTATTGTTAATGATAATTACTTACTTAGGAAGGATAAAAATGGTAATGTGTTTGCCAATTTTGTCGATTCTTCTAAGTCTATGCATAATAGTGACAGTCATTTGCTTAGGAGAAGTAAATCTAGAAATGTGTTTGCTCATAATGCTAGATTTCCTAAGACTATGAAAAATCATGTTGATCATATGCTTAGGAAAAATAACAATAACAAAACATTTGCTAGATATGCTAGATCCTCTATGCCCCTGCATTATAATAATTATTATGTGCTTAGAAAGGATCAAACTAGGAATGGACTTGCTAAAAGTGTTAAAACTCCTAAGCCTCCTCAATTCATTGCCAATAAATTGCTTCGGAGTAATAACAATCATAAATCTATTGCTAGTTATGTTAGTTCACCTAAGATTATGAATATTAGGGTCATTTGGGTTCCTAAATCTATTGTGACTAACATTGTTGAATCCAACAAAGATTGGGTACCAAAAACCGCCTAAAAGAATTTTAGGTAATATGAGATGGATTAGAAGTTTGGTTTCTTCAGAAGGGAAGAGGACTTAATCATTTGCAAAATGGAGCCAAGCATGAGGATGATCACTTCAATCTTGAGCCAATGCCATCTCGGGTAACAAGTATTTAAATTGATTCTTATAGCTTATAGCCTTGTGTAGGTTATATTGCATTATTCATGAAAATCAATTTAGATTGCTTGTTATATGCTTGCTCATGCTTATTAGTTGTTTTGATTGCAATCTTGAGCAAGTTTGGGATAGTGGCACATTAAGGGGGAGTGCTAAATCATAATCATGTATATCATGTCCCTACATGTGCCCATATTTATATAAGTGCTAATATATATTTTCAAAATCAAGCCATTTAGCCAAAACTCAAAATTTTGTATACTATTAGTATTCTAGTGAAAAACTAATTGCAAAATGTATACAAATGTATTTGAAATGTTTTTCAAAGGTTTTGGCTTCACAAAATCTATTTTGAAAATAAAATGAGTTTCATGACCAAAATCTAGATAGTAGTATCTTGTTTTGAATTTAAGCTTATAATTTTTATAGAATTAATTCTAAACCGAATTTAAGAAAAGTTTCAATACCAAAAACATAGAGTTGGTCATTACAAACATTTTTCGTATTCAAACAATTTTCAAATGACCAATGTATTTGAAACTATGAGGTTTTGAAACTCGCTAAGAAACTTGAATTGACCAAAAGGGTCCATTTCTAGCACTTAAGTGAGTTTTGCCAAATGAGTCAAGTTTCATGTTATGAGTTGATTCACAAGGGTATTTGTAACTCATATAAGCTTATGGAAAGATTAAATACCCACTTAAGCTCACTTTGGCAAAACTAGAGAATTTCTTGAAACTTGAAGGTTTTATTGCCAAATTCATCTCTTTAAGAATTTGAATGCCTTCTTTACTTTGAAATTGCTCTAAATGGTGTGTTTGATGTTTATCTTGATCATTTGGAGCATTTCATATTGGTTTCATGAATTTTACTAAGGCTTATTGCAAAATGCCTTTTTGAAGTTCACCAAAATCTCTCTTTTGATCTTATTTGGCATACTCTTGCATAAAGTTGGATTTTACGATTTAAATGGATTTGATTATGCTCATAGGCTTATAAATATCTCTCTAACTCATATGAAGCCATATAAGTGCACATTTCCATTCAAAACTCATTTTGGTTCTATTTTGAGGATTTGGTGAAAATCTTAATCCTTTATGTGATTCAAATACATCTTTCACCATATCTCTCAAAATAAAATTGTTTTATTGAAAAACCTTCTCTCACATATGGAGTTCATATCTAGAAATTCTCACATTTATTTGAACTCATTTGCGAAATTGTTGACTTTATTTGACTTAGTGTCAAAACTAAATCTCCAATGCTCCTAATAGCCTATTTTTGATTGGAGGGTGATATTTGAGAAATTCTTTTTGGAGAAGTCTCTTGGATGTCCATGGATCATTTTTACAAAATCTCATGGCTATTTGACTTCATTTGATACTTGTTCGAATAATGTTGAAAACCATATACATGCATATCCTTCATATGAGCCTCTTTGGTCCAAAAGTCAAAAATATTGTTTAAAAGGCCAATATTTATGAAAATCTTTATAAAAGTTCTCAAATATGTATTTCAAATGTTTTACAATGCTTTCGAAATAAAAATTTCTATTTTAGAAACAAAATAGCAAATTTAGCCTCAAATGGATCTTATAGGATCTTGATTTTAGATTAAATGAAATATTTTCATAAGTTAAAATCTATTGAGTTTTTGAAAAAGTGGTCAATACAAAACTCGTAGGGTTGGTCATTTTAAGCATTTCTTTAGTTCAAAGTTATAGCCATTTGAATTTGGCCAAAATCATTCATTTAACCCAAAATGACCTTTTCTTGCCTATTGTGAGTTTTGCTATTTCAATTGGATTTCTTTGTGTATCTTGGCTTGAAATAGTATTTCCAACTCATACAAAGCCATGAAAGTTTAAATCTCCATGAAAACCAAATCGGATTGCGTTTTGAGCATTCGGTGCAAATTCAACTTCTCTTTTGGTCTACAAAGCGCAATCTGCCATATCTCTTGAAAGAAAATTCCTTTTGAGGAAATTCTTTTTGAGAAACCTTCTAAATAGTTCAAAGTTCATTTCTGGAAAGTTTCAAATCATTTAGACTTAATTTGAAAAAGTTTTGACTTTTCTCCTCTTTGAGTGAAAATCTTACCTACAAAGCAAAATTTGGCATATCTTTTGATTAGAGACTCATTTTTGGAAAATTCTTTTTGAAAAAGTTTCTTAGGAGTACAAAGTATGTTTCTGCACAATTTCATATGATTTCAACTTCGTTTGAAAAAGTTACGGCTTTTTCTCTCTTTGATCAAAAGGCTGAAAATTCAGACTTTTACATGTTTTTGAGCTGATTTGTGATTTTTGTATCTCCAAATCAGAGCATAATTTGAGGGAAACATCTTTGTAAGATTTGATACTTAATAGTTATTCTACTATGTCAAATTTTATCAAATTTTTTAGACATCGTATGAGCAGTTTTTCAGCCCTCATTTAAAGCCTAAATGTAATGTCAAAATCTGAAAACCTGAAATTTCAGTTTGTGAACTCTTTGTGGTTTTCATGATTTGAAAGTGGTTTCAAGTTCGTAGATTCTCTCAAAACAAAAATTGAGCCTATTTAATTGTATTAGCTCCATGATATACCTTATAATTCTTTTGGAGCTTATTTAATCAAGTTTTGTATGTTTGAAGGAGGATCTCCTTTTGGTTATGTCATGATATTAAGTTGATCTTTAATTGACATATAGTGTTGATTTTTGAGAAAATGAGCTGGTTTTGAAACAAATATAAATATTTTTCTCAAAATTGGTATCCTTATGCAAGATAACCTTTACAAGTGGATTTTAAGAGTTAAATTTGAATGAGTTTCAAATGTTTTTATTGTAAATTGGTATAATGAAATCTTTAATTGATATCTTGAACCTTTTAAATTGCGTGCAAATAGTATTGTCATGTTTATCATCTATATCATGCATGTTGTACTTAGACATTATCAACCTAACTTGGGTCAAGTTGAGAGATATTTGTTCCCGAAAATCATGTGCTTGTCTATTGATGTTCAAGGTATTGGAAAAGGGGTCATCTTTGACGGTGGGATGAAGGAAATGGAGAGGAGCTCCATAGTCCGAGGGATCTAAGGCCGTGCGTGGTGATCATGACCAATTCGAACATGCGATAGACAAGAACCGACAAAGGAACGTATTTCTTTTTTGACCATATTCAATAATGTCTTTGCACACCATTATGCTAAATTGTGTCATTCTAAATGGTGTTGTATCTTTCAATTGGTATCATTAATTGGTATCTTTCGAGAGGTATCCTCTAATCCTAAATTGTTTTGAAGTGTCATCTAACTTGCATTTGGCATTATCAAGAAGAAAAAGGTACATATGGGTGACACATTGCAAAGAGGTATGCCCTTGATAAGTTTATGAAATTCTTGATCATGAAAGTGCATCTTACTTATACAATTTTGATTCATGATCTTGTATACATCTTGTGATCATATAAATAATTTCTTCTTGTGTAATCTTCTCTATATGATCTTGATTGTTAGAATTTCATTTGATCATGAGCATGTGTTTAAATTATATAAATTTGCTATATGATCTTGATGTTTAAGAATAAATCTTCTCCATGTGGAATCATATTCATGTGTCATGTTTAAGCACCACTTACATCTTGTGAATCATGACTACATATAAATTGGTATCATTGGATACATCCATTACCTAAATCTTGGATATAATTGGTATCATATCTTGCCTAGATTTAGGGGGAGCTTAATATCATTGCCCTATTCCTAACTCCTTATTTTTATTTTGTTCTCTCTAATCTTTTTATTGAGTGTGAAATCAAGGGGAGAACAGATTTTATTGAATGAACAATAAGGATCTATTAAGCACCTTTTTGGGATTAATGACAAAAGGGGGAGAATTTATGGATTTATCAATTGTCCCCTAATCGATTGACAAAAAGGGATAATTTGTAAGTATGATCTCTTATTGTTTCTTCATGCTTGTTTTAATGCTAAATATCTTAATATTGTCATTTGGTGCAATTGATAATAGGTTTGTCATAAATCACCAAAAAGGGGGAGATTGAAAGTGCATCTAGGCATTTATGTTATTTTGGTGATTAATGACAAACGCATATAATGACAATCTATATAATTGAGTAAATGCTTAACTTAGTGCTTAACAAATGACAAACCTCTAATATGATTATATTGCTATGAGACTAACATGTTATTGCCTAGTTGAGTATTAGTCTCATCTATTTAGAGGAAAATCAAGTGGAATGGTTAAGCAAAGATAAGGTATGCAATTTTGGTATCTCTTCTATATTTGGTATTGTATTCCTTTTATGCAAATGCATAGTGAACTCCAAGTAGCATGTTGATTATATATATGCACATTGGTTCATGTCATATTTATTTGTGCATATATATATTCATTTGAGTTCATTATGTGCTTTGTTTTTCGTATGCATGTATTAACTAGAGTTAAACTTCATATTGCTATAGATTGTGCATGAATGTTTTAGTTGTGTATCTTCTCATGCACCTCCCTTAGTGAAGTTTAATCTAGTGTTGGATCACATATTTACTCTTATTCCAAATATTAGTTGCACATGTACAATTCGTGTATATTCTATCATGTGCTTTATTTAAGTAAAGACTGTGATTCTTGCCATGATTTAATTGATTCATCATATCGGCAACTATCTCTCTAGTGCATATAGATCAATTACCTATTCATCATGATGCACTTAGTAGAGAACATTTCTTATGTCAAGTGTTTCCATTTATGTTGTGCTTCTTTATATGAAACACTTGTGGTAATCAACTGCTCACAAATATCAATTTATTCACATCTATTGAGCTTTTGGGACTAATGTCTTTCATAAGTGACTTGAAAAGAATTAGGTCCCTTGTGTGTATGATGACCAAGATATTTTGGAGGATGATCATTAAGCCGAGGTCAACAAGACGGCGGTGTCACCAAGAGTTGAGGACTAAGTCAAGATCGACTTGGCATGGAGATCGTCGGAGAGGATGATCAAGTCAAGGTCGATAGGACGAGAGTCTCATGAGGTGAATCGAGTCAAGTTGGACAAGGTGAAGATGTCATCAATCATTTGGTAAAATACATCATGCACATTGCATCCACGGAGAAGACGACATGCAGATTGAATGTAAGACTTAGATTTCTCGTTTGAATTTGAGTCTAAGCATTGCCGTACTATTAAGAGGGATGCGACGTCGAATGACTTTTAGATGTGTCAAGTGCTCAAGTGATCCATCTTTGTGAAACTTAGAGAGAGAGTGGTGTTGGTGGTGCCGAAAAGTGAGAATTGTAGGTCTCTCTTGGATTCTTAGTGAAATCTGGATTTATCCTTTGAGATTTGGGTTGTGAGACCTTGTTAGTTGTGTAGCCCTTGTTCTTAGCTTTCAATAGAGTCCAAAATCACTGAAATCGAGTCCGAGTCAAAAGTTATGCTCGTTTAAATGGGCGCTCACCAATCCGGAGTATCCGGGGTTAAGTCCGGAGTATCCGGGTTGATACTCTCGGTTTGGTCAATCCGGAGTATCCGGGGTGTCCAGAGTATCCGGGGTTTAAGTCCGGAGTATCCGAACTTTGCGCAGTTCAAACGGCTAGTTTTTTGGGGATCTCTATTTAAAGCCCTCTCCTTCCCATTTGAAAAGTGGCCGTTATCCTGCAGCTTTGAGGGGTTCTCCTCTTGTTCTTGAGCCCCCAAAACACCTCTTTACCCTTAGATCTAAGTGATCCCCTTGGAGAGAAGGGTTTGAGGAGTGAGGTGTTGGATTGAGTGGATTTGAGTTGTTTGAGCACTTGATTTCATCTCCAAGCTTGTTCTTCGTGAGCATCTGTTACTCTTGGAGGTTGAGGACTCCTAGACGGCTAGGAGGTCGCCACGAGCCACCGGAGCTTTGTGTGGTTGGCCATGGAAGTTTGTGAAGGCGGTTCCGCCTCCGTAAGGGAAGGAATCAAAGAAGTGAAGACCATGAGTGCATTTGTGCAACACCGGAGGAAGAGGGTTAAAAGAGACCCGGCTCAAGCGCCAAAGGAGTTGAAACCCATGAGTGCATTTGTGCAACACCGGGAGTAAGAGAGTTGAAAGAGACCCCGACTCAAGTGTGACCGAGCCGCCTCAACGGAGACGTAGGATCCCCTCAAGGATCCGAACTTCGGGTGAAAAATCATTGTCTTCTTGCTTACTTTTGTTCTTGCTAAAGTATTTGATTTTGAATCTTAAAATTGCCCGATCTACTTTTCTATTAAGTTTTCCGCTAGATCTCTACTTGTTCTAGATACCTGGTAGTGTTTAGAATCTTTGTGTTCAAGTAGTTTGATTAAAAGTTGAAAAGATTAAAAATTTCATCCGAGGTGCCCAACCCGAAGTATCCGCACAATTACTCCGGATAGTCCGGATATCCCGAGTATCCGAAGTAAAAGCCCGGATAGTCCGGAAATACCGGAGTGTCCGGACCAAAGCTCGGATAGTCCGGACTGATACCCTCGGGATTGTTTTATTCCGCTGTGATTTAGTTTTAAATTTATTATTCGCCTATTCACCCCCCTGTAGGCGACATCCCCTGTCCTTTCAAGATTGCCCTTTCGCTAGACAGGTGTGGAGTCTCCTATTACGCTGGGGGAAATTGGAGCGGTGTCAAAACCTGAGTCACAGTGGCGAAGGTTCAGAACACAAGTTGACAAAGAAATACGAAGAGAACTGGATAGTCTCTGTATCTACTTCTGGTGAAATTTATGACTAGAGAGAAATCAACGCATTTTCCAAGGAAAGGTTAGATCGCCCGAATAGGTGGCCTCAGCGATCAAGGATACGGTACTCACCCGTGGTTTCGCTTTGTCATCTAAGCCTACGGATTAGTGCCTTTTGCGGAGTGTTTTTTCTTCGAGTGTGTTTTCGTTTTTTCGTAGATCCTTAAAGTCATGAGTGGTGTACTGGTAAGAGTTGTCAGTGGTGGTAAATTGTGAGATTTTTTCTCGGGTTCGGTTTTTTTCTTAAAAAACAGGACCCACCCTTATCTCCTATTTCCTCTTAATAAAAGTAATGCAGCAACGCTCTTGCTGCCCTTTCAAAAAACACACAGCTTTGGCCACTAATTTTTATTATAATATATTTCTAAAACCTAATAAAATTATAATATTATGAAAGTAATTTTTGAGACAAATCTATAAGTATGGTTTTCACATATCCAATTTAACTATTTAAAAAGATATTGGTGGTCAAAGTTTTGAAAGTTTAACTATATTTATGTCCAAAACTATAATTATTTGTGACCGGAGAGAGTAACTTGTTATTATAATCATGTACTCATATGTTTTATTCAACATATATTACTCTATATATACGTGCATTTTCTATATATCCTTATCTGTTTTTGACCTGAATCTGTCATATATCCGTCCCGTGTCTGTATCCCAAATAACCCAGATTCGTATCATATTCATTCTGAATCTTGAGAAAAATATGTATTAGGGTATAAAAAGTGCAATTTCCGTTTGTATCCGATCTGTTTTGACCTTGGTTTTTGATGATCCGGCGGTACCAAAATTTACGAAACCGAACGATATTCGCAAAAAACTGAAAGGTTTAGAAAGTCAAATAAATTTGAAATCTAGTCAAATAACGAGGCGAAATTCGAATGAAAAGGTCAAAAACCGTTCAAAAAGCGACGAATTTCGAGCGGTTTTCTCAAAAATCAGCGATAGGCTGAAAATTTGGAAAAAAAATGTAAAAAAGGAAAAATTGGAAAAAATATTGTAAAATTCTAAACTTCGTTTTTTAAAAATATTCACACAAATGGTCATAAAGCTATTGATATTAATTTTAGGAAACTTTTAGATAATTTTTTTATTTTTATTTGAATTTAAACTTAATCGGTAATCCAAACGAAAAGCTTCTCCGAATAGGCGCGGCAAAAGCGAAATTCGTAAAATTTGAGCGTTTTCGACCGAAACTGAAACCCCGCCGTGAAGGGTCCCTGCGATCACATCTCATTATCTCATGACATAAGCACACACGACCCGCCGTCCTTGTCTTCTCTTTTTTCCGACGCAACGCAGCGTTATCTATCCTCTTGGCCCTCATCATCCCCGTCGCGTGCCCTGCCCGAATAAATACCTCGACGGAACCAACCCTCTCTCCTCTACCGAGACAAGAGGCGGGGAGGGACGCACGGGCGAGAGTGAGGGGTTGTTCTCCACGTCTCTCTTCTCCTCCGCATCCTCGCTCTCAGTCTCCCTGTGATTCCTGCGGTTTTGGTGAGTTCTTTTGCGAGTTCTACTGGTTGGATTAGTTTTTTTTTTTCTAGAAATGAAGATGGCCAATCTAGTACAGAGCGGAGGGGTTTTTTTAGACGCTATGATTTACCTTCGTTCTGTGTAAACTGCTCTGGTGGTTCTGCTATAGATTAATCGATGTATCATCGTAAGATTTGAGGTATTTATTCCCCTCTAGGTTCTTGGTTCCATGGCCAAGTGTTAGGGGTCTAAATTTGTTGGTAAACAGTTCACGAAGGATGTTAGGTTTTTAATTTTTGCGGTGGTAATTGCCAGATCGTGTCAGGTGTCGACTTGACAAATATTTCATGTGTTAGTAGAATCTTAAGTGAGGATTTCATGTGAAGAATACGAACTTTTAGCGTCTTTTACTATACATCTGGGCCTCTGAGGTTGGTTGTACAAATCTGACTCATTGAAGAATCTGATTACGAAAGAAATTGCCCATGTGGGTATCGGTTAGTTCAGGTGTATGTCTATGAGATTTTTTTTTTTGAAAACAAGATAATTTGGGATTTTTCTTTGAAAAAATGAGTATTTAGGATTTTTCACAAGTACTTTTTTGGCACGGTAGAACATGTTGCACTGGTACTGATTCTGGCATTATGTGTAAAAATCGATAAATATCATTAAAAACAAGAGCTCTGATATTGTCGTGCAGAACACTTGAAGCGATACTTGTGGAAATTTAAAAACCTGAGATCATGTATAGCATACTCAATGAATCCTGTTAGAACTATTACTTAGTGTTATGCAAAACTAGGGGACAATCTGTGCTGTATTCGTACTCACTATTGGATGCAAGCATGCAACTATGCCAAATCACACACACATCACACACACACACACACACACACACACACTAGTGATCTACTCTTCACAGTTGGGTTCTTTGTAAAATGAGTTCTTTCGTGAGTTCTACTGGTTTAATTAGTAGTTTTTTGTAGAAAAGAATATGGCCAATCTCGTACTGAGAGGAGGCAATTTTACTGATGCTTTGTTTTTCCTTCGTTCTGTGTAAATCTTTGGTGGTTTTGCTACAGATTCATTGCTATATCATCATAAGATTTGAGGCATTTATTCCCCTCTAGGTTCTTGGAAGGGTGTTTAGGTTTTTAGTTCTTGCGGTGGTAATTGCCAGATTGTGTCCAGTGTCGACTGGACAAATATTTCGTGTGTCAATAGAATCTTCATGAGGATTTCATGTGTAAAAGTACGAGCTTTTAGTGTCTTTTGCTGTACATCTAGGCCCTTGGGATCGGTTGCACAATGCAAACTCCTTGAAGAATCTGATTACAAAATCAATTGCCCAGGTTGATATTGATTAATTCAGGTTTATGCATGAGAATTTGGGGGAGTCTTTTTTTTGTTGAAAACACAAGAATTTGGGGGTTTTCTTTTAAAAAGGAGAATTTAGGATTTTGCACAAGTACTTTTTTGGCATGGTAGAACGTGTTGCTTGAGTACCTTTTTGTGTTTGTAGAACATATTGCACTAGTACTGATCCTGGCCACGGTTTCAAATTTCGTGGAAAACGCTCGGATTTCGCGAATTTTCCTTGTACTACGCTGATTCGGAAAAGCATACCGTTCGGTTTACCGCTCAAGTTCAAATTCAAATTAAAAAATATTGGGAATTTTGAAAAAAATTCGCTCGCACCACGCCTGTTTGGAAAAGCATACTTTTCGGTTTACCACTCAAGTTCAAATTCAAATTCATAAAATTCGGGAAATTTGGAAAAAAAAATATCCAAAAGTTCCCTAAAATAAGTATCAATAGCTTTATGACCTCTAGTGTGAATTTATTTTAAAAAACGAAGTTTGGAGAAAAGTTCCTTGAAAGAATTTTTTTTCCAATTTTTCAACCTGTCACCGATTTTCGAAAAAACCACTCGAAATTCACCGCTTTTCGAGCAGCTTTTGAACTCTTCATTTGAATTTCGTTTCACTGTTTGACCAGATTTAAAATTTGTTTGACTTTCGAAAATATTGTTTTTTGTGAATTTTGTTTGGTTTTTCACCAATTTTAGTACCGCTAGCTCATTGAAAACCAATGTTGAAACAGTATTGTTTACCTTGATCCTGGCATTCCTTGTGGAAATCGATATATATCATTAAAAACAAGACTCTTGATATTGTTATGCAGAATATTTGAAGTGATACTTGTGGAAATTTAAAAAAAAACATTATATTGAAATTTTACAAATATTATATTGTGTATAACAGACTCAATCAACATTATATTGTTTATAACATACTCAATCTCAATGAAGCCCGTTAAGAGCTATTATTTAATGCATGGTTCCCATAGGCGCTAAGCGCTAGTCGGGCGGCAGACTGGCGCCTAGTGCCTAGCCCGCCTAGGCGGCACCTAGTCGGTGCGTGAAGGAGCCAGATAGCAAGATAAGAGGGAAGTGCAGAATAAAATCAGAAGAGAAAAGGAAAAAAGTAAAAGTGCAACTTATCTCAGCCCATTTCAGCCCACCAACCCCAACACCGCTGCTACCATGCATGTGAGGAGGCAAGTAAGGGTTTCCTCATGCATTGTTGCTGCCTCAAGCCTTCAACTTCGATTGAATCGACTCCCATCTCGATCTCGACCTCCATCGACTGCCCTGCTCCCTCTCGGTCTCCTCTTCTCTCCTCTTTCACATCCCGTTACTGGTGTAGATTGCGTGGAGCAGCAGACCTGCAGGGGTCGATGTCGGCGGTGGGGAAGCTAAATCCGGCAGTCATGGTGTCGATTCAGCTAGTGGGAACGTTGATTCGGCCAGCGACAACATTGATTGGTGGTGGCAGCGATTGGTGGTGCTGATTTGGGCCACCCTTGACCTCGCTAGCCGCTGCCTGGAGCTGCCACGCCTTGCACCGCCTTGGACTGCCGTTGACCACCTAGGCGGATTCAGTGCCTAGCCCACCAATTAGCACAAAACCGCGGCGGTGAGGCTGCGCCTAGCACCTAGAAGCCACTTAGGGGAACATTGATTTAATGGCATGCAAAATGAGGTGGAAATATTTGCTGGATTCATACTCACCATTGGATGCCAGCATGCAACTATGCAAAACACTTTTTTACTCTTGATTTAATTGGGGGAATACCTGATTGTACAGGGGCCTGAGTGAGGCATCTTCTTTCCTGTTGGTTGTTAACATTTGACGAGTGCCATGAATCCTTCATCAGGTTCTCGCCATGCTTTGACTTTGATAATATGGTTTTATTGCATAAGAAACTCATAAACTGTGACTGACTGCTTATACCTGGGTTACATCTTACAAAAAAGGTCTCATACACCAAGGGAATGGAACAATGGAGGCAATGAAAGAGCTACAAAAACTGAGGACAGAAACAATGATGGAAACCCACCACCAAAGCACAGAGAGTAGCCATGGAGCAATCAGATGTCCCATACCACGCAAAAGCGGCAGGTACACTTCTATTCTCTGATGATTTTGATCAACTAGATTTTACTATGGTTCATAATCTGAATTTTTTCTCCATTAAGCAATAGTCTTGGAAATAGGAGTTTGGCTTTTCTAAGCATGGGTGTACCTACGCCCATTAGTGGTTTGAATTTTTTTATCATTCCAAAAAAAAAATCAAGTGATCCTAAATGTACATTTCTACGAATTTACCAAATTCAGCTAATTTCAATACATATTGCTGCCCTAAATCATTTGGATCATCTCACTTTTGGCTGATCATGTTCTCATTTGTAATTTACATGGACTACTGTATGCTCAATTGACCATCAGCATCCTCTGCTCTAATCTGGAATTTACATATTTTATTGTACTTCTAAAAATTTGCATAACCGATCATATATTTAGTTATGTTTCAGTGTTATGATGTTTGACTAGACTTGTGGTTTGTTTTGTTATTCAGGTTGTATAGGGAGTATGATTTTAAAGCTGCACAAGATCTTTCCGATTTCATTGTGAGCAAGGTTAGTTTCTCTACCTTTTTTTTTTGGGTGATACTGATACCAATACCTAGTTACCTGGTGTTTCTGACATGTGCCTCCGCTTTTGACTTTTTCATTCATAAGCTATCACATTACCTGGTGTGTTTGGAGTAAATTTTTAGCATATCAAACCTTTGCTTTGTTACTCAACCAAGTTGCTATTAGTAAGCTAGAATTTGACAATCTTCAGGCTTCCCCTCCACACTTTATGGGATCTCCACCAGTTCGAGCAAGCAATCCTCTTGTCCATGATACACAGTTCTGTGCATGGAAGGTGCAAAGCGTTGACCAGTCGCTAGGCATTCCTATACCAACAAAGGGTTGCAATGTTGGCTATTGTGTGAGACAAGGATTTGTTACAAAGGCTTGAAGCTACATTTATCAGCTTCATGACCGCTCAGAGGACTTTGCTTGGAGAACATTCCTGCTGCGAAGTTGTACTTGTAACTCTGCTTGCCTCTGCAAGGCCAAATTGTACATATGAGTTATTGTTTTTGGAAGCTGTCGTTTTTGTGTTTTTGTGTCATGTCGTCGGCAGTGCTGTACATATCTTTTTGTTCAGTTTTTGCTGGGAGCGAAGCTAGTTTTGGTGAATAAATGCTGTCAAACTCTGTTGTTGAGATGAGGTAACCTGAATAAAAATGTCCGCCTTTCTTTAGTTTCTAATCGCCATGTTGAACTACTGGTATTCCAGATATTCGAGATCAGAAGATCAAAATGATAGCACCAACCAGCTTACGGGATCAAACAACTCCAATCAGGGGGACTTTACTGCTGCTGGTAGAAACGGTTGCAGGTACTGAAGCTCCCACAGATGATGCTGCCTCATCTAAGCAGTAACGACACCTGCTAACTACTGGTGGGGGTGAAAAGCGATGCCTGCGGAGGGATCGTCTCCGGAGGCAGGCGATCGCTTGGATCCGGGTCTCTCACGGAATCGGGTTTGTTTTGATGAAGGTAATTCTCATGGTGTTGGATTGTTGTTCGGATTAACTGATGTCGATTTGGTGGATAGATCAAATGATTTATCCAACGCCAATTCAACTACAGTTGGTGATCTCAAAGATAGTTCATTCAACATTGTCGGACAAGAAACAGTAGTGGCAGATTTGTCTTGTGATCATTTTGCCAATCGATCACTCAAGGCAACTGTTTTGGCAGACCTTGGTGAGGTTTGCATTTCTAAGATGGTTTCGGAGGAGAACCACAGTTGTCGCTTTCCTCGTCGGAGCTGGAAGATTCGTCCATGGCGTGGTCCATTGCCAAAACCCCGCATCCGTCCGAAATTGACACTTCAGGCCTTCTGGCCGGATTCATCGCTGACGGGAGAGCGCATGTCTCTTCCTAAGACAGTCCGGTCAGGCTTGGTTAGTTCGCTTGGGGATGATGGTGTCGGGACTCCGGTGATCGCCGTGGATGCTGTTTTGGAGCGTCGGCCGCCGGCTTCGAATGGGGGTGCGATGTTTCAAAATTTGAAAGTGGGCGTCAATTACAGCGATTTAGTGGAACGGGCAAAAACTTATGGTCAGGCTCGTAACATCTTAAGTCGCCCGGTTCAAACAAGGCCCACTTGTCAGCCCTTTTCGTTCCCATCTGTTGTGCCTAGGTTTACCGTTCCAAGGCGTTCTTACGCGGAAGTGGCTGCTCTTCCGCCGTCGCCGCGAACGATGGATCGTCAGCAGCAGAATCGCCACCAGTGGTCTGCGGTTGTGGGTCGAGATCGGCCTCCGTTCGTCAGGCCTCAGCGAGGCAGGATTCAAGGGCCGGCGCGACTTAATCACACTGGCCGTGGTGGATTTGAGGGGAATGGTGGTCCGTCCGTTGGCCAAGCGGGGGCAGATCGTGCGTCGTTTGGCGGGAGGGGCCATGGAGCTCAGGGTGCTGGTCGTGGTAACTTCAATGGAGGAAGGGGACGGCTCTCTGTACCAGCTCGATATCAGAATGGGTCGGCGTGCCAATCGGTGGATGGTGGTGCGGTGGGGGAGAATTGTATTGCTCCGGAGAAGACATTGCCAGATGCTTCAAAGGTGAAAAAACCACGTCCCCCCTTTTGCTTCAGATGTAAAGTAGTTGGTCATCTTGAATCGGTTTGTTAAGCGGACTTAGATTGCTTCATCTGCAATAAAATGAATTCACATATGCCGGTCAAATGTCCGCTGCTTAAGTTGCCAAAACCCAATGCGTCTATGTTGGGTGTGCAAAAAATGAGTTATGCTTTTTCAGAATCCCGGAGTTTGATTATAAATTGGAAACACCTAATCCGGCTCCGACTGCATTGGTTAGAATTTCGGGTGGAACTCTAGATGCAGCCACGGTCCAAACGGAGCTTGCACGGCTTACCCGGATTGATTGGACTTGGGAGGCTCTGCACATGAGACCGATGCTTTTCTAGTTGCTTTTCCATCTGTAGATGAGTTGAAACGTATGGCAGATATAGAATTTAAGTTGAAGAATCATCAAGTTACTCTTAATATTTCTGAGTGGGAGTTTAGTGGTGATGTTGCACCGACCTATTACCTAGATGAGGTTTGGGTCCATGTATCAGGGGTGCCGCATGCTTGGAGGCATTATCTGGGCTTCTAGGCGCTTGGATCGTTAATTGGGGTTTCCCTGGAAGTCGATATGTATACATATAGAAAAAAGGGTGTTATTCGGATTTTGGTGGGTATGATTGATAGAAGTCAACTTCCACTAAAAACTGATTTGGTATTCAATAAGGTGGGGTATGATATTGTTTTCACAATTGAAGATAACTCATTTGAGCCGGCCTTGCCTCTGCCAAATTCTCAGGTTATTGATAATAAAGAAGATGGTGATTCAGGAATGGATAGGGCACGTAAAGGGGGAGATGGTGATCAAGGTGTGAAGAAAAAGAAAAGTGTGCTCGATATTGCTTCCTCTAGTTCTGCAATATCAGGTAGTGCCCCAGTTCCAATGCAGATGACCAATAATTTGTCAGTGAGTCGGATGTGGAGTTCTCATGAAAAATTGAAAAGTTATTCATTGCTGGACTTTGCGGGTACTTTGCCAGATATCTTGGTTACTAAAATGCCGGATAGGAGTTTGCAGAATGTTTCAAGTCTGCAATTGGCAACAGGTGCAGAGGCTCATCAGGATAATGTTCAATCTGTCACTCCTTCTTTGGTTCAAAGTCTGGTGCCAGTGGGGGAGTCGGCAGCCCTTAGTACTGAGAAGGGGATAAAAGAGGTTGATCAACTGGAGCAATTGATGGTTATTGAAGAGAGGTTGCCAATACAAGCCGATGGATTGGATTCTGTTGCTGCTAATGTTAGTAGTAGGGGATTAGATCAGTTAAATTCTATTGAGGGTTCTTTGCATAATACTGTGGTAATTGAAAACCAATTGGCAACAAGTGTAGCGGCTGATCAGGATAATTTGCAAGTTGCCACTCCTGCTTTGGTTGATGGTTTGGTGCCAGTGGAGGAGTCTACAACACTCTGTACTGTGAAGGAGATAAAAGATGATGCTCAGGTAGAGCACTTGCTGGCGATTGAAGAGAGGGCGCTAATACAATCCGAAGGACTGGATTATGTTGCTGCTAATGCTAGTAGTATGGGATCTGTTCAGTTAAATGCTATTGAGGGTCCTTTGCATAATACTTCCGAAATTAAAAACCCAGTTACGAGCTCGAAGGTATTTTTTCCCTCTTTAGATAATTCTGTTCCAATTGTGCGGGGCACTGATTGTGGTGGTTCTTTGCAGGATGCTTCAAGTCCTCACTTGACATTGTGTGCAGAGGTTCATCAGGATGCTTCCTTGCTAGGGGTCATGCCGAACTTGCAGTTGGGAGATCATGTGATTCCATCTTTGAGTCAAGGCTTGGTGCCTGTGGGGGAGTTCGCAGGGTTGGATGACCTTGCGGCCCAGTCCAATGCACAAGGTGTGGACAGGTTTCATTTTCATTCTGTTGATGGTCTCCGTCGTAGTTTAAGATGTAAAGTTAAAGCTGATGATGGTACATGTATGACAGATGGTGATGCACTATGTAAAGCTATGTGGCGAACTGCGGTGCAGAATTTGGATGTTGACTCAGGAATCAAAACGATGGTTCCCTCCATGGAGAGACCATATTTGTCTCCGACTCCTATACTTCATGAGACTGGTATGTCAGCATGCGCCAAGTCTAATTCTTTTCTTGCTATGCCAGATGAGCATTGTGCTGCGCATCTGGTGAACATAGGATTTTATTTGAAAAGAAGTAGTAGTGGTTCTAATCTCTCAATTAAAGCGTTAAAACGGATGGAAGTTGATAGGTTAAAACTGACCCAATCTGTTAGGCAACAGGCTGTCAATAGAACTGTGTTGGACAGCAGGGTGGTTAATCCTTTTGAATCAAGTGATGATGAAGCCGCTAATGTTGATAGCGACTTACTCGAGCATTTGACCAAGGATATTTTAGAAGTGGACCTAGAGACGGATGATCTAGATACGAGAATTTGTGATCTAATGGTCTCCTCTCGTAAGCCTCGTAGGAACCGGCAATCTAAAGAAAAGAATAAGTTCCGATGAAAGGTTTGTTCTGGAATAGCAGAGGTCTTTCAAACTTGGCTAAATTTAGGTACATTTCAGAGGCCGTTAAAGATAATAATTTGGAGTTTATTGCTGTAATGGAAATAGGAAGGCAAGATATGTCCAAGTTGAATCTGGCACGACTTTCTGGAGGTGCGGATTTCGTTTGGCACTGTCTTCCACCTAAGGGTAGATCAGGTGGGATTCTTTTAGGGATTAACTCGGTGTGTTTTGATCTGTTTCTGATTGAGGAAGGTGAATTTTTTATAAAATTCCATCTCAGTAACAAGGTAGACAAATTTAAGTGGATTTTAATGGCAGTCTATGGTCCAGTTCAGGATGACTTTAAAGCGGCATTTAAAATTTGAATCGGTGAGAACTTGTCAACACAACCACTTACCGACACTTATTGGGGGGGATTTTAATATTATGCAGAGAAGTACAGAAAAGAATAACAATCGATTTAATTATCGCTGGCCTTTCTTATTTAATGCTATAATTGATAGTTTTGATCTGAGAGAGATCGATCTCACGAGTCATCAATTTACATGGGCGAATTCCTTACCCAATCCAACTTATGAGAAGTTGGATAGGGTCCTAATGACTTCCGAGTAGGAGTTTAAATTTCCACTTGTTTCTGTTCAGGCTTTGGACAGGGGCATCTCGGATCATACCCCCTACATTGAACCTTTGGAGTTCTGCTTTCTTTGGGTTATCTAAACAGTTCAGATTTGAGCTTAGTTGGTTTAACCATGGAGATTTCTATGACAGGGTGGTGGAAATTTGGAACAAGCCAGTAAGAGGAAATAACTCTGTACAACGATGGAACCGCAAAATGGGGGCTTTGCATAGTTTTCTTCGGGACTTGGCTCAGCATACCAATGGGGTTTATAAGGAAATAAAAAGTGAACTCCAAGCAAGAATCACGGAGTTGGATATTATCGCTGAGGGTAGGGATTTGTCTGAATTGGAGCAAGAGAATCTTGCTAAGACCCGTGATGATCTGGCTAAGCTACTCAGAGAGGAAGAGATTAAATATTTTCAACGGGCAAAAGTGAATGATGTCCTCTTGGGTGATAATAATACTATATATTTTCAACTGGTTGCCAATGGCAAACATAGAAAGAAAAGAATCTACTTCTTGGATCATGAGGACAGTAAGATTGAGGGACAGGCTAATCTTAAAAGGTATATAACCAAGTTCTATAAAGAACTATTTGGGGAACCGGAAGAGAGTCTGTTAGCCCTTGGTGAGGAAGACAATCAAGATATTCCGCAAGTCTCCCAAGAGGAAAACGCTCTTCTCACTGCTCAGTTCACTGAGAAAGGAGTTAGAGAGGCTGTTTTCCAGATGGAACATAATAAAGCTTGTGGCCCAGATGGTTTTCCTGTGGAATTTTATCAGAAATTCTAGGATACTATCAAAGGTGATCTTCTGATTATGTTTCAGGAGTTATTCTCGGGAGATTTACCTCTTTTCAGTTTGAATTTTGGTGTAATTACTCTTATTCCCAAAGTTCAGGAAGCTAATGTAATTCAACAATATAGACCAATATGTCTTCTTAATGTGAGTTTCAAGATTTTTACGAAGGTAGCTACAAACAGGCTAAATATGGTTGCTGATAAGGTTGTTAGTCCGACTCAAACAGCTTTCTTGCGGGGACGAAACATCTTAGAATGAGTTGTCATTCTGCATGAAACAATCCATGAGATGCATAGGAAAAAGATTAGCGGGGTTATCTTTAAAATTGATTTTGAGAAGGCTTATGACAAAGTTAAATGGCCCTTTCTGTTTCAGACTTTACAAATGAAAGGATTCTCATCCAAGTGGATTTCTTGGATCAAGTCTTTTATTTCGGGGGGTAGTGTAGCGGTTAATGTAAACGATGAGGTGGGTTCCTTTTTCCAAACAAGAAAAGGACTTCGCTAGGATGATCCTTTATCACCATTGTTGTTTAATATTGTTGCTGATATGTTGGATGTGTTGATTAGACGAGCTAAGGAAATGGAGCTAATCAGTGGTGTTGTACCTTACCTAGTTGATGGTGGCTTATCTATCTTACAATACGCATATGACACCATCTTATTTATGGAAAATGATTTGGATAAGGCTTGTAGACTGAAGTTATTGCTTTGTGCGTTTGAGCAAATATCGGGTCTCAAAATCAATTTCCATAAAAGTGAATTATTTTGCTTGGGTGATGCACAAGATTCATTAGATCAGTATATGGATTTGTTTGGCTGCAAACAAGGAGAGTTCCCTTTGCAGTATTTAGGAATTCCTATTCATTTTAAGAAATTGCGAAATTCAGATTGGAAAAGGGTAGAGGAGCGCTTCGAAAAGAGACTCAGCAGTTGGAAGGGGAAACACCTGTCAGTTGGGGGCAGATTAACACTTATAAATTCAGTGTTAAGTAGCCTTCCAATGTATATGATGTCCTTTTTCAAGATTCCTAAAGGAGTTCTTCATAAACTTGATTACTACCGATCTCGTTTCTTCTGGCAAGGGGATGAAGGTAAAAGAAAATATCGCCTTGCAAAATGGAATATCCTATGTCAGCCCAAAGATCAAGGGGGACTTGGGATCCATGACTTACATGTTAAGAATATTGCACTTCTAAGTAAGTGGTTGTTCAAGCTGTTAACATCGGAGGGTACTTGGCAGCAGCTTCTTAGAAATAAGTACCTAGGGTCCAAAGCGTTGGTACAAGTCAAGGGGAAACCAGGTGATTCGCATTTTTGGTCCAATTTGATGAAAGTGAAGCAAGATTTCCTTCGCTTTGGTACTTTCAAAATCAATAACGGATCACAGGTGAGATTCTGGGAGGACATCTGGCTTGGAAACTGTGCTTTAAAAGATCAATATCCTAGATTATATAGTATCACAAGGAACAAATTCATCACTATTGTTGAAGTTCTCATGTCTCCTCAACCTAATATTTCTTGGCGACGGTCATTGATTGGACCTAAGTTGGTGGAGTGGAATAATTTGCTTTCACGCATCGCCAATTTACATTTAATGCAAGATGATGAATTTTGCTGGAATTTGTGCCAATATGGACAATTCTCAGTGAAATCTCATTACTTGGCGTTGATGAAATGTGATGTTCCTAATATAAATAAGCGTTTATGGAAGTTAAAAGCTCCACTAAAAATTAAAGTGTTTCTTTGGTATCTTAGAAGAGGAGTTATTCTGACTAAGGACAATCTGGCCAAACGTAATTGGCAAGGTAGTAAAACATGCTGCTTTTGTCACGAAACGGAGACGATTAGGCATTTGTTCTTTACTTGTCGATTTGCTCGTATGGTTTGGTGTTTTCTGTATCTCGCTTTTGGTATTGCTCGACCTTTCAGTGTTTCTCATATGTTTGGAAGTTGGCTCGATAGTTTTGCGAAGGGTATTAAAAATGTTGTTTTACTAGGGGCCGCAACCATTTGTTGGTCTATTTGGTTAAACAGGAATGATATTGTCTTCCAAAAGAAATCAAACTCATCTCCTTTATAGGTTATTTATGCTACTTCCCATTGGTTACGTACTTGGGCTGTGCTGCAAAAGTTGGACTTGCGAACTATTCTGGTGGATGTTACGCAACGGTTGGTACAGGTGGCTAAGGATTTCTTCTCCCAGGCTCATGGGTGGCGGTTTAGTCTTCGAATCAATTGTCACTAGAGTGTGTGTCTTTTTTTGTTTATTTTTGGGTTGTGTGCTTCTTGTGAAGCAGAGGCCGGAAGAAGTTTTAAGGAATTGTATCTTCTCGATGTAATTTTCTTGAGATTAATAAAATTCTTCCTTTATCTAAAAAATGTTGAACTGTGTTGATGTTTTTGCCTTCAATTCCTATGCGTGCTGTATAATGTTTGTGAAATCCTCACTGTCGTTGAGGAGAGCAAATTCAGTGCATAATCTCTCCAATGTTTAAAGGTACCCGTTGATTGCTTCTTCAGTTTTAAAGATTACAGCAGCCCTCAATGGTTGACATACTAAATTTTTGCCGAGTTCTTGTGACTTACTGAGATCGCAAACCAAACACCTGATATTTTACAACACAATGCTGAACATCATGCATCGCTGAAACATTGCAGAAGACCATAATACACGTCACGCTCGTTTGCTTTCCAACCAACTAATCGTTACATTTTCTTCATCTCTTGTCCTATTGTAACATGCATCGCATTACATTTGTCTTCTGTACGTGTTTGGCTTTCTCTGCCTGTTGAGTTGCTGATCTTTCTTCAGATGCCCACCATCGAACTTCAGCGGGACGATCTGCTTGATGTATGAGGCCCCTGGGGAGTTCCTTCTTTCCTTTGCTAGTGGTCGGAGCTCCGGTAACCAGTACGCGACATATTCGCCGTCAGGATCATATGTCTTGGCCTGCAGAAGAATGTTCACTCATGGTCACAAGCTGTTTTGAGGTGTGAGTAGTACAGAGTAGAGACCACCATGCTCTAGTATCAGTAACTCTTAAGCTTATGAAGTGATCAGTTGATTCAGACAACCTACACTTTCATACCATTCTTGCGATGCTAACTTGTAAGTATGCTATTGCTAGCTACGATTCTTTATGGTAGTCAGATAAGAGTTTGGTCTGGTAAAAGATTTATTCAGATGTTGTTCGTCTTTACTCTTGCATCTTCATGCTTACTTGTTTAGGGATACTGAAGTATCGATCTTCTCGTGGATCATTGCCAACTCCTGTCACAGTACAAGAGTAGTCAGTTCGGTCAGTTCCAGTCTGTCAGAATATGTAGAAGAGCTTCCACTTTTTCTTGTATCCATTTGCTTTCGTCGTAGGCTAGATATAAGAGAAGACCAACCTGCTCCATATGTCCAGTTACCATAATTCGAAGCCGGGTCATAATCCAACAGGCATGTTTCAAACCATTCAGCTCCCATTCGCCAATCGATACCCATGTCTCGGACCAGAAATGAGCAGACAATCTGCAGATAAGCAATGAGAGATACGATGACAAATGGCCCACAGTGTAAAACCCTCGTGCAGTCGCACTGCTTATATAGTAGGATGTTGAAGGTTACCTGACGGCCACGGTTGGACATGAAACCAGTGGCTGAAAGCTCCTTCATGTTGGCATCAATCAGAGGGTACCTGCAATTCACCATGACAGAAGCCAGTGGTCATGAGAACAATAGTTCAAGCAGTGGAAAAATGGAGCAATTCGAAGTATGCTGTACCCGGTTCGACCATCTCTCCAAGATTCAAACAATGCTTGATCTTGATTCCACTTGGACACTACATTCCTTGGACCTCCTAAAACATTTGCAAAAAGATTAATTTTTGCCAGCCAAATGCAACTGTCGATTTTTCCCAGCTGACAAAGCTGTGCATTCTTATCATAATAAATGAGAAAGGTGAAATTCAAATGATACTTTTTTTTTCATGGTATGAAATGTAAATCTTTACCTAGGTGAAAAATGAAGTTCCCATATTTTGCTGAAAGAAATCTGAAGTAGTCTCTCCATATTAGCTCAAATAAAACCCTGAAACCATTGCCATTTCAGGAAAGGTATTTCAATCTATATGAATTTGAGCATGCCTTACGAACAACTTCAACATGAAACTAGGTCAGATTGTCAGAAACATCATAACTCCCGTTCTCAACCAGCATCTATGATACAGGGGAGAAATATAGCTAGGAGAGTTAAAACTCATGAGAAGTTCCACTAACCAGTAAGTGGAATCATTTGCTACTCTCTGCTTCTCATATCTCTTTACCTGCATCATGACCGTACATGCAGAATGAGATAAATCTAATGATCCTTGGATTTTATCATGAAATCTTTACCTCTTCGCAAATATAACGTGGTGAAAGACAGCCAGAAGCAAGCCAAGGAGAGAACTTGGTGGAGTAATCTGGACCTAACATGCCATTCCTGGTCTCTTTGTAGACTTTCAATTGATCCTTCTTCCAGAAGTACTCGTGAACTCTTCCTAGAGCTGCGCTCTCTCCTCCTACGAAATGCATGCCCTTCTCTGACTACAGATAGAAGCACACAGTACCAGTTATAACTAAAATTTCCGAAGCATGCCTACCAAAGTACAGCAGAGTATTGAAAATTAGTACAGCACAGTTAACTGAACCTGCCTTTTTCACGCTTAGACCTAGTGACTCCAGTGTTGGTACTGTCCCCCACCCTCCAATCTCATCCAGGACGGAACTAGGAGGTGGCCCGAGCGACGGTGGCAACTTGCTGCAGTTCCGGACCGAGGACTTCGATTCAACTGCCTGGAGAAAGCATTGCATCAAAAGTGACCATCATGCCTACAATTTACAAAGTAGTCTAGGATGAAAAATGCCCCTACCTTTCTGAACTGCGTGTATACGTCTGGCAAGTTGCTCACAGAGGACGGGAGGTCGTCGACATGGTACATTGTCGCTCCCCATATGAGATGCAGCTTGGGGGTTGGAGGTTTATTCTGGTTAGATGATGCACCTTGAGGAATCACCGCTTGCTCCAAGCCTTTGTGCACGAGGCGTTCAACGAGGAGTTCCTCGCTGCAGGTTTCCTTGTGAGCATAGACCTGGAGATACACCACCACTTACTGTTTTAATCTAAGGTGCCTAACGTGAATTTTGTACTCCAAGATCCAGAATTCCATAACAAAATATACTAGAATTGGTTCAGGGATATGCTTGTGCTGATGGACTTACTGTGTGTGCACCGACAGCCTTTGCAACTGAAGGAAGGATGTCTTCAGGCTTGCCGTGCCGGACGAGCAAGTCGAGACCTTGTTTCCTCAGATTCTGCTTCAGGTCTCCCAAACACACTATCAAGAATTGTGCCCTCAATGCTGAGATAATAAATCAAATCAAATGCTATTCTTTAGAACCCAAACAATTAGGCAGCCAAAAGAGCTCCAAACACAAATTTTTGGAGAAAAAAACATCTATTTTTGGTCTATCAACACTTAGTATAGTTCAATTTTCGTTATTCATCTACAAAACAAGGTAAAACACGTCCTATAAATCTTAAAACGATTTAGGCCTTATTTAGGAGGCTCAATCCCGACCAAGATATCTGTGGATGGACCGGGATTTTAGGTTAAAATTCTGGTCCATCCACAAAGATCCTGGCTAGGATTAGACCTCCCAAACAATGGCCTATAGAGTCTGTTCCTCCCGTTAGTAAAAGGTGGCACATCACATTAGATCTTTGCTGGCCAACAAAAGATGGGACCACTTTATTTTTATTAAAAACCGAAAATGCTTAATATTTCAATGACACGTGGATCCAGCCTCTCTCGTGAGTTAGCGTGGTGCGTCACGTGGGTGCAACTCGGTCAAAATCGGTTTTAAGAGTTGAAAGAAATGTTTTTATCCGGTTTTGCAAATGAGGAGAGAAAATTAAACCACACGAAGCGTTGAGGGAACAAGAATGAACTTTTTCATTAATCTACACAATGCAAATTAGGTTCCATTTTAGGAAGCGTCCAGCTTCGCAGGGGCAAGAGATTGGAATAATCCCAAATGCAGCAAGAGGCATGCCAATGTCCGATGCTCTCACCTCCAGTCTTAGGGAACCCGAAGTGATGCGTGCTCCCCGCAAAGATCCGGGGATCGACGCAGTACACCGGCAGGACCGCCTCGGAGGCCGCCCACGCGCGCATCAGCGCCTCGTTGTCGAGAACCCGGAGGTCGTTCCTGAACCACACAATGGCCACCCCAGAGCCACCACTCCTCCTCAAATTCGGCGAGGCGTACCTCCGGAAGGCCTCGTCGGCCGCAGCGCCGGTTTCGTCAGCGCCAAGGGAAGGCACCGCCGCGCTGCGCGCCGGCCGGAAAGCTGGGCTCGAGCTCGAGGCAGCGCTCATGGCGGGGACGGGTCCGAGGAAGACGCGGAGCTTGGTGGCTGGTTTGGGGAGGATGAGAAATTGGTGATTGACAGGGAAGGAGGAGAGGAGCTGGAGCATTTCTTGGATCGGGAGTTGAGGTTTTTGAGAAGCGAGGGTGAATTGGAAAAATGGGGCGGGAGGAAGGTGGAGGGAAAAGTCGGGAGAGGTGCCACGTGTGCTGATTGGAGTGGTGCTACGTGGCTGGCCGTGGGCCTGTGGAAATGATTTCTGGATTTTGTGGGTCCGGCAGCATGGTTTGAAATTTCGTTTTGATTCACATCTCACATGTGAATGAAATCTGAAATTTAAATAAAATTTTAGAATTTCTGATGAAATTAGGACAAAATTCAAAAAGAAAATTTGTAATCCTGAATTTTTGGACTGAAATTCGACCAAAATTACCAAAATTTCGGCTAAAATTATCGAAATCTTGGTAAAATTTAATTGAGTGAAAAAAGTTTAAATGATTGTAAAAATTTTTGTGGATGGTCTTAACACATCGATAATATTCATATAAAAATTTCAAATGATGATCAAGTTTAAGGAATTTTTAAAAATTCTAACAGTAATACTGTCTTGATAAAAAGTTGATCGACAAATTTTAACCGAATGAAAAATAGTGCAAACCATATTAGAAATTTTTTAAAAAATTATGGATGGTTCTAATGCATCAATAATATTCCCATAAAATTTTCATATGATGAACAAGCCTAAGGAATTTTCAAAAACTAGGACAGAGTTACTCAAGGCTGACCGGCAAATTCCAATCGAATGAAAAATAGTACAAACTATGTTATAAAATTTTAAAACTTTTTTGAATGGTACCGAAGCATCACTAATGTTTTCATAAAATTTTCATATGATAATCAAGAATGAAGAATTTTAAAAAATTATGACAGTGCTATTGTCTTGATAAAAGCCTAATGATCAGTACATAGATTAGATTGAGCAATCAAAAAGGTTTAAAACTTTTGAAACTTTTAGAAAAAGGTTCTAAGGTAATTATTAAGCTCTCATAAAATTTTAGATTTACGATCGCACTCAAGTGAATTTATAAAATTCGACAAGGGTAATGCATCATTTATGTTCACACTAAATGGATCAAATTTATTGGCCCTGTCACCCCAAACCTTCTTGTCTCGGTGAAGCATTGGAATAGGTATCACAATTGCATTGCCTAAGTTAGCCAACACGCCTCATCCACAAACAAAAAGTAGAAAGGGATTAAACACAAGAAAGTAGTTGGGGACATATACGAGCTCCAACAAGCCATCGTAATTACGAATGCTATCATGTTGGAACGGCTGCCGATAAATCAAGTATGCAAGATGACAATCAAAAGGATGTATGCTTCAGTGGAGGTTTGATCTTACTAGTTATCCACATCTCCCTAATGCCTACCCCAATGCTTGGATACACTAAAGGTGACCTAATGTAGTTAGCATCCGCATCTACATCATCGTTTCAAGTTGCCTCAAGAATTTTTGTTCTTTGATGCTTTCAGATCATGCTTGCAAAGATGTATTATTGCACTATTGCTAAAATTTGAATTTTTTTTTCACTTTTGTACAATGGTACTCGCAATTTTGAAGTGTTCATAGAACACCATTTAAGAGAATTATTTGGAAAAACGTATTTCCAAACTTACGGTGCTACATGTATTGCTTCTATAGATTTTATCGAGTAACCAAATTAATTTTAATTTTTTGAAACTTTTTGATAAGGGTTTTGAGGAAATTATTAAGTTCTCCTAAAATTTTGGATCATGATCACACTCGAGCGAATTTATAAAATTCTGACATGGTTACTATTTCAATTATGTTCATTCTATTTTGGAATTTTGAAATATAAAAAATGAAGTTAAATTATTTTGGAAATTTTTGGTATGATCCTAGATTGCTAAATATAGTATTGTAAATTTTCAGAGCATGATCAAGCTTGTACAATTTTACAAAATCTTGACAGTGTTTTTACTATTTTTATAAAACATCTCAAAAATTCTGTTTTCAACAAATCTTCATGGAATATGACATTCTCAAGGGTCATTGATCCAAATACGGTCAAAAAGTCAAAAATATGGTTAAAAACCTGAGATTTCAATGAATTTTGTCGAAATATAGCTGAATTTTCAAAAAAAAAATACTGTAGCAATTTGAATTTTTTTTAAAAAAAATTTAATCTAGCTAGGATTTTGAATCTTTTACTCAGCCAAAATTTGAAATCTCGGATGAAATTTCTAAAATTTCATTGGGATTTTGAACTATGCCGAGAAGAGCCTAAGCCTGGTGGACCCAAGTGTTAGTGTAGTAACACTTTGGAAATTGTCTTTTTCTTAAAAAAATCGTCAGTTCTATATTAATAATTTATGGATAAATCATACAAGTACTCAACTTATACATTGAAGATTTTAGATAAACAACATGTCACCATAAGTCCTTAAGTCAATGAATGTGCTGGACTTCTTGACCTTCGAATCTTGCAAAGACATCATAATTATTGGTGATCGTGGTAGCAGAAAGTAGTAGATTGTCAATGATCTTCAATTATGTGTAGAACCCACTCTTCACTAGAAGTGTTGTATGTCGGAAGAAAATCAGAAGATACCCAACTTAGCCCAATGTTGATCTTTGGTATAAGCATCGCTATTGTTATCTAGGTGAGTTAGTCTGGCAAAACCCATCATGGGTAAATAAAATCCGACTAGAAATTTCTAGAAAAAAACAAACTAGAACAATCGAAGACAGAAGGAACTAAAGAAAAGATTACTTTGAGTAGTGTTTCTATGTATTCCCTCTTAATACAAGTTGCACAAATCTTGAAGTAATCAAAAGGATAAGTAATCAACATCCATCCTTTATTTATACTTTAATATTTGTTCAACTTTAAAATAGTGATGCATAGAAACACCTCTTGATTACTTTTGGAAATTAACGGTTCCCACCCACTCAACACTGACAAGAACACCAGAGAAAAGGGGAGAGATGTCAGGCCTTCCTTGAGAAATCTGAGATCAACGTTGAAACTACGCATCCACAACCACAAAGACAGCAATAAAACAGGAAAACATTCTAGGGTTTACTCTATAAGCTACGAACTAGTAAATGGAGTCCAAAATACTCTTCTCTTCTCATTCTCCAGTTTAAAAGCATACAGGAACTCAGAGTTTGTTACACTTTACATTAAAGTGAAAATTGACAAAGAAAGATGAAATTATCAAGAGTAAACGACAAAGCTAGTTTCAGTAGCTACTGAAGAAACAACGGGTAATCGGAACCGTTGGATAACTCTTGATAGTCTTCTCACATCTCAACCGTTGGATGCACTTAAAAGAAGTCGGTGCCGCTCCCACATCTTTTCCCGCCTTCACTGTTCCTCTTCTTCACAGCGCAGAACCTGACAATGCCTCCCGTCCGAGAGAGCGCTTGTCCTCAAGCCTCAAAAGATGGAAAGGCGCTCCTAATGAAAGAAACATCTTCCCAGGTAGCATTTGACTCCGCCAAATTGGCCCAATGAATTAACCATTGCGTTATTGCAATCCCTTTTCTCGGCACAATCCGACGGTCCAGCACTGCTAAAGGTTCGTTTTAATCTTCCCGTCTTCACTAACTAGTGGCAATCCTGTCATCGGCACAACTTTTGCTCCAAGGTGTTTCTTCAACTGGCTTACATGGAATACCGGATGAATGTTGGAGCTCTCTGGGAGTTGAAGTTTATAAGCAACAGAGCCAACCTTACTCATGACTCGGAAAGGCCCATAGTACTTAGACCTTAGTTTTAATGAACCACGAGTCCAAAAGCATTTTGCCTATAAGGTTGCATCTTGAGGTATACAAAATCTCCCACTTCAAAACTTCTCTCTGTTCGCAACTTGTCCGCAAAATACTTGATACGGTTTTGAGCAGCAATTAGATTTTCTTTAATCTTCCTCCTCATTTCTTCTCTTTCCTCCAAAGTAACCCGAGCTTCTTCACCAATATTGTCCTGAATAGCTAGCTCAGCCAACTGAGGAGGAGGGTATCCATACAAGGCTTGGAAAGGAGTGGTCTTTAGAGAAGTATGATAGGTAGTGTTGTACCACCACTCTGCCATTGCTAACCAATTCATCCATTTCTTGGGTGAAAGGACCGATATGTCGCCTAGAGGGGGTGAATAGGCGTTATTTCAAATTTAAGTGCATAGCGAAATTTACTATTAGGATAGTCCGAAAATACCTTGATTGTCGAGTGGTTCTGATAGTCCGAATGTCTTTTCGGATACTCCGAACCGCTCTTCGCAAGAAAACCCTAAAAAGTAGATCTGAGTTATTTGAGAGGCTAGATTACTACCAAATAAAGTTTCTAAGCTAGGGCAACTTCCAGATTATGAGATCCACCCAATATCTATTGCATGAAGCTACCAAACCCTTGAATCCCCAAAAGATTAGGCTAAGCACAAAAGGGGACAAGTTCAAAACTTACAAACAAGAGAGATCGTGATTTTTCTCAAGTTCGGATCCTTGAGGATCCTCGTCTCCGTTGAGGCACAAAGCCGGGTCTCTTTCAACCCTAATCCTCTAGGTGTTGCACCAAGCACTCACCTACTTTTCTTTGAATCCTTCCTTGCGGAGGTGGATTCAACCTTCACAAACTTCCGTGGCGCCCCACACGAGCTTGGGGGCTCACCAAGCAACTCCTAGCCGCCTAGGAGTCCTCAACCTCCAAGAGTAAAAGATCCGCAAGAGATTAAGCGAAGATGAACCAAGTGCTCAAGATGAATCACAACCTCTAGAGCCTTCAAACTCTCAACTAGATTTCCCCAAAAGATTTGCTAATCAAGAGATCAAGAGGAAGAACACTAGAGCTCAAGAGTGAGAGGAGCCTGACTCAAAATGAAATGAATGCACTTCTTGGTTGGTAGGTGGGAGTTGGGGAGGTATTTAAAGCCCCCAAAACTAGCCGTTTTCACTTGACCCGAAACTAATTGTTCGGATAGTCAGAACCAATGTTGGATAGTCGAACCAATAGAACTAAGGCAATGGAACACTCGGTTGGACGGTCCGAACGTCCCTTGGATAGTCCGAACCAATTTGAACTAGGGCAACAGAGCGCCTTTGTTAGGACGGTCGAACCATACTTGGATAGTCAGAACCAATAAGACTAAGCCCTAGCAGAGAGGTCGTTCGGATACTCGAACCGGTGTTGGACATTCGAACCAAATAGAAGCTGGACCAACAGAGAGGTCGGCTCGGATACTCGGCGAGGTTGGACATTAACTGAATTTTGCGAGAGCAGCAGGGGTCCGGCTCGGACATTCGAACAAATGTTGGATACTCGAACCAATTTGAACACTTTGCCCCTAGGACTTCACACATTGACCCATACTTAGACTAGGATTCATCTTTGAGTACATTGGATCATTTTAAAACTATTTCTTGCCACATCCTCTTAATAGTACGGTAGTCCTTAAACTCAAATAAAATTTAAAACATATACACCGTTGAGTTTAACCGCGCCTTTTCTTCTCAATTTGAGGGACCTCTTTCCTAGCGACTTTTCCCATGGCGTATTCATCATTCATAATACTCACAAGGCTCATTAGTCACTTAATCTTGTTGTCATTAATCACCAAAATCATTAAGGGGCCTAGATGCACTTTCAATCTCCCCTTTTGGTGAGTTGATGACAACACGATTAGATTTAGATAAAATTGAAATGAGAGAGTATTTGGAGAACCAAATACTGGAGAAGCTCCCTAAATGTGTGCATTGAACTAATTTGAGTGGAATGTCAAGCGCACATATTTACGGAAATTTTAGAGAGCTCCCCTAAATTTGTTTTTAGAGAGAATATAACAAGATATATGACAGATAATTTGCATAAATAAATATGACATGATATCACACAAATGCATTGCCAAAGAGAAATGGAATTAAGCTATTAATATCAAGCATCCAACAAGCAAACCAGTATACGCAACAATAGTTCAACTAAAGCAACGACCAAAAGCACAAGTTTAATAACACAAAGCAAACTAAGCAAACAACCAAGCAATAACGAAATCTAATCTCCTCACTCCCCCTTTGGCATCAAGGCACCAAAAGGGTCACTCCTCGCTGCCATCATCGCTGTCGGCATTGCGTGTGTAATCCCGATCAATGTAATTGCATCAATGCCATCGGGTTCTTCTTCTCGGCAATCACAGAATCATAGAAGTCTGTTAGAAGTGATTCGAATCGCTTGTCCACATAATCTTCTTGCAAATATAGCGAGGATCCCGACTCTGTCTTGACGGACTTCTTTGCCTCTCCCTTGCCCAACACAGTAGTCGATCTTCTTCTTTGGAGTCACACCCATTGGAGTAGCACGAGGCGGTGAATCTCAAAGGTCCAATCAGCGCACCTTCCGTGAAATTTGCCTTAACTTGGCTGCCCTCAACCTAGGCATAGCAGCCATAGGATCCTCAGCACCGCTGCCTCCCTGACCCTCATCCCCTTGTTCACCACCACCTTGACTCGGAGCACCCTTATGACCAGTTTTCTTCCTTTTGCGAATGGCTTGGCGCTTCGGTCTTCCGACAGACTGAGCAAGAGGAGATTCCGGAGGGGAATCAATAGGAGGATCAGCGGGGTCAGCCGAGAGCCACCGCATGGAAGATCATGCCTAGCCTTCTTCGAGCGAGCCGCATCGATGTCAGCTTGGCCAGAGTGAGGATTGCCACCTTGAGAGGGATCCATCTAAAGGTATACAAGGGTTGAAGCAAGATTAGACACTAATTATAACCTTGATGAACAATAAAGAGTTGAAATGAAGTCACATTCTTCGGATAGTCCGAAGTTATCTTCGGATAGTCAGGGTTTCTTCGGATAGTCTGAAGTTTTCATTAGGATAGTCCTAACCTCTTGGACATTAGAATGGAAACTCGGACATTCCGAGGTGACAGTTCACAAACCCTAAATTTTCAATCTAGGTGATAATTCAACAAATTTAAGATCTAATCATAGGATGACTATCCTAGCAAGGTCTAGGATGGTCTAAAGTCCAAGGGTTCTCAAGATAAATATGAAAATAACCGACATTAGGAGAGGTTTGAACCAACCTTTTGAAGAATAGAAACCGGGAATCCAAGGCAAATCCGGAGCACAAAGATGATGGAGGTGAACCCCTTGCCCTTGGAAAAGGTCGTGAAGCCCTCAAATCACAAAATCTCCGGCCAAAACCCTAGGTCCAAGTGCTAGGGCGGAGTAGAGGAGAGAGAAACCGAAAATATGAAGTGAGGGGAAGAAAGGAGGAAGAGAGAGGGTCGGGCGGCTTAAAAAGCCCGAGGCCCCACTTCGGACAGTCCGAACTTGAGTTCGGATAGTCCGAACCAGTTCGGATAGTCCGAATGGAATTTCGGACAGTCCGAACTGTTTTCTCAGGATGGCATGAAAACAAAGGCAGGAATGACTCCGGAGCGAGAAATAGATGAGAGGACCTAAAGAGTCAAGTCATCAAGTGATCAGCAAGCCATGCAACAATTCAAACCATGATCACAGGATGATTGACAGGATCCGAAGATCAAAAACCAACAAACACAATAAGATAAGGGAAATAAAGAGAATAAGGTTTTCTAAGACATTTTTCAATCACCAATCAACGTGAGCATATTTCAAGCCAAATTGCGAGAGTCTAGAATATTTAGTCCACTCCTCAAATCACAAAACCTCTTCTCATCAAGTGGCTTGGTAAATATATCGGCTAATTGGTCAATTGTGCTCACATGTTGAATTTCAATATCGCCTTTGGTGGAATGGTCTCTTAGGAAATGATGGCGGATATCAATATGCTTTGTACGGGAGTGTTGGACTGGGTTGTTGGCAATTTTTATGGCACTCTCATTGTCACACAAAAGTGGCACATGGTTATAGGTCAGGCCATAATCATTTAGAGTTTGTCTCATCCAAAGCAATTCGCGACAACAACTCCTTGCTATATATTAAACCCGGTGTGGATGGATACTACGAATTTTGCTTCTTAGAGGACCAAGAGACAAGTGATCTACCTAAGAATTGACAAGTTCGAGGTACTCTTCCTATCCACCTTACATCCGCATAATCCGATCGAATAGCCAACTAATTCAAAAGATGAACCTTTAGGATACCAAAGCCCAAAATGAGGAGTGTGCACTAAATATCTCAAGATTCTCTTACGGCCACCATGTGACACTCTTTAGGAGCGGCTTGAAACCGTGCACACATGCACACACTAAGCATAATATCGGGCCTAGATGCACAAAGATAAAGTAGGGAACCGATCATCGAGCGATATACCTTTTGGATGACCGGTTTACCTTCTTTGTCGAGGTCTAGATGCCCGTTGGCTTGCATTGGCGTCTTGATTGGCTTGGCGTTCTCCATACCGAACTTTTTGAGCATGTCCTTGATGTACTTTGTTTGGCATATGAAGGTTCCTTCCTTAAGTTGCTTGACTTGAAAACCGAGGAAGAACTTCAACTCGCCCATCATGGACATCTCAAATCTCTTAGTCATGATCCTGCTAAATTCCTTGCACAAGTGTTCATTAGTAGATTCGAAGATGATGTCATCAACATATATTTGACATACAAATAAATTATTATCAATATGTTTAGTAAAGAGAGTGGGGTCGGCCTTTCCGACTACAAAACCTTGACCGAGAAGAAAATCACGAAGGCACTCGAACCACGCTCTCGGAGCTTGCTTAAGTCCATAGAGAGCCTTGTGTAGGAAGTAGACGTGGTCCGGATGGTTCGGGTCTTCGAAGCCGGGTGGTTGCTCAACGTAGACCATTTCGGAGAGTGGTCCATTCAGGAAGGCGCTCTTCACGTCCATTTGATATAACTTGAAATCATGGTGAGTAGCAAAGGCAAGTAATATTCTAATAGATTCAAGCCTAGCTACGGGAGCGTATGTTTCATCGAAATCCAAACCTTCGACTTGCGTGAAGCCTTGAGCAACCAACCGTGCTTTGTTTCTAGTCACTATTCCGTTCTCGTCTTGCTTGTTCCGAAATACCCATTTGGTTCCGATAATATTTTGTTTGGGCCTTTCGACAAGCTTCCACACTTGGTTCCGTTCGAAATTGTTTAACTCTTCTTGCATGGCCATCACCTAATCCGGATCTTGGAGCGCTTCATCTACCTTAAGTGGTTCAAGAGAAGACACAAAGGAGTAAAATTCACAAAAATTAGCGACACGAGATCTAGTAGATACTCCCTTGTTAATGTCTCCAAGTATGTTGTCGACCGGGTGATCTCTTTGTACACTCTGATGGACTCTTGGATGAGGTACAGTTGCGTTGGTTCTTTGGATGGGACCCTCATCGTCTTGAGTGGCATTCGAGCCGTCTTGAGCTCACATTGAAGACGAAGGAGTATCATCCGGAGCGTCCATCGTCGCGTCATGAACTCCTTGAGTTGAAGCACTTGGCATTACATCTTCCTCAAGTGGCCTTACTTCTCCAATTGCTAGTTTCTTGATTGCGTCGCACGGGGGTTCTTCCCTGTCAATCACAACACGATCAACTTGTTCTACTTGAGAACCGTTAGTTTCATCAAATGTCACATCACGCGAAATTTCAACCACACGGGTGGTGTTGTGAAAACCTCGGTATGCATAGGCATTTGATCCATATCCAAGTAAGAAACCTTCATCTACTTTAGGAGCAAATTTAGACGACTTAGCTTTCTTGTTGAGGATGTAGCATTTGCTCCCGAAGACTCGGAAATAGGATACATTGGGTTTCTTCCCGGTAAGTAGCTCGTACGCCGTCTTTTTCAACAACTTGTGGAGATATAGCCGGTTGGAGCTGTGGCACGCGGTGTTGACGGCCTCCGCCCAGAATATGTCGGAGACCTTGTATTAAATCAAGCATCGTCGCGCCATCTCGATGAGAGTTCGATTCTTCCTCTCGGCCACCCCATTCTGTTGAGGAGAATAAGGAGCCGAGAACTCGTGTTTGATGCCTTCTTCATCGAGATACTCCTCAACACCGGTATTCTTGAATTCGGTGCCGTTGTCACTCCGAATTCTCTTGATCTTCACTTCGAACTCATTTTGAGCCCTTCTCATGAATTTCTTCAAGCTTCCTTGGGCTTCGCTTTTGTCATGCAAGAAAAACACCCAAGTAAAGCGAGAAAAATCATCAACAATAACTAAACCATACTTGTTTCCACCAATGCTTATGTAGGCGATCGGGTAGAACAAGTCCATGTGTAGCATCTCCAAGGGTCTCGAGGTGGTCATCACATTCTTCGCAGGATGAGTAGCTCCAACTTGCTTCCCCGCTTGACGCCGCTACACACCCTATCTTTCTCAAAGACAATATTCGTTAGCCCAAGGATGTGATTGCCCTTTATGAGTTTGTGAAGGTTCCTCATACCAACATGGGCAAGCCGGCGATGCCATAGCCAACCCATGCTAGACTTAGCCATTAAGCACGCGTTTCAAGGTTCACTCTATCCGTATTGAAGTCGATGAGATAGAGATTTCCTTTAAACGACCCTTAACGACTATTGAACCATCATCCTCTTAATGACATCCACACCCTTATCACTAAATACACAATTGTAGCCCGCTTCACATAATTGCATAACGGACAACAAATTGTAGTTTAGTGATTCAACAAGCAAAACATTATTTATATGAAAATCATTGGTAATTAGGATTTTACCTAAACCTACCACTTCACCTTTTCCATTATCGCCAAAAATGATGCTTTCACTATTCGATCCATTAGCCTCCAAATGTGCGAACATCCCTTTCTCCGGTCATATGATGCGTACATCCGCTATCCAAAATCCAACTTGATCCACCGGAGATGTAGGCCTACAAAATGAAATTTAGTTTTTGCTCTTTGGTACCCAAACTTGTTTAGGTCCACGCACGTTAGTAACAAGTGATTTGGGAACCCAAATAGATCGCACATTAGATGAATCTTTGGGTCTACTCCCAATGGGACATGCAACTACACGACCATGGTTAGTTCTCTTAAGTACATATGAGGCAAAGAAAGTAGAATGAGTTTTGTACTTAGAGTTTTCCTTGCTCTTAACAAATTGGATGGGCTTAGTCAACGGAGCAATCACAATATTACTCTTTTTCCCTTTGGGAGGAGTATATCCAAGCCCATACTTCATAGTATTACCTTGACGCTTACCTAGGAACTCCTCTAGTCCCTTACTTGCCTTGTAGGACTTTTGAAGTCCATCTTCAAGCAATCCCTTGAGCTTCTCATTCTCATATGCTAATACTTGCAATGTCTCAAGGTTAGTGGCACAAGTATTAACATCTATATTGAAGCATCTAGCACAACCATTGCTAGTAGAGGGTGAAAAAGAATTAGAACTAATAGATGAGGTAATCGGAGGGCTATTCTTGAGATCAACAAGCTTCAACTCAAAAGCCTTGCAAGCATCTTTCGACTTCGCAAGTTCCTCTTCGAGTGAAGCGTAGGTGATCTCAAGACTAGTCACCTCGGATTTTGTTACATTTAAGTTCTTAACCAATTCCTCATTCTTCTCTCTTTCAAAAGATAAGCTCTTCTCTAGCTCACGATTTTTCTCCTTTTCGAGGATGAGTAAATCCTCTTGAGCCTCAAGAGTAGCTTCTTTTTGTTCAACAACTTCCTCTAATTTTTCAATGTCTTTTAAGAGCAAGTTTAATTTGTGAATGTCGAAATTCTTCATGGATTTAAGCACAGTGTTAATATCATCATCATCACTATCACTATCGTGCTCATCTAGACATTCATTAGCAATGGAGGGAGTAGAGTCTTTTGATGATACCTTGTGCCCCTTTGCCATAAGGCACATCGGAGTGTTGTCGTCGTCATCGCTCAAGTTGTCGAAGAGGCTCTTCGACGTTGTTGAGGTGGTAGGCACGGCGATGGCGACGGAGGCAATTCCTCCTTCCTCATCGAATTTGACTTCGAGTCGAGTCGGAGTTGGAGTCGGTGTCGGAGTTCCACTCCTTTCCAATGTAGGCACGGCCCTTGCCTTTGTACTTCTTGCTCTTCTCCTTCTCCTTGTCCTTGCCCCGATACTTGTCTTTCTTGTGCGGCTTATCATCTTTATCCTCCTTATGCGGGCACTCGGCAATGAAATGGCCGGTTTCGCCGCATTCATAGCATCTTCTTGTGAAGTGTCTCCCCTTTGATTTTCTTCCATATTTCTTTGATTGACCTTCTTGTTTGAAATTCTTCTTCTTGAAGAACTTGTTGAACCTTCGCACAAATAGGGCCATATCTTCATTTGTCAGCGGACCACAGGACTCTTCACTTGAACTCTCTTCTGCTTGTCGCACTACCTTGACAGCCTTGAGGGCAATGCCTTTCTTTTTGCCAGACTTGAGTTCTTCAACAACCTCAGCTTCCTTCACCATCATCTCGTCCATCATGAGCCGCCAATGACATCGTGAGGTGTCAAAGTGTCGGTTGGGCGGTCTCGGATCAATCGAACAAGGTTGCGGTTGGTAGGAGTGATCACGCAAGTATAATCTTCACCACGGCCTTGTCGAAAGATCGATTGCACCCAAGACCTTTTGCTTGATTCTGAGCACCATCAAAGGTCAAACATCTTAGTGTATGATTCACCATCTTCGGGGTGAATCGGCTTAGCTCACCAATAATGAGCTCTATCTTAGATTCTCGGACGCTTGACACTCCTTCATGACTGACTAGGAGTCTATCCCAAATAGCCTTTGCTTCCTCGAGTCCGTCGACTCGGTTGAATTCGGAATCACTCAGGGCGTTGAATAAGGCATTGACTGCCAAGTCATTGAAGTGTTGATCTTTATCTTCTTGGGAGTAAGATTCTCGGGATCATTAGGCTTGAAACCTGTTTGCACAATCTTTCAAATAGAAGGGTGAAGCGATCTCAAGTGCATCTTCATCTTATGTTTCCATGCCGCATAGTGAGTGCCGTCGAAATGAGGCGCTCGACCGGAGGGCACGGAGACATATGAGGAAGAGCTTGAGACACCGAGGGAACGATAATCATATGGAATTGCAACCCCAACACCGGTGTCCTTATCTTGGTCATGGACTTCGGTATTCTTATCTCCTGTTTGCGACATATTGATTCTCCAAGCGGTTAAGCCAAACTAAGGAGATTTGGCTCTGATACCAATTGAAAGGACCGATATGTCGCCTAGAGGGGGTGAATAGGCGTTATTTCAAATTTAAGTGCAACGAAATTTACTATTCGGATAGTCCGAAAATACCTTGATTTGTCCGAGTGGTTCGAATAGTCCGAATGTCTTTTGGATACTCGAACTGCTCTTCGCAAGAAAACCCTAAAAAGTAGATCTCGAGTTATTTGAGAGGCTAGATTACTACCAAATAAAGTTTCTAAGCTAGGGCAACTTCAGATTATGAGATCCACCCAATATCTATTGCATGAAGCTACCAAACCCTTGAATCCCCAAAAGATTAGGCTAAGCACAAAAGGGACAAGTTCAAAACTTACAAACAAGAGAGATGCAGCGATTTTTCTCCAAGTTCGGATCCTTGAGGGATCCTCGTCTCCGCTGAGGCGCACAAAGCCGGGTCTCTTTCAACCCTAATCCTCTAGGTGTTGCACCAAGCACTCACCTACTTTTCTTTGAATCCTTCCCTTGCGGAGGTGAATTCAACCTTCACAAACTTCGTGGCGCCCCACACGAGCTTGGGGCTCACCAAGCAACTCCTAGCCGTCTAGGAGTCCTCAACCTCAAGAGTAAAAGATCCGCAAGAGATTAAGCTTGAAGATGAACCAAGTGCTCAAGATGAATCACAACCTCTAGAGCCTTCAAACTCTCAACTAGATTTCCCCAAAAGATTTGCTAATCAAGAGATCAAGAGGGAAGAACACTAGAGCTCAAGAGTGAGAGGAGCTGACTCAAAATGAAATGAATGCACTTCTTGGTTGGTAGGTGGGAGTTGGGGAGGTATTTAAAGCCCCCCAAAACTAGCCGTTTTTCACTTCAGCCCGACACTGTTCGGATAGTCCGAACCAATGTTCGGATAGTCCGAACCAATAGAACTAAGGCAATGGAACACTCGGTTCGGACGGTCAACGTCCTTCTGGATAGTCCAGAACCAATTTGAACTAGGGCAGCAGAGCGCATTGTCGGACAATCGAACCATACTTTGGATAGTCCAACCAATAAGACTAAGCCCTAACAGAGAGGGTCGTTCGGATACTCGAACCAGTGTTGGACATTCCAACCAAATAGAAGCTGGACCAACAGAGAGGGTCACGGATACTCGAACCGAGGTTCGGACATTCGAGCGAATTTTGCGAGCACCAGGGGTCCAGCTCGGACATTCGAACAAATGTTCGGATACTCGAACCAATTTGAACACTTTGCCCTAGGACTTCACACATTGACCCATACTTAGACTAGGATTCATCTTTGAGCACATTGGATCATTTTAAAACTATTTCTTGCCACATCCTCTTAATAGTACTACCGTCCTTAAACTCAAATAAAATTTAAAAACATATACACCCGTTGAGTTTAACCGACGCCTTTTCTTCTCGAATTTGAGGGACCTCTTTCCTTAAGCGACTTTTCCCATGAGCGTATTCATCTGTTCATAATACTCACAAGGCTCATTAGTCACTTAATCTTGTTGTCATTAATCACCAAAATCATTAAGGGGCCTAGATGCACTTTCATTGGGCTCTTGGAAAACCATACTCCTCAAATAGGATTCCAAGCACTGATTTACCCTTTCAGATTGGCCATCTGACTGGGGTTGATATGCCGAGCTAAATCTCAATGAAACCTTAAGAAGTTTAAAGATTTCTCCAAATAGCTGACTAGAAAAGATCCGATCACGATCAGTCACTATGACCAGGGGCATCCCATGTAGCTTGAAGATGTTGTCCATGAAAAGTTGCACCACTTGCTGAACATTATATGGATGAGATAAAGCTAGAAAATGAGAGTATTTTGTGAATCGGTCAACTACAACAAGAATCACCTCTTTCCCTTTTGAATTAGGTAAGCCTTCAATGAAATCCATGGAAATATGAGTCCATGCCATATCTGGTACTTCCAAAGGGTTCAGCAATCCAGGCACATGAAGGTGTTCACTTTTGGTCAACTGTCAAACCGGACATTCTTTAACATACCATTCCACATTCTTCTTCAATTTTGGCCAATAGAATATCTTCTTCACCCTATGGTATGTAGCTTTGCCTCCAGAATGTCCTCCAATCGCATGACTGATGAAAAGACTCAATCAGTTGTTTCCGGAGGTCATTTCCAGTCCCAACATATATTTTCCCTTTATACTTCAATATTCTAGATTCCAGTTTATACTTGTCATCGGGGTTGTTTGAAGTTTGCAATTCTTGCTATATTTTAGCCACCTTTGGGTCACTTGAGTAACTTTGCTTCACATCCTCAATCCATTCAGGTATCACAAATGACAGTGCAGAACAAGTGACTTCTCCCAATTCATCATGACTTCTCCTGGATAAAGCATCAGCTGCTGTGTTTTCTCTCCCCTTTTTGTATTCCACTCTATAATCAAACTCCAAAAAGCTTCAGAGCAACTTATGTTGAATGCCATCCACTAGTTTCTGAGAGGTGATGAATTGAAGACTTCTCTGATCAGTTTTGATAATGATGGAACTCCCCAGCAAATAATGTCTCTATTTTTTTAAAGCTTCCAGGATGGCCATGGCTTCTTTTTCATAGATGGATTTACTTTGAGCTCTCATCCCTAAAGCCTTACTAAAGTAAGCTATGGGACGTCCTCTTTGCATCAACACTGCTCCAATACCCGTCCCACAGGCATCCGTCTCAAGCTGAAAAGGATGATTAAAATCGGGTAGAGCAAGAACAGGACTTGTTGTCATAATTGTTTTCAGCTTTTCAAAAGCTTCGGATTGCTCTGGTCCCCATTTGAAGTTGCCCTTCTTAAGCATGTCAAAGAGGGGTCTACATATCTGACCATACCCTGGAACAAACCTTCGGTAATATCCTGTTAAGCCAAGAAAACCTCTCAATTTAGTAAGGCTATCCGGTCTTGGCCAATTCACAACATCAGCCACTTTTTTTGGATCTGTCGAGACACCTTCAGCATCAATAATATGACCCAAGTATTCTATCCTTGCCACAACAAAAGTACATTTACTTTTCTTGGCAACTAAATGGTTTTTCTGAAGTATATTCAGAACCATCTCCAAATGAGCTATATGATCTGTCAGATTTTTACTGTATACCAAAATATCATCAAAAAACACTAATATGAATTTTCTCAAATGTTCTGCAAATACCTGATTCATTAAGGCTTGAAAGGTTGGAGGTGCATTGCATGACCCAAATGGCATTACCAGGTATTCATAATGCCCCAGATGAGTACGGAAGGCCGTCTTGGGGATGTCTTCTTCATTCATTCGAATTTGATGATAACCAGATTTTAAATCCAATTTGGAGAAGATAGTTGCTCCATACAACTCATCAAGCAGTGTCTTCAATAATAGGCATTGGAAACTTGTTTTTCACAGTCAGTGCATTGAGTTGTCGGAAATCCACACACATCCGCCAACCACCTTCCTTCTTTCTCACCATTACAACTGGTGAGGAGTAAGGGCTCGAGCTGGGCCTTATCTCCCCATTTTTCAGCAAAGACTTGATGATGTCTTCTAAAGCACTCCTCTGATAATAAGGAACTCGGTATGGTCGTAGGTTGGGAGGTTCAGCTCCAGGTTTTAAGTTAATGACATGATCACAAGATCGCTTAGGAGGTAATTCATTCTTCTCTTCGAACACAGAGCTGTATTTGGACAGAAGTTTCATTATCTCCACCGGTACTGGTCCTTCACTGCTCTCGGGTAACTCTTCTGGTGTTTTAATTTGTAAGAGACACCCTTGTACTCCTTACTCTTTTGAAATGATTAATAGTAATACAGTTTTGTTCTGAAGGTTGTGTATAATCCTCAAATTGAACCAACTTGTTCTCCTTTTGTATAGTTAGTATCATCTTCTTCAAATCAAGTGTGATGGGACTGTGCTCATATATCCAATCCGCTCCCAATATCATGTCATAGTTGCCAAGTTTGAGTAACTTATTCTGGATATAATACTGAAGATCTTCTGTTTTAGCATTGGAAATAAGCTCACCCCCTCCGGCTACCCTTACTCTTTGTTCAGAGTTAAATTTCATAGGACAACCATGATTCACTGCATATTCATAATCAAGAAAAGAATCAGTACTCCCACTATCTACTAAAGCACTTGCTTTGTGAGGACCAATATAGACTAGGAGGGTAAAAGTAATTGGACTTAAACTGCCATGTACTGCATGAGATGAAATACTCATGATCTGTTCCTCTGTTGCTGCCTGATTATCAACATGAGGACTTCCAGGTGCAGTTATAAAACCGGGCTCCACCACTTCATCTACTCCCTCATCTGGAAGCTCTTCATCATCTTGTAACAATATAGCATGTAAAGCTTTCCTTACCTTGCATTGAAATCTGTGACCTAGCGACCAAGGTTCCTTACAATGCCAGCACAACTTCTCTTTATTATCCTGCACTGGTCCCTTTTGCTGATCAAGATTCCTTATATTCACATTCTTCTGAGTATTAGTTTTTGGTAAACTGATTTGTGGTTTGTTTTTCAAAAACCCTCCACTCGGATGGTTCCTTTTAGCCCACATCGATTTTTCACCCAATTTTGCATACCAATAAGCTTCTATGAGCCCTTTGGGTTGATGACTGCTGACATCAAACTTAATTTCATCCTTCAATCCTCCAATAAAACAGCTTAAAAGATAATTTTCTTGTAGAAATGGATGCTCTCTTTTAACCAATTCAACACAACGTTCAAACTGATCAATGTAATTACTTACATTGTTGACATGTCTAATGTTTTGCAACCTCTCCAAGGCTTCATGTGCATTGGCTTCGGAAAACCTGTCACATAAAAGAGCACTGAATTGTGACCATGATAGCTGCTGCCAAGATAGGACAATGCCTTTAAACCATGTCTGTGCCCTCCCTGTTAAATGCCCCGAAGCCAAGTTTACCCATTGCTCAACCGGGGTGCCTGCCATCTCAAAGAACTTTTCACATAATTCCACCCAGCTCACAGGATTATCACCATCAAACAATGTCAATTCCAATTTTGGTCCCTTAATCACTGCTTCGGCATAATGATGTCCCTGATGATTGTCTCCTAGGTATATGTTCCTTTGGGCATCAAAAAGATGGACTCCTGGAGAAGGTATGGTTCTGTAATACGAAGCTCCTGGAAGAGTACCTTGTCCAAAAACGGGATGATGATACACTGGTTCTTGGGAATGATACCCGAACTGACCCATCCCAAATTGCGGATGACTACTAGTCCCAATTTGTAAGTTGGCACTAGATTGCGATGTCATCATATGTGACGGCATGGGTACAAAGTTTATAGGTGTGCCAAAACCTCTCGAATCTCTAAGATTACCAGGAACTGAAGTTCTAAGTGCAGGTGAAAAAACTGGTACATGACTGCTAGTACTCATCTGTAACTCAGGTATTAATGAGGCATGGATGCTTACTTGAGGTAAGTTGGGAGGAGTAACGTGAAAACCTAGAATCTGCTGTTCCTGAGTCACACCTTCTTCCATACTTGTTGCAATCATCATTCCCCCTCTAGCCGTTCCCATCTGGCCAGATAAACTTCTTAATAAAGCTTTCATCTCAGCCATATCAGCACGAAATCCTTCCATCTTCTCCTGCATCTTCCCAATCTCTACTCGGTTTTCCATCTCCAGTCTATCTTCTGCTCCTTCCTCTCTACTTTGACTTCTTAATGACATTTACTTCTTGAGAATGCCCAAAAATGAGGGATTTTACGGATCAACCAACCTCTTTCTAGAAATCCTGATTCCACTTCCAAGAACCGAGTGCTCTGATACCACCTTGTCATGCCTTCCTTGAGAAATCCGAGATCAACGCTGAAACTACGCATCCACAACCACAAAGACAGCAATAAAACAGGAAAACATTCTAGGGTTTACTCTATAAGCTACGAACTAGTAAATGGAGTCCAGAATACTCTTCTCTTCTCATTCTCCAGTTTAAAAGTATACAGGAACTCAGAGTTTGTTACACTTTCTGTTAAAGTGAAGATTTGACAGCAAAGATTGAAATTACTGAAGAGTAAACGACAAAGCTAGTTTCGTAGCTACAGTAAAACAACTGGGTAATCGGAACCGTTGGATAACTCTTGATAGTCTTCTCACGTCTCAGCCGTTGGATGCACTTAAAAGAAGTCGGTGCCGCTCCCACATCTTTTCCCGCCTTCACTGTTCTTCTTCTTCACAGCGCAGAACCTGACAAGAGAGACCATTGGCGGCAGCTAGGGTTCCTTTCGCTGGCGGGTAGGGTTTGCAGCAGAAGTGGGATGGAATTTATCTGACTAAATGGTAGATACTATATGAATTGAGCATGTGTTTATTAGGGTTTGGCACAAATATAGTGGTAATATGGTTGGTTAAAATCTAAGTGCTTGTTTGCAAAGCAGGAATTTCACTCAATTCCTAGAAAAAAAATCTGGGAAAATTTTGACATTGCAAATGGTGCGTGGAACCACGGATATTCCCACATGATCATACAATCTATTCAACTTTGTCCTGCACAGTTCGCCATCCTTCAGAGATCAGAATGCATGCACCACAGGAAGGAAAAATGTATATGCCAGAGTCCACATTAATAGATACACCGTATAGCAACAAAAACAAATAATATTATAAAAGTTATGTGGTACTTCTCCTGTTATCTCTTTGTGTCTACAAACGAATGGATCGTATAATAACAGTTTTGCACATCGACAAAAATCTGTTCCCCAAGAGCCAGGGGCTAATGAGGCTAAGAAACTGGACGAAAGGGGTGAAAGACAAAAGGGAACATACAGAAAGCACAAATAGATTACATCGAGGGCAGTGTCATTGCTATAAATATCACCGCAGCCCTACCCAGGAACTGAACTACAAGCCGTCGCAATTACTGCAGCGACAACCTGTCTCTTATGGCCCAGATCCGCGTTACGAAGCTAAGTATTGGTTGATTTCACAATTTACATAAAAAAGAAAAAAAATGCTTGTGGAGTTGAGACGATATGCTGAGGGCAACGAATCAGGTTGAAGTCAAACAGATATGTAATTGGTGTATATCTTCAGTAGGTTGTCAAGAGCTTCGGGATAAAATTTTCTAGCAAAAAGGTAGCATGGTCTCTTCGACCCGTTCCACAAACATGGCTTGTGTGTCACAAGTTTCTGCAAGAGGAAGGTAACCACACATCAGCATTTGACAGCTGTTAAGGCATGACTGTTTTTCTTTAAGAAACAACGGTGTCATTGTTTAAAGTTGGAACTTTCATTGTTTTATGTATTCATAACACCAATTACAAGTTTGTGTTAAACAGGAAAGGACCACAAAACATGTAGTGGATAATCCATAAGAAAGTAAATGAGCAAGATCTAATATGAAAATTTTATTTGTTGTCCTTTGATAATCAATATTTATTGCTGTGTTTACCCTGTCATCACTTGTTACATGGAAGTTCTCATCGATGGCCTGCAAGTAATGTACGTCAGAATATGAATGTAAGGATTATGTAGTAAATGGAAAAGAAGCACGTAAAGCTTATCTCGAAATAAAAACGTGTAAAGCAAGGCAAAAACATACTGTTATATTCTTGAAGAGATCATAGGTGACATCTGCAGCTCTATATGACCTTGGATGCCATTTCCCCTCAGACCAATCAACATGTGTAACCGACCAATTAGCTATTCCACCAGAATCTACCATCTGAAGTTAAGTAAAAGGATTTAGCAATCAATTCAAAGAAATAAGAGTAAATGCCACTCCTGTAGATTGTAAATACTGACATTGAATAGGGTTGGCAAATAATGCTCATCAGCAATGCAGTTGCGCCCATCTGCTGGCTGCAAATCACAGGAGAAAGGTAATTCCTTTCAAAAAGTCAGCTTACCAGAAAAATGTCTCAGAAAGCTAGAAAAAGTGAAAATCATGAGCGGCTTGCCGGCTCAGACTTCAGAGATGGTAACTACAGCACAAGCTCAATTTCTCACATGCTTGCAGCATCTTAGGAGGTGTCTTACACCACAAGGAACGTATGCCATGCCATCCCACGCCAATTAAGTTTATTTAGTATGTTTTACATAGTCAAAACTGTTCTTCAGTTCCTCATGGATTATTTTGAGTTGGAGGGGATTGGTTGAAAGACCTTTTTGCATTTTTACCAATTAGAGGTAATTCCGAATTCCTGTACTAAAGTTTCAGTATAACAGCTATAAACTTTATATTGAAAAGATATATGCACAGATATCACCATCAGAATTAAAGTGAAACAAAAATATAGTTCAGTTATCATTGTATGCGTATTTCCTATTGAGAATTTGAGATACCTGGTATCTAGTTCCATTCTATATCAAATATAGCAACTTCAAAAAAGCAACACACACCTTGCAATATAGCTTGAACTTCTTGTAGTAAAGGCTGTCCGCAAGAATCAGTAAAGCATGTCTTCGTGTAATTGCAAACCACTATTAACATGAACAACAATTTACACAAGAAAGCATGTAAGATTAGAATTTGATACTCAATTACTGACCTCTGAACATGTCAGTTACTTCTATATGATGCAAAAACAAACTTTGTAGTGGCAAGTGTTTTATAACCTAGCAAAGTACTATAGCAATAAACTGTACCTGGGCACCCTTTCTGAAGTCTCTCTCCTCTATTTCAGGAAGCATCTGAACAGAATACCTTCCATTTCCATGTGGACCAGGATCCCGGAAGCTGACAAAATAATAAAGGCAGACAAAAATCAAAACATGGATACAGACATCTTCAATGGTAACACAAAAGTAAAAACTAATCAATGACATCCTTGTGGTATTGATCACATGCCAACACCACTCGTTTCACTAATTCCCCTTTACTTCCCTTCTTTCTCAAAATGATAAAGAAATACGAGTTCCAGTGTTCTTACCAATCAATGAAGCTAACGTTCGTTGCCATCAGATAATTATAGACATAATCAAATGAATGCAGTGGAACACAGCTGTGACACAAAGGAAAGATTATTTCAATACATTGAATGAAATTATCTAAAAGGTAAGTCATCCATAATCAGGAGGCAGAACCTGTCAGAAAGCAAGACAAAAAATTGGTTATCAACATCCTCCAGTGCATTCGCTAATAGTCTCTTCTCTGCATCAACCATTGAAATCTTTCCCCATACTACCTGCATATCAGTTGCATACTCAATTCAAATCTAACAACCACAGATTTGCAGAACAAATCAATAGAATAATCCGTTACAAGAGAAGTTAATAGATTTAGCAATTAGCAACCTAAAGCATGACCAATCTCTGACATAGCACGTCATGGCAAATTGGGAATGATACTAAACTCTTTTGTAAAAGCATTTTTTATGAATTTATGTGCTCAATAAGTCAATGAGAGCTCACTGCTATACCCTGTGGTGTGTAACAACTGTTTAGCCATTGTTGATTGCTTCTAAGATATACCAGTTAGTCATTAGCACATTGATCACTCTGAGAGAGAGAGAGAGATTTTCTTCTAACATAAGCTTTGAAAACATAGTAGGCAGATTTTACTGGAGAAATCTGTCATAAAGCATATAAGCTTAGATAAAGCATCAATTACAAAACCTATGAAGCACAGATGAGAATTATTACCGCATCACTGTGAATATCTCGGCCAACAAACAAAGAACTAGAATGCACAGGCTTTTCACGCGATGCGTGCACATAGATGGAGTATCGTCCCTCATGACCCTGTGTAGAGAAGTAAGTATGATTCATTTTTTAAAGTTGGCATGAATTATATAAGCAATAGACAATTTTACTTCATATAGACATGCAGAGGGTTAGTAGCAAGGGAGGATATTCTAGTGACTACTACTAGCAAGATAATAATATGAGAGGTGAAGATTAGTTTAACCTATTTATGCAGATAAGGATAAATTCCTCAAAATTCTACTGCTCAAAGATGTATGATCTATGCTAAGATGTTAGTTAAATCACTAGCTAAAAATGAAAAAGAAATATGCATCCAGTAATTCAGTTCAAGGAACCCACTTGTTTGTCTCTATATATTTATATTGAAAAAGACCGATGATGCATCGGCACCTTGCAGTTAAAGGAAACCCAAAGGGCCTTTCAAAGATTTATACTCCTCAAAAGGTACAAGACAACAAATTATCAAATATAATTGGACAAACCTGTAAAAATTTCTCCCACAATTTCTCGAAGGGCAATGAACCAGGAGTCAAGAACATAAGAGCGATTTTTGGATTTTTGACATGGCCATGGGCATTGCAAGGATATTCCTAATAACCACGGATGAAACAATTTCCTCATCCGTCCGCTCTCGGTGGGACAAAGCAGGGAGCCAATCCTTGAAAGGTGTACATACACTAGAAGCAGAGAGGTAGCATTGCGAGTAGCGCCGTGGTGGGTACATATATGCGCCAATCAACACAACACAAACCAGGGACAAAAGCACGATTATCCACATGGGTTTCTTGGCAGCGGCCCGGTGGCGCAGAGGCGGCATGACAGTCATGTCCTTGCTGCCCCCACTGCCACACTCAAGGTACTTTTATCTCCTCTCCATTTTCAGATCATCGAAAGGTCATCACCATCAAATTCCAGTAATTTTGATGTGAAGCTACTACTACACCAGGCAGGGTCTTATGAAATTTAAGGCAACTGACACCTTCCTGCAATTGCAATAAAAAGGTAAGCATGGCATTAATCCATGAAATAATATGCACCATAAAGCAAAAATCAAGACACATATTCCAATTTCTAAGGCAATTTACCAAGATTCGGTCCTACAAACAAGCACCCCAGTTAGCTAATGGTTGTTCTAGCGCAAATTCCGATGCATCTAGCATGCGATTCAGTTATGGCCAGCTCTTATGCAAGCTACCAAGACTAAACAAACACCACAGCTCTAGGCTATGCAAACCCTTCAAAGATGCTAATTCCAAAGTTGGCTGTGCAATTGGGTTGGAAGTAGTTGATCTACATGTCCAAATCAGGTGATTTCCACAAAAGGCAGCGCGGTTGAAGTCCACGCGGGCGGCTCAAGAAAAGTCAAACTCTTGACCAAATCACCCGATCCCAATCGCTATGCGCCCCCGCCGCATTACCAACTCGATCCAATCCCCTGCCACCCTCACCAACTAAGACACGCCAAATCACAAGAATTCTCTCGCAAAGCCCACGTAAAAATCGAATCTCTGCACCCAGAACAGCACGAAAAGACAAGCCAAATCGCGCGGAAAACCGCACTTTCGAGCAGCCAAAGCCCAATGCGACGAGCAGGGCAGGAGCTCCAATCTCAGCCCGAGTGGCGACGGAACCGGTACCTGATTGGAGCGCGGGGGGAGGCGAGTACGGCGAGGGGCTTACCGCGCGCGGCGAGCTTGGCGGCGGCTGGAGAGGTGGATCTGGAGCTAGCGGAGATGAGATCGGATTGGGAGCCGGAGGTGGAGGTGGAGACGAGGGAGGTAGAAACAAAAGGATTAATTAAGCTAGAAGTGGTACTAATTGTTGGCTAAGGTGTTGGGTTAGAACTCGAAGCTGCAAATGGAGGCAAGAAGAAGAGGGGCAATGTTTGGGCGTGCGCTTTTGGACTTGGGGGGCCTTGAACTTTCTGTTTTTTGACGTGTGGAATAGAATATACTCTTTTTATTTCTCTAAAACATAACATTTTTATTACAATATAATTATAAAATTCGATAAAATTATAATATTATGGAATTGCTTTTCGAGAAAAATTTACACATACAATTTTTATGTATTCAATTTAAATATTTAAAATATATTGATATTTAAGTAAGCTCATTCAATGAGTAAGATAAGATAGGAAACTCAATTGACCTGTAGTTAACGTAGTCACATATCATACACTTAACACTTATGACTACAATGATAGCAGAGATGCCAACATATAATAGAGCATCGTCTAAAAGAAAAACATGATATATACACAACAAATTCAGAGCATGATATGTGCAAACCAAATTCAGAGTATGATATATGCACAACAAGTTTCTGAAAGCAGTATTGCCTTTTAAAGCTTATGTGTGTCTCAGTCTCTCATTTAGATAGTTATGGTTTCAATTTCTAATATATATCTTACAAAAAATAGGGTCCACATATTATATGATACACATCGAGTACCTATAGGTACAAATTGACGCTCACACTTATCCTGTGTCCTTATCGGGTACTCAAACCTAAAAACCTATGAATTTGAAGTACTATCTGTGCCCGCTCTTATCGGGTCAAGTACCCACAGATACTCAAACCTATGAATAAAACTGTCATCTCTAAACCACACGTATATACAAAATAATAACTATTTATGACCAATCAGAGTTGTATACGCTACAGTTTCGCTTTCAGGCTTCTAGATTCGACGGAAACCGCTGTTTTATATGACTCTTTGGCAGGGTAAGAATCCACAACCTTCCATACAAATATTATATTAGGTGTCTGACTGGTTGGACTATTTTAGGATTGATCAAGCGTCTAAATTTAGGTTTGTTTAAGTGATTAGGTTCTAGATGTGAGTTGCATCAAAAATTTAAAATGCATTAAATCGGCTGTGGCGAGCTGATAGGAAAGTAGGGCCTGCTGTTATGTTACCGTCGAAAGTGCACTATTTATTTATACGCCGATATGCTATAATTTTTTTTTTGGGATAAATGAAGCTTTTATTACGATATGCTATAATTATGTGATATCTACCTCCGCCGATACCTTATTTTATGATCTAAAAAATGTTTGCTAATTGCGAGAGAGATTAAAAATTCCAGTTATCTAAAGGTCTTTCTACTCATCTTTGCTGGTGCCTTTTGGTACAAAACCACATATGCATGGTGAATACAGTAAAGTACGAAATTGGTAGACGCAGAAGCGTATTCACGTTCTTAAGGAATAAGGACCATCTGTTCGGTTGTTACAGGCCACATGCACCGTACCTAGATCATCTCGCCAGAGAAAAATACAGATCATCCTGATCTATCTAGCAAAAAAAGTTATAGTGATTTCACCTAAAACAAAACAAAAAAGAGTGTCCAGACATCATTCATATAATTTTTTTTACATATCATTGGAATTTTGCCTCCTATCCTATCATCGCTCTTCTTCCCTGTTTTTAGGGTCTGTTTAGTAGAACTCAAGATTTCAGTTTTACTTGAGATCTAAAACTTGTAGGCTAAATAAAGTGAATTAAGTTTATATCTTTAGTCTAAAATGTAAACAAGATGATCTATCTAAACATTCTTAATGTACTCATAATTCCATTTCTACGGATCTGGTGAAGCTAGTAATACCTAACTTCATCAGATCTACAGATCTAATAGAGCTGAAACCAAATACACCCTTAGTAGCTCCATCTACTGTGATTCTTGCTTTCACCCCGACGACATTTAGCAGCGCCTTTAGCGCATACTATCCTTATTAAACATTGAAGAGTTCGCGTGACGAGGGCCGTTTGAGCCGAGCCGGTGGCTCGGCTCGAGCCGTCCAGCCGGCTCGGCTAAAAAAAAAACGCGTTTCAGTCCTTTTAAAAATTACGAATAGGTCCTTCGTGATTTTCTGAGAGAGGAAAATATTTTTCCGAAAATCGCGTTCGGGTCCCTCGTGCGCCGTTTTACGGAAAGAACCTCCCGTTAGGTTCAAATCGCGAACAAGCCCTTTTCTAATTTTTCAGGATAGCGGACAGGTCCAAAAACGTAACATTCAGGTCCTTACTCTTTACATCTAGGTCCTTTTGTCCGTTTTTCCCGGAAAAAATGTTTTTGTCACTAGAAATATGTATACAGCTCTATCTCTAGACTTTTTCCCCACCTCGATTTCCCATCTCGAACTCTAATATTTTTTAAATCATATATTATTACTCTACGAACGTGTCGGTCTCTGATATTTTTTAAAACATGTATTATTACTCCGTGAACACGTATAGTGTTAAGCTCGACAAAAGAAGATTGTCATCTCTAATAATTTTTCGTCTTTTTCCCTCTAGACTTTTTCCCCACCTCGGTTTTCTAGCTCGGTCTTCAATATTTTCCAAATAATTCGTCGAATGAGGTATTTCTACAGCTCTATCTCTAGACTTTTTTCCCAACTCGATTTCCCATCTCGATCTCTGATATTTTTTAAAACATGTATTATTACTCCGCGAACGCGTCGATCTCTAATATTTTTTAAAGCATGTATTATTACTCCGCGAACGCGTAGAGTGTTTAGCTCGACAAAAGAAGGTTGTCATCTCTAATAATTTTTTCACCCTTTTCCCTCTAGACTTTTTCCCCGCCGCGGTTTTCCAGCTCGGCCTCTAATGTTTTCCAAATAATTCATCGAAGAAGATATTTCTACAACTCTATCTCTCTATTTTTTCCCCATTTCGACGATTTAAAAAGAAAACGTCGCCGAAAAAAAAGAAAATTTTCCTACGAAAAATGACACGCGCGGCGTGTTACGCCGCGGAAATTTTTTTTGTCCTTTCATCCGTTTCGCTCATCATTTCGACGATTTAAAAAATAAAACGCAAAATTTCAACGAAAAAATGTCAGGCGCCGCATGTTATGCCGCGAAATTTTTTTTGTTCTTTCAGCCGTTCCGCTCATTATTTCGATGATTTAAAAAATTAAACACCGCCGAAAAAAAATTCTATGAAAAAATGACACGCGCGCCGTATTACGGCGTGAAAAATTTTCTAGTTTCCTTGATATAAGAAAAAAAAAAGACGAGGGGACATCCGATAAAGCGAGCGCTCGCTGAAGAGGTGTCCAACGGCAACAGTTAGCCGGCTGCGCCGGAGACAAGTAAAATAACGACCCGGAGCACTGTAAGGGCAGAAATTTGAATGATATGAAAAAAAGTTACGTGAATGATCAATGATGTAAAGTGATTTAAAAGAAATGCATCCAGCGCACGCATCTTGGATGTCAGAACACCGTCTTGCAGAAAACGAAGTGGTTTTTGGATGTTCCATTAGCAAGCAAGCGTCCAAACAGAGGAGGATGTAGACAAAGTTCGGTAAGCTGGCCTCGTCGGTGGGTGGATGCCGCTGCTTCCGTCTCAGCCTCCTCCATGCTTCCGGTAGGATCTCATGCATCAGCATGCTTCCAAGGTTTCCATCAATGACGATGCAGATATTTCTTGTCTGGTCTCTGAAGTGAGCAGGGCAATAGCAGCACATTGCATTGCACGGCTCCTCGCACGTAAAACGAAAGTGCTTGCCGAAAAACCTTTATGTGAAGCCTTCGCTTTGCCCGATCCACCTTTTATTTTCACAAATTTAGTCTTCATAGAATAAATTTACAGAGCTAATGTATCTAACTATAGAAGCAACGACATATGACACATAACATCTACCGCACTATGGGAGCGCGGGATCCCACCGGTGCAACTAAAACTCGGTGGCACAACTATCGCGGACCCATAGCTCAACAGGGACGGCTATGCCCCAAGCGTCTAATTAAGTGATTGTAATAAAGCAAAATGTTAATTAAGTGATGCATTGAGTGATTAATTAATTAAAAGTGATTATTTAAGTAAAAAGTGATTAATTAATCAAAGTTGATTGGGTATTTCTTGTCAAGAAAAGGAAGCTGGGCAAGAACTACCATGGCACTACAGCGCTGCAGGCTAGTGGGCTCCACCATGCCGTGTTGCCAACATCTTGCTACAATACAAAAGCGTAACAAATAGCACATGCACATCACCTACTGCACCTTTTGTAGTCGGAGAGAAGACTATTTTCGCAAGTCTCTCCGAAAAAGGTTAGATTTAAAAAAAAAATTTGTGTCACAGAACTACTAAAGCGAAGGGCTTCGATGAAGTCAAGTAATCACCATTCACAAGTATTGTTCCGACCACACCGGTAAAATATGCATCCACCGTAATCAAAGTAGAAACACCCGTGTAAACAAGCCGTGAAGCTGATACAAAATGGCAGCTCGTGGTATATAAACCACAGGAAAATAATGGCAAACAAATATAGATATCAGTGATGTTCAAATAGATGGACGTCGTGCTTATTCAACTATGAACATGTCCACCTGTATCTTACAATAAATAATGGTACATCAAAAAAGAATGTGTCCGTCGAGCACGGAGGCCAAACAAGGTAATTATAGAACAAGAAAGTGCCCACGCCCAGAAAAACAAAAAAAGACTGAGATGTAATTCGCATCTACAACCTCAGGTGAAGCAAAACAAATTGCTTCCAAGTCATTCGGAACATTTGGTAATCCTTATTGTTTACATGAAACATACAATATTTTACCTAGCTTCATCTTCTAGGTTGCGGAATCCGGTGGTGAGGTCATCGTACAATTTTTTAAATTTTGCAACTAAAGCGTCTTCACCTTCTGCAGGGTCCTCAAACTTTTGAGATCTGTTGTATAGAAAGACAATATTTAGCAAATTACAATAAATGATTCAAAAGAATATCATCAGCAAGTATGATTTTAAATACAAAATTGAAATACGTACACTAGGCGATAAAATAGATCACCCATGCGATGCTTTATAACACTGTAGGTTATCTTTTGTCCATCAGCATTAGCTGCTCGCTCCACAGCCTGCAATACGGACGGGCATATATTTAGATTTAAGAAGCAAACTTCTATTTTTGTTTGCTTCCTGTATGATGAATTCAGACAAACTACCTTCACGGCTTCATCTATGAATACCAGATAATAAAATAAAGGGTGCCCAACTCACTTCCCCAAAATTTGCATTGCAATTTGCAATGTGCCTTATTTCCTTACTGTGCATGACAAATGTTTATTGTACGGATTAACTTAAGTTGCTCATTGCCAGGCTAACCAATGCTAATTTTTTATTTGAGTACACTTACCCCTAGGTGTTTATGTACCAGTTGCCAAAAAAACATATTTAGCAAAAGTTTCACGTAAGTGACTTAACCATAGTTTTTTAGCACAAATGATTCACTTAACCCTAGGTCTGTTAAGACTCATCCTCACTGACTTGCTGAGGTGGACACCTCAACATGCTGCAATGGCGAGGACACTTGACACATGCTGAGGGCTGAGGCGTCCCAGTGAGCCGAGGACAGATCCAACAGACTTGGGGTTAAGTGAGCCATTTTTTTATCAAAAACCTGAAGTTAAGTGAAACTTTTGCCTCGACCTGAGGCTTCGTGCAGTTGGTGAGTTTACTGTTTCCATTTTTAGGCCCCCTAGAGATATTGGACTCATAAGCACTGAAATAGATATCGGCATACAGTTCAGGACAGGAACAAAGCATGATAGAATAGTTCTTACTGGAACCATGCAAACATCAAATTATCAATCATTTCTGCAATGAGCCCCTAGGTCAAGATTAAGCAATATCAATCTATGGGGAAAAAGGGCAACCTTCCCAATGTCATAAAAAACACACACGTCCTTAAAGATTCATACTTCATAGTTCAAACATCCAAGCTGCCAGTGCAACTTAAGCTTCAAGGACCAAAAAGATTACAATAAGTGGGATTACCTGATTTGCTAATGTATTGAAATGAATGATATTGCGCATCATCCAAACAGATTTGTAGAATGGACAAAACTTGTCATATCTGTTTCGACAAGTAATCATGGCAGAATTAAAATGGTTAGGCATTTACAAGACAGGCAATTCATACAGATCAGACTAGCTAGGTATCACTCACGGGGTAAATGCATTCTGGGCCAAATAATCTTCCCTGAGGAGCTTGGCTGTCTCCAGCGTAATCTTGTCAGTTTCTGCCAGTGCATCTTTACCAACAAGCTGGAAATTTGGTTTTAAAAAAAATACTATCATCATTTGTTGTGGCAGCAATTAACATTACACAAAACACAAAAGCACCAATTCAATGTCTATACGGAAGTTTTCCGAGCTTACAATAACACTATAGTACAAATCAAAGATTTAAGCAATTCAAAGTCCATTAAAAAACATGATTGAATCAACAGACACAGGGAAAGCCCCAAAAAGTGACACAGGAAACAAGAGCACCAAGTTGAAGTGTTTCAACTTTCAACTATTGCTTCTCGGACTGGGATCATCAGCAAGTGAGACACAAGGTGAAAAAGAATACCTGGACAATTTCATTTAGATCATCCTCTCTCTGTAACACTTCACGTGCTTTTGTTCTAATATCAATAAAATCTGGATCAAACTTTTCATAAAAGGATTCCAAAGCCTACAGCGCAGACAATAGTATGTTAGCATAACACAAATACAGTGCAGACAATAGTATGTTAGTATAACACAAATACCTCATGAAGAAACATCAATTTAATGCATGTAAACACATATATACAGCAAAAGCCAGTAGTAAATGATGAAAGGGAGACAAACATTACAGGAAACAAACTTCAACATCCAAGCATAATAACAGCTAGTGAGCTTAACAGTACACAGAAGAAATACAATTGTGTTTGAATCTCTCCTGCCTACTCATTAGCCAAGTAACACTATCCTATGTGTGCATTTGCTGCACTATATTCATGTAAAGATATACCATAAATATGGGATGCAAAAAAAGTGCAGGAATCATTCGGGTGTCAAATGTCACAAAAGTACAGTTGAGATGACCATCCAAGTCTGTAAACAAGATCTAAAAGAGCACAATTTTCAAAATAAACAAGAACTCCAATTGCCAAGATTTAAAACACTGACAATTCCAATTAACCTACTTAATCGTCAAGAATAACTTCGGAATTTCAGATAACACATAAGACAATTGTTAGATATCATTTGGAGTTTACTGCTCTGTTCTAACTTCTGAGGAGATCAATATATATGGAAGTGTTGAAAATATTCCAAAATCTAAACTCTCTTGATTTTTTTTCTTCTGATTTGTGTTTTGTCATAGAGAACTCAGAGAGGACTGTAATTGTATTGACATCCTAGGCAAATTAGGGAATAACCTTGGAGTATTTTGAGTAAGAAATGATCCAATTCACAGATGGGAAATGCTTTCTTTGAGCCAGCTTCTTATCCAATCCCCAGAAGACCTGAAATTTAGAGCAGTTAATAGTATCAAAGCAATGAATATGCTGTCAGTAACGTTGGACCTAAAGGTTGGGGTAATCTAGTTGTTTCTTTACCTGTACAATACTAAGGGTTGCAGAGGTAACAGGATCTGAAAAATCACCACCAGGAGGAGAGACAGCACCAACAATTGTGACACTGCCTGTCCGATCTGGACTGCCAAGACATTTCACCTTACCAGCACGCTCATAAAAGGAAGCCAATCGTGCAGCCAAATAAGCAGGGTAACCACTATCTGCAGGCATTTCAGCCTGGAGCATATTGAGCACACCATTAGTTTAAAAATTCACATTACTATGCAGTAAAGCAGTCATTAAAACATATATGCAAGAGAAAATTCGAACACCAAATAATTTCCTAGTAGTTAAATGCCTTATCAGTAAGTTCTTTTCTTTTATGGGATATCAGTAAATATTTCATGTATGATGTATCAGTTGAAGATTTTACTTCTAGTTCAACAAATTTGTTCTGCCATCTGCAATGTTATTCTTAAAACTGAAGAGTATTGTCAACTGCCAATGAATTCCTTAACAACAATAAGCTACTGAATGGAAAGAAAATAAACAGTACTAATCCTAATCCTGAATCAAGACAATGGAGTAGAAATTAAACCTCAATAGTGAATCGTGTTGTCAGGAACTTGAAAAATCATTAAAAAAGGATTTTCATTTACATCAGAGCATATAGTACACAGCAGTAAACATGAATTCAAAAACAAAAAACAAAAAAAAAGTCAACAAAAGGGAAAATGGTAATGGAGAAGCATCATACCAAACGTCCTGAAATCTCACGTAATGCTTCAGCCCATCGGGAAGTAGAATCAGCCATCATACTAACATTATAGCCCATGTCACGGAAGTATTCAGCGATTGTGATTCCTTGGGGACAAAGAAAAAAAGAATCATCATATGATTTCTTTGTTGATAGAAAAAACATCAGTTGTAAAGCATGAAAAAAGCGAGGGCTCTTTTCAGCGTATTAGCAGGAAACTAGACATTCTGGACCACTTCGATGAGATTTATTCACTACAAGATCTAGGATACCAATTCCCATCATAAATTGAACTGTAACTATGTGGTCAATACACCACAACAGGCTATGCTAATAGAAAGATGTGTGTATCCACAATGATCTACAAAAACTTTACGGTGACACACATATATGCCTATCCCTACCTGCGCTTGGTGATTTTCTTTTTCATATGTTGTGTCTTTCCAATCTGTGCCATGCAGACTCAGTGATTCTAAGACTAATCAGTATGTATATAGATAGATCACGAATGGGCAAGCCACAACTTGCAACAATTCCATGATATGATGACATTTAAATGAGTATGGTTTCTAGTGAAGCAACACAATCTGGTTGAGAAAGATACCTGTATAAATGGAGGCTTCACGAGCAGCGACAGGCATGTTGGAGGTGTTAGCCACAAGTGTTGTTCTCTTCATGACTGACTCTTCACGTCCATCAGGCAATGTCATTGTCAATTGTGGGAAGTCCATAAGGACCTCAGCCATCTCATTTCCTCTTTCCCCACAGCCCACATAAACAACAGCTTCAGAATTGGAAAACTGTATAAGGAAACTTGAGTCAGTAAAAGGCCAATTCCACAGTTGGACAAAAACAGCAGTTAAGAAACAAGAGCAGAATGGCTATAAGACCTTCGAAAGTGCCTGACTAATGACAGTTTTTCCGCAACCAAATGCTCCGGGAATAGCGCATGTTCCTCCAAGCACCGAGGGAAACAGTGCGTCAAGTACACGCTGAAACCAATTCAGAGTATGAGATACAGCAATATTTGTGAGCAGGACAGGAAACATCACTTCATGGTGTTCGGTGCATTCAACAAATAAATCTTGACAGGAAACAGCACTTTTTATGGAGGACAGGGCCTCAAGTAGCTAGCACCATGTACCTGTCCTGTTAGAAGAGGCATGTCAGCAGCAAGCTTTGACGAAACAGGCCTTGGTGACCGCACAGGCCATGTCTGCAGAGAAGAAATATGGCAATTATTCAGAGATGCATAACCATGATAAGTTTAAGCTTAATGAAGGGAGAATGCTTTACCTGGAGCATAGTAAATTGCTTTTTGATGCCCTGAAATTCCAACTCCAGCACTGTATCCTGCATATATAGCAATAGGGAATCAAATAAAGTTAAGCAAAAAGAACAAGAAATGAAGCACAGAAGCAGCAGGAAATTAAGGGTGTGTTTGGCAAGGATTCAACTTCTCCAGATTCGTGAATCTGGTGAAGCTGAAAATTTTAGCTTCACTAGATTCGTGAAGCTGAAGCTGTGAATACATTAAAAGTGTTTAGATAAATCATCTTGTTTATATTTTAGACATAAAATATAAACTTAATTCACTTTATTTTAGCCTACAAGTTTCAAATTTCAGGTAAAGCTGGAATCTAGAGCTCTACCAAATAGGCCCTAAGTAACATCTACTAACCTGCAAACTGTACTGACCAGCAGGGGCAATGTAACTTATTTTCCCCATAGAACCAGGAGGAAGGCCAACATGGTGTTGCATCAGTGTATTCTCAAATACAGTCTGCAAGACAGTAAGACAGCATAAGAAGCATATAGAAGTTGACAACAGGCATCCGCAGATTGCAGAACAAGAAAAACTTTCAGCAAGAATGTAAGATAGTATGTTATAAAAAGGAAACATAGATGTCTTGCTAACTCACAGCATATAGATCTCCACCAGTGATGGCATCTCCAACACCTGAAAAAAATTACTAAAATTATTGATCTTTCGGTACAGAACAAAACCTGTAAGAGGTAAGTCAACACCATGCTTAGCTTTTATGGAATGTTATCACACACATTACCTAGCTTCTTCGGCTCAAATTCCCACAGCTGATCTTTATCAAGGGCAGGGACCGAAACGCCACGTGGTATGTACACATCTCCAGATTTAATCGCAATAGTTTTTAGAGGACGCTGCAAAGGGAACATAAAAAGTTCATATCATCAGAATATAAATTCTCTCATTTAAGCCAAATAAATGTGTGTCTGTCAAATTTATATTACCTGGATTCCATCAAAAATGTTTCCAAGAATACCAGGTCCCAATTCAACTGAAAGAGGCTGCATGAAAATAGCCATTATGCATTAAAACGGGGGAAAAACAAAAATCACTTGCAAAATGCACATAGAAATCGGCACGCATTACACCTTTCTAGTTCTCAACACTGGATCATTAACCATCAGCCCAGCTGTTTCCTCATAAACTGCAAGACAGTAGTGGCGGATAAAATTTGTGAAAACCATGTTGTACATTTCCTTTGGGGGCGCGCGGTGGGGGGGGGGGGATCAAGGGAATATGTGAGGTAGAACTGTGCTGTACCATACCTTGAATTGTAGCTGAATCGCCCTCAAGACGAATAATTTCCCCAATGAGGTTATCATGACCAACACGAACAAGTTCATACATGGCAGCACCACCCATTCCATCAGCCACAACCACAGGTCCAGAGACCTAGAACAACACAATATTAAGGTGAAATAATGCGCCATGACCCAATAAGAAGACACCGTTACGTCATATAAGGCTGCAGTACAAACTAATGATCAGAAAATCATCTTATCGGAGTAAACGCCAAACACAACCACTCGGTTACGTAGTATCCACACAGGAGCACAATTTCATGATCGAAACCAACTCGATCACAGTAGTTTCAGCCTACGGCTCACGCACCATCGATATATCCACCAATTAACCAGCGCCTCTCATGATCCAAACACCACCAGAACCCTAAATCAAACCGCCAAATTCAGCGAATCCCCCAACCTCAACTCGATCCAAACACCACCCAAGTATCAAGTCGCATGACTAGTACGAACAGCACAGCCACGTAACCTCATGATGGATCGAGACAACACTAAAATCCACAGAGAGCAGCGCCACACTCAAGTGATCCAGACACAACCTAATTTCAAACCGAGGCTATCGCAACTACGCACCAGAGATCACAGGACACGAGAAGTAGGGCCTACTGATCCGACAGTGGGGGGCGGAAGGGAAGGGGAAGGAGGGAAACCTTGCGGACGTAGCCATACTCGCTCTCCTTCTCGGAGTCCTCGAAGGTCGTGATGCGGTCGCCGTATGCCATGGTCGCCGGCGGCTAGGGGTCGTCGGCCGGCGTCAGATCACCGGGAAGGGGGAAGGGGAGAGAGACACGGGTCCCGATCTGGCTTGGACCGGAAGAAGCGATAGATAAGGAGGCCACGAATACAGAGGAGGTTTTTTTTTCCACCTTAGAATTTATACCGATCGTTAAATTGTTGATATTTTTGTGTGTCCCTTGCTCTGAATGGATTTTAATTTTGCTACGGTGACTCGTGACATTTCTCGAGTAGTTTGCTTGTAACACTGACATGTGGGCTGTGTAGCACGTCCATAGAGTGTTAGCACGACGATTGGAATCTGTTAGGGTGTATAAAAGTCACTATGAAAAAAAAAATCAATAATTGAAAGTTATGCTCAGTGACAACTGACAACCTTAGGGCATGTACAATAAAACTATCTCAGCTTACGCTTAATATATCAACGTCAGTTTTGTTCTATGTGAAAGAGTGAGAAAAGAGGAGAGAAAAGAGCTGGCTCTTATTTAGTAGTAAACATTATACAGGAGTATAAGTAGATTAGTTATGTATAAGAGAGAAGAGATAGTTAATACATAGCATCAGACACTCATCAGGCTCGCCTCTCTTATGTTAAGCATTCCCCTTTGTGTCTGTTAGTTTTTCAGAGCTTCCATGATTTGAGACCCACATAGGTTAGGGGTCGCCTGGTAGTAGTTGTTATATTCTCTTCTGTCTCCTGGCTTGTCAGTTTCAGTCGGGTTCTTATCTTTCTTTCTCGGTTGGGTGTACTCTGCTTTCTCCTTTAATGAATGGTAGAGTTTCTACTAATTTTCGTTAAAAAAAATACATGGCATCTAAAACCAACCTTTAGAGATAGCTATTGTACAAGGTGGCTTTAGTTTTTACTCTAAATTATATGGATAAGAAATAGAGTAAATAATTCGCTTTGTTATTGTACTTGTCGTTATGTAGATCAAGGATGAGAAGATCCCACGGTTTAATTTGTTAAAAACGATGCAAAGTTTGACTATCACATCAGTTCGGCTTATATAACTTTAAGCTCTGTTTGGATAAGTGTTAATTTCTTAGAAGTTTTTTAGATTTAGTTTAATTTTAAACTAGATCATAAAACATTCTAATAAAATATTTCTGATCCAAACATTAAAGGAGAAAAAAACCACTACTGCGTGCTGACAAATTGCAAGGGAAACTAAGGACATTGAAGATAGTAATTTGTAAAGGAATTGTTTGGTGAGTTACTAAAAGTAATAAACTAATTGTTGTATTTTTTAGCAAAGAATATGCAAATCTTTATCCTTAGTTCTTTACTACTTTCAAGAAGATAGTGGTGATGGTTCATCTAGGACTTCTTTCCCCTAAAAGGAACCTATCGGTGGTTAGCGTGTCCATCGTTCGCTCGTCCCTCCCTTCTATTCACAGTGCCACATGGGGCCACCTTTTTGCATGATCTGTTCTACTTCATTCCACCCATCGTCACCATCCCACGTCCTCCCCAATCCCCATCTCCCCACTGCAGATCCGCACTGCCTCCGCACCCCCCTTCTCCCCAATCCCCATCATTCTTTCCATTGTCCCCATTGCACTTGCCGACAACAATGGACTACGAGTTCTCTTGCCGCACACATCTATCTCTTCCTTCCCTGGATGTTGATCCACCTCATTCGCTGTTGCCAACGAGACTCACTCGGCCATCTCCTCCTTCATGAACCCTACGTGTGAATTGTGCACGATCCAAAAACTTTGCACATACCTCCCTCCGCTTGGGCTTCATCGCATTTCCACTGACTAGGACCAATATGCGTCTGAAAGCATCTAGGCCCCCATGTGTTTAAGGTTTTGGTAATTAATGTCAATCAAGGATTAAAAGACTAACGTTGTTTGCATAAGTAAGTTGAAAACAGGAAAATCTATTCTTCGAGGGACGTCGGAATGTCACAAGTACAAAAGGGAAGAGTATGCACCAAAGAAGCAAAAGAAATGAAGGTATAAAATTTTAAGGACATTTTCCTAGTCATTTTACCGATCTTGGTGTAGAAGAAAAGATCGGGTTGATAGAATAGTCACCGTACTATTAAGAGGGACTTGACGAGAGTCTTGAACTTTAAAAGTGCATACAATATGGCTCAAAGTCTAAATGGTTCATTCATGCATTCAAATCGGCGTTAAGTCTGAAATTTTCAGTGTTAGCCGGCACTACCGTAGGGGCAGAGCGGTAGTACCGCATTTGCGGTACTATCGGCCGTATATTGGCGGTAGCAATATAACAGAGAGGTTGTTTTTTGTTTTTCTCTTGGTAGCACACTACCGTTAGGGTAGAGCGGTAATCAAGATTCTTGGTACTACTGAAACCTTTCAATGGCGGTAGCTTTATAATGACGGATTTTTTGAAGTCGGCAAGATGCGGTACTACCGCACCCACATAGCGGTAGTACCGGCCATATAAAATTGCACTGTAACGGCTACGTGTCAGTGCATTAAATGCACCAAATAGCCGTTGGTTTGGGGGTTGGGGGTTATAAATACCCCCTCACCTATGCTATGGGCTGGTTGGTGACTCTATTGAATACTTCTTGAGCCCTAGCAACTCTCTCCACTCACTAGAGCATTAAATTTTTGATTCTTGAGTTCTTGGAGAGGAAATTGAGTGCATTGCATTAGTTGAGCCATATTGAAGCACTCTAGAGTCTCAAGCTTGCGTCAAATTTATTACTCTTGGAGGTTGCCGCCTCCTAGACGGCTTGGAGGCGTGAAGTCCCGGTGATCTTCACAAAGAAACTTGTGTGAAGGCCCGGACGGTTGTGAAGGCAAGGAGCTCGCCTACCCGGAGCGGGGAAGAGCTACCACGAGTGATCAGGGAAGGCTCAAGCGAGAGGAGCCGGCTTGAAGAAGTTCAAGTCACCTCAACGTGGAGTAGGGGAGATCGGCAAGTCTCCGAAACCACGGGATAAAAATTCACGTGTTCATCATTTGTGGTTTGCGTTGTTTTTACTCTTGTGTAATTCTAGCAAATTGATTATCTTCATGCTATACTTGCTTAGCTATCGATATATTTGGGTAGAGATATTTTTTGGTGATCATTAGAATTGTTAAGTATTAAAATTGCCAAAATTGTCATTCGTACTTAGAAATCATTAAACTTGATTTTTAGTGATAGAAAATTTAAAAACCTCCTATTCACCCCCCTCTAGTCGGTATCCTTGATCCTACAGCGTCGCTGATGCTCAGCCCGACACCTTTCTCTCTAGCATCGCCAATGATGCATGGCCGATTTTGCTTGGCCACAGGTTCCAAGCTCTATGGCAATGTCGTGCTCCGCTACCTACCACTTAGCTTTTAAGGCAAAGGAGTGCCCTATGTGCGTCATCCTCGCCATGGGCAAAGAAGAGCCCTATGCCCATCATCCTCACCATGGGCAGCAACCCATACTCTCGTAGAATTGGAATGTGCCATTCGTCGAGAGGCCAATGCTCTCTAGGGCCTCTGAGAATAGACAGACGCAGCCCAACATTGCTCAACCACACACGACTACTATGTTGTCCATCATAACATGGGTCCAGCAATGTAGGCTCCTCTTCCACTGGCTGCGTTGCTTGTGATTTCCTCATATGCTTCGAGATATCCTCTCCAGCCCTTTCTATATCGCCTTAAACTTGCATCTTTGGTTTTACATGCAAAGCTTTTTGAATGTCTTCATTAAGTCTTTGTTGCAAAGCCAGATATGGAAGTTTGTAGCAAGATACCTCATCCACCAACCAGTGTGCATGTCGTTCCATTGGCACCATGGTTGTGTGCCAGTTTGTACAATGGTCAACGCCGATAGTAACTCAACATTATGGTATGTGATAAGGCAGACATTTTAGCAGTCGTGAACAATCGCTTGCTTCACATTAGCCAAGAACCATAGATGGCTTGTGTTCTCATTTTCAACAATTGTGAATTCCACAGGGAGCAACTGGTTGTTGACGTAGGAGATGACTGCTATTAATATTGTGCCCTTATACTTCCAAACAAGAAAGTGCCATCCATCGTCGACACTAACTGACAATACTTGAACCCCTCTATAGCTAGCCAAAATGCCCAGAATACACAATCTAAGATGAAATAGTTTGGTTCTTTTGAGCGGGTGCAATCTGTCCCTGTAGGGTCGAGGATGCGCCTAGAGGGGGGGTGAATAGGCGTTTTACAAAATTCGATCGCTCACTAAACAATTCGCTCTTATCAACCCCTATGTCAAAACCTAATCAAACATATATGCGGAAGCGATAAATCGGTTTTGACAATTAAAGCCTAAATCAACTAGGCTCACTATGTGCACTATCTAAATTATGTCTCTAAACAAGAATTGCTATATTGAATAAACAATTTACACTAAGCAATTCTAATGCATTCAAGCAATTGATCAATATACAATAATTAAAGTGCTTGAATATAAATGAGACAAGAGACAACCGATATTTTTCCGTGGTGTTCGGAGACTTGCCGGTCTCCCCTAGTCCACGTTGAGGCTAGCCCGACCACTCGGACCGGCTCCCGCCGAGCACCGCCTCTTTCCACTAGTCGTGGTTTTTCACGCTGCGTAGGCTCAACCCGAACCTTCACAAACTTGCCGGGCTTCTCACACCTCGAGAGCTCCCGCAAGACGACGCCCACGCCTGTCTAGGAGTCGGCAACCTCCAAGAGTAACAAGCCGCTCCTCGCTTGAACCTCACCGGCACAACAAATGCGCTCCTCGGTGATCACCAAGTGCAACACATGCACAAGGCCTCCTCAAGTGCAACACATGCACAAGAGGTACCCAAACCACTTCCTAATTGCAACAAATGCAATTAGTCTCACTCTTAGCTCAAGAAACAATTGAGAGTGTGCAACACATGCAACACCTCTCCCAAATACTCACACAAGAGCCAAAACCCTTCACAATAACACCAGCACCTTCCCACTGCCCCCCAAGGTCTCCTTTTATAGCCCACAAAGGAAAACTAGCCGTTGGGGGTCGAAACAGGAAAAATCAGCACAAACCCGGTCCGACCGGGCCTCAGCCGGTCCGACCGGCCCTCACATGCCAACGGTCGAAAAACCGACCGTTACATGGCCGATCGCGACCAAGACGGCTCCCGGCCGCCATGAGGCCGATCCAACCGCCTCACCTTCGGTTGCACCGCCCGTTCAATCCCCAAAGAAACCGAACGCGACTCTCTGGAAAATTCACACGCGTGGAAGTCGGTCCGACCGCCCACGGTCCGACGGACCGGCCGGCCGCACCGCCCACACGCCAGCCGCACGCGCCCTCTGGAGAAAACACGCGCCGAGGTGCGGCCGGTCGCACCGCCTGCCGGCCGGTCGCACCGCACTCCTGGCGGTCGCACCGCCCAACTGAAATCAGCAAAACGCACTCTTCTGGAGAATACGCACCGGCCGACCTCCGGTCCGACCGCCCGACCGGTTGCACCGACGCCAACCCGGTCGCACCGCCCAACCAACTCGGCAAAGCACAGCTTCTGGAAATTTTGCACCGGAGGGGACCTGGTCCGACCGCCCAAGCGGTCCAACCGCCCAGGGGCCGGTCACACCGCCCCTGGCAGAAGCAACTCCGGATTTTCGCAATCTTTTTTCTCCAAAGATCCAAACACCATTCTTTGAGCTACTAGATGATCAACACATGATCATACACACGTGCAAAACACATTTGCACCAAATCAAACCATGCTCAAAGAATTTCAACCAAATTGCGAAAACACATCTCGCAACCAACTCAAGATCTATTTGCAAAACGTATTAAGCAAATCAAACATGAGTTTATGAGATTAATCCCCCTAGCCATGTGAAGGTCAACACAAGACCCGGTCAACTTGCCAACACCCGTTGCAAGCCCCACTCACATGCTCTCGGAATTCCGGACTCATAAACCTCAGTTTATTCGCACAACGAACTTGCAAATAACATAATAAAACCATTTCATGCTTGAGCACTACTCTTTGCAACACATGCAAAAGTCTAGCTCCAAGCAACATCAATTCACGATGCATGAACTCTCTAATTGCAACACATGCAATTCTCTAGTTCCATGCAACACCAAAACCAACTCCACATCAAAACCGAATCAACCGTATGAGCTCTTTACTCGCAACACATGCAAGCCTCTAGCTCCATACGAACACACAAATACTAAATCATGCTTGAGCTCTCTCCTTTTGCAACACATGCAAAACTTAGCTCCAAGCAACGCCAAGGTTTTATAAAGATTGTTTTGAACGAAACGAAAAGCATGAAGCTTCAACTAATGCAACACATGCAAAAGTGAACTTCACGTTAAAAGCCAACGATTAGCTTATCCTATTTGCAACACATGCAAATCAAAGCATAATGCGAAAACCAAATGCATATACTCTTTCATCTTTGCAACACATGCAAATCAGAGCATAATGCAAAACAACCAAGCATAGGCTTAACACATTTGCAACACATACCAAATGGTTAACCCATATGCAAAAACCAAATCAAATAAGATTTGAGCTTTGAGTGGCACGGGATTGAGATCACCAACACATGATGAAGCTCAAGCGAAAGAGGCAACCCCTCTTAATAGTACGGCGATAAAACCTTAGACTCAAAGACTACAAAAGTCCTTAGCCTATCTAGTTATACCTTCGCCGCCGCGCAAGCAATCCCCTTTGGGGTCTTTATGATCATCGCTTGATACTCCCCCGGGATCTCCACTCGACTCCTCTTCGGGATCCACTCTTGACACCCATCAACTCATGATGCCGTCCTTGTCCCGTTTTCATTATCTCATTCATCTTTGGACCTAACTCAAACATAACTCATGAAACTTGTTAGTCCAAGATGCATGGTTGTCTCAATTATCTCTTGCACTCCATTAACACATAATGGATGCCTTTAGATCAATTGAGCACAACCTAAATCAATTGAAATGATTTAAGTATGTCTTAAGTACAATAATGCAACTCATGCTTTATTATACTTAAGAACTATTCATTTGTCCTTGATTAATCAAGAAACACCATCAACACATGATGAAGTGTTCTCTAATGATTAACACGGCAAATGAACTCAATTTAAATTATCATTTAAATTGACTCTTCAAGTTAGAGTGTGAACTCCCCCTAAATATGTGCATCCATGTAATATATGGATTGGGAAACATGATGCACACTTTGTGGTTATTTCAATGGGAAAGTTCATACTTTAACTTGAATCCAAAGTATGCAACTAATACTATAATGAATATGCAAACATACCTTGGGTTTTCCATTTTTCAATGCGATGAGACTAATCAAAGATATTCTAAATAAACAAGTTAGTCTCGATATAAGATTGTCATTAATAACAATATCGCATTAGGGGATAAACTTAATATTAGATTTGTCATTAATACAAGATTAGATTTGTCATTAACACCAAAACCATAACGAATGAAGGTTGAACTTACAATCTCCCCCTTTTTGGTGATTAATGACAAATCCAAGCTTAATGAGCACATTTGGATTAAAACTAACATATCGAGAGGATTTAAGCTATTTGAATACATATGCATCTTTTAAACAATACAAGCATTGATAATTTAAAATGCATATGGAAATTAATTCTCCCCCTTAATCATATTAAGCTCCCTTTTTAAACCAAATGATATTAAGCTTCCTACTTCTCCCCCTTTTGGCATTAAACACCAAAAATGGAAAAACAATAAGATTTATCATTATCTCCCCCTTTTGGCATTTAACTTAAAAAATAATTCTCCCCTTTTTGGCATTTAACAATTTCTTTCAGGGGTCATATCTAATGAAGGTCATACAAGAATTTAAAAGGATACTAATGACCTTGGCAATGAATTAGATTTTAGGAACCAATTGAAAGAAATAGGCAATAAAATCCCAAATGAAAAGGGTATACAAGGAATAAAACAAGTTTTCATTTGAAATATGGCCTGATACCAAAAGAAGAAAAACTCGAAAAGAGACCATATTCGGGATTTTGGATACCACTTTGAAGGAAGAATAAGCGCTTGCAATTATGGATACCACTTGTAAAGATGAGCACTTTGCAAATATGGATATCACTTGTAAAGATAAGCACTTTGCAAATATGGATACCACTTGTAAATATAAATAAGCATGAAAAGCAAAGAAGGGTATCGCACGGGTTATTTGAAACACATTCAAATAACTCACTCCTCATTTTATTAGGCTTTGCAAATTTCAATATGATTCTTTTGAAGAATCCAATAATTTGCCTAAACGGGTCAAACGAGGAACCCAAGAAGAAATATATACCACTTGAGACAATAGATACCACTTGTAAAATTAATCTCAAGGGTTTTGCTTGGAGAACCAAAAGAAATGAGCATTTTCAAATCTTCATGAATAACAATGCTCAACAGGAGATTTTCCTCTTTTATGTATTTCAATCCATAAAGATTCTCACACAGAGAAATCTTAAGCGGTTGAACTTACAATTGTAGCTTGAGAGGAAACATCTTAATCAAGAATGTGGGTATCGCAATAATGCTACAAAGAGGTAATGAAATACCATTTGTAGGAAATAATTGAATTCAATGATACCACTTGGAGAAAAGAATCTCAATTATACCACTTGTAAGCATATGGATGAATGAATGCTTAATTGATACCACTTATAATCAACTCACGAAGAATTGATACCACTTGAAAGAATAATCGATAACATCGATGGGTATCAGAGCAATATCATCAAAGCAATATATACTTACGGGGATCAAACGAAGGAAAACTCAAGATAGATCAATAAAATCACAAAGATTTAGTATCAGAGCAAATTAAAGGCATGATTTCACTTCGAAGCAATTTAGTGCCCAAAACTTGATATAAATAAACTCCCCAAAGTGTTCAATGAATGAATCATGGAGTTATTTGCATTTGAATTGCACAAGTTTTGTCTTTTCAAAAGATCAAGTGAAAATCACACTTTAGATTAATTAAAGTGCTCAAACTGATACCACTTGAAAATGCGATCAAATAAATTTTAGAGTTTTTGAAATTTTACACAAATGAGCTTTGGGATCATAAGAATCATTTCCAAAAAGAATTTTTGAAAAAGGAGGTTCCAATCAAAAGATATCCCAAAAGAAAACTCTGAAAAATCTGAAATTTCAGAGCTCAGCATGCCACGGCCGGTCCAACCGCCTGGGGTCCGGTCCAACCGGCCCTAAGGGCGGTCCAACCGCAAGGGGGTCGGTCCAACCGGCCTCAACAGACTGAAAACCCGACTTTTTGCAAATTTTGGCAAAAACGATTCAAACGAAGTCCAGAAAACTTGAAATTTTGCAGAGATGAACTTTGGACTAATTAGAAGGTTATGCAAAAAGAATTTTCTTAAAATCAATTTTATTTTGAAAGATATGGCAATTTGCGCTTTGAGGTATAAAAGGAAATTGATTTTCACAAAACGCCTCAAAATGCAATTCAATTTGGATTTCAGGCAATTTTGATTTTCATGGCTTAGATTGCTGTATCAAGATTGTTTCTAGCCAAGATTTATAATGAAATCCAACTTGAATGCTATGATTTTGGCATATTGCTAGAATAGGCTATTTTGATTGAAATGAAATCGTTTTGAGCCAAATTCGATTTCAACATATAGGTTTTCATTTTGAAAGCTTGTAAAATATTTGAAATACTTAATAGAATACTTTTACAAAGCTTTTTACAAATTTGGGCCTTTTAGAAATGAATTTTGACTTTTGACCTAAATAGTCCAATTAAGAAGCAATAAGAGAACAAGTCAAAATCAATTAACACAAAGATTCAAATTTAGCATGGGGTAAGATATATGGATTTGAATTATGTGTATGAGTCTTAAAATACCATTTTGAATTACAATTCTACACAAGAATTGATCCAAATGGAGAAACTCACAAAGTGCAATAGTATGACCATTACGGGTCAAGTATAGTTTTCCAGCGAGTTTCAAAATCAAATATCTTTTGACAAGTTGGTCTTTTGAAAATCTTTTGAACACGAAAATTATTAAGAATGACCAACTCTAGGATTTTCATTTTGGAATTACCTTCAAAATCTTTTTACATTTAATTCTATGAAAATTATAAGTTTAAATCCAAAACAAGATACTATAACTAGATTTTGGAGTTAAAACTCATTTTCTTTTCAAAATAGATTTTTGTGAAACCAAAACCTTTGAAAAACATTTCGAAAACATTTGTATACATTTTTCAATTAGTTTTTCACAAGATTAGTAGTAGTATACAAAATTTTGACTTTTGGCTAAATGGTTGATTTTGAAAATATATATTTATGCACTTATTATTAATATGGGCACACGTAGGGATGTGGTACACATGAATATGAATTAACACTCCCCCTCAATGTGCCACTATTAAACTTGCTCAAGATTGCAATAAGAGAATAGATAAGAGGCGAGAGCAAGTGTCCATACCAAGCAATCTAAATTGATTCTAGCATGAATATTACAATATAACCTACACAAGGCTATAAAACATAACAGTAATCAATTTAAATGCTTGTTACCGAGATGGCATTGGCTTATGATGGACATGATTGTCTTCATGCTTGACACCACTTGTAGACGAATGTAATCCTTCTCCTCTTGATGTGCAAGCGTCCAAACCATCTCTTTATTGCCTAAAATTCTTTTAGGCGGTTTTTGGTACCCAATCCTTGTTGGGTCCGACAATGTTAGTCACAATTGATTTAGGAACCCAAATGGTCCTAATTTTAGCATTTTTGACAAGACTAACATGACTAGGAATAGTTTTGCGAGAATTATTCCTCCTAGGCAAAGTATTTGTATTTTTATGGAAGGGCATAGGAGGACAATGATATTTTGCAAAACCATTTCTAGTTTGATCCTTTCTAAGCATATGATAATTAGAATTATGAAATGACTTAGAGGATCTAACATTTCTAGTAAATGTTTTGCTATAGATATTTTTCCTAAGCATATGATTTTCATGATTTTGCATAGTCTTAGGAAACTTAGCATGTTGAGCAAACACATTTCTAGAATTGTTCTTCCTATGCAAATGAATATCATTTTTAGCCGGCATAGGGGATTTGACAAGCTTGGCAAACACATTGCCATTCTTGTCCTTCCTAAGCAAATAATTTTCATTAATGAGAATAGGCTTAGGAGTTATACCTTTGGGACAATCCTTACCGAAATGTCCCTTTTCCCGGCAATTGAAGCATGTCACGCTATTTGGCCCTCTCTTGACCGATTTGACTTGCTCCTTGCCGGTTTGCCTCATAGTTGGTGTTGTGGCCTTGTTATCCACTTGATTAGGGCACACGGAGGCGAGGTGGCCCTTCTTGTTGCATGCGAAGCATTTGATTGTCTTCGTGTGTCGCGCATTATGCCTCGTCTTGCTATTCTCCCTCTTGGAGTTGTAGCCGAGTCCTCGCTTGTCTTGAGGCGCCCTTGGCTTGCTCAAGATTTCGTCGAGGAGGGCTTTTCCTTTAACGCACCTCTTTAAGTCATTTTCCAACTTAATGACTTGAGCCTTGAGTTCATTGTTTTCCTCTACAAGGTTAGTCTCACAAGACATAGAGGAAGTAATAGCAATTGAATTAGAGCAACAAGGCAAATCATCGCTAGAGGTGGATATGCATTTATTCGATGAATTGTTTGTACTTGGAATTGAGTGAGGCAATTCATCAACTAAATCGCATTGAGTGGCAATATCCACACTAGCTTTACTAAATTCCTTGAAAAGGAGTTTTTCATGATTTTCTTTTAGAACATCATAATCATTTTGAAGTGAATCATGTTCTAATTTCAAAACTTTATATTTCTTCTTCTCCTTTCCAAGAAATTCATTGAGCTCCTCTAATAAATTCATAAGTTCATCATATGAGGGCTCACCTTCGTCATCACTTACCTCATCTTTACCTTTTGCCATGAAGCAACGAATTTTTCATATAAGTGAAGATTCGTCGTCGCTTGAGGCGGAGGTCAAAGTTGATGGAGATGTCGGTTCATCAATTGATGTTGAAGTTGAAAAATCATCAACCGACGTCTCCTCTTCAATGCAATCCTCGATTGATGTTGTGGATGATTCAAATAAATCTTGAAGCTTGATCTACATATCATGAGCGCTCGAGAGGTTGCAAATGAGATTAAACATTTCTACGCTCACAACACTAAATAAAGCATTAGTAGCTTGAGCGTCGAGATGTAGACATTTCTCCTCTCCTTTAGTTGGAGCAATATCATTAATTGGAGAAGAAATGCCGACATCTACGATCCACCATATTTGTGGGCTCATGGATTTAAAATGATCGATCATGTATAATTTCCACTGAGCATAATTTGATTCATTTAGCATGAGTGGATCGTGTGAGTGCACTAAACCTCTAGTTGCCATCCTTTTTACTCTCTAAGCGGTTAAGCCTAAAATGAGAGTGACCGTGGATCTGATACCACTTGTAGGGTCGAGGATGCGCCTAGAGGGGGGGTGAATAGGCGTTTTACAAAATTCGATCGCTCACTAAACAATTCGCTCTTATCAACCCCTATGTCAAAACCTAATCAAACATATATGCGGAAGCGATAAATCGGTTTTGACAATTAAAGCCTAAATCAACTAGGCTCACTATGTGCACTATCTAAATTATGTCTCTAAACAAGAATTGCTATATTGAATAAACAATTTACACTAAGCAATTCTAATGCATTCAAGCAATTGATCAATATACAATAATTAAAGTGCTTGAATATAAATGAGACAAGAGACAACCGATATTTTTCCGTGGTGTTCGGAGACTTGCGGTCTCCCTAGTCCACGTTGAGGCTAGCCCGACCACTCGGACCGGCCCCGCCGAGCACCGCCTCTTTCCACTAGTCGTGGTTTTTCACGCTATGCAGAGGCTCAACCCGAACCTTCACAAACTTGCCGGGCTTCTCACACCTCGAGAGCTCCCGCGCAAGACGACGCCCACGCGTCTAGGAGTCGGCAACCTCCAAGAGTAACAAGCCGCTCTCCGCTTGAACCTCACCGGCACAACAAATGCGCCTCGGTGATCACCAAGTGCAACACATGCACAAGGCCTCCTCAAGTGCAACACATGCACAAGAGGTACCCAAACCACTTCCTAATTGCAACAAATGCAATTAGTCTCACTCTTAGCTCAAGAAACAATTGAGAGTGTGCAACACATGCAACACCTCTCCCAAATACTCACACAAGAGCCAAAACCCTTCACAATAACACCAGCACCTTCCCACTGCCCCCCAAGGTCTCCTTTTATAGCCCACAAAGGAAAACTAGCCGTTGGGGGTCAAACAGAAAAATCAAGACAAACCCGGTCCGAAGACCTCACCGTGATCCGACCGCCCTCACATGCCAACGGTCGAAAAACCGACCGTTACATGGCCGGTCGCACCGCACGGCTCCCGGTCGCACCGCGAGGCCGGTCCAACCGCCTCACCTTCGGTTGCACCGCCCGTTCAATCCCCAGCAAAAACCGAAACGCGACTCTCTGGAAAATTCACACCGCGTGGGGGTCGGTCCGACCGCCCGGCCGGTCCGACCGGACCGGCCGGCCGCGACCGCCACACGCCACCAGACGCGCCTCCGAGAAAACACGCGCCGAGGTGCGGCGGTCGCACTCACGGCACGGCCGACCGCACTTCTGGCGGTCGACCGCCTAACCAAATCAAGAAACGCACTCTTCGGAGAATACGCACGGCCGACCTCGGTCCGACCGCCCGACCGGTTGCACCGACGCCAACCCGGCCGCACCGCCCAACCAACTCAAGAAAGCACGACACGGAAATTTTGCACCGGAGGGGACCTGGTCCGACCGCCCAAGCGGTCCAACCGCCCAGGGGCCGGTCACACCGCCCCTGGCAGAAGCAACTCCGGATTTTCGCAATCTTTTTTCTCCAAAGATCCAAACACCATTCTTTGAGCTACTAGATGATCAACACATGATCATACACACGTGCAAAACACATTTGCACCAAATCAAACCATGCTCAAAGAATTTCAACCAAATTGCGAAAACACATCTCGCAACCAACTCAAGATCTATTTGCAAAACGTATTAAGCAAATCAAACATGAGTTTATGAGATTAATCCCCCTAGCCATGTGAAGGTCAACACAAGACCCGGTCAACTTGCCAACACCCGTTGCAAGCCCCACTCACATGCTCTCGAATTCGGACTCATAAACCTCGGTTTATTCGCACAACGAACTTGCAAATAACATAATAAAACCATTTCATGCTTGAGCACTACTCTTTGCAACACATGCAAAAGTCTAGCTCCAAGCAACATCAATTCACGATGCATGAACTCTCTAATTGCAACACATGCAATTCTCTAGTTCCATGCAACACCAAAACCAACTCCACATCAAAACCGAATCAACCGTATGAGCTCTTTACTCGCAACACATGCAAGCCTCTAGCTCCATACGAACACACAAATACTAAATCATGCTTGAACTCTCTCCTTTTGCAACACATCAAAACTTAGCTCCAAGCAACGCCAAGGTTTTATAAAGATTGTTTTGAACGAAACCAAAAGCATGAAGCTTCAACTAATGCAACACATGCAAAAGTGAACTTCACGCAAAAGCCAACGCATTAGCTTATCCTATTTGCAACACATGCAAATCAAAGCATAATGCGAAAACCAAATGCATATACTCTTTCATCTTTGCAACACATGCAAATCAGAGCATAATGCAAAACAACCAAGCATAGGCTTAACACATTTGCAACACATACCAAATGGTTAACCCATATGCAAAAACCAAATCAAATAAGATTTGAGCTTTGAGTGGCACGGGATTGAGATCACCAACACATGATGAAGCTCAAGCGAAAGAGGCAACCCCTCTTAATAGTACGGCGATAAAACCTTAGACTCAAAGACTACAAAAGTCCTTAGCCTATCTAGTTATACCTTCGCCGCCGCGCAAGCAATCCCCTTTGGGGTCTTTATGATCATCGCTTGATACTCCCCCGGGATCTCCACTCGACTCCTCTTCGGGATCCACTCTTGACACCCATCAACTCATGATGCCGTCCTTGTCCCGTTTTCATTATCTCATTCATCTTTGGACCTAACTCAAACATAACTCATGAAACTTGTTAGTCCAAGATGCATGGTTGTCTCAATTATCTCTTGCACTCCATTAACACATAATGGATGCCTTTAGATCAATTGAGCACAACCTAAATCAATTGAAATGATTTAAGTATGTCTTAAGTACAATAATGCAACTCATGCTTTATTATACTTAAGAACTATTCATTTGTCCTTGATTAATCAAGAAACACCATCAACACATGATGAAGTGTTCTCTAATGATTAACACGGCAAATGAACTCAATTTAAATTATCATTTAAATTGACTCTTCAAGTTAGAGTGTGAACTCCCCCTAAATATGTGCATCCATGTAATATATGGATTGGGAAACATGATGCACACTTTGTGGTTATTTCAATGGGAAAGTTCATACTTTAACTTGAATCCAAAGTATGCAACTAATACTATAATGAATATGCAAACATACCTTGGGTTTTCCATTTTTCAATGCGATGAGACTAATCAAAGATATTCTAAATAAACAAGTTAGTCTCGATATAAGATTGTCATTAATAACAATATCGCATTAGGGGATAAACTTAATATTAGATTTGTCATTAATACAAGATTAGATTTGTCATTAACACCAAAACCATAACGAATGAAGGTTGAACTTACAGTCCCTCTTGTTTATATATGTCTTGGAACTTGCTTCAGCAATCTAGTAAAGCAATCTTGGGACAATGTCGTATGCCTCCTTGGATGTGTTGGACATCCTCTTTATCATTTCCTCTTCGCTCATCATACCTTACTATAGCTAACTAAATATTCCACCATGTTGACCACATCCAGCATCAACTGCTTCAGCAAAACTGTTCATCTGCAAGGACCGCGTGACTAATTAGGCTAGTCACATATGATAAGGTGATATGTTTGTACTTGTGCAATGGCTCAACAATCTCACATGTGTGATCCTTTACCACTGTGATCCTAAAGTCCATACATACCCCTTGAATTTTTGCGCACGGACCTTGCCAAGATATTTTGCATCAACACACTTTACTATGTATATCTCTCGATCTACTTGTACACCCGGTATGTGTGGTTGATGTTTACGACATATCTTACTATGGCTTATTGCATTGTACTCTTGTTAGGGAAGCGATGCCCTACTAGTATGGTGTCTTGATCAACGTCCATTCAGACCCACCTTCCTGTAGCAAAACAAGAGAGGTAACCATCAACTCATCCAACCTTGCTGACACATACTCCACATTAGTGGATACAATGGTACCAACTTGGACACCATCACCTGCATCTTCGTGCCCCTCATCTCCACTACTATCCATGTCTGCCTCATCATGGAATTGCATTGCATCTGCTAGGCTCACTAAATATTCATGGCTAAAAATGCGGGCGATCCACCACTGCCCTACACCTTTGTTAGGCAAAAATCCTCAACACACCTCCTCAGGTGTTCATTATCCCCAACACCGGGAGACAATCGCCCTTCTCCACAAATCACATGTACACCATCAGTCTACCGTGTGTCATAACTTTTGAATTCATTGCAATCTCCATATACGGTCCCCACAATCCAATGCCTTTCATCTTGATATGCTCCAAGACATACTCCAATGATCCCTGAACCACTATGGTATTTACCGCCTCGATGACAAGCTTATTCCTTGCAATCTTCTAGTCAAATACGTTCTGTATGCACCTCCAAAGCTTAGCCAAACCCATTCTCTTGAGACATGGTGCCCAGATCACCTTCCGTTTACAATTTAATAAGTCTATCCATATAACCCATCGCGTACAACACCCTCCCCGTAAAATACAAACAAATCTTGAATATCCACTATCACATAAATAGCATAATTTCAAATAAAATCCGCTTTGTTTACGGTCATTACATACATCAATTTCCTTTTATGAACCATCAAATTAAATAATATTTTCTACCACATACTCTTCTACTACAACCAGGGTACATTCCAACTAACATATATAACTCCCACAAAGTTTACTCTTCAATATGAACTATTGTGGTTACAGGGACTTCAATATAATCATGCCCATTTGTATAATACTAAAACTAAAACTAAAGATCACTTTGAAAAATAAAAGTACAGTAATTTCTTACATTGCAAATGGTCTCAACTACTACCTCCTGACTGACTATGTTTTACCATCCCTACTAACCATTAACGATTTTATCAACTAACACATCATTAACGTGACTAAGAAGCACTAAAAATAATGTCATGTACATTTTCTATCATGCTTATGAACTATAATGGGAGTATGCAATGACCCATACACTATACACTAACCAAACATTTACTCAACTAGTGCCTCCCTAATAACCTTGCTAACCATTCCTCCATTAACTAATTTAGTGATTATGACATCATTGGCATGGCTAATAAAATCAAATATATTGTCAACCTACATTTCCTACCATCCTTCCATTATATTCATGTATTTAGAAAGCTCGGCATATGTTGTATGGGAATGACATTGTTGAAGCAGACAAAATGTTGGGGACAAATATGCTTTCTATAGAAAAGTTTTCATTTTTCTCCTTTTTTTATTTTTGAAACTTGTGAAAGTTTCTATTATGAAATATCGTAACATTCACAAAAACCCTCCCTTGAGCTACTGCCGCATTTGGCTTTCCTGATGTCTCGAACTCTTTCTGTAGAACTGCACTACTTATGTATCTTATCATTATGTCGTAGTCCATGCACAAAGTAATGAAGACAAGGTTGGATCTGCTAGAGTTAGTGGTGCAAATCCATTAATGATTCGTTTTAGATCAAACGCTCCAGTAAAAACTTTTTTTTAGGAAATAGCAAAAGCTCTGCTATTAATTCATTAAGGATGTGTTTGGTTGCCTGTATGTACCTGTATGGCATGAGTGGGTGCAATTTAAATCATGTACGCAACTGTTTGGTTGACTGTACATTAAAGCAATCTTGCCCCAACGTATGCACTGTTGTATCCAGCGTCTTGGCCTGAATAAACATGGTTGAAGGCCTTCTCTCGCGTGCAGGCCCGTGAGATGCAGTGGAGCTTATCCTCAAATGCATCTCTGCTTGCTTGTGAGATGCAAACGTGATCGAAGGCCTAGGGTTACTCGAGACTAGCCGCTCGTGTTCATTTGCTCGCCTCCCTCCGCTCTCCTCAGTATACTCCTTTCATGTGCCTATTTCTTGAGTTAAACCCTTGTGCATTATCTGCAGTTCTTGCGGACAAGAAAAGCTGGTGCTGAAGATTACAAACTCTTTAAATTGGAACAGTTGAATTAAAAGACAAAACAATACTGCATGTCATTGGAATTCTGGGTAGCTGGTTGATCTATCGTGTGTCATATGTCAAGTGAGAGTAGGTATAGCATATCTTTTCATTTTGAAGAGTGAGTTAATCAGCTTGTGCCCAGCCAGCCGAATGTTTTGATTTATTTCTAACTGACAGTAGCTACCTAGAACTTTTGGCATTTTCATTACTGCAGAAAGAGTATACTTCAGGAAATACTTCAGGAATTTTGGCATTTCTAAAATACTTCAGGAAGAGTATTTTGTTCTTTTTGGATCGGAATGGATGTGTTTTGCGTGAAAATTGTAGAAATTCTCTTCACTTTGGAATGGATGTGTTTTGTTACCTTAGTCTATGCTGCAGTAACATTTCAGCCTTGGATTTGTCTACATTTCTTATGTGCTAATAATTTGGTTTAGTTGATCCTGAGCTTACCAATGTTAGGACTAAGGAATTACTCCAACATAAAAAAAGTAGTTGTATGTTATCATCTACTTAAAAAATTGATCTAACATTCATTTTCTACACAAAAACTTGTAATCAAACACCATGATCCTTGTAGTTCACAGTTGAAGTAGATAAATTAGTACGACATGGGGAAACTGATTGGATTTACCAATATATCGTGGGTATTCCATTCAACCTCAAGTGGGAGGTAATCTCACCACCTCATGCAAGAGGGTCACCACACCCAGCCAGATGTAACCAACCAAATAATTTCTCCTGTATCTAGTCATCCCTTCGTCCTCCTCAGACATCCAACCAAACAACTTCTCAGCTCAACCTGGATCAGCACATACAATCAACCAAACAAAACATCTTGCATCCACTCAGCCTCTCCTACCAGCCCGCATGACTCGTACAGACTAGGCTAGGGACATACAGGCAACCAAACACATCCTAAAGGAAGAGATCAAGTGTTACACAAAGTTAATGTACAACTAATTTGCTGGCGACAAAACGAGAATTACTAAGTACTCACTCCGGTAACAAATAATTGTTTTGGACATAGGTACAATCAAACTTTCAAAATTTTGTCTATCAATATTTTTTTAAATATTTAAATTGGCTACATGGTAATCATATGTGTAGATTTGCCTTAAAAAGTACTTTTCTAATATTATAATTTTATTAGGTTTTATAAATATATTATAATAACAATTAATGATCAAAGTTGTGTTTTGAAGATCATGTCATTCTTCAAATTGTCAACTATTTGTGACAAGAGGAGTAAGGGTGCGTTTGGTTCGCTGTACGAGGGTGAACGGAACCGTTCCGTACAGGATTTGATTTCAATCCCGTGTTTGGTTGGCTGAATGGAACCATCCGATACGGAACGAGGTAGTACAGATTCCTGGAATATTCCTTTAATATTCTGTATGGTTCCATACGCTGAATTCTACCGAACCGATCGGTCCAGGATTGCTTCGTTCAGCCTCGCATCGTTCTCCTCGCCCACTCGCATCGTCCACCCGCTGATTCCTCGCCCCACTCGCTGCCGCCCCACTCGCCGTCGCCTCACCCGAGCAGATCCGCTGACTCCGCCTCCAACCCCAACCTCCTCGATCCAATGCGTAAGCGCATCGATCTCCCTCAAACCATCCTTCCCATGGCTCGTCTCTCGATCTTGGAACCGGACCTGGAATTTTGAGATTTGTTTTCTTAGATTTGGTGGAGACCAGAGCGCCAACATATAGGGTTCGTCGGCGTCGCTCCTGTCCTCTGCGCTTCGATTCTTCTCGGCCACTGCGCTATTGTATGGAACTATGGTTAATTGCTATGTATGGAACTATGGATTGACCTTACGTTTTCTGTAATTTGAATGATGTTAGTACCAGGTATGACTTAGGTATGCTAGCTTATGTATTGGCATCACAGATAGCTTATGTGGCTGGCGTATAATGTCCCCCATGCTGAATAATTACTCCTTACAAGAAAGGAACTGTAGTGTCATAAAGGTGAATGTGAATGCTATTAGCCAGATGTTTTCCAATTTAGATGTCAGTTTTGGTTCATTCATTGAGCTGTCATTGTCAGATACTTCAAATTTTAGTTTACTTTGTGGCAACGGGATATTTCAGACCAACCAGTGATAACTGACAAGTCATGCTTCCATCATTCTAGAATTTGTAATTGTCACAAGTAGATGAATGTGATGTTTGATTAACATTTCTTCAGATCTTCATATTGACTAATCAATATGATTGTGATGTGCAGAAATTGGAAGAACTCAAGAGGCGTTGAATTCTAGAATGTGAGCAAGCTTGAAGGCTAGAATACAGAAATTTTTTTGTATTTCTGTGTTCATCGACAAATCTGAGTTAGGTCCTGTATTCTGTGTTCTGTGTGACCTAAACATTTCTGTATTATGTGTTCAAGATTGAAGGCTATAATACAGAAATGCATGGAGAGGCTAGAATACATAAATTTTGTAGTTCTTCCAATTCCATCCATCCTGGGAGCAAAACTTCTTCCAATTTTGCCATGTCTGGATGTGCTACTCATGTGGATGTGCTACTCATGTTATGTTTCGGTTTGATATTTGTCAAGAAGTTGCCATGTCCGGATGTTATGTTTCGGGAGCGATTCGAAGCAAATGTCTTTGAAAAGATTAGGCGCTATATTGTTCGATGTGCTACTCATGTGGATGTGCTACTCATGTTATGTTTCGATTTGATATTTGTCAAGAAGTTGCCATGTCCGGATGTTATGTTTCGGGAGCCATTCGAAGCAAATGTGAAAAGATTAGGCGTTATATTGTTGTGGAAGCTATTTACGTGTTTGTAGCTTTTTCCGAGTGTCATGTGTTGATAAATGTAGTGTTTTAAGTTGTGAAATGATTCAACGAAAATAGTACACCGATGAATTTGTTTGTAAAGCGTCTCTTGTTATGATTCGAAAAGTGTAATTCGGTCAAATGCACCCTTGGATGAGATTATCCAATTGAAGGAGAAATACCGGTTTTGAGATTATCCAATTGAAGGAGACACACCTGGGAGCAAAACTACACGTCTTGTGTTTTGTCTTGTGTTAAGTAATTTTACACCTGGGAGCAAAACTACACTTCGGTATTTCTCTTGTGTAAAGATTGCACCTGGGAGCAAAACTACACGTCTTGTGTATTTGTCTTGTGTTAAGAAATTTTACACCTAGGAGCAAAACTACACTTCGGTATTTGTCTTGTGTTGTTGTGTACAGTTGAGATCGCGGTTGAGATTGCTCGTTGTATCGGTAGCCCGGTCAATCAAGCTTCATCCATCAAACAAACCTTATCTCTCAATTAAACTTCATCCCTCTAACCAAACATCATCTCGTACCATCCTGTACCATTTCATTCAAGCAACCAAACATCATCTCGTACCATCCTGTACCATTCCATCCAAGCAACCAAACAAAATCTTGTACCATCCCATTCAGACAACCAAACAACCTCCCTGTACCATCTCATCCAGGACCATCCCATCCATCCTGTACCATCCCATTCCGTTCACCCTGATACAGCGAACCAAACGCACCCTAAGTAAACAACGGACCAAAAACAACTGCTGATGTATCGGAAGACGATGATCTTCCTGTGAGTAAGCAGCAAGCTTTGATTCACCGCTTATTATCCTCGCCCTGGCTGCTTCTTTACTGATTGCCATAATTCCAGTAAAACTTGTTAAATTCGAAATACAAATTACTCCTTGTTTTGTTCTAAACATAATTATCTCACTGGCTGGAGTCGGATCCTAAACATCGTTCCATATTTCACAGATTTATTTAGAAATTAGTTATTTGGATGATGATCAGGATATTTGATTTACATGTGCACCCTACTTTTGCAGCTTTGTACAAAGGCAGACTCGTTTTCTTCTAGGAGCTGCGTGAGTTCATGAGGTTTGCATCATTCCCTGTTTGCTATGGCAATTGCCAACAAATTGTACCTTTCATACTCATGCAGTACGGCTGAGCTATCAAATAACTAATGCATGGTAAATCTTTCTGGAGAAGTACAGAAGAAAGCAATTTGTAATAGAACCTGTGGATCAAAGGCATCAATGACTAGAGGTGATCAAATGGTGTTTCTTCTATCAGACAAGCTTTGATCATGGCCTCACTTGTTGCAGACAAACCACGAATAATATATTCATCAGTACACAAAAAAGCAAACGGTTTCACGCTTCAGAGTTTAACACCTTTGCAGCTTGTCAGGTATGCACATATACCCAGTAACAACAGCTATTACTTTACATTGCAGTCCTGTTCAGGGGTGAATATCAAGGCCACATGTCAGCCGCACAGCTCGTCACCTCGTTGGACATCCGGTTATCCAGGCTCTCTAGGCTTGCAGTGCTCTGTAACGGCGAGTTCTGAACTTGTCGAGCCGATGTCAGACCTTTGAAGCACGCATCATCCCCTGGCAAATCCAACCCTGTGACCGTGAGCATACCAAAGGCTTGGCACATCTTCCTGGAGTTCAGAAATGGTGCCAACGCAAGGTGACCTAGGCCGCAGGACATTGCACTTCTCGCTACCATATCTTCTGCCATTTTTACCTGCGGAGCCACCGTCAGAGTGTTGCAAAACTGATGATCATTCAGGGTGTCTTTCTATGAGAAGCGAGCTAGTTACCTTGACCCTTAAGGCCTCTACATCTGATTTGAGGATTCTGTTGTCTGTGACCGCGGTGGTGAACTGCTGGTTGGCCTCTGTGAGTTGCTTGCAGAGAGATGCATTTTCACCTTTAAGTTGTTCAACCTGCTTACAGGGGCACACGTGGATGATCGTAAGATCACAATAAACTCGCATCATTGCAATGCAATAGGAAGTCCTTACTGAGCTAAGTGTACTGGTTACAATACCTGCGACTCGAGGTCAGTTAATTGTGCCTGCTTTCTCCTCCTTGATCGTCGAGCGGACTCCCTATTAGACACCTTCCTGGAATATACGCAAGCAATCCATACCCAAGGAACAAATTGTAAGCTCTCTGTTCAAAATTTATTAGAAATTTGCTGAATTTAAACACAAGCTTGATCTGGTTATACCTTCTTATTCGCTTCGTTTCCATGGATCTGGTGCCTCGTTCGCATGGACCTCCTTCTACGCCAAATAAGGATTCGCTATCGGAGTCTGATTCACTTCCAGGATCGTGCTTCGCTGAGGCCGTTGCCCTGGAGCTTGCTGCGACCAAGACAACACAACGGTTGAGAAATACTTCTTTTCTTTTCTTTTTTGGAGAGAGAAGTTGAGCAATACTTCCAGTGTGTCTAAGGGCCTGTTTGTTTTAGCATTTAATTTTAGATTCTGACCCCAAAAGCAGAATAAAAAACAAACAATCGGATTCTCACAATTCAACCCACTCATATATACTAGGATCAACAATCCATTTCATATATGCTTTTGAATTCTGGCTTTTGGAGAATCAGCTTCTCTACTATCACAATCCAGAATCAGCTTTTAGATAATCCAAAGCAAAAACAAACAAGCCCTAATTTGGTTGCGATGATCAAACTCTAAAACAATGTGGTTCACCGTTCACATGTTCCATTATTAGGGCTGTTTGGAAGGTAGAAATTTTCTATCTTTCAAAAGAAGGAAGAAGAGATCAGGCATGTGGCTAGATTGTGGGGAGAATGTTTAACCTCTCGGTCCACCCGTGCTTAGGTGTTCACCTCTTCTTTTAATGAATTGGCAGAGCACCTGGCCTTGTTTAAAAAGAAAAAAAAAGACAGAAATTTCTAAGGAGTTTTGGAGTACCCACTGACAATATTTCCTTTTTTTGAAAATTCCTATAAGATTCATGCGATCAAAACAAAGCTATTGGAATGTAATTCGATGTGGTTTACATGTCCACCCACAACTTATCTATGCTCTGACAGCTCTGTACGCAGCCCACAACATTTCACATAGGTAAAAATACAACTTTATGACGAATTGAAGGGGTGTGTGTGTATATATATATGTTCGTACCGGATATAGACGCCATTCCCGACGCAGACGTCGTCGAGAAGGCGGGGTGCGGTGTACGGACGCTCCCGGACCACCACAGGTGGTCGGCGCTGCTCCCTTCCAGGGTGTTCTGCTCGATCACAGGAGGAAACTTGATATAACCAAATCATGTACAACAAGTACCGCAAACGCTGTGCTGAAATGCTCCGATTGTGACAAGAATGCTCACCGAGTCGCCGCCGGGGGAGAACTCACCGGTGCCGCCTCCTCCGGGCTCGCCGATCCCTTCGGTGCCTGGTCCGGCGTCTTCCCGGAGGAACGCCTCCAGCTCGAGCTCCGAGGCGCACTTCTTCATCGTCCCCGGCCAACACGCAGCAGCCGCAGCGTGCCTTTGTACTGCGGTGGTGCTCTTTCTGTCTGGATGTCTCATGCTCCCTCCTGTCCGGTGGGTGCCGTGTCGCCGGCGACGGCTTTTAAGGGGAAACAAATCTCGGGACGTGGAAAGCTAGCTCGGTTGGGCGGTAACCACCTCGTCAAATGGACAGTGACGCGAGATGACTCGGATCCTCGTCGGCCGAGGCAATGTACAACGCAGGCGTGCGTGGCCCCGTTTTTTTTTTAAACGAAAAATGGTAGAATCTCTGCCACGCATTAAGGCTATTCCCAGTGTATGGTAACGTACCCATTTAATGTATGCCACATAAGTATTTTTGATGATGTGGCAATAGAGTTAAGAGAGAGAAGAAAGTCAGATCAAGGAAGATATCACGAAATCATAGACATTGAAACTTGAATCATCTAAGTGACCCACAATTCATATTCTCATACACATCTAGCATTTAATTATCTTATAGGGACTAAGAAACAATCCATGATACCATGTATTGGGATAATTGTATCTTCTATAATATCATATGACATAGCAGCTTTGGATATTGTGACAAGATACAATGCACTGTGAATAGCCTAAGGGCCTGTTTGGTAGAGCCCTAGATTCTAACTTCATCTGAAATCTGAAACTTGTAGGCTAAAATAAAGTGAGTTAAGTTTATATTTTTGGTCTAAAATGTAAACTAGATGATCTATCTAAACACTCTTAATGTACTCACAGCTTTAGCTTCACGAATCTGGTGAAGCTAGAATTTTCAGCTTCACCAGATTCATGAATCTGGAGAAACTGAATCCCTGCCAAACACACCCTTCACCAGATTCGTGAAACTGAAGCTATGAGTACATTAAGAGTGTTTAGATAAATCATCTTGTTTACATTTTAGACCAAAAATATAAACTTAATTCACTTTATTTTAGCCTACAAGTTTCAGATTTCAGGTGAAACTGGAATTTGAAGATCTACCAAACAGACCCTAAAGAAGAAAGCAGAGCATAAAAGACTGTTTGACATATCATTCTATTTGTTCCATCGTTTATCGAATACGTGTCAGTCTAGTTTTAAAATTTTATTTCTATATACATATAAATTAATTCAATAGAAGAAGTAAAAGGGTGTTGAGTTGAGGATATGGTCTTTAGTACTATATTGCTTAGTTAGGTAGAGTGGAACTAACTTAGAGTCTGTTTGGAGGACTGCGGCTGAGCTGAAAAATTGTTTTTGGCTTGCTAGGCTAAAAAGCAGTTGTAACTAGTGGTTGTAACTTTTTTGAGAGACTGTTTGGCAAACTAGCCGTGGTTTTGTTGCTTTTCTTGAGTTCTCTCTCCAACTTGACAAACATCCCCCAAATCTGATCAATCCCGGGCGAATCCCGATGGCCCTCATTGAGCCCTGCTTCCCCATCTCCCTAGGCGGCCACAAGGCGGGAGGTAGAGAGGAGGTGGTCAGGAGGCAGCAGGGTAGCCATCGAGGAGGAGAGAAAGAGGTGAAGGTCGACCAGAGGCGTGAGGCTGACCATCGAAGAAGGCGCCGAGGAGGCGATGCGTGCCACCGGCAGGAGGGCCAGCGGGCGCGGCGCAGTGAGCGACGAAGGATCGTGGGCGAGACAAAGAAGGATTGTCCGAGGCGAAGATGGGGATTGGGGAGGCGTCGAAGGCCAGCAGGGGCGGAGGAGGTCAAAGACCCAGGCAGGCGGGGCCGGGGCGGAGGGTGAAGGGTTGGGTGGGCGGAGGTGGAGAAGGATAGAGTGAAGCGCTTGAAGCCGCCTCAAAGCACATCTTGGCTGGCCTGTGCTTTCACTTGGCTTTTGCCCGTGCTTGGGTGTCAAGCGACTTTGTAGCAGGTGGTCTTTAGGGGTTTCGCTCACAAAGTCCAACCCCTCCCACACAAGCACTTATAAGGGAAGTTCCTTCGTAGACTCTAGTATGAATTGATAGTAAAACTAGATAATCTATCTAAACACTCTTAATGTACTCAGTTGCGATCAAGTTTTAGCTTCACGAATCTTTGATTCTTTGCTTCCTTAGAATTTTCAAGCCTTTTCACCAGATTCATGAATTGGTCAAAAGAATATAATCTCTAAACACACCCTTCTAGTGAAAATGCTTGTTGCTTAAGCTATGAGTACATTAAGAGTGTTTAGATAAATCATCTTGTTTACATTTTAGACCTAAAATATAAACTTAATTCACTTTATTTTAGCCTCATTTTAGTGATTTCTAATGACATTTACGAATTTGACTAGATCTACCATAAATCCAAACCCTAATAAAAATAAGCAGAGCATAAAAGACTGTTTGACATATCATTCTATTTGTTTACATCGTTTATTATTTTACAATTTACATATATTTGCCGTGTTACTTAGCTAATTTTGTCTTCGGCCGCCTTCCTATAATCCTATTTGGTTCAGTACACTGCAGACTGCACTGGCTGAAGCTGGGCCGGGCCGACCGAGCTGATGTCACCCTGGTTACGTTGTCACGACAAAAAAAGGGGCAAAAACTAGTCTCGATCAGCACTTCGGCGGTCACTTTGGGCCGGATGGGCTGTCTCGAAGATATACAAATGAGTTTGTTTAGTTGGACGGTAAATTTGTCTAATAAAACTTTACTAAAATTTAGTCATCAAATTAACTACCAATATTTTTATAAAATATTAGAAAGAAAATAAGCTAGAGAACCAAATGAAAAGAGAATCCTACTAAAATTTGATAGCAAACTAAATACTTGACAATTTGATCAACTATACCAAAATTTAATATGATAAATATTGATAACTATTAAAAGCAAACCAAATAGACCCTTACACTGCCCACAAGTGTGTGTCCTTTATTCATAGCTTCGTGTATGTGGCTCCCTCCTACGTATTACTACACTACTTTCTAACAACAATTTTCGTATATCGATCACCTGTAACAAAGTGTGTATTTAAAAGAAAAACAAAGTCAAACGACCTTATTCTTACACGAACGATCACCTACGACACCACCACCAGTCCACCACCACGATCCCTCTCTTTCTTTAACAAATCTAGCAATTAATTTACACGCAACTGAAGTTCTCTCACACGTTTACAAACCCTGACGACCTCCGACCCGTACCGTGTCGGATGCACCGAAAAGCTCAAGAAAACCAACGACGCCGGCCACGCCCCACGACGTCACGACAGTACACGCACACGAGCTTAAGCTTCTAATTGATGGCCCGATTGATTGGTGTTCTACGTGGAGTGGGAGTGCGGGTCGCCGGGCCGCGACGCCGCCTCGCCGTCGCTGACGTAGGACGAGGCGGTGCTGCTGTCGTCGCCGGAGTCGCGCTCCCGGAGCTCCTCGATGCGCGCGAGGGCCTCCTTCAGGTCCCAGCGCTTGTCGACGTCGGTCTCGCAGCAGCCGAGCCCGACCTTGAGCAGCTTCACCATCTCGCCCTCGCAGCTCCGGGTGCGGCGCATGTCCTTGTCGAATACCTCGCCGGTCCACTCCTCGCTCACCACGGAGTGCACCCACCCGGCCAGGTCCGTGCCCTCCAGGCCCTGCCGGAGGTAGTTCGCCGGGAACTTGCCGGTGAGGACCTCCAGGATGAGGATCCCCAGGCTCCACACGTCGCTCTTCTTGCTCGGCCGGCCGTGCTGCGAGCATTCCGGCGACTTATACGCCACCATCACCTGAGAATCAATCATCGATCTCCCTTGTGTCAGTGTCGGTGTTGCATGATCGCCATCGATCGAACAACGCGGAACGATTTGTTTATGTGTTGACCTGCGCGGCGTGCTGCGGCGTGATGACGGGGACGAGGGCGTAGTCGCTGAGGTGCGGCTCAAAGGCGGCGTCGAGGAGGACGTTGGATGATTTGAGGTGGCCGTGCGGCACGGTGAGCATCGGGAGCTCGTCGTACAGGTGCGCCAGCCCGCGCGCCACGCCCTTGATGATGTTGAGCCGCTTTGGCCAGTTCAGCTCCGGCAGGCTCGACCTCGTACCTGCGGCATCACATCGATCGAGAAAAAATGCACTTCAAAATGTAGCTTGTTGTAGGATGTGATTGCGTGCGTTGATATTAATTAGTTTTGCACGTACGTACCACCATGGAGCAGGTGAGCCAAGCTGCCATTGACCATGTAGTCCGTGATGAGCAGCTTCTCCTCCTTCTTGTAGAGGTAGGCGACGACGGGGAGGAGGTTGGGGTGGACCAGCCGGCCGAGCCGCCTCATGTGCTCATTGAAGTCCTCCCGCCCGACGCCGTTCATCTCCTTGAACCGCTTCACCACCGTGGACGGGCCGTCTAACAGGGTCGCCTTGTACGACGCGCCGAAGTTGCCGCTCCCCAGAACCTCGGCAGACGCCCGGAGCAGGTCTTCCAACTCGAACCGCTGCCGGTCCTCCTGGATGAACACCAGCCGCCCGTGGTCGTCTCGCCGGCCCGCGCGTTTCGCCGGCACGGCCGTCACGACGCCGTGCTGCTCGACGCCAACCTGTAGAATTGGCTACATGTCAGGGCACTACTACCGCAAAATTTTCACCGGACGCATGCATTGCGCAAGAGCCGCCGCGCACCTGCTCGATCTTGATGGCAGGGTCGGAGGTGGCCCTCGCCTTGGCGGCGGCCATGCCGCCTCCGAGTGTTTCGGTGGTGACGTGGCGGGGCTCTTTGCGGCGGGCGAGGACCGCCGTGAACACGCCCGCAGCAGCCAGGAGCGCGCCGATCACGACCACCACGATGGCGATGATCATGAGGATCTTCAAGCTGCCCGAAGATGATGACGATGGAGAAGGCGATGTGAATGTCAACTGGGGGCATGGAACGCTGAGCGGTGGGCCGCAGAGATCTTTGTTGCCTAAAGATTTCCATGGCACGTTTGGATTAGAGTGTGTATACAGCAAGCATGAACAATTCAAGAACTAGCTGCTAGCCTCTGCTACTTCCTTCGGTCACACCAATACGTGTCATTTTGGATTACATATAATCAAACTTTTGAAGCTTTAATTATCGAAATCTTTTAAATATTTAATTTGGATACATAAAAATCATATATATAGATTTATCTCAAAAAATACTTTCATAACAGTATAATTTTATCGTGTTTCTTAAATATATTAAAATATAAAGTAGTAATCAAAATTGCATTTTAGGAGTTGTATTGATGTCTAAAATTATATGTATTTGTGACTATTATATTGATGTCTAAAATTATATGTATTTGTGACTAGGGAGAGTACTACTATGCACATGCACGTCTTTTGATGTATCTCTGCGGCAAGATCAAAGAGATCAGAGCTCTTTTCGGAGTACATTATGCATAGGCTTTGTTTTAGGGGAAATACATTATACAGTAAGACTTATACATAGCAATTTGTTGTATCAGATGTTGCATTGTGTATCACAGTACAAATAATGTAACTTTATGCAGTAGTTGTTGACTTTTACAAAACAGAATATTACAAATTTGCAAAGTATTAACACTGCATCAGCTATTGCAGTTTTCTTCATTTGAGCTAATGCAATTTCCCTGTGGTCTTCTTACACATGCTATACCATGAAAAGAAATTTTTCAATAGTTTAACTCTATTTTACAAAATTATAATAGGAATTTTGCATGAAAGAAGTTCAATTCCCATATAATTCTCGCAAAATTCATGAATTTTAAACAAGGCCTAATTATATTATAATATAAAAAGAAGGGACGTGCTAGTGCTTGGACGTATGATAGGGGCTTTCCTATCGTACGTTCTCCCTACCATCAAATCTTTATAAACCAGTGTGTTATCAAGTATCACTGTCTAATCTCATCTACAGCATCACAAACACAAACACTGCACGCAACACCTCCCTATTGGCGCATATACGTATGTATCTGTCTTGTATATACGGTAGCTGACTGAGTCTAGCATAACTACTTCTGTTCCCTGCGCATGCAGTGGATCTCAACCGAGTGCTACGCCTCTTTCTGCATGCATGTAACTGTATTGCCTATTTAGGCTTCTTCTGAATGAATGATTAGTGTGTGGGTGTCATCTCTTTCATGGTAATCAGAGCGCGTTCAGATCCTGCGCTTCTTTCGTCCCACCACACCTCTCCCCATGTCGACCTCCACGATGAGTTCTTCTTCCTCCGGGTCTCTTTCCTCTTCTAGTGCTGCCTCCTCCACTCTTGCTTGCCATTGCCTTGATCGTCCTCGTCGTCGGATTCGCCTTGATATAGCGTCCACGGCGTCTGCGGCGTGGCGGCTGTTCTATGTGGTCCTCGGCCGGTTCAATCTCCGGCACCACGTGGATGGCACACCAGCTCGTCCGACCGATCCGGTTTGGCTGCAAGAAGATCTGACCGTCCTCATGTGGCTGCACGCCACACTCGCCGACGACCTCCTCGACATGGTCATGGATGACGACAACACCGCCCTCGCTGTCTGGAACACGATCGGTGACTTCTTCCTCGGCAATCGCGCGAGCCATGCGATCCAACGAGCAGAGCCGCACAGCCTTCAACAGGTGATCGTCCCTGCCGCCCTCGCCATCGCTGAAGACTCTTGCCGCGCGCTGGCATTGCGATCAACCGGTCTTGCGACCGCGCCCTCGTCCATCAGCTCATCCGTGGTCTAAATCTGAAGTATCACGTCCTTCGCCAGCTGCTGCCTGCGATGCCCACCTTCCCCACATTCATGGAGGCCCGCGACCAACTCATTGTCGCCGAGAACACCAATAAGACAACCCCGGCGTCGCCCGACACTGCTCTCGTCGCCTCCGACACGCCCACCGATTCCTCCACCCAGCACCAGCAGCGCCACGAGCCGGATCGTGCCTCCTTCTTATCCTCGCCGCGTGGCCGTGGCCGTGGGCCATTCCCTGGCCGTGGACAGCAGCCGCAGCAGCCAAAACCCCGCCTGGATGCAGCACCTCCCTCCGTGGGTTGCGTCCTGGCTCGCTTCTGGCTCGACTGGCGTGCCCCATGGACCGGCGCTACCGGGCCTAGCGTTCTTGGCCCTCGCCCACCGGCAGAACACGCCTTCAACACTGGTCTCATTCCACCGTCTACCCAATTTGCACCGGCGACGCCTCCTTCGTTCGACACCAGCGGTCTGCTTCAGGCCCTTCAGGCGGCAAGTCTTCCCCAGCAGGCTCAACCCCATGAGTGGTACATGGACATAGGTGCAAGTGCCCACATGTCTGGCGATCCAGGTACTTTGCCCAATTATTGTCCTGCTGCACCGCATAATTCTACCCGTTCGATCCACAGCAAGTCCTGTCCTTGGCCGCCACCTCCCCTTCTTCTTCGGTCCTCTGGCATCGTCGTCTCGGGCATCCCGGGGCCAATAGCTTACACAACATTTTGTCTCAATTTTCAATTTCTAGCCGCCATAATACCTCACATCTATGTGATGCATGTCAGCAAGGGCGTCATGTGCGACTACCCTTTGCCAATTCTACTTCTATTACCTATTTTCCATTCCAAATAATTCATTGTGACTTGTGGACGTCGCCTATTACAAGTTTTACTGGCTATAAATATTATCTTGTTCTTCTCGATGACTATACGCATTACTTGTGGACATTCCCTCTTCGTTCCAAAGCCGACGCCACCCCCATGATACAACATTTCTATACACTTATTCTCAATCAATTCCACTACAGTATTCAGTCTTTACAATGTGACAATGGGAAGGAGTTTGACAACTCTGCCTTGCGCCACTTTTTCTTAACCCGTGGCATCACCTTCCGCTTTTCTTGCCCATACACTTCAGCCCAAAATGGCAAAGCCGAGCGCTCTCTCCGCACCATCAACGATGTCCTCCACACTATCCTCTTTCAGGCTCGGCTCCCTCCCAAGTTTTGGGTCGAGGCCCTTCATACAGCCACATACCTCCTCAACCGATGCCCTAGCAAGCCCATTGCACCCTATACCCCCTACCGGCTCCTCTTTGGCCAGGATCCTGATTATTCTCATCTTAAAGTTTTTGGGTGCTTATGTTATCCCAACCTTACTCCTTCCTCTCCACACAAACTCAGTCCACGTTCTACTCCTTGCATCTTTCTCGGATACCCACCGGAGCACAAGGGATATCGGTGTATGCATCTCCACTCGCACAAGATAATTATCTCTCGCCATGTGACTTTTGACGAAACTTCGTTTCCCTATCCTACAGCTGCGGCCACCGCATCCATCCCACCACCACCTCCGGCACAATCCTCATCGGTTTTGCTGCCTGGCCCACCCCTTCCGACCTCGTCCCCCCATGCTTCGGTCTCTGCCGATGCGGTTGTGCCATCTGCCTCCCCTCCGGCCTCAGCTTTTTCCCTCGCAGCCACCCAAAGTACTTCCAGCTCCACGCACCCAGCCTCTTCTTCTCCAGTGTCTGTTCCGATAGCTGCTTCTCCACAGCCGACTCACCACATGCTCACTCGAGCTAAACACGGTATTAAACGTCCCCGACAGATGCTGAATCTCTCTACCTCCACTTCTATTTCCCCGCTTCCAACTACATATCGTCAAGCACTAAAGGATCCCCATTGGCATCAAGCTATGTTAGATGAATTTAATGCACTGCTTCTGAACAATACTTGGTGCCTTGTGCCTAGACCTGCAAGTGTGAATGTCATTTCTGGGAAATGGATTTTTCGTCACAAGTACAAACCGGATGGTTCATTGGCTCGCTATAAAGCTCGATGGGTCGTTCGCGGATTCAATCAAGAATATGGAGTCGATTATGATGAAACATTCAGTCCAGTCATCAAACCAGCTACCATACGGGTTGTGCTCTCCATCGCTACCTCAGCATCATGGCCAATTCATCAATTGGATGTCAAGAATGCCTTCCTTCATGGGAACCTCACTGAAACAGTCTACTGTGATCAACCATCCGGGTTTGTTGATCCCTCTCGACCCACTCATGTGTGCAAGTTAAATAAATCCCTTTATGGTCTTAAACAAGCTCCTTGCACATGGTTTCTTCGTTTTACTTCCTTCCTTTAGAGCATTGGGTTTAAGGGTTCTCGAGCTGACACCTCTCTTTTTGTCCTTCGCAACAACAACCACACAATTTACCTTCTTCTATATGTAGATGACATCATTCTTACTGCTAGTTCCTCCACCTTCTTGCACACAATTATTTCTCAGCTTTGTCATGCATTTCACATGACTAATCTTGGTCCCTTGACACATTTCCTCGGCATTCATGTGACATCCACTTCGCATGGCATTTTTCTTAGTCAAGAGCAGTATGCCAGTGAACTGCTTCAACGTGCCAACATGCAGCAATGTAATCCTTCTCGGACTCCCATTGACACCAAATGCAAGCTGTCCGCTACTGATGGCGAGCTCCTATCCAATCCCATTGAATATCGCAGCATTGCAGGAGCCCTTCAGTACTTGACGCTCACCAGACTGGACATCTCCTCCCATCGGAATGCTCCTCTCCCGCCCCTCCAACCTGTCATTCAAAGATGGCGGCACTAGAGGAGGAGCTTGCAGAAGCAACCACACCACCTTGCTCCTCCTGTGGCTGGCCGCCGCATCTCCATGACACTCCATCCTTGCTGATCTAGAGAGTGAGAAGAGCAGTGAGAGCATATCTGCGATAGCAAGCAACCTCTGATTGCCAGAGACTAGCAAACCACCAAACGGGAGTTGCTGGGATGAGATAATAGGGAGTTAGTTGAAGGCATTGATTTAGTGGGTCAATGGACAAGGATAAGACAACTTATTCGACGGGGTGCAAGAAAAAATCCCCAAAAATGCAACAATTAGTTCCTAAGCTTGCAACAATCTTTTGTTCCGGATGCAACAAACACGAAATCAACAAACAAAATATGCAACAATTTTGAGCTATTAAAGCAACACATATAAGAACAGATTGCAACAAAAATGAACCTCGTTGCAACAACGAAGAAATTATTGAAACATATGCAACATTTGATATCGTGTGCTGCAACATTTGGAAACAACTAACACAAAAACAAATTAACACCCAATTGCAACAAACAATACTTGCTACAAGATTTGAAAAATATACACCGCAAAAACACTTCTTGTAATAATAGAGAAAAATAGTTGCAACAATTTGAGAAAACACCTGCAATAGACCTACCTAGTGGAGGAAGAACCTAATGGTGGCGAGGCTTAGAACTTGTTGGGGTATAAAGGTCACGGCGGCACCAACGAGGAGCTCGTAGTAGCAGAGTTCAGTTGGCGCTCACGGAGGTCATGCCTTGGTGGCGGCAAAGCTTATGTGAGGCTCCTGTAGGCTACTCACTGCCGGAGGTTGTGGAGGCCATGGTTGGCGTTGATGGAGCTCCTCCACTAACCCTAGCTCCCTCCGCACGCGTCTTCTATCTTGGCTCCTCCCGGTTGCCACCAATTTCCTTACCAGGGGGGGGAGAGAGAGAGAGATTTATGGTGGGAGAGTGAGGAATGAGTGGATGGCTAGATAAGGCTTCAGGAGTTGTGGTGGAGAGGTAGGAAATACCGGACAACAGAGGGAGACATGCCTTTTTTTTGCGTCAGAGGCATAGCAATTTCCTATAAAGAAACTTGCATAGTTCAAGACTTTTTGAAATTATATTACTATATCGCTACCCTGTACCATTAGATAATTAGCTTAGGCTATTCACAATGCATTGTTTCTTGTCACAATATCCAAAGCTGCCATGTCATATGATATTATAGAAGATATAACTATCCCAATACATGGTATCATGGATTGTTTCTTAGTCCCTACAAGATAATTAAATGCTAGATGTGTATGAAAGTATGAATTGTAGGCCACTTAGATGATTCAAGTTTCAATGTCTATGATTTCATGCCCAAATGATATCTTCCTCAAGATACAGCTTTCTTCTCTCCCCTTTTAACTCTCTTGCCACATCATCAAAAATGCTTATGTGGCATGTATTAAATAGGTATGTTACCATACACTGGGAATAGCCTTATACTGGACAGTTATTTCTTTAGAGCAAAGAGCCAGCTTGCCCCGGCAGTTTCATTAAGAAACATTACACATGTTTCGATAGAGACAGTGTTGGTGCCAAAAATTTAACGTAAGGTTTATCGACCATAACACACCAGACGAACGCTAGGTTCAGAGCGTGGCAACCGATTTGACCATGCAATCGGTAAGGAAAATATAAAATTAGCTCAAAGCCGACCTCGCAATGCAGTCAACTTAGATCTAATCAACTGAAAGATGATCAAATCGATATCAAAGGGTAAGTTTAATTAGTTAATTAAGGCTAATCAGAGGATAAAGGCTGATAGACTCCGAAAAAGGCGATGAGCAACAAAATCAGAGTAAATCGAACCTGAGGGCGTCATCGATGAATATCAACAATCGGCAATACGCAACTTTATTGATCAAGATTGGATTACAGTACTTCTAAATTACAGGAACTACTCTTAGTTGACAGAAAATAGATAAAAATATAATGCATGCTTGTTGATTTGATGCGTGTTATTTCTACCTACCCTAGTCTATCTTTTATACTTGTCGGCTGATCGAGTCCTATTACAATACGTTAGAAAGTATGATTCATACTGGCCTTTATCCGGAGGGTTTTTCCTTAAAATCTTCACTGTAACCAAGTATTTTTTAAGTCTTCCCACACTGCGCGTCGGTTACGATTCGCTGACTATACCCTGCCGATTTTGACTATACCTACCAAATTTGGGTGCAAACAGACAACAGCAACATATTTGTAAAGAATTGGAATAACATATACTAATCTTTTTCTTCGATTAATATGATATACTCCGTAGTAATCCAGCAGACACATTTGCTCCTGTTTAGTTTTGGCTTCTGAGCTTAAAACAAATCAGGTAAGATTTTTTTTATTAACCACACAATATTGCTCGCTACAATCACAAATAGTTATCATTCTGGATATAAGTGTAGTCAAACTTTTAAAACTTTGATTGTCGATATCTTTTAAATATTTAAATTGGATGCATGAAAATCATGTGTGTAGATTTTTCTAGAAAATTACTTTCACAATATTATAATTTTATTAGGTTTTATAAATATACTATAATAGAAATTAGTGGTCAAAACAGTATTTAAAAGACTGTGCCGATATTCAAAATGATAACCATTTATAATCGGAGAGAGTAGTATTCAACCTGGAAAGATGCACGTTGACCTAAGAGAACACTTTGTTTTTCTCTACCTAGTTCTTGCAGCCCATGTTATTCTTGGATTCTGGCACATCAATCTATGGGGGTGTTTGGGACAGCTTCAGCTCTACCAAAATCTATGGAGTTGGTGGAGCAGGGTATTTCTAGCTCCAGAAATTTGTAAAGCTGGAGCTGTGGGTACACTAAGAGTGTTTAGGTAGATCATCTTGTTTATATTTTAGACTAAAAATATAAACTTAATTCACTTTATTTTAGCCTATAAGTTTCAGCTCTGAGCTGGAGCTGGGATCTAGAGCTCTCCCAAACAGGGCCTAAATTTAACTTGCTCAGTTGACCAATTAAATCACAACAAATGCGTAAATAAAGTCACTTAATAATCCCAGGTAATTTCCCTTTACACCTAAATCCTTACCGATTTTTTTAACAAGAAACCCTAATCGATTTTATCCGTTGCCTCCTAGCTAATTGCACTTCTCAGTAACATCAAAGGAAAGTTTCATACAAAATATATGAGACATTTTTCAAAAAACTACTCCCTCGTTTTTTTTTTCTTTTTTTAGTGGTAACTTAGAATCCTTAAGTCAAACTTGCTAATGTGCTTAAAACTACAAAAATTGCTTATATGGAAAATATATCATTATATTTATCTATAAAAACACTTTCAAAGTATTATAATTTTATTTGTATATAATAAGATAAAGTTTAAAAAGTGTTAGAGTCATGTCTCGTGGACTACGAGAAGTAAAAAACGTTACTCAGAAAAAGAACGGAGGACGTATATGTTAGTACCAATGGTAAATCGGTAATAAGAAGCAGAGAATTGATCAAAATGCATGGATAAACAAGCCGCATGCAAATTTTCGCCATAACAAGGGAAAAAGGGACAGACATGTAGGACGAACTCACCTTGGAACATGGCGGCATTGAACCGTTGGAGTCCTTTCGGGATGGGCCCGGAGAGGTTGTTGCTGGAGACGTCGACGAACTGCAGGTCCTGCTGTTCGAAGTCCGGCAGGGGTCCCTCGAAGCGGTTCTTGGCGAGCTGCAGCACCAGCAGCCTCGGCGACGTGATGGAGCTGGGTATCGGCCCGGTGAAGTCGTTGTCGGAGAGGTAGAGCTTCTGGAGCCCCTCATGGGCGCGAACGCGCCGTCCGGGATGTCCCCGGCAAGCTTGTTCCGGGACAGGTAGAGCATCTTGAGCGCGGCGAGCCTGGACACGTCGGGGAACGGGCCCGTGAGGTTGTTATTGGCGAGGCTGAGCACACGCAGCCCCGGGAGCGCCGCGAGCGCGCTGATGTTCGGCGCCTGGCCCTGCAGGCCGAGGTACTCCAGCCGCAGGCCCTGCACTTGGCCGGTGAAGACGTGGCACCTCACGCCGTACCACCGTGCCTCGCTGCCGCGGCACGGGACGGGGTCGTTGGAGGTATTCCACTGTCTCAGCGGCTCCGGCGGGCCACCCTGCGGCCCCTGCAGCGTATTCCTGAAGTCCAGCAGCACGCTGGCCTCGGGCTGGGCCGTGGTGACCGCGGCCGCCGCGAGGAAGAGCGCCGCAGCCAGGAGGAGCCGCCCGGCGGCGGCCTCGCCGGCCATGTACACGGGAGGGGAGACTAGTGGCGAGGAACGCGGCGGCGACGTGCGGACGAGGTATAATGCGCGCGGCGCATGCGCATGGCTACTAAAGAAAGGGAGGCGGAGCCGGAGGATGACAGAACCCCCCGACGTGGAGAGCTAAGAATAGGCGCGCGGGGCGGTGCCTGGTGTTATATCGATCGGACGTGCAAGCGTAGTGGCGCTGGCGCGCGCGCGGGCTTGGATACCTAGGCTGGTGGCGTTTGGGGATATGGATAGCTAAGGAGCTTAATGAGTTCTTATCGTCTCGTTTTTTTTCCAAAATTAACATAATTTAATATAAAATTATTTTATTTATTATTTAAGTGGTTATTTCAAATTCGAGCTAACGAGTCACTGTCAAGCTGAGCCTCATTAATATTTTTTGTTCAAAATAGACTCATTTTAACTTTGAACTCATGAACCGCTAAAATCGAAGTAATTTTGATTCGAGCATTAGCGAGCTCTTTTGCCAACCCTATTTGGGAGTATGTTGCCGAGACTGCAATGTTTTCTTGTCACTCGTCTGCCGTTGGACACGCCACGCACGGGGCTTTTGTACGTGCGATTGTCGTTCATCGCGCGCGCAGTTGTGAGCTGTAAAACTGTCACAAACTCACAATGTTCACCGTTTCTGCCTCGATCAAGCGTGAAACTAGGCCTTAGGCTACTGAGGTCAGACCAAGGTCTAATCCAAATAGTAGTAGGGAAGTGCACTAGACAAATTATGGCCTGGCACCCTAGTCCAAGTTGACTCAAGTTGTGCCAATAGCCAGCCTGTACAAACAACATATGCCTGCACAGCTCCACTCGCATCGCCACCGAGCCACGCACGAGTCCGTTCGTCTCAAGAAGTGCACTAAGTTTTTTTTTTTGCTGTCCTAAGCGTTCAATAGCTTCCTAGCTAGTTTTCCTCTCTGTTCATTGATGTCACTAGTTTGTTGTAAAATGATATGGTTGTTTTCTATCTCACTAGAATGAAAGACAGAGCTCCTGCCAATCTTTCCAAAAAAAAAAGTACTATACAATGTTAGAAATTAATGAAAGCGTACATCTTTGTTGTACACAAATGTAGCATATGTACAACTCAAAACATGTACACACAGTTCAAACAGCCGTTTAAATCAACCTAACGACAGAGGAGAATATTACATGCGTGGTCCCTTCTCTGTGACACACGAGCTACATATATATATATAGAGAGTTGTCCTAATGTAATCCTTGTATTGCTACAGATAGTTGTCTGATGCTCACAGCTTCAGATAGTTGTCTGATGCTCACAGCTTCTTGTCCTTGTAAAGGCACTCGTTTTTCAAGTGCGGTGTACATCACCTACGTACCTACATTGCTAAATGGCTTAATTTTAGTTTCAGAACCGAGATGCCGAGAAGCACGAAATGTCTCGTTGCAAGATGCGGCGACAACTCACTCGATCGGCCCCCTCGTGTTAGTTTTATGCGTTTCGTGCAGCCAACTTGCACCCACGATTTAAGCGATGTGAATGCGTGACCGTGAATTATATATACACTGTCGTATTAAAAATCTAGCACGACAAGAACGAGGCGTATGGATTTTGTAGTACGATAAATAGTAGTAGTAGATGTTGCTGCTGGGATATGCGGTAAGTAAATCCTTGGTTCCCTAAAAACTATCTAAACTAGCTATGCGCGTATCTGCGTCATACGAAATGTGTGGAATACGCCAGGGATCGTCAAGATAAGAAGTTCATAGTGCCCATGTATAGCAAGAGAGGAGAATAGCAAATACGAGGTAGAAAGTAGAGCTACTGTAAGTACGCATGTCATGTGAAAATTACCCCCTGTCTCTTTTTAATAGATGCTGTCTCAGTCGAACTTTTAAAAGTTTGACCACTAATATAAACAAAACTATTTATCTCTATTACTTCTAATTACGAGTTAGTGATGGTGATCTGTTCTTCTCCTTGGCACACCCACGAAACCATCATTGTCTCGATCTTCTGTATAATAGTGAACGGAGAAAGTTTTAATTCAGTTGGATATGCATACGTGCATAATCTGCGACGTATCAGACTCTTATCTCAATCAGCCGATTCTATTTCCAAATACTGTACGGCTGATTCTTTTTCTATATACTGCACGCATACAGTTTCTGAGTTACCATGTGCATTTGAATTGCTATATGCATCCTTTCTATTAAATATTTACTTGCATGTGTAGATAAGATCATCTTTTTCTTTTTTGGTCTTTTTTATGTGGATTTCTGCCCTCCCATATGGGCATGTCATCTCGATTCCCGGCATCCCCTATGTTGTTCCCGGATGGTCTGCGCAACGCGTCAAGAATTTGTTGCGTGGTGCGGACCTCGGTAGCATTGCTTCCTTGTCCCTTCTTCTTCGAGAGGAGGAACCCTCTTGCACCTCTGGTGTGTTGGTACATTGGTGGAGACATGCGGAGACGTCTGCTCTGTTTCGGCTCGCACTCCATAATATGGTGCAGGAGGTGTGTATTGGGCTTATCCTTGGACAACCGGAAGCGTGCCCTGCAGTCAATGCAGTATGCCCGCTTTGGTCGTTGAATAACACCGTAGGCGTACTCGGGTCCGGCTTTTACAGGCGGTAGTGGCACCACGGAGAGGTTGCTCCCCGGTTATCCCTCTGAGAAGTTTGAGATGTGGGTGGTGCGTCTCCGGGTCCACCAGTTGAAGTAGCCGCACCATTCATCCTCGGCCAAGGGGCACGGTAGAATCTCCGGTCCGCTAGATCATCGTGGCAGGTATCAACCACTGCCTGCAGGCCATGTTCGCAAAAGTCGGGGCTTTCGGGTGGCTCTGGAGGAGGTTTGTCCTTTGACTTGAGCGAATTCGCAATTTTCCTTTTGAACTCCTATGTGCGATGAACTGGTTTAGAACTACTACTTTGTGAGTTTAACATGAGTATGTCGCATGAAACTCACCGATTGGTTGGCCCCTTGCCCACCAGCCCGTAGCTCTGGTCGATCTAGAAAAGGGACATATCCTGGCGACCTCTCCCACCGGGTGAAGTTCTCGGCGAAGCGGGTAGGCGTCGTGGCGATTGAGAGAAATTCGTAATCACGTCGTTCGGCCCGTCGATCCATTGGAAGAAGCAACACGGTCCTTGTCTTTGAGAAAAGAATGAACGATGCATGAAATGGTAGTGTTACCCTGTATTGTGTGGACACCAGTAGGTTTGCCTTGTAGGTGTGGGCTGCTTGATGGTGGATGTGGCGACCGTCTTTCCATGGGTAGATTGCATCATCTTCGCCGGTAGATTGCAGTCGCATTTGGGTCGGGGCAACTCCGGCAGAACTAGGGCGTCGATGCTATTGGCATCCGGATATTCGGGGCGGAATGACTTCGCTTCTTTGAAGAGGTGTGATGAAACGATATTGTGCCCTAATTTGTGTAGATTCGGTGGCGTTTATTCTTTGGTTTGGTGTGTTGGATGTCTACCCTCGGCCTGTTTTATAGTGGTGGTGAGGGGATACTCCACACAATTACAGCACTTGTCCATTTTGATGGCCTAGCATCCTCTGTGAAGAGCTGCACGACGTGTCACTCATCATCAAAGCTGCACGACCTGTCACTTTGTAAGAAAAGCTGCATGACTTGTCACCCTTTGAGAAAAGCCGCACGACGTGTCACTCATCATCAAAGCTGCACGACCTGAAACCTTATGAGAAAAGCTGCACGACCTGTCACCCTATGTCAAAGGTTGCACGATGTGTCACCCTCTGCCGAAAGCTGCACGACCTGTCACCCTCTGTCGGCCTGAGATGGGTAGTGCTGTGTCGCTTGGTGGTCTGCAGAGTATTATCGAATCACTTTGAGAAAGCTGAAAGTAGCCTACTGCCGAAAGCTGAATGGGTGTCCTATGCCGAATGGGTCTGCAGCGTGTTGTCATTTCAGTCCTGAAGAGCACAGTGGGTGTCATGGCGTGTTGTCGTGTCAGCCTGATAAAGCTGCTAGCATCGAGTAGTCACATCGCGCTGAAAAAGCTGTTGCGTGTGTTGTCGTGACAGCCTGGTAAAGCTGCTAGCAGTGAGTACTCACATCGTTGAAAAAAAGGCATTGCGTGTGTTGTCGTGTCAACTCGTAAAGCCGCTAACGACAAATAGTCACATCATATTGCAAAAGTTGTTGCGGCGTGTTGTCGAATCGATGCGAGAAAGCCGCAGCGTTAGTGTTGTCATGTCGCATTGACATCGAAAAAGTAAAAAAGCGTGAAACGACACTTTAAAGGCGTAAAGCGATGAGGAGCAAAATAACAACACTATAAAGCGTAAAAGCGATACAAAGTAAGAAAGAAAAATAGGACCCTAGTCGGCGCACCCCTCTCATGGACCTATCACGCACCCTACCACGACCCTCTTGACCTCGTCTTTGAGGCGGTGCATCATCAATAGGCGTGGGTGAAGCTCTGCGATGGCGCGCTGCCCGTAGTCCGAGGGGTCAGAACGCTCCACCGGTCGGCGGTCTCGGGAGGCAACGCGTACTCGAAGGTACCGTAGTCTTGCTGCGTGAACTGCGTCATCGGTGCGGCGGCGTCATTCTTGTCGGTCTGGTGGCGTGAATGTCGGTGGAAGCGGGCGGTCTGATTGCTGCGTACCAGCAATCTTGGTCAAATCCGAGTACTCGGTCGGCGTACCGAGGAGTGCGGCGACTGAGAGAACTGTCCTCCACCCTGAACGTAGCCTGCACGTTCAGATAATAACTTTTAATTGTAGTTACGTGATACTTATACGAAATGTGAGTAGGTCGACTTACCTAGCGTGGGGACCATAACGGGAGGACGTGGTGGCTGCCAGCAGAACCCTCCAGCCACGTCTGGGCCCGGAAGCAAAGGAGTCTGGAAGCTGGACTCCGCCTCCGCTGTGTGACGAGGAGCTGGGGTCGGTGTGGGGTGCGAAGGCACGCGCGGCGGTCTGGAAGAGGTGGCACGCTCAGTAGCGTCGACGTGCCGACACGAATCCAGCTCCACGATCCTGCGAGCGGCGCTCACCACGCGTCTCCACGCCTCCATCATCTCGTCCATCGAGACGCTGACTCTGTCAGCCAGTCTGGACAAGACGTTGTTGCCGTGCTCGTGGAGGTCCCTAGCGTGGTCCACCTGCCACGTACGACAAACTGATATGCACATAGACATAGCGTAATGAATACATAATGTAATTTACAAGAAATAAGACTTACCACGGCGTGCAGGGCCGCTCCTGCCTGGCCCGGGTACAAGTCAGCCACGCTAGAAGCGTACGCGTGGGTTGGAGGTTCCTCCACCAGTAGGAGACGAGCACGCGTCCGGGGCACTTACCAGGCCAGGTACTGCTGGTAGGACGAGGTGTCGTACGGTGTGTCCTCAACGACAACGTCGTGCTGCGCCCCGTCCCACTGCGCGAGCCACGGCTCCATCCTCTGTACCAAGGTGGACAGGCTCTTCGAGGGCCCGTGGGTGGCGAACCTGAAAAAAATCCAAATTGTTAGACATATGATGTAAGTATTTCACATATTTTTGGTCAAATAACTCACGTGTGTACGCTCGCCGGTACACGATCCCCCGAAGGAACAGGGACCAGCTGGCGAAGGCCGAACTGTTTGAGGACTCAGTGCGGCGCGTAGTCCTCCATGAAGACGTCGACGATGAGCTTCCTCCTCGTCAGCCAGTAACCCTGGTCCCTATAGCAAAGCGCGGAGAGCCCACCTGGTGCAGCTCTCTCTTAGACACGTCGCTGGCTATAAGGGTCCCAGATCACCTGCTCCGCGTGCAGGTGGTCTAACGACTCCGTGAAGGAGTGGTACGCGGAGCGTACCTGCACTCCCGCCCATTGTGGCTGCAACAGAAAAAAATATGTGTAAGCACATGCGACTGCAATTAAAATTTGATAAAAGCAATTAAAGAAAATAAGTACTCATCGTCGAGTCCAAAATGAGTCCATCGTCGGCCGGTCGATCTCGTCGCCCCCGTACATGTCGGCGGTGTAGTGTCGCGGGTCGACTAAGGGTCGGCCCACAGGGAAGCACTCGAACGACCAAAGCTGAAGAAGAAGAGGCATCCCGGACAGGTTGGGGTCCTTGCTTCTCTTCACGCACGCGTCGCAAAGGGCGCCTAGTGTAGAAGGCTGGGTGGATCCGCCATGCCCTGTTGGGCACACGGATCCGCAGCAGAGGCACCCTCTTAAGGCCCTCTGTGGTGTGGACGAACGCGCGGTGCCGTCGGTCCAACGAAGAGTCAAGAAGTGTCTCGGGGTGCTCGGGGTGCTCCATCCATGTAAGTAAACAGGAAGACAGTACAGTTAGTAATGTAAAATAAAAGACTGAAGAGTTCGACATAAATAAAGAAACGACATACATATTACACAATTCAATACAAATTACATAAATCAATACGTAAACATGACAAAATGATACATATTACACAATTCAATACAAATTATATAATTCACTGCATAAACCTCGGCTATATTCGTTGTCATGACACCAAACCTGTTCAAACAGATCTGTTAGCACAATAACTCTAATTGTTCAATCGTCGTAGCTTTGTTAATTTAGTATACTAACCTGGCGCCTCCAGTGTCATGAAACAATGCCCACTTCTCTAACGGCTCCGCCTCTATCCAGTGCGAGAAACACTTAATGTTTCTTGACGATTGTCTCCTCAGATTTGGAGGATCGAGCGCTCCAAGGGGTGTTAGCCTTTTGGGTGGGCAATCGTTCGGTGTTGCTGGTTGCTTCTTCAGCTCTTCAATATGTGCGGTAGTGTGCTTATCCAACTCGGCCAATATCGCATTGAACTTACGTGCCTGGTTGTGCTTGCATAACCTCTTAAATAGGTTCATCAGTTTCTTATTCTTGAACTGCCTGAAAAAATTTGCTCCCAAATGTCTCATGCACCACCTGTTCTGCATATCACGCCATGGAAAAGGCTCATCAAAGTTTTCCTGTAGAGTCTTAATTGCCGAGATGATACCTTTATGACGATCATGGATGATGCATACGTTGGGCCGATCACGAACTACCCCAAACTTCAAATGTTTGAAAAACCACAGCCAGCTGTCTCAGTTCTCACCCTCAACAAATGCAAATGGCAATGGAAGTATGTGGTTGTTCGCATCAATTGCGATGGCCGTTAGAATCTGCCCCTTGTATTTCCCAGTCAGGAATGTACCATCAACGCACAGCAATGGATGGCAGTACCTGAATGACGCAATGCAAGGACCAAATGAAAAAAAAGCACGACGAAATATCGAGATCCCATTACCATCCGCTTCACTTTCTTCAAAAGCGGTGTACGTGCCATGGTTGGTTTCCTTCAAGACATCAAGCACACGAGGTAGGTTACAATCTGAAGCCTCGTATGTGCCAAACCTCTTCTCTAACGCCTTTTGCCTTACGCCCGAGCCATCAAGTAACTTATCGGTACTTAAATGTTCTCAACATTGCTTTACGAATATAAGAACACTCAATGTCCGCTTCTCGATGATCTCATTGAACATCACGCTAGCGATTACAGCCGCATTCAAGTTGCGGTGTTTCACCAGAACATTTTCTAGTCTGCATGTGTGCTCATCTACTCGTGATGCAATCCAAAATGTCTCGCGCTTCGGTTTATATGCATGCACTCGGAATTCACATCCTTCGGTTCTGCACTTCACTGTGTATCTATCTGGACTCGACAAAACAACTCGGAACTCTCTCTGCTGCGATAGTGCCCATAGCCTCACTGCCAACTTCAACTCAGAATTGTTTGCGAAAATTTGATTCAGTCAAACAGCATTGCTACCATACTCCCAACGCGAGTCATGCCCCCACAAAACTTCCATACCAGCTTTGTTTTTCCTGTTCCACTCGTCAGGGATGGGTACATCCGTTGCCCCAGTACTACCATGCATTTCATCATTATCAGCTTCTCCGCCCTCCTCATCTTTGTCGATGTCATCATCGTACTCCAACATTTCAGCTTCATCTTGCATCGCTATACGGTCCACCAACTCCAATTGATCAACAAGTTGCTCGATGTCCTCCCCTTCATCTGCCCGACCTTCGCGTTTCTTTGCATCCCGTTATCATCCTCATTGCTACCTCAAGCGGCACCACTTCACGAACTTGTTCATTTGTGGCCGACGTCTTTGCTTTCGCCAACACCGCTAATATTCGCCTCTTCTCTAGGACACGCCTGCACCAACATTACACATTCAAGGCTAGATCCCTTGCACCATATTAACCATTTCTGCCACAAGTATGTTCGATCTACTTTCTTCAACTCCCACAGAGCCGGATCACCCTTACTACGCGTGAATAAGATTTGAATAGTAACAGAGTAAACACTTGGATCCAAGGAAAAATATTGGGTCAACCAAATCTTTATATCACGGATGCTAACTCTATCCGGGAATAAGTGTTCCACCATAGTGACCGCAAAACTGCTCAAATCAACACCATTCTGCCTATTTTTTATTTCACTATCGCCGTAGTATACCCTAAATTTGACTGCATTGGACATTACTGCGACGATATAAACAGAATTGATATTTAGATAATCTAAAATCTCTATTATTGCATCATATCTAATATTTAACTAAATTATATCTAATATTGCATCGTATGTAATATTGCATTAAAACCTTTCGACCTCGCAAAATAATCAGTGCAATCAGAACAATTATTTTTTTTACACCTCATGATAACAAAAACAATAGACCAAATGATAATCACGGACAATTGTACGACTAATGTGTCGCTAAAGCAAAACGTACTTGCTTCTAAAAGAAAAACCTAATTTCGGTCAACAGTTCAAATTAATATATCTAATTTACTATATAACATTCCGCATTCACCACGCAAAATCCATAAATTGCATCTAAAATCTCAAATATTGCATCATATCTAATATTACATCTAAAATCTCTAAATTATTGCATCTACAAAATCTCTAAATTATTACATCTAAAATCTCTAAATATCTAATATTGCATCTAAAATCTCTAAATTATTTATCACTACAAAAGTGTAATAACAAAATTTCAAAAAAATTACCTTTTTTCAAATTTCCTCCTACCTTCCTCTTCCCTCCTCTCTCTCTCCTCTTCTCTCTCTCTCTCCCTCCTCTCCCGAGCACCCTCCTCTCCCTCTCTCTCCTCCCGCGCCCTCTCTCTCCTCTCCCTTCTCCTTCTTCTTTCGCCAGCGAGCGCTGCTCCTCTTCTTTCTTTCTTTTTCTTCTCCACGCGAGCGAGCGTAGCGAGGACTCGGCGGGGATAACTATTCGGCAGTAGTCGCCAAGCCGTTTGGCATCAACTAGTAGTCGTCGAACGACGTGGCGATTATATAATGGTCGCCAAACGGTTCGGCGATTACTGAGTGGTCGCCGAATGGTCTGGCAACTACTAGTTGACGCCAAACGGTGTGGCGACGGCATATTATTTCTGCAATTTTTTTAATATGCGTATTAATATCGCAATTTGTGAATAAAATAATATTATTTAAAAAAAATAGCAAGCCCGAAGCTTGGCCCGAAGCCCAAATTTTAATCTGGTCCCACATGTCAAGTACCTCTACATCGTCCTCCTTTGGTGCATTGCGACTGCAGCGAAGTCCATGCATGTCGTCCTCGTCGGGCTCTGCGCCATTGCGCTCTCCACGCTCTCCTCATGCAACATCCGCTTCCCTCGCGCCGTCCAGATCTAGCGCGACCGCCGGTGAAGCAATCGGGATTAGTGGCGGATCTAGGATTTTAAATTAGAGCATATCGAATTAATACTATAATATATAATTTGGTAAAATCCAATAAATAAGTCAGTAAACAACTACAAATATTGTTGAAAAATTCAGTATATGAGTATAAAATAACTAGAAACATGATAATATAAGTATAAATTGCAATATAAATAGTTCGAACATTTTAAGTATGAAATATGTATAAAAGAAGCTTATGCACCTACAATAGTTTAAAGAATATAATATTACTTCTTGGCCTTCTTGTCTGGCCTCCGCAAACAAAAAAGCAATGCATTAACAAGCAACTCTCTAGTCTCTAGCAAAGTAGCAATTATATTTGTTTCTACTCTATAAATCAACTAGCAGTTTTGCACTCAAATCACATGTAGGATCGATATACACTAATATAGCAATCAGAGGAGGGGTGAATGATTACGCGGAAGCTAAAACAAATTTTTATTGATTCTCAGATCGCCCCTAAACAAATTATAAAAAATTGTTTCGGTTTCAGAAAAACAGACTGACACATATTAACTAAAACAGTAATTTCTGAAGATCCAACCGTTGGATTGATGTGAAATTTTAACTATAGAAACTAGATTCAATTTTAAAACTAACCTAATAAAAATCAGCTCAATCGGATCTAAAGTTATGACCTTCACAAGCTGACTATATAAGATAATAATTGCATATAGACTGTATTGGGCCGAATCTATAGAGTATGCCATGGCCCACCTGACATACCCTGTAGATCCGCCCCTGCTGACAACATGTTAAAGTTTCCATCTTGGTGTTGATTTCCTGTAAAACCGTTAAAGTTTATAACGGAGAACAAGCATCTATACAATTAACTCATCACACGGGCAAAGACACACGACACATTTCTCCATTTCCATTTTGGTGTGGATTTTCTTTCCCAGAGAACTTTTTCAAGATTACAACACGAATTTCGTCATGGCAGGCACTCGCATTACATGCTTTCCAATTTCCACAACGCTCCTCTACATACAATTGCTAATCGGAAGAACAAGAAACCTAGCATGGTAGTAGTTCCGCCTTCAGAAAATGCAACACCGACTGAACTCGACAACAAGATTGATGGCAATGCAAAGGGCAAGTAACGAGAGCTCAATCATCATCAAAAACTGCTGTGTATTACTTATATCTTGTACAAATCCTCATCCGGAGGATCCTTTCTACTTCCATTTCTAGAAGGGGATGCTAGTGCCTCCAGGCCTGGCTGTTGTCCATCGGAGTCCGGTGAAGGGATGTACATCTTGCACTCCAAAGGTGGCGGCTCGCTCTTGCTCCGGCCATTCCCTGGCCGTGTTCTCCTGCTCTGAGGCACTGGCTTTCTGTTCACCGGTGTCACAGCTTCAATCTTTGCTGTCAGTTCTTGCTTCGCTTTCTCTGACTCGCCATGCTCCGCAGGATCCTTTGGGACCTCGTAGAGCGTCACAGCACCAGTGATGCTGTTCTGAAGGAGTATGTCTTGGCATTCAGGCATGTTTTGCACAGCCTCAAAGGTCTCGACAACCTGGCTCATGGTGGGCCGTCCTTTGGGGTTCTGGCTCAAGCATCGGTATGCAAGGCTCGCCACCTCAATGGCAGCCTTGGTGGAGTACTGCCCTTCCATTCTTGGATCAATGATCCTGAACAGCTTCCGGTTGTGGACAAGGAGGGGTCGTGCCCACTCAACTAGGTTATGTTCACGGCTCGGACGGCTCTTGTCCACAGCTCTCCTCCCAATAATCATCTCAAGAAGCACAACACCAAAGCCATAAACGTCGCTCCGTGCTGTCAAATGGCCTGTGACAAATCAAATGGCTGGATCAACATACATGAACTTTGTCAAGTACACTGCAGTGCATATTCATTCTTGAGAACATAAGTATTCACATAGATTTCCCTCAAGAGTCAAGAAGGAAAGGATTGGCTTTCTAAGATTAATGGGAAATTCCTTGCTCACCAGTCATGACATACTCAGGAGCTGCATAGCCATAAGTTCCCATGACCCGAGTTGAGACATGAGTTTGGTCTCCACTAGGTCCAGTTCTTGCTAGGCCAAAGTCTGAAAGCTTAGCGTTATAATCCTGCAAGGGTGGTACAGTGAGATTGTGGCTCTATCAAAGATATTATCGCAAGGGTGGTACAGTGAGATTGTGGCTCTATCAAAGATATTATCTTCAACACAACATCCCAAGGTCTGCAACAAGATACTCCCTCTGTTTCACCATATCTGTCCACAGCCTGGGGAGTATCATTTCAAAATATTTCTCTATAGAATCAAGAGTATAGTTATTGCAATATTTCCACTCTCTACCCCTCCCTACTTAAATGCTTTTTAGAAGAAGTTAAAGTGGTTGTGGTATGTCATTTATTTAATAGGGAATACATGGTTATCTCTTATTAACTTTTTCTTAGATTTAGTGTTTCCTTGGCCTATGCGTATGGTGCATGGTGGCCTATGGACAAATACAGTGAAATGGAGGACGTATTTAGGTCAGTGCCCCTTTGTGCAGTTGTGTTGTTCCACAAAATGGATGAGGGTAAAACCGTAAAAATAATGTCTTCTATTTCTAAATGGTGGTGCCACATCATTGTGGAAGCAATGTGAAGTGACAAGGGGCAAAAATATGATTGATCCTGCAGTTCATTGGCATAATTCATAGTATTGCACCTGTGGATGTTGACAGCAACAAAATGTGATAAATAAGCAAATACATGACAAAAATATCACTACTGAATGGCTTGGCAATGGAAAATATATTTTGCCATATCATGCTCAGTTGGGAATATGAGGAAGATTTGACATGGCAATGACCTTAGAACAAGTTATTAAAATAGGGCAATGGTATCAAAGCAACAGATGAAATACGAACCTTATCTAGCAAGATGTTTGATGTCTTGAAATCCCGATAGATGATGGATCTCTCGGCTCTGTGAAGGTACTCAAGCCCCCTTGCAATGCCCAGCGCAATCTTCATGCGAGTTGACCATGGCATATTAAGGCAAACCCCTGTTATCTTACAAGCAAGAAGATTAAATCAATGAATGTGCCCTTTTGAATGGGAATATACGTATAACTATTTTTTTTAAAAAAACTTTTGCATGAAGCTCACTTGGCTTATTTTCCTGTCATCATTTACTCTTTCCAGTGTTCACATATCTTATAATATGTTCACTCGGTAGATCAATCAATGCAGGGGCAAGCTAGTTTTGGTGCCTACCAGACTAGCATCAGTCATCATGTTGGTGTTACTAGTCAAGAAGGCAAGAGTTAGAGCTTACGGTGAAAGAGGTGCTTTTCAAGGCTGCCGCAAGCCATATACTCGTAGACAAGCAGTCTATGTGAACCCTCACAGCAGTAGCCAATCAGTTCAACTAGATTGGGATGGCTAAGTTGCCCAAGATAATTGACCTCTGCCTGGAAACATATCAGGAAACCATTAAGTTCTCCATTGATGGCAGGTAGTATTATTTTTTATTTCAAACTATTAATCTGCAAAGCAACACACTCCTTTTCTAGTGTTATGTGACAGTTATTTCTTAAAAGGTTGACAAGACAAGTGATGCTTCGAACGAAGATAATAACCAACTATTCTGATCATTAAACCAAATCTTAAAAATCTAATAATCTAAGAAAGGCACATGAAGACTTCAAATGAGCAAGAAATTAACATGAATTCATCTTATTGTACATGAGGCTATCAGGGTTTAGATAAGGAAAATAAAGCAAGGTGACTTACCAACCATTCCTTGTCTCCCTGAAAGCCCTCCGGGTTAAGTTCTTTCACAGCAACCTGTGTGGATGGAAAACCTTGTCTAACATTTTCATCAATTACACCTTTGTAAACGACTCCAAACCCACCCTCTCCAAGAATTTGGTCAGACCGGAAGTTTTTGGTGGTTGCTCTCAGTTCGTTGTATGTGAAAATATTAACATTTCCATATCCTTCTGTTTGCAGGTCCTCCACATCTTTTGGAGGGGCAAGAACACTTGCTATAGCTTTAGAATCAGACGTGCAGTTCTTCAACCCATCTGGTCTGCCAGCTCCGCTGATAGAAATAAAAATAAATAATCAGGAAAGAGCAATGCCATATACATGGTCAATGCATCTTACAAAAACCAAGAGTTGTGATGTGATATTTGGTATTTGTAGTTTTTCTTTTTGAAAACATCATAATAGCATAACATCTGAACTTGTAGATATCACATTTTTAATCAGTGTACAGTCAAGCATAACTTGAATGAACAAAAAACAAAAGTCAAGACATGTCAATGAGCTTGAATGGACAAGGAATGCATAGTATGCTGGTAGTGAAGAATCATAGATAATGCAAGAACCTTTTTAGCTCAATCCCAAATTCATCATGCCATGCTGCTCTTTGGCAAGAATAATATATCCTGACCATAATGTTTATTTTATAAGGCATACGAAAATTTTTGCCATGAAGACGAAAAATGTTCTCTATAAGATTAAAGGGCAATAAACTTAATAATCATCCCTACCCAAAATGGTGTTCCTCGTCTAACTTGAGAAACGTGTGTTCCAGGCTTCCAGCTCCTCCGCCTACAACTACAATGTCACTTTAAACTTTTAAAGCAGCTCTGCAGTGATGACAGGACTCCACAGATCATCCCCCATATTCAATTGGCAGGACGTAAATGTGCAGCTAAAGGCTATGACATGGACAAGGAAGGGTCGCCGTTTTGGCTTCTCAAACATTCTAAGAATAGTTCCAAGGAGCATTTGTTGTCACATGTCCCATCTGCTGGACAGCATATGTCATCTCTTCCTTTTTTTTTCTGGAGAAAGAATCTGTTGTGTAAATTCTTCAATCTCAGCAGAACTATCTAGCACTGAATTTCTCATTTATCTATTAATAATCTATGAGACTACAATATGAATTTGTACCTTCACACTCAACCAACTCAGGCAACTCTTCTACATTTCTACATCCTTCCTTTCTAGTAACACTGATGACTGCATCAGACGTTACCAATCCATCCAACCAGGTTAGAATCCTCTAGAAACTTTGCCAAATAAAGGTCAACACCAAAATATGAGCTAAATGTGACTTATTCTACCACTAAACTACCGCTTTTCAGGGACCTTACTTCAGACTGCAATTTCATAGGCAGCCTATCAGTATATCACCATATTATGCTATCCACAGGCCATCAAATAGCAAAACTGCACCATGCAAACTTAGTTCAAAACGAAGAGATGCAAAACTACAAGTAGAGAGCCCTGAATGTACGATGTCAAATCAAAACAAAATTTTAAGCACCCGCAGAGTATGACATTTCCCATCACTCGTTATAGAAGCTTACAAGGATAGCATCACACTGCAATGACGCTGTTTGAAAAGCCGGGTTTTGAACAGAAAATACTAAAGACAAAATGATCCTGTCGTCCAAACTACATGGATAACATCTAACCACAGACTCGAACACCAAAATTACCCATCAAAATTCACATTTTTAGCTGAATTCGCCAAAATCCAGACTTCAATACCCCACCTCTGACCAAACCCAACCTACGGCTAATTCAAAACCGAATAACACAGCCACCCACGCCAAACCGTGAAGTTTTAGCTCCACACATACTACATTAGAGATGGCTCAGGCCAAGAACAGCAAGAACACGAACCTGTCCTACTTTGGAGCCCGTGCTCCTCCAGCGAGAAGCATCCGCCCATGGAGACCCCAAGATCACACCTCCCCCTCCAATCCGGCCCTACTCCGGCCTCTCCATCGCCAGCCTACGGCCAGATCCACGCCCCCAAGAACAGACCACCAACCCGTAAATTCCCGCCGCACCGAAAGCGCCGCTTCGGTCGTAATTGCGCCGCCGGCCGCGCGCTCCGGCCGCCGGTGTTCAGGATTCAGCGCGCCACCCACCCGAATTCGCCGCCGAAATTTATGGTGCGTTCGTGGGTGCGCCTTTTTTTCTACCTCCGGGGCTCCTCCGTTTCGTTGGCGTGGTTTTTCTTTTCGAGGAAGTGAGGGAAGCAGGAGTAAAAATGCTGCTTTCGATTAAATAAACGCTGGTACAACAGCACGCGAGCGATTGGGGCTTGAGGAGTTTATTTTTCCCCCTTCTTCCTTTGTGTTGTTTATAGTTGGGGCTTTGGGTTGTGATTAATGTGCATGATTAAAAAGAGATTAGGCAATGACAGTGGTTTAGTTTGAAGTTAAGTGTGTTTTGATTGGAATTGATAGTTTAACCATTTTGCCATATTTTTCACCCCCAACCTACAAATGCAGGAAAATATCTATAAATATTATGTTATAGGTGGAGTATAAGGTTACATACTTAGCTCGATTTTAGTATGGTTGCATGCCAGACATTCGTAAAATATAATTAAACATGTCTAACTTACATCCGATCGAGTGTTATAAAAAAAACTCATATATATTTAGGGTTTGTTTGGTCAATTATCAAGCAAGACATCATGGATCGTTTCTTTTCCTCCATCGGCTCTTTTTCTGATTTTGAATTTTAAACACGGCTTCCATTGCGCTCATCCCCAAAAAGGATGCACCGTCGATCTTGCGCAGACTATCGACCGATCGACCTCATTCACTCGTTCGCAAAACTATTCTCAAAAGTTCTAGATCGAAAAAGCTTTCGACTTCGGTATCATGGGAATACTTCTTGGACCTCATGCAATCTCGAGGCTTCGGCCCTCGATGGCGTCAATGGATATCAAACTCTTCGCGACATCTGCCCGTCGATTCTCCTCAACGGGTTCAGTCCTCAATTCAAGCACCAACGAGGACTCGGACAAAGGCGACCCTCTATCGCCCTACCTCTTCTGTTAGCCATTGACCCATTGCACTACATCCTCGCAAAAGCAACAAAAGATGGGGTCCTATCTCCTCTAAGTGGCCGTCTTGTAGTCTCTCGAGCTCTCCTTTACGCGACGACGAGCGGTAATTTTCTAAACCCGTCGAGAAGCGACACAGGAAGCGATCATACATATCCTCACCAAATTGCCAAGCGTGCGGTCTCCGAATCAACTTGCACAAGAGTTCTATAGCATCGATTAGAGGACAACATCTAAACCTTCAAAGCATCCTGCGGCCTTTTCAGGACAAATTGTGAATTTCCTATGTCACGAGGAAGCAACATCGCTGACTTTTCATGCCACGAGTCACGTGCTAAAATAAAGTGAATTAAGTTTATATGGTTTACTCATCACAACCGACTATGGATGCTTAGCGGGGGTGGCCAAACCACAACGAGTCTAAAATGTAAACAATATGATCCATCTAAACACTCTTGATGTATTCACAGCTTCAGCTCCACGGATTTGATGGAGCTAGAAATACTTAATTCCACCAAATCCACGGATCTGATGAAACTAGAGCCCTACCAAACACGGGAGATTGGCGCCACTGACACCCTTTAAAATTCGTAATTCACTTTATGACACCCTGACCCACTATCATAGACTTAGATGGACCCACATGTCATAGACACATCACTAAATACCACCGAATTGAGTGTCGCTGGACTAATTTTTCCTACCAAACACACCCTTATTTGCTGGTGTCAACCGAGATGTGTTCAACAAATAATTTCAGCACAAGGGTTATGTTTATCGAAATTCCGCTATATTTAGGAAGGGTTTATATAGAGCCCTCTCATATATAGTCGTGCAATATGTGGCTTCCTCATCCCTTTTCTTCCATTCCGACGATGTCCTCATATGCCCTTTTCTTTCTCTACAATGAACTCCTTCCCACCTCACATCTACCTTCTTCTTCCTCCCTAGGTGAGCTTCGTGCGCCTCCATCGCTGTCGCCCCCACTTCCACAACCCGCAGTCGGTAGTGCCCTAGTGCCTCACCGTGTCGCACCCTATTCCCTGCCATTGCCACCCCAACCCTATCCAACCTAATATTTGGTCCACCTCGTCACCGTGCCGCTCACTGCCCTCTTCCAAGCCTCGCCATGCCTTCCTCCCTCCCTCTATAACAAGGGGCCCCTCGGTGAAGCCTTCTCTAATCTCGGGTAAATACTAACCCTAACCTCTTGCTGGCGTTGCCAGAGAAGAGGGCGCATGCGCACTCGCTAAGCGTTTCCATAAATTCAACCGTTCATGTCTGTGAATGCAACTCAAAATCTTGAAGCACGGTACAATGGAATTAACTTTACAATTCGATGACCTTTGACTGTTCAATGTTCATCATTCAATCGAAGTTATTAGTACTGGAACACTAGCTACCATGACGAAATTGACAGTATCAGCTTGGGCTAAATTGGCGAGTACATGTCGGTCAACTAAAGAGAAGGTATTTCTTGCAACACCTATGGACTATTGAAGAGCATTAACACGAAGCTAGGATTACCGAAGCTAACATTTGTGACCTATAGGAAAGTAGAGGATACAATAAATACTCCCTCCATTCCATATTAGAGGGAGTTTAACTTTTTTCATTCAATTTTGATTTATAGGGCGTCCCTTTAATTACTATGAATAATTTTCCTTAGTTGACCCTTCTCCTCGTTAACTTCCGCATGCATGCCCTTCCTTCCCCACAATACTTCGTTTAACTTCCGCATGCATGTTTCTCTGTTCCCACATTAACTTCCGCATGCATTAGGGGCAAGTTTGGAAACAAATCACTTGGTGCCTTCCTTCTTGGTCTTTGCAAAGAAAATTATACGCCCTCTAATATGGAATGGGGAGTACAACAACACCTCACTGGCCTGTTTAGCTACACCTGCAATCGAGCGAACTCTCGACTGACCAGCATCGCTAGTGAGCGAGCTCGCCTAGCCCAGGGTTCGAGCCTTGACTCGTCCGGTCTTGGCGTTGGAGCAGGCGGAACTAGGGGGTGCGGGTATGCCCGGCACCCCCAAAATCTGATGATGTCGACAATACTACCACTACCATGGGGTTGCTACTTCACTTCTTCATAGATTTTGTTTTAGAATTGTTGATTTTACTAAATTTGTGAGGGCGAATCAAAATCAACTCTTAAGTTTATTGGCCAATTTATGGCACAATTTGGAGAAATTTGGAAAATATGATGGACTTGGCATTGTCATACTGCCGATTGCTGGTCGATGGCGAAAAGTTCTTTGTGAAGCAAGCGGAAGTGTTAACAAGTCCAGAGAATCCAACTTCTTCATCGAAATGAACATGATAACAAGTATCCAACACAAGAATCTCGTTCGCCTTGCAAGGTGCTGCTCAGAGGGACCGCAACGGCTGCTAGTATATGAGCAATCCAAGATACTCGAGCTCGTTGATCCGAAGGTGCAGGCCGATGGGTTGACGAGAAGGAGGTCATGCAGGTGTGCCAGATCGCGTTGCTCTGTGTGCAGTCATACCCAAACCTAAGGCCGACGATGCCGGAAGTCGTGCTGATGCTCACGATGAACAATGAGCAGTCCATCCCTCCACCGATGAAGTCGGCGTTTCTAGATAGGAAGAATGCCCTGTCAAACACGGCGGCCGAGAGGAGGTCGACGTCGTATTGGCTTAGCACATCATCGTCAGGCTAGCGGCTGCACGGCCGGGAAAGCAATAAGTCGCTCGGGCGGTAGCATGACGCGGTGCAGGCACACCCATTAGAAATTTTCTAGTTCCGCCACTGGTTGGAGTTGAGTACAGTTGCGGGTGTGTGCGTGGACATGTGTGTGAGTGGGTGTGTGTGCAACTTAGCTCGGCTGTTGTTCTCTTTCTATACTGAATGTCAAAGTTTCTGGCCAAAATTCAAAAAAAAAAATACAACAACACCTATTAGCCAAACGACAGGACAATAATATCTCCAAGTCGCAAAACAAGGGGCAGTGCAGTGCAGCATGTCCCTAATTCCAGGTGCTCCCCTGATTAATTAATCAATTGGAGTAACATGAGAAGGCGATCTGAAGATGCTCTCAGTTATACAATGCTCTGCTAGATGGCAAGATATAGTTTGATAAACCAACTGAGTTTTATTATCTAAATTGATGGGTGTAAATAGATATTGAATGTAGCAGGAGATGCATGTAAACTTGTATTATAACTGAGATTCCGTATCACTTAGGGTAAGTACAATAACAAAACCAGCTGCTTATTTTATCTTATATCCATGTCATCTAGAATAAGTACTAAAGCCAGCTTATACAATAGTTATCTCTAAAAGTTGGTTCTAGATGTTGTACATTAACTATCTCTTCTTTCTTGTATATAACTAATCTAACTATGTTTCCGTGCAATGCTTATTACTAAATAAAAGTCAGCTCTCTTATCTCTCCTTTTTTTCTCACTCTTTCACATAAGGAAAAACTGATGTGGACATACTAAGAGTAAGCTAAGATGATCTTATTATACATACCCTTAAGGCATCAAAATGTTTTGATGTTCCATTGATAAAAAAAATTAATTAATCAATTGGCATCGACTCACCGGCCAGTTGATGATGCCATGTTTAACTAAACTAAAGAAGCAATTGTTGTAGCAACCAACGTGATTGGAACGGATTATACGCCCCAATTGGCACCCGATAATCTGAACCAAATCCAAGACACCACATGGCGAAGGAGGCCTCCACATGGGCGCTCGGCCGAATCGAGTATGAGGCGCGCGTATTTTGCTTTGGGACAACGCTGAGCTGCATGATCCAGGTTTGGAAGCTTCGAATCGATGATTAACTAGTACTAAACCTTGGTTGGGCATTAGCATTACCATGTCGAAGACTCTACCAGTTGCTGCTTGCCACGGATCTCGATTTTTTTTTCATATGGCTTTAGTGAGTCAATTACGTATTGAAATCAGGAATGTTTTCGCGGCGTGATACGTCGCGTGCGTTGTTTTTTTCACAGAAGCAATTTTATTTTTTTCAACGGTGTTCTTTTTAAATTCATCGAGTAAACGCGTAAAACGGTTGAAAGGACACAAACACAACCACGTTTTTTTATCTATCTGGAGTCCTCTCACGAAGAATCCGCGATTGCGTTAAATCGAAAGATCCTTTTCGCGAAAAATAGCTGGAATAATCCAAATGTAACTACACTCTTTTTTTCGGTATTTATTTAGAGTACCTTCATAAAAGATTCATGATTTTTTTTAACCAGAAGGTCATTTTCATAAAAAACAGCAAAAATGATCTACACGTAATTATATATTTTTTTAAGAGACCTAAACATAAAAAAACAAAAAAAGGTGGAGCCAGCTGGCTGGCCGGCCCGCGCACGGCTCGGCTCAAAATGTTGAGAAGGTCAGAATCCTACTAAGAAAAGGAGTTCTTGTTGTGTGCCCTAATCAATCTACGGAACCGAGCTAGGATTTAGTCGGGAGATCGAGATTTGGGGAGGAAGTTTGGGGAGGAAGCAGACAGGGAAATCGGACAGAGAGATTCTATTCCGTCTCATTTCATGCCGTCCAATACACCAGCCGTTTCACAGCTAATATACGACGTACTCCTTTCGACACTCGGCTAACCTATTACACAAGTAAATGTAGACCACAGCCCAGGGCCCAACAAACCACTGTCTAATCTCTGATCTTGATCCTATGGACCCGATTGCTTCTCCTCAGATTCTTCTCCTTGTCTTGCTTCTCTAAACAGAGATGAGAACCTGACAGTCCCTCCCTCTTGAATTCCAGCTTGTCCCCAAGCTGGGAAGTGTGGAAATTTTAAACCCTTCCATTGCACTTTTACCCGGGAACAGTAGTGGTACCTCTTTGAATCAATTTTCGATCAAATACCTGCTCTGGCTCCAGCATCGTATCAGATCGAGTGAAAGAGGAAGGTAGTGCAGTACTGACCTCACTTTCTCTCGGCACGTGCCGTTTGAGCTGTGACACTTGAATGATAGGATGAATTAAACTGGTATTTGGCAACTCCAATTTGTACGCTACTTCACCGATTTTCTGCAGGATCTTGCATGGCCCAAAAAAAAAAAAAAGGAAGGAAAGCTTCTGATTGCTGCACTGAACCACAAATGACTGCACATAAGGTTGAAGTTTGAGGTAAACCCAATCTCCCACTGCGTATGAGCGTTCTGACTAGAGATTGTTACAACATATTAAGTTTTGGACCTATCCGCTATCACGAAAAATTAGAAAAGGGCATGTCGCGATTTGAATCTAGCGGGGCCTTTTTCAAAAAGTATCAGCGTGAGGGACCCGAACGAAAAAAAAATAAAAATCTTCCCCTCACAAAAAATCGCGAAGGATCTATTTGTAATTTTGAGGGACCTATTCGTAATTTGGAGAAACGTAGGGGGCTTTTCGGAAAATAGGCAAGGGTGACACGTGGGCTCGCTCTCCTCTCGCGAAACCCAGGCGACATTATATATAAGATATTAAGGCCTTAAAAGGATCTGCTGACTCGTATCCAGAAGGCATATGCCATTGCAGCTAATATTACTCCTATATCCTCTGCAATGACAATCTACTTCAGACCCGTCTAAGGCCCAACGCAAGTGGGCCGACCGCACAGGGCCCCCAAATTTTTGGGGCCCCCAGTATATGCTGCACTACTATGGCCTGCTAAAGTTTCCGAGTTCTAACACATCAACGCATCGTATTCTGCCGATTCCGCGACTCATCGTGACTCGCGTCTCGCACGAAGCCGCCGCGATGGGGTGTGCCGCCGCCATCTCGCACGAAGTCACCAATGAGCTTGGTGACTTTGAATTTATAGTGTCAATAATTATCTGGTATGAAGTACTATCTTCTATCAATTTGGTCAACAAACAGCTACAAGCAAAGAATATGCTTATTGATATTGCAATTGAGAAAGTGCAGGGGTTAATTTCCTTCTTCAGTAAATATAGAGAAACTGGTTTTCCAAATACATTAGAATCTGCAAAAGGAATCGTACGTGAGATGGATATTGAGCCATCATTTCGTACCAAACGTAAAATCAAAAGGAAAAGGCAATTTGATGAGACCCCTGATGATGCATCTATTGCTTCACAATCTGCTGAGAACTCAATTAGAGTCAATTATTTTTTACCCATTGTTGATCAAGCTATTGCTTCATTGACTAGGAGGTTTGAACAATACCAGAGGTACGAGAAAACTTTTGGTTTTTTGTTTACTTCGCATAAATTGTGCTCTTTAGATGACAAGAGTTTGTTGTCTTCTTGTACTCACCTTGAGGCGACACTTAAGAGTGGTCAACATTCTGATATTGACAACAAAGAATTACATGTGGAGTTAAAGTTCCTCCAAGATTTTATCCCTAAGGAAGACATGGGACCTCTTGATATTCTGAAGTTTGTGAAACGGATGGGTTGTTTTCCTAATGCCCTTATTGCATATAGAATTTTGTTGACTATTCTTGTGACAGTTGCATCTGCAGAACGAAGCTTTTCAAAATTGAAGTTGGTAAAGTTCTACATGCGGAGTACTATGACACAAGAAAGACTCAATAGATTGACAACAATTGCACTTGAAAATGATGTTCTGGAGAAGATTAAATATGAAGATATAATTGAAAATTTTATTTCGAAGAACACCAGGTGCATGATGCTTTTTACTAGAAGTTAAAAAGATATCAGTAAGAAAGATTCACCCTTTACTCTTTTAACATTAATGTCTATTGTAGTTCTAAATATTGGGAAAAAACATATAGTTATATAATGGAATCATATTTTAGTTATTTGTATTTTCCTAGTATAGGGCCCCGTTTTTTGTTTCACACCAGGGCCTTAAAAACTTAGATACGGCCCTGATCTACTTATGTTGCACAATCAGATAGTGGTATTCGATGGGTTAAGCATGTTAATCCTTTCTCAGAATTTCTAGATGAAGCGTGGGATAATTGTCAAGAAGACTGAATATTGTGGTGATCCAGTTGATTTACTCACAATGGCATTGCCTATACATTTTCGAAAAATGTATTGAAATCATTAGAGCAAGAAGACTTCAATGAATGTTGGCTTCAGAGGGAGCATGTGCTAAACATTGAACATCATACTTGAGATTAAGAAAATCTTATCCGTAGAGGTGTTATGATGATTGCTACCTAAATTTACCTTCGAAGGTTTTACCACTTAATAATTCAGATGTAACAGATAAAAAAATGCAAAGATCACGCTATCATGCATAGATCCTGATGATCATTATTAAATCCTAGATATCATTGTTATACTCTTCTTCTCTTAGTGAATTTTTTTATTATATTTCTCGCATGAAGATTTTTAACGAGATAACAAGAGTTTCTTAGAATGAATTTTTGATGAGGCAAATACATGACGTGGTTTATCTGTCAAAAAAAGAGTGTTAAGAAACCCTCTATGTGGTTGTAGGCAAAAATGCCGTAACCATAATGCCTTTGAAGGGGTCCACTCTATTATTCTACAGATAGAGACCCTCTGTGTACCGAGAAGTGATGATGATTAAAAAAGAATTTTCCTCCTCTCTCACATGTGTCATGTCTTCCACTGCATTGATGATTGTGAATAACCCTACACGTCAGTACAGTGACCGTGTGACGACCGCCGAACCTCGGATTCTCGATCAATCACCGACATTGTTTGTCTTTCTTTGACTCTGTGGTCAGAGGAGGACCCGGAAAATGGAGAAATATTCTGCGGCCGCTGAGAAAAAGTCGCCACCATGTCCGTCCATCCTCGCAAAGGCGCGAGCGAACGCGGTTTCTCTTGTCTCCACCCTCCCGTCCTTCCGCTCGCCGCCTCGGCGTTTTCCTGGCCTCCGCGCGGAGAAAATGGGGCGTTCTGCTCCACGATCGGCAGGATACACGTTCCTTTCTCCTGCCAACCAAAGCGGCGGGCGGGGCACGGCGGACGCGTTTCTTTGATCCATCGTGTGTCGTCTCTTTCGCACCTCGAAATATTTCTTCACATTCTGAGCCAATGACGCATGTCTGTACGGTTGTAGAACAGTAGGACAGATTAGGGTCATGGTTGGATTCATTAGCATTAACAGTTAGCTGATAAAATTAGCTGAAATGGATCTAAACAGTCTAGCTAATAGCCTTAGCTAATAGATAGCCAACAACCCAGTTAAAGGCATGTTTGGATCCATTAGCACTAATAGTTAGCTAGTTAATAGCTAATTGTTGGCTAACTATTAGCTGGCTAATTATTAGTTAGGGTTGTTTGGATGTACTAGCTAATAGGTAGTTGAAAATTTAGTTGTTGGTGGAAATGTCCATTGTACCCTTGCATTAATAATTTGTTTGCAGTCTTGAGGACATATTAGTCATTTCACCATCTATTAGCAGGAATTAGCAGCGGAGAACCAACTAATGAGATAACTATTAGCTGGGTTAGCAGCTAACTGTTAGTTAGGTTATTAGTTAGCCTGTTTGGATCCACTTTAGCTAATTTTAACAGCTAACTATTAGTGCTAATGGATCCAAACATACCCTAATAGTTAGCCAACAATCCAGCTAATAGTTATCTCATTAACTAGTTCCCCTGCTAATTTCAGCTAATAGATGGTCAAAAGACCAATTTGCCCTCAGCCCTTCCACCGTGGTACAGTACTAAAAAAAAGATGCAAACAGCTAATTAATACAAAGGTACAACGGACATTTGCACTCACAACTAAATTTCTAACCACCTATTAGCTAATAGATCCAAACAACCTCTAGCTAATAATTAGTCAGCTAATAGTTAGCCAACTATTAGCCATTAGTCAGTTAACTATTAGAGCTAATGCATCTAAATATGCCCTACGAAAAAAACGTTCACTCTGTGTTACGCAGTTTACTACCGTGTCCGTGTAGGCGCATATGGGCCATGCCGCCGTCGGCCATGAATTCGATCGGCATAGCGAGTCGACGTTTCACACTCTCCGGTTCAAGTAGCCCTTGTTATTCTGTTCTCTTTTTCACGGTAGGTTGATACGCGGTGTCGTGCTAACTTACACGCATTTTATTTTGGAGTGTCTTGCTTTGTCAACGTCCCGCGTGTTTTTTTTTTCTTTTTCTCCCCGTCTGTCAACGTGCAGCTTGTTTAGTATAGTCGTTTTGTCTGAATGCTGGCATAACATGATAGAGTCGTTATTGAAACAAGGATGCGTGTCGTATAGGCATGTTGGTTGAGTGAAAACTAAATAGAGATCGGCACAGTACTAAAAGGCTGTAGTTTTCTTTTCCAAATTAATCTGCAAGTTTTATACTTTTATGCTCCTACTTTCCCTTGCGTGGTTTACTTAGGGCCTGTTTGGATCCATGCAGCTAACAGTTAACGGCTAAAAATTAGCTAAGGTGGATCCAAATAGGATCAGCTAATAGACTAGCTAACTATTAGTTGAGCACCCAGCTAATGGTTATCTCATTAGCTAACTAAACCTAGCTAATAGCAGCTAATAGGTGGCATTTTCCTAAATTATCCTCGTCCCTTCACTCCCCAAAACAGGACCTGCAAGGAAACAGGGGTAATCTGGACAATTGATCAACTTTAGTCACATATTAGCTGGTGGATCCAAACACCCTCCAGCTAATAGTTAGCTAGCTAATATTAACTAAGAACTATTAGCCAACTAACTATTAGCTGCTAATAGATCCAAACAGACCCTTACTAATTCTGCTCTGTGAAGGCTGCATGGGGCGGCCTGCCGGTGAAAGCACACTATCCAGCGACACCTTCTGGGCTTCCGGTGCGCGCGCCACTTGCGTTGCTGCGTGCGTAGGCTTCAGAACCTGTGATGCATTCTCGGCCGTGGATCTGGTGGAGCTTAACGAATCCTCGCCGTTGGTGGTTAGTATCGCCGTTCCCGCTCCGAATCGAGAGCGCGAAGTTGGGTTCTGTCTGGACCAGTTATAGCGGCAGCGTAAGGGAACGGAGCATTCATGGGCTCGAGGCCCAATTAGATTCCGAAGAGGTGGCCCAGAATGGAGCATCAGGACCAAGGCGGAGAGCTCTGAAGCTACAAAACAACCAATACCATCCATACCGACCAAAATACTGTACAAATTTTCTTAACTAGGAAAACATTGTTTGGATCCATTAGCCCTAATAGTTAGCTAGCTAATGGCTAATAGCTGACTAACTATTAGCTGGCTAATTATTAGTTAGGGCTGTTTGGATCTATTAGCTAATATGTGATTGGAAATTTGGTTGTGGGTGCAAATGTCTATTGTACTCTTGCATTAATTAGTTGTTTGCATCTTTTTTGGCTACTGTACGGCGGTGGAGAGGCTGAGGGCAAATTGGTCTTTTTACTATCCATTAGCTGAAATTAGCAGAGGAGAACTAGCTAATGAGATAACTATTAACTAGGTTGTTGGCTAACTATTAGCTGGGCTGTTTGGATCCATTTCAGCTAATTTTAGCAGCTAACTGTTAGTGCTAATGGATCCAAACATGACCTAAGTAATACTGTTTATTATATTTTAAAAACCATCTATGGTCTCCATCGAATGATCAGAACTAAGACTCTGTTTATTTGGACTTTTTCATCAGTTTCAAAGTTAAAGCTGAAACAAACAAACGACTTTTCAGTCGGGTTTAAAAAAAACTTAAAGCTTTCATATAACTATAAACCAAAAGCCAATAAAGGGTTTTTTTTGCTTTTGTGGGTTAGAAATAGGCATTTGCCATTGAAGTTCTAAATAATTACCACCAATGCCATTCATATATAAAATATTTTTTCCTCTGATTCTTCTCCCCTGCGACGCTCTCATCCCCTTCGCCCTCCTCCCTCTTGACTAGGGTTGAGCTGCGCCCTCATCCCCTTGATTGAGCCCGTGGCGCCCTTCTTCCCGCGATTGAGCCAGCGGTGCCCTCCTCCTTCGAGACTCCCGCCTCCCCTACGAGATCCGGCGGCGCTCTCCTCCCTTGTGACTCCCTCATACCCTACAAGATCCGGTAGCGCCCTCCTCCCCCGTGACTCCCTCATCCCCTACAAGATCCGGTGGCACCCTCCTCCCCTGCGACTCCCTCGTCCCCAACGCCTTTGTGACGAGGGAGACTGTCCTCCCCCGCTACATCCGCGTCCCCAACACCTCCGTCTCCCCCCCAGTTCAAGCACCGTTGTCCTCTCCCGTGCCTCTGTCCTCCCATCTCTGAGTGCCGGCAACCTCGGTCCTCCCATCTCCGGGCGCCGTTGCACCATCAACTCCAAGTCTACCCCGCCTCCCACAACCTCCACCGCCATCCTCGTTCCTAATCTCAAGGTACGGTTTTTGGTTTTCAATATAAAATTAAATTTATCTATGTTTTAGATTGCACGAAACATAGATGAACTTCTCCTAGAAAATGATCGTCTTTGAATGAGTTCAGTGGGTCAATCTCATACGGGATTTCAATTAGACACTTGCACATGCGATCAACGGCTGTTAGATTGAATTCCCACTTTCTTCCAAGGATTGAACTCGTTCTCAATTGTTTCATAGCGTTAAGAGGAAAGAATCGGCATTGTCCTGTGTTCTACGGTCCTGTGTCCTTGTAAGAATCAGAACTGAAAAGAATCAATATATCTCATTTCTTGGAAATTTTCGTATTTTATACAAGAAATGAGCTGTATTTACAGAAATATACAACAATCTCGCAGTTTACTGAAATCCCGTCAATTTCGCAATCTGAAAACGCTAAATCGCAATTTCATGATCGAAAATGCGAAATCGATGAATTCATGGTTTGAAGCTACGAAATCGAAGTATTTCGCGTTTGAAAAACGAAATGACGTATTCGCAATTTGAAAACGCGAAATTGAAATGCCGTCAGATTTCGCATTTTCGGTTCGCGAAATTGGTTGGCCACGTCGACAAATCGATTTTTTAGTTTAAAGCCGCGTCCTCGTCTAAAAATAAAACAGGACTCTAACGATGTCGAAAAATTTTGAAATTTTTATGGAGGTTCCTGATAAATCAGTGATATTACCATAAAAATTTCAAAAGATTTTAAGATCTGAGGAATTTTTAAAATTCAAACAATACAACTATCCCGATAAGCGCCAACAATACAACTAACGTTCGACAAGAATTCTGAAATTTTTGTATTTAATATTTTGTGTTGACAATTTTGTTGTAAATTGGTTGGTTGTACATAATTGATGTATTGAACCGAATCGGAAAAATTATTTTATTTAGTTAGTGATCGTATTTCACTTAGGGTTTTCGTAGCCTCGTAAGGTCCGCCGAATATGGGCGAAAAATGACGGGAAAAAGCACGGGCGGCCTACGCAACGTGGCATACCACTTCAGTGCCGGCGAGATGGTCGGACGTTGGCTCGGCATTTTGTTACCAAAATCGGAAAAGGCACTCGCGCACGAAACGACGAAAATCGTGGCCACTTAGGGTTTTCGTAGCTCTCACGGGACAAGCGGAGATGGTCCAAAAATCTGAAAAAAATCAAGGGTGGCCTCATAATGCGGGCTACCACTTACGTATGGTGAGATAGCCGACGTTGCCTCGGCATTTTGTTCTAAAATCGGAAAAGACAATTGCGGCCACGAAACCATGGAAACTTTTACGACTTGAAAAATTTTGAAACTTTTATGGATGTTCTCGATAAATCGGTGATATTACCATAAAAATTTCAAATGATTTTAAGATATGAGAAATTTTTAAAACTCAAACAATACATATATAAGGGCACATACACCGAAAGTTCAGATGATAAAAAAGCAATAGATTAGATTATATTACAAGGGCATTACAGCAGTGACGAACTAACTAACGAAAACGAAAGCACTGTTCATCATGGTGGAACAAATGATCGTTCCGCCTATCTTGGTACAGCCAGAATGATGTAAGACATTTTCTGCATATTGCCTGACCCGTTCTAATATTGCGACCAGTCCTCGGACACCGCTCAATCCCTACTATGAAAGAACTCCATGGCGATCCGCAGTGCTCCCAGCTTTCACCGCCTGGGTGGCCTATGCCGTACGTCTCGGGTGTATAAGACTTAAATTTTGGTTGTTGTTTATGTGGATTTCTGCCCTCCCATATGGGCATGTTATCCCGATTCCCGGCGTCCCCTATGTTAATACCACCCGGGTTTCCGGATGGTCTGCGCAACGAGTCAAGGATTTGTTGCGTGTTGCGGACCTCGGCTATTTGCTTCCTGTCCTTCTTCTTCCCGAGGAGGAACCTCGTGCACCTTCGTGCGTTGGCGCTGGCGGAGACATACCGAGACGCCGCTCTGTTTCGCTCGCACTCCACTATATGGTGCGGGGAGGTGTGTGTTGGGCTTATGCTTGGACAACCGAAGCGTGCCTGTAGTCATGCAAGTATGCCGCTTTGGTGGTTGCATAACACCGTAGGCGCATTCGGTCCGCTTTTACGGGCGGTAGTGGCACCACGGAGAGGTTGCTCCCCGGTTATCCCATGCAGGTTGCCCGAGATGTGGGTGAATACGTCTCGGGTCCACCGGTTGAAATACAAAGACTGTTCATCCTCGGCCAAGGGCACCGGTAGAATCTCCGGTCCGCTAGATCACTGGCAGGGGTATCAACCATGCCTCCAAGCCATGTACGCATAAGCGCCGGGCTTTGGGTGGCCTCGAGGAGGTTTCTCCTTTGACTTGAGCGAAGTCGCATAAATGCCATTTTGAACTCACAATGCGATGAATCGGTTTAGAACTACTACTTTGTGAGTTTAACATGAGTATGTCACATGAAACTCACCGATCGGTTGGCCCTTGCACACCGCCCTAAGCTCTGGGTCGATGTAGAAAGGGATATATCTGGCCTCTCCCACCGTGAAGTTCTCGCCAAGCGGGGTAGTTGTCGTGGCGGTTGTTGAGAAATTAAATGGTCGCGTCGTTCGGCCGTCGATCCATTGGAAGAAGCAACAGGTCCTTGTGCTAAGAAAAGAAAGAACGAAGCATGAGATGGTAGTGTTACCATGTATTGTGTGGACACCGAGTAGGTTTACCTCGTATGTGCGAACCGCAAGATGAGCGCGCCTTGGCCGATCTCTGGATGGGTAGATTGCATTATCTTCGCCGGTAGGTTCTTGATCGCATTTGGGTAGGCAGACTCCGCAGAATCGGGCGGTCGACGCTACTGTCATCCGGATATTCTAGGCGGGATGACTTCTGCTTGCTGAAGAGGCGACGGTAGAACGACATTGTGGTTTGGCTGTGTTGGATGTCTACCAGTCGGACCTGTTTTATAGTGGTAGTGAGGGGTTAGTCCACACAATTACAGCTCTTGCTGCAGCGTGTGCAGCGTGTAGTCATGTCATGGCGTGTTGCAGCGTGTTGTCATTTAATGGCATGTTGTCGTCTCAGCCTGGTAAAGCTGCTAGCAGCGAGTAGTCACATCGCGCTGGAAAAGCTGTTGCGTGTGTTGTCATTTAATGGCGTGTTGTCGTCTCAGCCGGGTAAAGTCGCTAGCGATAGTAGTCACATCGCTACCGAAAAGCCGCTATTGCGTGTGTTGTCATTTAATGGCGTGTTGTCGTCTCACCGTAAAGCCGCTAGCGGCGAGTAGACGCCCACGTTACGTCTTTGCGGGGCTCGCCACGTCCGTGTAAAGGGGACACGTGCGTCGAGGTGGATCGGGCGGGGGCTGGGGCGTCCATGTTCGTCTGCCGGGGGGCACGCCACGCCCGTGTAAAGGGGACACGTGCCCATCGAGAGGATCGGGCGGGGGCACAGGGCACGCGGAGGACGGTGCCGGGTGCACGTGTCACGTTGGGAAAAAAAAAGAGGAGAGGCGGGGAGGAGGCTCGGGCAGCAAAACGCGCGCAACTATAAACAAAAGAAAGAGGGTCCAGATGAAAAAATTGGCGTGGAAAGACGCCATGTTGTCTGCTAAAAAATGAAAAATGGTTTGATGCGAAGACAAGGTGGGCGTGCCTACAAAAGGACTCTCGGACAGAGAGGCCAAACCACCACCGCTTTCTCGAGAGGCTTCCCGCAATCCTTGCACATATCGAAGAGCTTCCATGGCCTCTCCTCGAGCTCAAGCTGCGCTGCGAAAGAAAAGCATGACGACAGGGCTCCGTTGATAGAATGCCCGAGATGCAAATCCATAATCTTTGAGGGCATGTCACAAACTGGCCCAGAACAAATCCTTGACTCGTTATGCGAGACCATCCGGAAACCCGGGTGGTATTAACATAGGGGACGCCGGGAATCGGGATAACATGCCCATATGGGAGGGCAGAAATCCACATAAACAACAACCAAAATTTAAGTCTTATACACCCGAGACGTACGGCATAGGCCATCCAGGCGGTGAAAGCTGGGAGCACTGCGGATCGCCATGGAGTTCTTTCATAGTAGGGATTGAGCGGTGTCAGGGTGGTCGCAATATTAGAACGGGTCGCAATATCGTAAAATGTCTTACATCATTCATTTTGTACTCAAGATAGGCGGAACGATCATTTGTTCCACCATGACGAACAGTGCTTTCGTTTTCGTTAGTTAGTTCGTCACTGCTGTAATGCCCTTGTAATATAATCTAATCTATTGCTTTTTTATCATCTGAACTTTCGGTGTATGTGCCCTTATATATGTATTGTTTGAGTTTTAAAAAATTTCTCATATCTTAAAATCATTTGAAATTTTTATGGTAATATCACTGATTTATCAGGAACATCCATAAAAAGTTTCAAAATTTTTCGAAGTCGTAAAAGTTTCCATGGTTTCGTGGCCGCAATTGTCTTTTCCGATTTTCGCAACAAAATGCCGAGGCAACGTCTGGCTATCTCGCCCATACGTAAGTGGTAGCCCGCATTGCGTAGGCCACCCTTGATTTTTTTACGTATTTTTGGACCATCTCGGCTTGTCGGTAGACTCGAAAACCCTAAGTGGCCACGATTTGCGTCGTTTAAGACGCGAGTGCCTTTTCGATTTTGGTAACAAAATGCCGGGCCAACGTCCGACCATCTCACGCAGCACTGAAGTGGTATGCCACGTTGCATAGCCGCCGTGCTTTTTCCGTCATTTTTCGCCCATATTCGGCGGACCTTACGAGGCTCTGAAAACCCTAAGTGAAATCGTATCACTAACGAAATAAAATAATTTTTCCGATTCCCGGTTCAATACATCAATTATGTACAACCAACCAATTTACAACAAAAATTGTCAACACAAAATATTAAATACAAAAATTTCAGAATTCTTGTCGAACGTTAGTTGTATTGTTGGCGTTTTATCAGGATAGTTGTATTGTTTGAATTTTAAAAAATTCCTCAGATTTTAAAATCTTTTGAAATTTTTATGGTAATATCACTGATTTATCAAGAACCTCCATAAAAAATTTCAAAATTTTTCGACATCGTTAGAGTCCTGTTTTATTTTTAGACGAGGGCCGGCGGTTTAAGCGGAAAAATCGATTTCTTGACGTGGCCAACCAATTTCGCGAACTGAAAATGCGAAATCTGGCGTGGCATTTCAATTTCGCGTTTTCAAATTGCGAATCGTCATTTCGTTTTCAAAAGCGAAATACTTCGATTTAGCAGTTTCAAACCATGAATTCGATTTCGCGATTTTCGATTCCGCGAAATTGCGATTTAGCGTTTTTCAGATTTTGAAATTGACGGGATTTCTGTAAATCGGCGAGATTGTTGTATATTTCTGTAAATACAGCTCATTTCTTGTATAAAATACGAAAATTTCCCTCATTTCTTCTGTTTGAGCCTTCGAGGATCATGTATCTGAACATATGCTCAAAGTTTGTTGTATCTGAACATATACTCAAAGTGTGTTATATCTAAACTTAGGGTGAAAAATTGATTTTGGTCTTTGCAAGAACCAAAGTTAGCTACCAGAATTTGATTTTGGTCCCATAATTTGATTTTGGTGCATCTCTGCTAATCACGATTCTTCCATCTGACTATTGTTTGAGGGTTTAATGTGTAAATCTTTTCTTTTTAATTCCTACCCAAACTAGGATTAACTAGCACTAATCATGTCATGATTTGCTTTGGCAGGTTAAGAACTAGTGAAAAACCTAACAGATGATTTGATGGCTGAAGTCAAGTACATGTACGTGTTCAAGGGTTGTCAATGTTATGCACAACTAAAATTGTATTTTGTAGCTCTGTCGTCATCATCCGCGATCCCCCTTTCCATTTTGTAATTGCTCTAGACATGTAACATCTTCCATATACTATCAGCTTGGACTTTGTATAGTTTCACTCATGGATAATGTTCTAGATATATTTTATGGGATAATATATTGAACTTGATGAACCAATTCATGTGTTTTGTGACGTATGAATTGGTCCCGCTAGCTACTCAAATTGTGTGGTTGATGCTTGTTGAATGCTAAAATGTGAATCACTACTGAAGTTGATTGCACATATTTCGCTGAATTTGCCATGACTCAAAAGGATGTTGTGACGCACTCTATTTTATTGAAGCAAAAGTGTGATTTACTCTTTTAGTAATTATATCTGTAAATGTTGTGGTTTTGTCTCTATAATTTTGCAAGATTTCTATTGTACCGGGTGGTATTTAAATGTTAAGTTTTTGTGTGCAAGCATCGTTCAAATAAATCAGTATATAAGAAAAATCCTTCCATAAGAAAAATATTTACAATCCTAAAGGATATTTCAGACTTTTCAATAACAAGATACACCATGCAATCCACCAAAAAGCCAGGATGCTAACAAGTTGTCTTGGCTTAAAAGCATACTACTTAAAAGCTCATTAAGCAAAAAGAAAATAACTTTAAACCATAAGCCAAAAAGTATAAACAGAAACAACAAGGGAGAGAGTTGAATTAAGTGTCCCACCTTAACATTCCTTTGTACTTTAATATTTTCTATTTGTAGGAGGCACACATGCACACACGTAGTTAGGGGATATATCACATATATTGTCATATGTTTGGAAACGAGACACGGCCTCCACAAGAGAGAGAGTTGACTCGAGGGTTTATACATGTTCGGACGCTAAGCAAACGCTCTACTCTTGTCGATGTATTTCGACCGCCAGGGAGGGGGGTCTCTTTGCTCACGCTCCTGGGGGACACACCAGTTGTCAGTCTTGTATTCAATAATAATCCAAGTCTCAAGTAAGGGCTACGGTGGGTTTTTATAATTGCGCCCAGCCTGTTGCACAAGTACCATCCTACCCCTACGAGAGCAACTTGAGTGGGGGCATCTTGGTCATTCTGGTGAGGAGGTAGTGGAACTCACGTCATCGCCTTGCAGGGGTAGACCTCTTGTTCCGGGTCCACAGGGGACTTGGTGACCCTCACTCGTTGGTTGGTCCCAAGTGGCTTGAGGGCATGGTTAAAATCTCGGCAAGATTTCACGAGATCTCATTTTCTAGACCTGGACGAGTTGTTGCAATGCCGGCCGAATTGGAAGATTAAAAAAAAAGTGTATTGCTACAATATCTCATTTTTCTCGGCGAGATATCGCTCGTACTGCTTGAAATATCGGTTTTTTGGGCTAGAAATTGAAGTTTGATGACCGGATTTAGGTCAATAACCCGGAAAAATATCTTGTGAGAATTTGTCAAAAAACTATTTTTTGAGACATTTTAAAATTTCGGTGAAAATACTTTCAGTTTTTTATAAAATTGTACATGCTTTATCATACTATGAAAAATTTATGGTACCATCTTAACAAGTGTAGGATCACATAGAAATTTTCCAAAATATTTTAAGTCAATTTTTTATATTTACACTTGTCTAAAACTTTAAAAAAAATTAAATCCTTTTAGGGTGTCATGCAAACCTGCCAGGGGGCATGCTCACGGGGTATGCTCTTAGGGGACAAGTAGACCTCTCGCGGTATGTCTGCGGGTTACGAAGGGATCTCCCAAGCTAGAGTCTATGGGTATGGGGAGATCTCCCCTCAACACTCTAAATGGCACTCCGTAAGGGGTCTCCCGTAACTCCCTGTTAGAGAGGTTTTGAGCCTATTGGCTTGGGGATGGTGGAGGCGTTGTATGATGTCCCCCAACATATGTGCTGACCTTTTAGATTACCATTTAAGTTTGCTGTAATATTATGTGGTGAATGTACTTGTGGATTTAATATCTGTTCACCTTCATATAAGATTACAATGACTCACATGGTGGTGGTTGTAAAGGTTAAGTAGGATACAAAAGTTTTCCAGCAACAATGATGTTGGTCAATTGATTAATGCTTATCTTCTGCATAACATGGGTTTATTATTTGTGGTGGCATTCCATATCGTAGTCATTTGAAGCATCAAATTGCACTTGAGCTTGCCATGAGCCATGCAATATCTGGTTATCCTTTCATTTTGATGGACAGACTACTTGCAGAATCCTTAATGTCTATTAGGTTGCTGCGAGTTTGTCTTGAGGAATATTGCAAACCTGGAATGGGATTCGATTTCCAAACAATCATTTATCATCTATTATTTTTCTTAGGAGTTGTCTATTGAGATGGGAAATCTAATCCCTTGGTCGATTCTTGCAAGGTTTGTTGGATAATTTAATGTGAGCACACCATTTTTGAGGAATTTCACCTGAGGATCAAAGTTCTAGATTCATGAAATTATGTCATTCCATATCCTCTAGATGAGCTAATCTTCTATACAACTCCCCATCACATCCTACCTTCGTTTCCTAAGCCAATCTCGGTGTCCTCACCTTATAGGTTCAAATACTATAACATTTCTTTCTATGGAGGTATTTACTAGACAGTTGAATGCTTGGGAAAGAATCACCGGTGGACTCAACGGTTTGTTGCCTATAACTTGCAAATGATACCCCCAAAATAACAACCTTTTAGTGTTGTATCTTCGTAAACAAACTGTAAGCTTTTGCTAGTCCATTAGGTATCTTGCTTATCGATCAGTGAGTTGATAAGTAGGTACTTAACAATGTAGGAAGTTTCATGTTTTTTTCTTCTGTACTGGAGGAAAGATCCACCAAATCTTCTTGCTTGTTTGCGATAATAAGATTATCAGGTGACATATGTTCTTTATTTGGATAGTATTTGATTGGCATCATCCTATAGTCTTTCTAGTATTTGCAATTTCTTCTTAGGGTTCATTGTTGGGTGATGCCACGTGTGGTGGGAAGTTAGTTGTCCTGTAAGCAATGTTTAGTATCATTTGAATGTTGAATGTTAGTTCTTGAAGGTTAATTTCTGATATGATACACGCTCTATTAATGCAGACAAGGTATTCATAGCTTGGTGCTGTTGATAGAAGGGTAGTAGCGGTAATTTAGCAGCAGGAAACGGTGTTCCTTTCCAGGTACTTATATAAAAGAGAGCAACTACCACACGCTATACCGTTGGGAATCACTTCCAACGGTATAGCATGGTTTATTAGGTTCACGGGTAAGTTTCGCTACTAGGTTTCACGGGTAAGTTTCATGATGTTTCCACGGATAGGTTTCATGGGTTTCATGAGGTTTCAAGTTTCATAAGGTTCGTATTTCATTAAAAAAAAGTCTCATAGATAAGTTTCAACCAAAGGTTTCATCGAACTGACACAATGCTAAACTTTTTAATGAACACGAACCTTATGAAACTTGAAACCTCATGAAACCCATGGAACTTATCCGTGAGACATCATGAAACTTACCCGTGAAACCCGGTAATGAAACTTATATGGTATACCGTTGGAAGTGATTCCCAACGGTATACCGTTTGGTAGCATTTCTGTATATAAAAATCCTATGAAGTTACATGCTCACCTCAATAAAGCTGGAATGTTTATTCCACGTGTCCCACTGCACCTAATCAACCCATTCTACCTTACTTAGCATGTGAATGAGGTCTTTCTGGATATTTTGAGTGCTACGGACGTAGAGGAGAGCTGCTGTTAATGCTAGTTTCTTGCATAGGAAATCATGATACTGCTGCATTCCTGACATTCATGGATGCAAATTATGTTCCAAAATAGCTAGGATCATTATCACATATTATCTATTGCTACATCAGTTTCTTTTAATCTAAGTGCCATCACTTGTCACGTTTTTATCTTTTGAACAAAGGGCTAGATCTCCCTGTTTCCTACCTGTCTAGTTGTCGATGAAACCTGAATGATTGAAGATCGTTTACCCAGTTACCAGTTTAGCCCTTTGGTAGGTAAACTGAGTTATGTTTGATTTATATTCCAGCGGATGCTATTGAGAATAGGATGGGGGATTGTTCTTTTTGTTTTTGGTTTTTGTCTATCATGTAATGTGGTGCTTATGGAAAAGTCTTAGATGATGCCTTAACTTCATATCAAAACATCGCATATCTGAAATTCACTTCCCCTTTTATATCGTAATTTTTGGAATGTAATCAGCTTAGCAGGGGAGGGGCCTAAACATCACCCCATTATGGCACACTAACGCCCAAGGGGGCCCAGTTATGGCCTACTAAAGCGATTGGCAGGCCTATTTGCAGCCGTTGACGCCTAAGTTGGCCCATCTTAGGCGGCAAGTCAGCCCATTTAAATGGAATGCAGTTGAAGCAATCTGTCCAATTAAATCGAATGCAGTTTTTACAATCAGCCCAATTAAACGAAATTTAGGCTCAGTTGTGGCCCAACTAACGCTTAATTTAGGTGCAGCCATAGCCCACAAAAGGGAAAGTCGTGTATGTACGGCCGAAAGATAGCGATGGTCGCCTTGTTGCCCATTTGCGGCCTAACCAATGGGCTATAGAATCACGTGGAAACGATTGCTAAATGCAGGTCCAATGTACGGCCAATGCAATTGGCAAGTGCCTAGCAGCATCGCCCATGCAGATGTATTATGGAGTGGCATTAGCCCAGTGAGTCGAAGTACCGCTTAGATGCATTATGTTCTTTCGGCCCATTTAATATTGATCATTAGACCTTGTATGGTTCAATACAGGAACATTCCTGGCCCGATTGTGTCTGAAGTACCATCGTAATTTATATATAGACCTGCACACACCAGAACACATGGCGGGCTAAGGGCCTCTTGTCTCTGCAATTTAGTCACAACATTAACCGATCTATGAGACTATGACTACTCCAATACATAAACCCGTGGAAGGACAGGCTACTGGGCTTACCTTTATAATGGCCAACTTGCAGCTAACAGAACTAAAACCGAAAAGAAGAAAGCTAGGGTATGTAATTACACCACAATTGTTTTTGAATTTTCCTCTGGAGGCCAAAAAATCCAAGATTGAAAGCTCTGTTTTTACACGGTTTTCTGTCAAATATTTCATTCTATTTTGAGTCAGTTAACTGATCATCAGAAAAGAGTGATTTGAGAATTATGGCTTTGGTTGTTTATTGAAGTTTGATAAATGCACTATTCCTAATCATTTTGTGAAATAAGTTGCCAAACAAGTTGATGTTAGATCATTAGATATTAACCTTGATAAAAAAGTTACTCGTATCAGTAAGGAATCTGTCCATTTGTTCTTAGACTTACCAATTGGTGGAGAAGAATTAGTATCAGATGATGATGGTGGTAGAAGTTTTTTGTTCTCCAAATTTGGTATTACCTCTGCCCCAGATTTCTTATTTTGGCAATATGTTGAAGAACAAATTAGATATCAATGATGAAATGATTTTCTTGTGCTTCATGATTGTAGCATTATCTTGCTTCTTATGCCCAAATTCTAGTTTACATCCAAGTCCTAAGTGCATTAGAAGATGTTAATGCTCTTAGAAATTATGATTAGTCAAAGTATGTATATGATTGGTTGATGCTTAGCCTATCAAAATTCTACAAGACTCGGAAAAGTGCTTTTGCTGTGAGTATTTTCATTTATGTTTTGTTGTATATTGTTCTATATCAGTGTCACCTTTCAGTTGTATTTGTTTTGATTGTTTTTTTTGTTCTTTGTTAATTTTGAAAGGTGTACGTCTTGGATTTCGTCAACTTTGGACCAAACCAAGCATTGGGATGCATTCCTCAAATTAATTACTAGAAAGGAAATATAATAAAAAATTATTCAGAGCTAGACCAAGTTAACAGTTACACTTTCGGAAAGAGACCTATTTTAGATTTCTTTGAGACGTGTTATGGTCACGTAACTTGTATATTATTTTTTATTTATGTATTGTTATTATTGAATTATCAGTTGCTCTTCTTTATTTTTTATTTGTGTTGTATAAAAATTTATCTGAGAAATGCTCTGCTCAAACTAAAGCACCATCATGTGATAAGTATCAAAACACAACTGTAGGATCGAAATATACTAATGTAGCAATCGGAGGGGGTGAATGATTGCGGAAGCTAAAATCAAATTTTGATCTTTTAAACACCCCAATTTAAACTCAAATTGCTTGAAGACCGGTTCTGAAGTTAGAAGACCAGATTCTGAAGTTGGAAGACCGAGTTACTGGTTGGGAGACCACCTCACGGTTGGGAGACCGATGAGCAGTCTCAGGCGACGATGAAGAGCACTTAGGCACCGAGAGGACACTTGGGCGACGATAAATCACTGGGCGACGATAAATCACTGGCGGCAGTGGGACACTGGCAATCGGTTTGGGCACTTGGGCGACCGATAAATCACCTGGCGGCGATGAGGACACTGACGACCGGTTTGGGCACTTGGCGGCGATGAGGACACAGGGCGACCGGTTTGGACACTAGGCGGCGAGTTGGGTACTTAGGCGTCGAAAAGCACTTGGGCGAGCGAAGAAGACACTTGGGCGAGCGGGTTGGTAGGCTGGGCGACCACGTGAACAGATTGGGCGATCACGTGCGCGATGGGCGAGCAGACTGATATACGTTCACTAAAATAGAAATTTCCAAAGATCCAGCCGTTGGATTGACGTGAAATTTTAACTGTAGGAACTAGACTTAATTCCACAGCTAATACAAAAAGAATCAGGTCAATCTGATCTACGGATCTAAAGTTATGTCCTTCGAAAAATGACTGAACCTGGGCGACCACGCGAGCAGTCGGGCGATTAGGACATCAATCTGGGTGACCACAAATTACAGAGGATCTAACCATTGGATTGATGTGAAATTTTAACTGTATAAACTAGACTCAATTCTGAAGTGAACAAAAAAGAATTAGGTCGATCGGATCTATGGATCTAAAGTTATGACCTTTGCAAGATGACTGAAACAATTAGCGATCTAATAGCTGGGCGACCAGACTAGCAATCTGGGTGACTACAAATTACTAAAGATCTAACCGTTGGATTGATGTGAAATTTTAACTATAAAAACTATATTCAATTATGAATCAAACCCAATAAGAATCAATTTGATCGGATCTACGGATCAAAAGATATTACCTTCGCAAGATGATACCTTTGCAAAGAACCGAACTCCGTGATGAACTTCGTGGATCTTTGTGATGAACAAAACTTCAAGCGATCGATCAACTATGCCGAGCCAAGAACTTGTGAGAAAGATCTTTATTTTTGATCTGGTTACAATTACTCAAACAAAAGAGTACAACCCTAAAATCTTGCTCAAGAATAAACAGGGACACCCTCCTATTTATCTGAGCAATCCTAACGAGATAGGATACAACTCCACTTCCAACATGGAAAGAGTCTCATATACATCTCAACTTGGACCAACGTGGCCAAAAACAACTCTTGCACGTATGTACAGCCCACCTACTGTAATTACGTGACTAACCAGCCTCCATGTGCATGTTCTCTAGCCCGAACGTCCCGCATGACATCCTCGACCACCAAGACTTCGATTCCTCCTTGAACCTAGTCCCGAACTTCAGTTCCTCCATGAACCTAGTTCCGGTCCCATCATCGACCACGTTCGCCCTCGAGCAACACCTGCACATGAATTAACAAATACATCCGAGCACAAGTCCACGACTTGACTCAACATCAATCCATGCAACCACTCACATGAGTGCATTGCATCAAGCAAAGTCCATCACCAGCATAATTATCATATCACCATATCACATGCACAAGCACCACACATGCCATAACCAAAATCACTTTACAATGCCAATTTCACCATTCAACCAATTTTTCATCACATGATCTCACAATCTCCCCTTGATGAAAACATTGGCAACACAATTTGAAACGAACATTGGCATTCACCTCACAATGGCAACACCATTTTTAAAAGAAGTAAAGTGACCAAAAGGAGAAAGAGAAATCTCCCCTACAAAGAAGAACAAAAATCTCCCCCTATCTAAAAAGAAATCTCCCCCTATCAAAAAGAAATCTCCCCCTATCAAAAAGAAAGACTCCCCTAACAGAAAGAAGAAATGTGTGTGTGAATGTGCAATGTGTGACCAAAAATCTCTCCCTTTGACTCCAAAATTTCTCCCCCTTTGACAATGGGTTCATCAAGAATGCAAAAAGAAAGCAAAAAAAAAAGAAACTTCTCCCCCTTTATGTTTGTTGTTTTCCTTTTTTTTTGTACTGAGCATTATGAATCATGCACAAATGAAACAACTTGATCACCAAGTCATGCTATCAACAGTACTTGCACCCTCAAATCTACACATAAACAATGTAGAGTAAGCATGACTAGAAATCAAGTCCTATTAATGATTTTTTGCATGGCATAATCTCTCTTTCTCAACAATCTTAAAACCTGAAAACATTGAATTTTTGTTCACTTTATTTGTGCTTTGAAAAACTGATTCATTACTTTGATTGCAGCAATAACAATTGCAAGGAATTACATGCACCATCACTTTACTTTTCAACCATGCCAAGCGGTCACAAGCTTAAGGTTTCATGGTTTTGGTCATACACAACCTCTTCCAAGTTCATACCAAAGTGCAATGATAAGGCCTCAGTAAAGAGGAAGTCGACAAGACATAACCTTGTTCTTGCATTTATCAACAATCACTCTTTTAGCTTTAGCACTTAACTTTCATATTTAGCACTTTTTGAGCGAGGATCAAGATAGCCAAGAAAGTTCAACCATGACAAGATTTAATTCAAGTTGTCATTCCATTTAAAAAGTCATGATATAAACTACACCATATATGTATAAGCAGAAGTTGCAAAGACCTTGTAGCATAAACATGGCTTCAAATGACATATGTGTGTGAAATACAATGCTCAATACTTTTCTTCGTTTTTTCATTTTTTTGTTTTTCATTTAAGAAACACACGAAACAAAAAGCATGTTACACAATATTACAAAAACTTCAAAGAACTCCCCTCAAAACAACCATCTTAAAACCTTCTACAAAATTGTCACTGAAGAAAATTATTTTAAAACAAAAAATGAAAGAACAAACCTCCCAAAAGGCAACAAGAAGGAATTTTCACCAATAACCAATAACTCCCTCAAATGGATAACCAATGAGATCAACAGAGAGAAGATGATGATATACATGAGCTTGAGTTATCATGGTATGTTCAATTAAGCATGGGCATGAATCATGATAAGTGAATTCAAAGCATGAAAGGCATGATATAAGACATAACATCATTGAACATGCTAGAGGATACATATGAGCATATGAACAAACATCTCATCTAATGTCACAATTAGATATCTGTGAGTGTAAAAGACATGAGTGTAAAAAAAAATAGCTCACAAAGTAGATGAAGAATTATTGCACATGCCTCTTGAAAACCATCTCAAGGGTGAGAACCATCCAAGTCTTGATCCCATCTTGCAAAAGACCAAGATCCACTAAGTTTATGTTCTCCAACCCAATCTTGAAAAGCCTACATAGCACAAGAAGATGTCGAGGCCTCGGTACTGGGATTAGAAATAAAGCATTTAGGAATCCAGTACTGAGACACATGATGAGTAGGCACAACACGAGTATGCTTGTTCACAAAATCAGATTTGCCCTTTCCCGTGTTTCTTGCAATAAAAGGTGTTTGCATCACCCTAGGCACAAAATGAGAAGTGAAATGTGCCTTCCTGAAATTAGACCTAGCCTTAGCCTTTTCTTCCTTTTGCTGTTTGGCTAGCCTAAAGAAAAAATCTACTAAATGTCCATCTTTACCACAATGAGTGCAAGTGTACTTAACATGATGTTTAGCTTTAGAAGCAAGTAACATTTGCATTCACCATAGTAGAAGATAACACACCGCAGACTTGAAAAGCAGTTTTCTTAGGCTCATTGACAATTTCAATTTTCCACTTTCAAGTGTCTTCACAGCAGTTGGAGCATGCGATTTATGATGAGCATAAGAATCAAAACCTAAACCTTTGTGATGAGTCTTGACTTTTGATTGATCCAAAATCATGTTTAGGTTTTTCTTTCCTGAAGTGAACCGTTCTAAAGATTTTTCCAAGTAATCAACCTTTCGAGAAAAATTTAAGCAATTATTACATGGAACGTCCACTTTTTCTTTTTGTTTGCGACAAGTTGAACATGAAAGAACCTCATGAGTGAGCATAGCATCTGTCATTTGAGAAACCCTAGCATTTGCATCATGCAACTTCAATTCCATATAGCACATTTAGAACAATGAGTTGTATCATGCAAATCAACAGTTGAGCGACTAAGCGTTTTTAACATGTTTCTCATTTTCTTTCTTTTCAGCATTGACTTGTTCTAACAAAGAAACATGTTCTTTCCTAAGCACGATAAGCTCACTATAAATTAAGTCACATGATTTGCAAGCATCATCATCGAGAATCAAGATTTAAGTCTAGCAATTTCAGCATTCAAAGATTCCACAAGAACATCATGTTTCTTAATCTTCTTGTCGCGTTTGTCAAGCAATTTTCTAAGGCGAACAATGACAATAGTTAATTCATCGTAAGAAGGTTCTACCTCATTGCAATCATTGTCATGATCGTCCTCGGTGAAGCTTACATCACTCCTAGCCATGAGACACAACCTATCAATTCAAGTTTGCTTGGAGTTGTTGTATCATCTTCACGCTCTCCAAATCCACATCACTCAAATTGACTTGTTCAAGAGCGGAAAGGACCCGGTGGACAACTTTGCTGTTGATGAAGCTCTTTGTCGGTGTTTCGAGAACCGGCAAGTAAATTTGTAGGTCTAGAGGGGCCACGCGCTCCCGTTCTTTGAATGGTTGGACCAAAAGAAAGGGATCCAAGATATATCTTGGTTGGTTGAACGTCCCTACTCCGATCTGTGAGGTGGTCGTGTGTTATTCGGCGCTAGCAAGTTTGCCTGGTTACAAGCGGAGGCCGAGCCCGAGCTCTGTGCTCCCCGTGTACAGAGGTCGGCTAGAACGGTTACAAGTGCGAGGGACTCGGAGCCAAGGGTGTGTCTGAGCTCTCGATGGAGGCTTATCGACGAGTTTTGCTCGTACGTGTTCTCGATGATCGCACTGTGTTCGTCGTCCCGCTCCGGAGGGTCAAGCTTCCCTTATATAGCCGGAAGCGGTGTTACGGGAGCGTATGAAAGAAAACGAAAGGGCCTCCTCGCCTAGGAGTCGGCCTCCCGCCTCGGCCGATCATTGGGCGTGACCTCGAGGGTTGGTGGAGGCTTGATCACGATGGCACGGTCCATTCCTCTAGGAAAGCGTACACGCCTCTCTGCTTGCAGTTGTCAGTCTTGACATCGGGGCGCCGACCGGAGATCGCCAGGAAAGCCTTGCCTCTCTTCTTTCGATCGTCTTTGGCCGTTGCATCAGCAGGTAGGTGACCGGTCTTGAAACCGCTTCCCAATGATTTGCGTCTGCTCTTTGGTGAAGATGCTTCGAGCTAGCTCGGGGTTCGGTCGGTCAAACCCTCTGGTCGGATACCCCCAGACGCCGTCATTATGGTTTGTGGGCGCCTGAGCCTAGGCCTTGGTCAGCCGCTCGAGGTCGGCAGTGGGAACTAGGCGCCCTCGTGGGGCCGGTCGATCGGCTTCTCCTGTGGCTTTGGCGGGAGGCGGCCCATCTATGGTCTTGGCGGCCCATATATGGTCTGGCGGCCCATATACTTTTAAGTGGGCATTGGGGATACCCATGCCACAGCGTGCTCGTCGATAGCCCAGAGCCCCGGGCGGATTGGAGAGCCGCTCGGGGTTTCCTTGGTCGATGGCCCTCGGTCAAGCGCGTCGCTCTGGCGTGACCGGACCTCTGTGTAGTTGCTATGATTTGGTGTCCGCCGTCGAGGTTTAGCAGCCGCCGCGAAGTGTGGCAAGATCCGGTCAGATGGAACCGGCGGATCGGAGAGCCGGTCGGGTTTACTCGCGTATGGGCGTTCATCTTGTCTGCGTGATCCGACGTGCTTGCAAGGCTATGGCTGGCCGGAGCCGAAACGATGGCGTCCGATCCGTGCTCTCGTGAGCGGGTGGTTGCAGCGTTTTTGCCGGTCTGGTGTGGCCTTATCCGATGGATGGAGCCCCGAGCCCCAAAGCGGTCGGAGAGCGGTCGAGGTTTACCTCGCGTATGGCGGCGCTCGCTGCGTCGTGATCTCGTTTACTGCAAAATTGTGGCTGGCCGGGCCAAGCGATGGCGTCCGTCCGTGCTCGTTGGCGTGGGCGATCGCCGCGTTCAATCGCCCCATCCGCAGCGTGGGACCTAGAGGGGTGAGCTAGCGCGTTTGCCATCGCGTTGGCTCGAGCGCCGTGCTTTCGCGTGAGTGATAAGCGGGTTTGTCGAGTGGGCCTGGTGGCTTCGAAGAGAACCATTTCGGCGGGGCGTTGTCGTAGCGAGCGTCAAACCCTCTGGGGCGACCCATGAGAACCTTTCTTTACTCGATCCGTGTCGGACCCTAGGTCGTCCGCCGACGGGCGCACTTGTTGCCACCGTCGGCGGGTTCGCGGGAGAAGTGCAATATGGTCTCGGACACGATTCAAGGTGATTGGGTCGTCTCAAGCCCAGCTAGAGGCCATTGGGGCTCACCTTATCCTCGTCCCTCGCTCGATTTTCCGCTCGGGGCGGCGTGCAAATCCACTTGGTGGTTTGGGCGTTCGGAGCCCGCGACGCTTGGTCGAGCCCCGGGGACAAATTGCTAAGCCTTCTCGCGGCTTTTGGGGCCGTAGCGGTCTTGGCGAAGTCTGCCATTCTGCCGGCGCGTGGCACTTCGGTTAGAACGAGGCGAGGAGTCGTGCGCCACTCTGCCCGATGTGAGGCCTTCTCGCGGACATTTGTCTGTCGGGGGTTAAATGCGAGAACGAAAATCGGCGGCGTCTGCGTTGGATCGTCAGCGGCGACGTAAGCGCCGCCGTTTTTCGCATGCATTACTGTCCGGTGACGTCTGTCCGATGTCGTTCCGCGCTCTTATAAGCCCGAGGGGGAGCCGCGGGGGCGGATTCTGCTGTGTTGCCCTACTTTTCCCTGTGAAAGAAAGAAAGACGAGGGTAGCAGTGAGGGAGGTCACCGCTTAGGAAGGGTATTCTTCACCTCCGCCTGTCTTCCGCTCGCCGGTCCCGCTTTTTCGGAGATGCCGTGGCCGGAGTGCTCCGTTCTTCCTACGCGCGTTCTTGGCACGAGAAAAGCGGTTCCTCCCTCCTCGCGATGTGTCCCGATGGAGGTGCGGCGAAGGCGCGCTCCCGAGCAGTGATGACAAAATCGTCGTGTCTACGTTCTTCTTCGAGCGCGGGTTCGGGCTTCCCCTTCACCCATTCGTTCGCGGGCTCCTTCACTTCTACAAGGTGGAGGCGCACCACCTAAATCCCCACGGCATGCTCCACATTGCGATCTTCATCACGCTATGCGAGGCCTTTCTGGGGATCGAGCCTCACTGGGCCCTCTGGAGGTATTTCTTTCAAACGACCGTGAAAAAAAATGGCATGACAGGCGCGGCCTGGCGCCGATTGGCGCGCCACCATCCACTCGGTCCTTAGGGTGAATACATCGACATGAAGCTGCCTTCATCGAAGGGATGGCATTCGAATGGTTCTACATTCGGAACGTGAAACAGCGCCCGACCTTCACCCAGGGCGCCCGAGGCGGTGCGAGTGGGCAAGAGGACTAATCTGAAGGAGAAGAGGAAGATGGAGGTGATCCTTGAGCGGCTCATGGCCCAAGAGGCGTGGCTCGGCGCAGGTGAGGCCGTCGTCCGCACGTTATGGTCGACGCGTGCGCGCCCCTCATGGATAGGCCTCACCCGATGTTAGTCGAGAGAACATCCGATCCCATGAGGATGGGCCTCGGACCTCCCTTCCTCGGAGGTCGAGGCTCGGTGTCCGCCGTCCTGCTCTGAGGGCCCGCAGTGGCGGCAGGGCGCTCCGAGCCCTTCTCGGTGGAAAGTCCCCCAAACTTGGTAATTGGGCGGCCCCCCTATCCTTCCTCGCACCTCTCGTCTTAATTCATCATGCTTTTGGCTGAACGGAACCTTCGCTCCTTTCAGGGCCTGGGTGGAGCTACTTCGGGCATGGTGCAGAAAAAGATGATGAGCGGGCTGCCCGGGTCGTCTTTGTAGAGTCCGCTCCGGAAAAAGAGCGTAGGGAGGAAAAGAGGAAGGAAAAGAGGAAGGAACGCCTGGCGATGTCCGCACGCGGCGAGGAGGTGTCTAAATCGACCGCCCTCTCCTTGGTCGGCACGGAGTCATCTTCTAGTGATGGCAGGGATCCCGTCGACCCACTCTGAAGCGTATGATTTGAATTCGTCGTGACGGCGTTTTGGCGGAGGCGCCGATCTGAGGTCACCGGCGAGGTACCGGCGAGAACGCCTCGGCGGAGGTGCCCGGAAGAACGGAAGGCGGCTCGCCAGCCGGGAGGCCGTGAAGAGCGCGGTTGCTTCGGCTGCCGCCTCAGCCGCAGTTAGCCTTGTTTAAACTTGCCATGCGCGTCGACTTTGCCTGAGTTGCTTCTGATCGGTCTTTGACCTCAGGGCTTTCACGGGGGAGAGCTTGACAGAAGCGGCGGGTCTGCCGTCGGGAACGGCGCCGCTACCCCCACCGGCGGGAGTTGAAGACACGCCAGCCGAGCGAGAACGCGTGGCGGCGGCGGCGTTAAATTATGCCGCGATTCTTGGCGACGTGAGGAGTTGAGCGATGGTCGTCTTTGGGACCATCCGCGAGCGGCGCACCTGGCCGGCGTATCGCCGCAGCGCCGCCACGATCGAGGCCGATGAGGGCGGGCCAAACCTCGTCTTGGCCGATCCGCAGGGGATCTTGTCGCCCGATGTGATCCTAAGCGGCTGAAGTAGCGCCACCGTCGTCAGCGAGGTCGTTAGGAGTGAGTCGCGGTAGCGGCGACGGTGGTCGCCGATCCCCGGCAAGGGCCGCAGAGATCCCGTCGGTGCGAGATCTTTGAGGTAGCTCTGAGAACCCCTTGATCGCCCGCCCACCTTGGTGCGCCGGCGGCGACCCATCCGCGGCGTCATTCCTGTTGAGCGGCGAGGCGGAGCTTCGAGGTGGGACTCCCCTTGAAGCGAGTTTCATGAGCCAAGACCAAGGCGGACCAGATTCGGATGAGCCTAGGTCACCTTCGGAATCTTCGGCGGGATGTTGGGCCTTAAATCACCGGAGGATCGACCTAAGCCGGTATGATAGCCGCGTTCGAAGCTTCTCCGTCCTTTTGAACCTTGTTGAATTTCGTAGTGATATAGCGGCTAGTCGCAGCGTCTGCGGGAGCGCTCGGAAGGCAAGTCCGGGTTCCTCAAGCGTTTACCGCAACCGAGGGCCGTCGAGACCGAAGACCGAGACGATTAGGCTCAGTGCGAGGAGGCTCGAAGCCGTGATGTCGCGAGATCGTCGTGGCGGAGGAGGCTCGTCAGGAGCTGGATCAAGCTGTCGGAGCTTTGCATGAGGAACGCTGGGCGAACCAGTCATTAAGGGTGAGGTGTCGAGGCTCAAGCCCTCTGGCGGAGGCTACGCAACGCCCGACTACTCGTCAATAATGAGGCGCAGCGGAGAAGCTCAACGTGGAGGTCCAGCGGACTCCAAGCAATAGCGGATTCCTCGGTGGTGAGGGGTTGTTATTCGTGTTGTGTTAGCGGCGCCATTGCCGAGCGCACTTTTGATTCTGTTTGATCTTGAGTTGCGAAGAATTTATTGTAGATTCATGAGGCGCTTGGCGATTGGCGGTGGAAGGCCTTGTGCATGGCGCGAGGCGGGGTGGCTCGGTCGCGCATGGCGAAGCGTGGAGGCATCTGCCGGGCGAGTAGCGGCCGAGTTGTCGACCTTAGGAAGGGTCGGTCGAGTGTCTGCGACCGAGTGCTTTCGGACGACGGGCACAAGTTCACTTGCCGGCCGAAGTGACTCGCGTCTTGGACGCCGAGAAGTCGGTGAGCTTGAGTGCTGCCTGCAGGAGCCACCTCTACACTCGTTAACACCATGTCCTTCTACGGTCTTAACTCGGACAATATCGATGGCGGGATCGCCGAGAATCGGACCGACGAGGAGGTCGATCGCTTGGCGCTCAAGTCGAGCCGCATGTCTTAACGATCGTCGGACGGATACCGCCATGAGCGTCCTCCACGGGAATCTGAATGATGTTAGATGTTTATTTTTGAAGATGTACAAAAACTTTGGTATATAACGAATTGGGGTTCGCCCTTATTCCCGTTCATGAGTTTGAAATTTGCTTCTTGGCGTTTCCTTGTCCGTGGTTGCTCGATGACCATAGCCCTGGAAACCGCCGGGGTCTTTCGGGCGTAGGCATGTTCGATTTTCCTTGAGGAAAACGCGAAGGAAGTGCTTACGAACTCCGGGGTCGAAAGGCGTCTGTTCACGTTTTATGCAGGGGAGGAGTGACCCAGGCACATGGTTTGCCATGCAGGTAGCCCCTACATGCAGTGCTACTTGAACCGTAGCCTTTGGGCGTGGGTCGTGAAGCTTAGGTCGGATGAGTTACCGTTAGGGAGAACCAAGTGGTCGGTAAGACCACCGACTTCGCATAAGTGTGGCGGCGTCAAAGCGTCGCCTCACATTTTAGGCGGAGAGGATGTTCTGACGACTTAGGACTTACACCGCGACGGTACCCCCTACCATGGCGCCATTTGAAACCGTGAGCATTGGGCGAGGGCCGGTAGGCGCTTCGGGTCGGACGGGTCACCACTAGGGAAGCCGAGTGGCGGTCAGACCCACCAATTCGCGTGAATGTGAGTGACGTTGCTCCCGAGCCCCCGAGCGATGCGCGGGGACCAAGTTGTGGTCGGTGCGCATTGCTGGATCTTCGAGATAGGCGCAAAGGAGACCGGGAGTTGAGTGACTTATCTTTTTAGACCCGCCGTCGTGTGGCTCGCTGGTATTTGATGCGAATTCCGAAGTCGTGATGTATAGCTTGACCCTCGTCAAACCGGCGCGCCAGCCGTGTCGTCGTGAAGTGGCATCCTCCCCGCTTCGCGTCGTTTTAGCATTTAATCGCGGTGGGATTTAAATGAGCGTCATGTCGGTCTGTTGGGCGTGGGCATGTCGGGGCGTTCTGAGCACGCGAGGCGACGGCGGTTTTGGTTGCCCTATTCCGCCCTTATAAATACTGAGCGCGGGAGGGAGCGGTAACCACACCCATCTTCAACATTTGCTTCTCCCCGCCTTCTTCGTCTTCCTCGCCCTCTCCATCCTCCTCAGGAGCCCTTCGAGAGTGCGATGGCGAGTGGTGGCGGCGACGAGAGGCGGTCGTAGCGGGTGGCGGGCGTGCCTGAGGTTCGCCCTCAAGCGTCCAGACGAGAGGGAGAGCTCTTTGCTTGGCCTTGGCGGGAGGCTCGACTGCCCTCACCGAGTTTTCATTTGGAACCCTCGCCTTGTGAGTGAGCTTTTAAATTCTTGGCGAGATCTTGGTGTTTACAAACTAACGTCCTTTGTCGTCTCGCTCCCCACAGTCCGTCGGTCGGGCGTAATGGCCGCAACATCGGCGGTGGCGCCAATGCCCGGCAGAGTGGCCTCCGGCCGAGAGCGGGCGGCCTTGATGGTAGATCTTGCGTGTGGTCACATCTTCTTTGGTTTCCCAGCGTCATCCTCCGCCGCTCTTGAGGTGGGGCGGCGACCTGGGCATGGGTCGAGTGCCGCCGAAGACGAAGGCGGCTCGGCGATCGCGTCTTGAGCCGTAGTCGGGGCAGCCGACGTCGTCGGGATTTTGACTCCACAGCTGGGTTCTCCTCTCCATGCGCATCGCCTATGAGAGCATGGGCGAGAACTGAGGCCGCTAAAGCGCGGTTGAGACGAGCCGGTCTGACCACCGTGGCCTTGATCGCCTTGGCCTCACCCGGCGGCCGAGGACCTGGAGAGCTCGCCTCGGGCCCTCAGGAGCAGCTCCGCTTCGTGAAGGGCGAAGAGTCGCGCCCGAGCAGTGAGTCACGTGCTAGCTTATTGCGCCCGGCCGGCGGCTCCTTCGACCCGGTGGCGACCATCGCCCGGATCCGAGGCGAGCAGACGGCCTGGCCGCAATCGGAACGGAGGCGGAGATGGTGGCGCTGCAGCGCACTGGAGGTCTCGGGACAGGCAAGAAGAGGCGGAAACTCCGGAGAGGGCGATGAAGACGAGCGCCTTCTTCGCCCGAGATCCTAGGAATCTGCCTTGCGGCCGCCGCTTTGCGGACTTTTGCACTCTTTTCTGCTCCAGGACTAGCATAAGCTGAATGCTTTTGATGTTTCTTCCCTCGCAATGTAAACTTTGTGCGTTTGATGGAACACAACTCGTCCTTTAGGAGTACCCAATGTTTTAGCCTTCACATTTCGTTCGCTCATTGTTGATCGCTGCGAGAGATTCTTTGGGTCAGTAGGTCGGGCGTTGTCGCTTCGGGTGAGACTTACCGTGAAATCCTTTTGCTTGTCGCTTGTAGTCGGCGATACAAAGTTCTGCTTAAACCGCCGACCACCACTTTAGCGATCGTAGTCAAGAAAAACTACTGGAGTTTTTACGAGACGTAGGCCGTAGTAGCCGGGTTAAAACGGTTCCTTCGGGGGGAGGACTCTTGGTCGATGCGGGCGCTACGTAAGGAGGTTACGTAGGTTAGAAGCCCCCGAGCGGGTTCGCGCCGCTCGGGCTTGGCAGGACAATGGGGATGTGCGGATAAAGGATAAGTCTCAGCAAAAAAATTGCACGAGCTTTTGAATATTCACGCATTTGAAACAATGTTGCGTTGGCGTCTTTGAGTCGGCAGTCGTGGGATTACCTCCACAGCGGTGAAGGGCCTTCCCAGGTGAAAGCTTGTGCACCATAGCGTTGGATTGGACTTGGCGCAGGACCAAGTCGCCTACGTTGAAGGCTCGGCCACGGATCTGGCGACTCGACATCAACCATGGCGTTGATACTTGGCCGTCGGAGGATGGCGTCGTTGCGCCTCGTCGGTAGTCGGCGGCGTCTTCTTTGGTCGAGCCCCGAGCTTTGTCGAAGGTTTGCAACCTTAAGGCGCCGTATTCGGTCGTCGGCCGGCAGGCTTTCCGGCGTCGAACACCAGAAGAATGGCGTAAACGGTAGGCAAGGTCGGCGTGGTTAAGTGAGCTCAAAGGGCGGAGGGCTCGACTGGTCGCCATCGTCTCTTGATTTCTTCAGCGATTGAAGATTCGTGGCTTGAGCCTGAAGGATCATGCCATTAGCTCTCGGCTTGGCCGTTGGTCAGGTGGGCCGCGACGCCCGGTCGCGCGAATGTTGAAGTCGTCGCAGATCAGAAATTCCTTCCCGTGAATTGCGTCGTTTCGTTAGCCGGTGATGATGAAATTCGGGACCGAATCGGTAGACAATGCTGCGGAAGAAATCGACGCTAAGCGCGGACGTGATGGAAGCGGCCGGTTTTGCTTCTATCCATAGTAAATTTATCCACCGCGAAGAGGTGAGTAGGGCCCAGGCGCCTTTTGAAAACTGGCGCGGTCGAGTCCCGGATCGCGAATGGCCCGTGATGGGGATCGTCTGGAGGGCTTAAGCGGAAGGTGCGTCTGTCGGGCAAAAATTGGCACCCTTAGCGAGTCGCGAACAATCTGCTCGGCGTCGTACGCGATCGGCGATAGAAACCTTGCGAGCTTTACCCACGAGGACCGCGGTCTTTGCATGATGGCCGCACACCGCCATGGATATCGGCGGCGACTCCTTGCCTGGTCGGCGGGGCGCATTCTGGAGGACCGGAGGAACTCCTCTTATCTGGTCTTCGTCGTCGGGGCGAAACTTCCTTCGCCCGGCGGCGTCGAACCTCGGTCGGGTATAGAAGGCGACCGTTCGTTAAGCGCTCGCGAAGGGCTTCCCCGGTCGGGCTCGACCATCGGCCGTCTCCGTCGGCAGACGGCCGTGTGTGCGAGTTAGCGGTAGCTCGGCCGGGCGGCCGGAGTCGTACTTTGCCCGGCCAGCCGGAATCGATCGGATGGGCGGTGGTGGAAGTCGTGGACAAAGATCCGGTGGGAACGGTCCCTTCGGAAGTGAGGTTGGCAAGGTGGTGCGGCCTCGCCGTTATAACGTCGGTAGGTGTGGTGGAGCTCGAACCCTTGAACTTTTCTTCAAGCTTCGCGCCTCGGCGGCAATAGGCGCCATGCGAGATCTCGAGGCTCAAGGTCTTCATGACTGATCGACCACCGACTTGAGTCGCCGATATCGTAGCCGACGCCTGGCCGGGTCGTGACGATCCGGAGACCGTTGGCGAGGGGCCGTGCTCGGCGACATTGTTCGTAACGATGAAGAGCAATCGGACGGCATATTGGAGTTTGTTGCGAGTGGGGAAGCGATAACGATCGGCGCTGCTCGCGTTCTCGTGTAGGATAAGTCAAAGTACATAAATCCGATTGCTCGGGGTCTTCAAGCAGCCGGGCGTCTGGGCCGGTCCACTCAGCGGACGAAGTCAAGCAAGGGCTTGCGACTTGATCGCCGTCACGAGACGAACGAAATGTCGTGGTATTGAGCTCAAGTGCCCGCAGCTATCCTTCGGCGTCGCGATTCTTGATGATCTCGCCAGCGGCGAGGAAATTCTGACGGAGGCGGTCTTGGCGAAGTAGTGGATCGATTTCCTCTTCGCGATTAGCACCGCGAGAAATGCTACTGCACTTGCGGATAGCGGGCTTTGGACTCGAAGTACTTCGATGAAAATGGCGGTCGTTTGTACCTTGGTAGCGGCCTTCTTCGCCCTTCGACAGACAGTGCCGCGCTCATGACCAGGTCGTGGCGGCAATGTGAGGAGCGAGCTGCGCATGGCGTGGGTGCGGTCGGGGCGGGGCGATGTCAGGAAGGCCTTTAGTCGGTCAAGGGCTTCCTGAGCTTCTTGCGTCCAACCGAAGTGGTCGGATTTTCTGAGCAATTTATAGAACAGCATCCCGCGCTCACCGAGGCGAGACATGAAACGGCTCAAAGCTGCGAGGCATCCCGTTAGCTTTTGGACGCCCTTTAGGTCGGCTACCGGGCCCATCTTCATGATCGCTGAGATCTTTACCGGGTTAGCTTCGATGCCACGCTCGGATATGATGAAGCCGAGAAGCTTCCCCTTGGGGACCCCGAAGACGCACTTTTTGGGGTTAAGCTTTATGCGAAACCGTCGGAGGTTCGCAAAAGTTTCTTCGAGGTCGGCGACGAGGTCGCCGGCCTTTCCGGTTTTGACGACGATGTCGTCCATGAACTTCTCGATGTTCGGCCGATTTGGTCGTCGAAGCAGTGTACATGCACGTGTACGTAGCACCCGCGTTTTCGGACCAAAGGGCATCGTCACGTGTAACGAGCATGCGAAGGAGTGATAAAAGAAGTCGCGAGCTGGTCGGACTCTTTCATCGAATCTGGTGATAGCTTTGAATAGGCGTCGAAGGAAGCGATTCACACCCGATGGAATCGGCGACTGGTCGATCCGGGCAAGGAAAATGGTCCTTGGGACATGCCTTGTTGAGCTAGTGTAATCAACACACATCCTCCATTGCTGAATTTCTTCTTTACAAGGACGGGGTTGGCAAGCCACTCGGGGTGGCGTGCCTCTTTCTGAATCCTGCTTCCAAAGTTTGGCGACCTCCTCCCTATGAGCTGCGCTTTTCTTCGTCCAAGCGGCCCGGCGTTAGGCGGCCAAACCTTCTTGGCGGGTCGGATTGAGGTGTGCTTGGCGACCTCCTTGGGATGCTGGCATGTCGGAGTCTTCCATGCGAAGAACATCTCGGTTTGCTTGGAGGAAGTCGAGCGCGCTTTCCTATTTGGCGGGAGGCGGACCCTACCCGCCTGATCTTGGTGAGGTCCTCGGGGTCGCCGCGACCCTCTTCGTGTCTTCGGCCGGACTCGAAGGATCCAGACCCGACTTGCCGAGGCGAGGAGGACTCGAGCTCCTCCGGTAATGGTCGAGTTCGGCGGATGCAATATCAAAACCCGGCTTCATACTCGCCTCGCTCATGAGTTGAAAGCGATTTGGAAGGAAGAACCTACTAATGGCGCCCGTGGCCTGGAATCTTCAACCGGGTAGGTATAGTTGGGGACCGCCATGAACTTAGCGTAACATGGCCTCCCCAAGATGGCGTGGTAGGAACATGAACCCCACAACCTCGAAAGTGAGGTTTTCGGTCTTGAAGTTTGGGACCCCCAAAGGTGTGAGGCGGTCGATCGCCTAAGAGGGTAAACTTGAAGCACAGGATGACGCCAGTGGAAGGTGCCTTGCAGTCATGAGGATGAGCGAGGAATTCCCAGGCGTCGGCGTCTCAAACATACATGATGTTGAGGCCATTGCCGTGATCCTGGCACCTTTGTGAGGCGCTTCGACCCCACGATAGGGTCGACGACGAGTGGGTACCTTCCCGGGTGCGGGATGTGGTCGGGGTGGTCAGTCCGATCAAAGGTGATCGGGGACTCTGACCACCGGAGGTACTTCGGGACCGCAGGGGTCACCGTGTGCACTTCGCGGTAGGCGAGCTTTTGCCTCCGCTTGTCGGCGTAACTCTCCGGTCCACCGAAGATCACGAGGCATCCGTCGGGCTCCGGGAACCTGTCGTCCGCCTTTTCCTCTCCGACCTCCGGCGTCGGGTCGCGCTTCTTTCCTTTACCCCGCGGCTGCGTGGGGTTTCCAGAGAGAAAGCGTCTCAGGACTTCGCAGTCCCGGTATTTGTGCTTGACGGGGTACCCGTGGTTCGGACACGGGCTCTCCATCAACTTTTCGAAGTGGTCGGACACCGCGCGCTTCTTTGCTTGTCGGGCGGCCGGTGGCAGCGGCATCGTGTGGTCTCGCGGTCCTGCTTTCCCTTCCGCCTTCGCTTGTCGAAGCGATCGGAAGGAGCGGCAGGCTCGGAGCCGGATTCTCGTTTGGCCTTCCCTTGTCGAAGATGGCCCCACGCCTCCTCACGGAGGCGTGGTTGAGTGGCAATGTCGGCAGCTCCTTGGTGGTCTGGGTTTGATGCATCGGCTTGTGGACCCGAGCTCTGCTGCGTGGTGCGTAGATGAAACGCCCCACGGCGTCGGCGTCGGCGATGTCGGGAGTTCGTTACAATGATGGGGAGAAGCGGATATAGTCCCGGGCGTTTCTCTGGCCGCTTTGCTGCGACTTTTAAGGTCCTAAGAGTTCCCGTAGCGCTTGTAAGTGCGGAAATTCCCCGACGAATCGTTCTTCAGTCGGCCAGTTCTTGATGGTTACGCGGGCGGTACTCGAGCGAGCTCGGCCGAGTCCGTCGAGTAAATGGGAAATCTTGAATGATAAAAGATCGTTAGTAGCTCCTCCGGCTCGGAAAGTAGAGCGGTAATCTTCAACCAAACAAGGGTTAAATCGCTCCGTGTATTTGGCTATGTTATGCGCTTCGGAATCGGCGGGAAAATCCGCCGACGGATCTCAGAGAACGCGCCTGGTCCGAACTCTCAGGCTCGGGAATTTGATCGCAGCGGCAGCAAGCCATTGTCCATCATTTCTTGAACAGGAACGGCGTAGCCGGCGATCTTTCCGTAGCGTCGAGGTGTCATGCGTAATCGTGGTGTTGCGAGACAGCCGTGGCCGAGTGTAGGAGGCACTGGGGCGCTCAAGCTGTGCGTGGTTTTTTGGGATTCATGGCGGTCGTCAGCTCTGGCGGCGAATGAGACCTCGTGTCTTGAGTGCTGGGGCGGTACATCTTTCTGTGGCGTGCTCTACCAGCTCCGGAGGTCTTTGGTAGGTAGCCAACCTCGAGCTCGTTCGGTTCGGGATCTGCATGAATGCTAGCATCATGGCCATGATGAAATTTTAGCTAGGAAGAAACAGGAAACACGGCAAGCGGCTCTTACTGCCGATTCTTTGGTGTACCGTCTTGGCGTATGTCGCTGTCCTTTGGTATGTAGGGGCGCGAGTTGGCTCGGCCCCAATTGGTTGATCTTTGCCTTGCCGAGTCTGGCCGCCTGTAACTCTAGCTCTTGCTGCTGGAGGAGCTCATCGTGGCGGATCTGGGGAGACCCGACCTGCCCCGTCTTTGTAGCCACACCTCTGGTGCTCGGGGCCTTGTTGGAGAACCTCTTGGCTCGGGGAAATGTGGCCGTTGATCGCTCCACGTCGGCCACGTTGCATTCAGAGGGTATAGTTCTTCTGAAGCTTGCCCTGTCGAGCCGAGTCATTATCGGGAGGAACTCTCAATATTTCGTGGACAGAGGTGGTGGCATAGCCGCCCATTGCCACGAAAATCTGTTTTAATGGGAGGCGGGCGCCGCCAAGCCGCCAGCAGCCTTGCCAGCCCCGCCGATGCCTTGTGCGAGTGTCGATCTAGGAGGCGGTCAGGGAGCCCCAGTCGGAGGTTGTCGGCGTGAGGTGGCAAGGTCAGCGCCCAGGACTCGGTTACAGGGGCATGGCAGAACAAGGTCGAGCTCTCGCTGTGGTGACGACGAAGTCGAGAGCCGCCGGCAGGTCGGCTCCGGTATGTGTGTTGTCGTCGGTGAAGGGAGCCATCAAGGAGACAAAATGGGAATCCGGAGATGCTGATGACGCGCGAGGCCCCTACCTGGCGCGCCAACTGTCGGCGTTTCGAGAACCGGCAAGTAAATTTGTAGGTCTAGAGGGGCCACGTGCTCCCGTTCCTTGAATGGTTGGACCAAAAGAAAGGGGATCCAAGATATATACTGGTTCGGGCTGAACGTCCCTACTCCAGTCTGTGAGGTGGTCGTGTGTTATTACTGACGCTAGCAAGTTTGCTTGGTTACAAGCGGAGGCCGAGCCTGAGCTCTATGCTCCCCGTGTACAGAGGTCGGCTAGAACGGTTACAAGTGCGAGGGACTCGGAGCCAAGGGTGTGTCTGAGCTCTCGATGGAGGCTTATCAACGGGTTTTACTCGTACGTGTTCTGTTGATGCGCGCTGTGTTCGATTGTCCTCGCTCCGGAGGGTCAAGCTTCCCCTTATATAGCAGGGAAGCGGGTTACACGAGGCGTATGAAAGAAAATGAAAAGGGCCTCCACGCGCTGAGTCGGCCTCCCGCTCGCTTCGATCGTTGGGCGTGACCTCTGAGAGGGTTGGTGGAGGCGCAGATCACGATGGCACAGTCCATTCTCCGAAGCGGCGTATCGCCCTCTGCTTGCTGTTGTCAGTCTTGACGTCGGGCGCCGACCTTCGGAGATCGCCTTGGGAAAGCGCAACCTTTTCTTTCGGCTCGTCTTTGGCCGTTGCATCAGCAGGTAGGTGACGGTCTGGAAACCGCTTCCCGATGATTTGACGTCTGCTCTTTGGTGAAGATGGCCTGAGCTAGCTCGGGGTTCCTGGTCGGTCCGACCCTCTGGTCGGGATACCCCGACGCCGCCGCCATGGTTGTGGGCGCCCAGCCTAGAGCGCAGGTCGGGTGCTACGAGGTCGGCTTGGTCGGGAACTAGGCGCCCTCGTGGGGACCGGTCGGTCGGCTTCTCCCTGTGGCTTTGGCGCGGAGGCGGCCCATCTATGGTGCGAAGGCGGCCCATATACTTTTCGTGGGCCGCTGGGGATACCCATGCCACGCGTACTCGTCACTCTTTTTCTTTCTATTGCTTGGAAAGAACTTCTTCTTCTCTTTTCTTTTGTCATTGTCCTCTTCTCTTGATGCTTTTCCTGCAAGTTTAGGACAATTTGGACGAATATGGTTGAAATCACCACACTCATAGCATCTTGGAGGGACACCACCAACTCTCTTTCTCATTCTCACATTCTGCAAAGCTTTATTAAGCGAGAGAAGAGTGATGCCAAGTCTTCTTCAGGAAATTCCTCAATCTGTTCATCGGTTAGTGAAGATAAGAAGGACAAAGCAAAGCTTGAAGAAGCACTATTTTGAGACATGCTAGCTTGAGAGGTTAATGCAATTGATTTATAATCATCCTCCTAGCAAGAACATCCAATTCATGAGTTTTTAGCTTAGAGAAAAGAACATCTGATAAGGTCACTCATGACATTGATTCTCTAATGGATGTAACTTTCATCTCCCAAATAGACATGTCTAATGCACCAAGCAATTGTCTAGCATTAGTAGCCTCATCAAAAAAAACTCCAACAAAGACGTAAGTTGCTAAGAATCTTATTGAAACGTCAAAGAAATCATCTAGTGACTCACGGGCTTCATCTCAAATCGCATGTATTCTTTCTTATATATATCTTGGCGAACCTCTTTGATAGTGTTAGATCCTCATGATAATCACAAAGAGATTTCCATACCTCATATGAGACTTGAGATGGATCACGGTCGAAGTCACTTCTTCCCAAACCTTGGATGATCAAATTTAGTGCTCTGCTATTCGCTTCAACTTTGTGCTTGATTGGTTTCATTGACTTGATTATTCTCGGGAACTTGATATGGTTTGTACACCTTCTCCCAGTTGCAAAGCCACGAGCTTGAATGTATGCCTCCATCTTCGCTTTCCAAAAGCGAAAATCAACACCATCGAAAACACAAGGTTTTGTCGAATACCTATCCATCGCTACGGTTTCTAATCACCGGTTAAGATTAATTAGAAAAACCTTGCTCTAATACCACTTGTAGGATCGAAATATACTAATGTAGCAATCAGAGGGGGGTGAATGATTGCACGGAAGCTAAAATCAAATTTTCGATCTTTTAAACACCCCAATTTAAACTCAAATTGCTTGAAGACCGGTTTACGAAGTTAGAAGACCGAATTTACGGTTGGAAGACCAGATTCTGAAGTTGGGAGACCACCTCACGCGGTTGGGAGACCGATGAGACCGATCTGAGGCGACGATGAGAACACCAGGCGACCAATAGGACACTTAGGCGACGGTTTGGGCACTTAGGCGACGATAAATCACAGGCGGCGATGAGGACACTGAGGCGTCGGTTTGGGCACTTGGCGACGATAAATCACTGGCGGCGATGAGGACACTGAGCGTCGGTTTGGGCACTTGGCGACGATAAATCACCTAAGCGAGCGATGGGACACACGGCGACGGTTTGGGCACTTAGGCGGCGATGAGACACTGGGCGACCGTTTGGACACTTGGGCGAGCGATGAGGGCACTTGGGCGAAAGCGGGTTGGTAGGCTGGGCGACCACGTGAGCAGTTGGGCGACCACGCGCGCGGTCAGGGCGAGCAGACTGATATATATTCACTAAAATAGAAATTCCTAAAGATCCAGACGTTAGATTGACGTGAAATTTTAACTGTAGGAACTAGACTTAATTCCACAGCTAATACAAAAAGAATCAGGTCAATCTGATCTACGGATCTAAAGTTATGTCCTTCGCAAGATGACCGAACCCGGGCGACCACGCGAGCAGTTGGGCGAGCAGGACATTAATCTGGGCGACCACAAATTACAGAGGATCTATCCATTAGATTGATGTGAAATTTTAATTGTATAAACTAGACTCAATTCCGAAGTGAACAAAAAAAGAATTAGGTCGATCGGATCTACGGATCTAAAGTTATGACCTTCGCAAGATGACTGAAATAATTAGCGATCTAATAGCTGGGCGACCAGACTAGCAATCTGGGCGACCACAAATTACTAAAGATCTAACCGTTGGATTGATGTGAAATTTTAACTATAAAAACTAGATTCAATTACAAATCAAACCCAATAAGAATCAATCTGATCGGATCTACGGATCAAAAGATATTACCTTCGCAAGATGATACCTTTGCAAAGAACCGAACTCCGTGATGAACTTCGTGACTGCTGTGATGAACAAAACTTCAAGCGATCGATCAACTATGCCGTAGCCAAGAACTTGTGAGAAAGATCTTTATTTTTGATCTGGTTACAGTACTCAAACAAAAGAGTACAACCCTAAAATCTTGCTCAAGAATAAACAGGGGACACCCTCCCTATTTATACAGAGCAATCCTAACGAGATATGATACAACTCCACTTCCAACATGGAAAGAGTCTGTATACATCTCAACTTGGACCAACGTGGCCAAAAACAACTATTGCACGTATGTACAACCCACCTGCTGTAATTACGTGACTAACCACCTCCATGTGCATGTTCTCAGCTTAACGTCCCGCATGACATCCTCGACCACCAAGACCTCGATTCCTCCACGAACCTAGTCCGAACCTCGGTTCCTCCATGAACCTAGTTCCGGTCCGTCATCGACCACGTTAAGCCCTCGAGCAACACACGCACATGAATTAACAAACACATCCGAGCACAAGTCCACGACTTGACTCAACATCAATCCATGCAACCACTCACATGAGTGCATTGCATCAAGCAAAGTCCATCACCAGCATAATTATCATATCACCATATCACATGCACAAGCACCACACATGCCATAACCAAAATCACTTTACAATGCCAATTTCATCATTCAACCAATTTTTCATCACATGATCTCACAACAACTCATCAGAATTCAAACAGAAGATTGAATTATTAGTTGGTGGTAATCTCCCGATGAGGTATTCATTTGTTATATTTATTTGATACTATTTTAGTACTGCGTAGTTATTTTTTTTACATTTTCATATTTTTGTATGTTATTTGTTTTACAGTTTTCTTTTTGCAATGTTTGTTGCCCTCACTATTTTTTAATTTTTTATGTAGGTTGTAGATGTGATATGTCTTAGTTGAGGAGAGCAATAAGAATAGCTCCGATTCTTATGAGTCAAAAGGCAGAGGTTATTGTACTAAAGTTGCTTAAGCTGCCGTCAGATGCAAGATGCAAAGAAAGAGTTGAAATGAGTGCTGATTCTGAAGATGCACATGACGAATCATTTGATGATAATGTACATGAAGAAATGCAAGTTGATGAGAATAAAACATCACAAGATCAAGTTATTGATATCATTGACAACGAAGGTACACATTTTAATGTTTGTTATATTCCTTTAAACTTTTTTTATTTTTCTCAACTATTCTATTATTGTCTTTTCTTTGTTGGCAGTTGAAGTAATTGGTGAAATTATGCCAGGGAAAAAAAAATCTTCTTATCAGTTTAGAAATTCTTCATTGGCAACTTGAGTTAAGTCTCGTCCTCGTTCTTAGTATTTTTGTGGCGCAGGAGTTGGCCCCCACGTCCGATGAGTGCGGGAGGCACCTCCCACGGTGAGAAGGTGGCTAGTTTTGCAATTGTGCTCGTAAGGATGCTAGATTTGAAGAAAAAAAAAAGTCAACTCTGTCCGGCAGTTCCTTGCCCGAAGGTTGTCAGTAAAACAGACGCTTGATGTTGCCCGGGGAATGGCATATGTGCATGCCTTGGGATTATCGACAGGGATCTAAAGTCAGACAACCTTCTAATTGCAGTGGACAAATCTATCAAGACTGCTGACTTTGGAGTTGGTCGAATTGAGGTGAAAACAGAGGGGATGACTCCAGAGACAGGAGCCAACCGCTGGATGGCACCGTAAGTCATAATCGCACCCCCTGCCGATTGTTTACCTGTGCAAATGTCTGTCTAATATGCTTTTGTCTTTCCTGTGTTGCAGGGAGATGACCCAGCACAGGCCTTATGATCAATGTGTATAGCTTTGGGGAGCTTATAACGGGCATGCTCCCCCCTTCACAAACATGACATCTGTTCAGTCTGATTTTGCTGTCGTAAACGAGGGCGCTCGTCCTGTAATAAGCCACATCATGACTCGTTGTTGGGATGATTGCCTGCCTGCTTGATAGTGCCTAAGCCACAGAAAGACTGAGACGGTACCAGAAAGGGACGGAAAAGGGTGAGAGCGAGAGAGGACTAGAGGAGAAAGGAGGCAGTACAATCTCGATGTATGGTTCGCATCGACACATTTGAGCTTTGCGTGCTAATGCGGAGGTCTCATCCCTGGGCTTAAATGTTCCACATTGCTTCTGCTAGGTTTAGAATGGGACACAAGATTTAATATTGAAAACCTCACAAAGGAGAAAAAAACTTGTCACCCACAAATCCACTAATCGGTTCAATTTACATATACATAAGGGTGGTTTTATATAGTCGGATGAGTCCGTGTTGGTTAAGATTTGGGCTCTAAATTAGATATTTGAGGAAACCTTATCTCTAACGAATTATTTGGATATTTGAGGAAATTATATCTCTAACAAACTTCCTATTGACTTAAAATTTATAATGGAATTATCTCTGCAAAACCCCGAAGGGTTAGAACAAGAAAGACGGGAATGATTGTCATGAAGCCAAATGGAGCAAATCACTAATAGGTCCAAACATACAGCTATCAATAAAGTAAATGAAGAAATATGGGTCTTCAACGATTCATAGCTCTAGTAAAGTCTAAATCTGTGCAATTAACCTCTTGAACTAAATGCTCAACCATTAAACGACAAAAGTCAAGATATCACCTGTAGCGTTTGATAGATAGCGAAGAACTCATATGCTCCACCTGGAACACAAAATTTGGTATACAATGCTTATTGAAAGTGCAATTTGCATGTGTAACCATCATGTATGTCAAATTGTCGACTTCAAAGATAATTAAATTTTATGATATGGTTGAAACTATTCTTGCAAAACAATCAAGATGAAGAAAACTCTTGTGCCATAAATAGAGTATAAATTACAGTGGATCTTTTATATCGAGCAATGACAATTGGACAGTGTTATAGTATTCACGTAGAAACAAACTCCTTGCACATCAATCTTTCTCTGAAATTGATATTGGAGCAAAACCTTCACTTTTGAACAAGAGTATAATGCTAGCTATCATTATGATGTCATTAAATTATTCAGAATTATTGTTGTCAAAGTTTTCATAATAGTCGCACAAGTGATCCAAGATTTGCAACATATTCAAATGATGATTGAACACCAAATTAAGTTCTCCTCCTGATATTTTTTTCCCCGAAGTCTCTTAGAGCAAGTAAAACCTCCAAGCTATTTGTATATACCAGGAACGAGGCAATTTTTTTCTTGATCTTGCTTGTACGGCGCCCATTACAATGCCGCGTCATTATATACCACAGCTCATGTCGTACGGCCTGTCGAGCAGACATGACGAAGTTGTGGCCCTGCACGGCGTCGATGCCGTAGATGATGGGGACAACAATTCTGGAGTTCGGCCCGTCGCTCGGCGGAGACTTTCAGGCGGTGCGCAAAGCGAGCACTCTCGTCAAAGCCGATCCATTCAACTCATCGAAGAAGAGGATGGGAGTGGCCATCCAGCTCCCAGGTGGAGCATTGCGTGTCTCACTGCAAAGTTGCATCGGAGATTATATTGGCATCGCATCATGCAGCAAGTACCTGAACGATGAAGGGAAACGTCGTCGTCCCCCTTGATGATGCAATTAACTGTCGATCACTTGAAGGCGAATGAGACGATTTTAAAGAAGGGGTCTAAAAGGCACTCCTAATAATTGATATTCAAAGTTTAATATAAGTAATTACGAACAGTGTGAGCCGAAATTTTAAAGTTATATATAAGTCCTGCCGCCGGCCGCCCGCCAACGCCGTGCCCACCATCGCATCCGCACGCACATGAAATCAATCAAGCTCTGGTACCGCTTGTTATGGTTAGGAACGCAAGAAATGGGACACAAGATTTAATACAGAAAACCTCATGGAGGAAAAAACAATGGAAGATAAATCCACTAATTCATTCAATTTACATGTACATGAGGTGGTTTTATATAGCTGGAATTAGTCTGAATCGTATAATATTTGAACTCCTATTTGGACATTTGAGAAATCCTTATCTCTAATAAACTATTTGGATATTTAAGTAAACCATATCCCCAACAGCTTTTTTCTATCTTGTGTTAGTTGCATGACTTGGAGTGATCGTTTGTCAAATATGGATGCTACCTTGTATCTTAACAAAGAGCTATCGTATGTATTCTCAAAAAGCAAAGAGTTCTTATGTTGATAGCAGTTGCATATTCAAGTTTGCCCCCTATGTCTTGTGTACTGGTTTGCCTTTTGTCTGAAGCGTGACCTTGTTGATTTGAGGCGACTGTATTACCATTCTTTGCACCTGAAACTCCAATTGATCTCTATTGCTTTTCGTTTGGTTGTTTTGTCTTATGAATCCGTTATTACCTATGTCAGGCTCAGAGAGCCAAAAGGTAGGCCGCTTGATCACTTAGACATGTTTCTCTGTGGTGTTTTATAGTCACTAGTCGTTGACCCGTGCGCTTACATAGTTAGCAATTTCTATAAATAATCTAATTCGTAACATATACAATAATATCTTCTCATCTTTCTTTCAATTTCTAGATCATTAGTCCTTTATTAGGCACTTGAAGATGGTGAGTATATAAGGAAAGGAAGGTTCCCTTCTATATGGTACTCCTCTGATTTACTATATATCTCTTATGAATAAATAAATAGATCTAAGCCGTAGATGAAAATAATGAGGGGTTTTCTATCAATTTTTCTTTTTTTAGATTAACGTGAGAATTTCTAGTATTTTCTGATTAACGTGGGGCTTCTAGGAGAACCTTCAATTAGTACATAAAAATTTGGTAAAGTGCAAGCAATTTGGAAAGGATTCTGTGTTAGCAATGACAAAATAGCGATAATTTTGTGAAGGAAAGGAAATATCCACCTATAAAAGTATCACATAGCAGACAATAGCGTTTCAGTTCAATCATTTAGTATGCACAAAAAATACTGTCTTGATTATTCATCAATAAGAGCTTCAATGAGAACGGTTTGGCGGTAGATTGTATTGTACAGCACCACGAACAATGAATAACATAGAGCATGGTTACATTAAAACGGGAAAAATGTTGAAACTGCACATTTACATTTTGTGAAGTGCGAACACTCACACAAGAAGCTGGTGTTCACGGGGCTCATCTGAATTAAATGGACAGCAGATAAATACAGAGGCAGAGTCAGGTGCCGGGAGTATGCCTTTGCAGAGCATTGGCAGACTGGGGCAACTCTTGGATGGTCCATCCAGGTCACTCTTGTGTTTATTCATCCAAATTAGCAGAGGAGGTCGTGCTCATTTCAGGCTTCAATGTATCTGGCTCATACCGAACAATGCAGACTCGTAGGCAGGTTTGATCCGCTCCAGATCCTGATGCGCAGTGCTACTGTCGTCCATTGTGAACTGAACCATTTGAGACTCGGGTGCTAGAGGCTGTCCATCTATCCAGAAGGGCGAATTAGAGCTCCCTCCGTTTGATAGAGGAGACACCATGCCGTTTTGGTTAGCATCCGTGAATTGGATGAGAGAAGGTGTTTTCTGTACAGGGTCAGTCGAACCCCAAGAACTTGCTGACAGAAGAGAGAGAACACGCCCAACATCCGGTGCTCCATCTAATCTTGAAGCAGCTGCAGATGCATATGCACCACCATCAAAATTTGGAGAAACTGTAGAAAATCCAAATATTAGTAATAGAAACATCTCGCATAACAAATTAACAAATTCAAGACTGAAGACATGTACAAAGAAAGCAGCAGTGAATGTAAGCCAATCTTGCACACAAGACATGCAACTACACTTACGTAGGGTTAGTTTTGGTAAAGTTGGCTTCAAAAATTCAAATGTGCTCAACCTTTTTGCAATGTCTTAAAAAATCCCAAGTTTCCAAAACAGCAAGCCTTGATAGTTTTTTTTTGGGGGAGGAATCAGGCCTTGAGTTTGATATACGGGTTGCTAAATAACGTACAACTTCAAAGTTCGGCATACAGGTCACTGAATAAACTACAACATTCAAAGACTTTAAGATACCTTTACACAGGTCTAAGGTTCTGTTCGGGGGCAGCAGTGAGTTACAGTACACATGGTTTACCAAGCCATTCTTGGCTATTTGACATAGGGGTTACTTCTTTTGTTAGAATATAATGATAACATTTTACCATACATAGCATATGTCTTCTGCAACTGCCTTACCCCAAAACATAATGCAGCACAATACAGGGAATGCATATTAGCTTTATCAGGATTGCTAAGTGAAGTAAACTAACTTCATCAGGAACAATTAAAAATCAGGTTTAGGCCTTTTTTTTGCCACCCCACCCCCCAAAAAAAAACCCTCAACCTTTAAACGGCTTTTGGCATAAGCTAGAAGCCACATATAACTAGCAAAAGCTAAAATCTGAAAATTGGCTAAGACTTGCTTTTGCAGCTTATTGTCGAGAAATATTAGTTCAAAAAGTAGCTTTTCGGAAAAGCCACGGCTCTCCACAGGCCCATTTAATTGATAAGGCACTTCATCATGACTACATATTAGCTTTCCCATCTATGAACGAAATGATAACGGGCCTTGGAATCATACCTTTAATTGGCAAGAGCTCATGAATGTCATGGCAAACAGTTGGAAACGAATTTGATAAATTAGATTTTGACAAATGGATTTGTTCATTGACTGCTCCAGCTCTTATTGATTTTTCTCCTACGTCCAACACTTGTGAGAGCTTGAAGTCAGATGGCCATGAAGAACATGGAAAGGGCTTTACAAGGCCAAGTGGAGCTTTATTCCAAACAAAACTTATTTCTCGCCTGTCATCTGTAATAGCATTTAAATGTAAGTAAAGAAAAAAATTCACAAAGTGATAGGAAAGAGGAAGAAAAAACTATCCAAGCATTAGTAAGGTCAAGAAAGGAAATTATCATTTTGTTTTCTTCAAAGAAAAGCAAATGTCTGCTAGCCAACATATTTTGCGTCGACAAATCTTGAACTAAACAGCGCCTTGATTCATGCGCTCAATGGTTTTTCAGCAGAACACAGATCATAAAAACCCAAAAATGGATCAAGAGAACTGGATTGTTTAATTTTCGATAAATCATTAGACATCTATAGGTAACCACCAGCAATTTGCTCTTATATATTGGACAACACCACCTGATAATTTTGTGACTGACTTATAATCCTTGTGGGGCACAAAGGAATTACCAAACAACGATGATGGTAGCACTGCCGAGCCAAACGAGAAGACATCCGGCTGTGGTTTCCGCCGACGGGCATTATGATCAGAAAGACGTCTGCGGCAGCTCCGCTTCTTCTGATCAAACTCCGATAGCGCATGGAACCTTGATAACACACACAAACACAAATCATGGTAATCAGTACAGTGCCAAAATCAATAAAAATGCTACAGACTTTCGATGGTTTTACTGCTGCTAACCACCATCAGAAAGACAATTTGGTCACACGGAGTATACGGCAAACACAGCTGCAAGAGACAGAAAGGGTATTGCAGGACTATTGAAGTGTTCTCGCAATTTTCCGAACGCACCGCATACAGGCAAGTTTTAAGCACAACTTACAGTACTAGTCACAGGGATCTTACCTCGCCAAATCGGGCAACATACAGGTCAAAGCTCTGTAGCCAAATCAATCATGCACAGACCACAGAGTCATAAGCTCTACTTGCACAAAATAGTCACACAAGTGCCCAGCTTTTAACATACAGGTAGAAGTACTAGTGCTGATTATCACAGAAAAAGGACAAGTATGCACGAACTAATCAACCGCATATCTATACACAAGAAAACAAAAGTAGTACGCTCAAAATTAGCATAGACTGGCGCTTATCGGCCTTGGCAAATAGCTGACAAGTGACAAGGCGATGGCGATCGCACAGGCTGCTCGCCTGCTCGTCAATTGCAAGCAAAAAAAAAGAACATTTTTGGGGCATCGTAGAGAGATCACCTGCTGCACTGCTGGCAGAAGCGGCGCTCCTGGCCGGCGACGACGACGAGGGGGCACTTGGAGTGCGCCTCGCAGACGCGGTTCTTCCGGTGGTACCCCTTGGCGCTGCCCAGCTCCACACCGCACCCCTCCACCTGGCACCGCGCTTCCCCATCCCCCGCCTCGGCGCATCGCCCCTGCTGCTGCTTCCCCCGCTTCGCCTCCCTCTCCTCCTCGCCGGCGGCGGCGTCCCAGTCCCACAGCGGAGGGGAGGAGGGGCACGGTGCCGGTCTCGGGGTACACTCCATGGCGCGCGAAGGGATCTCCAGAGTCTGGTGCTCGTGGATGGATCGGGCAGTGGGGAAGAAGAGGAGACTCGGGGAGACCAACGGTGGCGAGGTCGCTGGTGAGGTGCGGCGAGTACGCGAGGTGGAGGTGGCGACGCGGATTATAGAATAGGCCACTTGCTGGCTGCTGCTACAGTGCGGAGGTGGAGGGCGGGTCTTTCTTTGGATTTTCTGAAGGTCCGTCGTCTGTTATTTTCTCGTTTTGGTCCCTGGAGATTTTAGATTTTGCGGAATTTTGTGTGGGAGAGAGATGGTTGACTACAAAGTGCATACTTTTGTAGCTTCGTTCTACGTTTACATATTTTAGGGGAAAGCACGTGCAGTATGAATATTCTTGTACGATAAGGCTTTGGTTGGGAAATCTAAAATAATTAAAATTCTAGCCTATCTGTGTGGATGAATTGGGATTTTAGCCTTGTCAAACATGATTTAATAGGGCTTGTTTGGATGCTTTAAGGAAAAGTTCCAAGGAAGAAAATCGAAGATTTGAGTTGATTGGTCTTGTTGCATATATTGTTTAATGTATTTAGCCTCTACTCGATCGAAATTGCAAATCTAGCTCTTGTTCCTTATCGCGAAAGTAGTAGCAGGCAATAAGTGTCACTTAACGCGCTCTCATATCGTAGCACCTCACGGGGCATAGCTATCTTGTATCTTAAGCTCGGCAGTATGTATCGCAGAGCAGTAGCTTAGACCGAGCATGCCTTCCTCGATAGAAATTCCTTATCGATTCCTTAGTCACTAATTAATGATTAAGTAATCAATTCCTTGACGATTAAGCCCTTGCTCTTAAAATTGCCGAGGAAGGCATGCTCGGTAGGACCTGTTAAGCTACTGCTTCACGGTACGTGCTACCGAGCTCATGGTACACAGTAGCTCTTTACCTACCGTGATGGATTGTATTGTCACGACATTGGCGAGGTGCTATGATACGGGAGTGCGATAAGTGACACATATCGCCTGCTATTACTTTTGCGATGAGAAAAGAGTCTAGATTTGCAATTTTGTTCGGACAGAACCAAATATGATAAAAAAAAGGCACAGCAAGACCAGTCAAGCCAAAGATTCAAGAAAATCCCAAGAGGAATTTTAAAAGGCACACAAAATCCTCGTCAACGCCTTGAAGAAATATTCCCTATGGAAAATATTCCTTGGGTGAGGATGAAAATCCCAACCATTCAAAAATAAAAATAAAAAAATTCGAGGAAAACAGAAAATTCGAAAAACTCGCAAATACAAATAAGAATAATACAAATTCATCAAAATAGCGGAGGAGTTATTTTTTTTCGATAACTCGCAAATAATACAAATTCATCAAAAACAGCGGTGGTGCAGGTGGGCGGTGGGCCTTAACCTGCCACAAGTTTGCTTCTGGCCGCCGCCGCTGAAGTTATTGCCTTATTGGCTGGAGTTGGATGGGCGGTGACATTAGATATGGATTCGGCTGGCGTCGGAGGCGGCTCGTCCAGATGGTTCTTGCAAAGCTACATACGAATCGGCTAAGCAAAACATACTGCAGCGCTTCAATTGATGATCTATTGTGCATTGAGCGGAGTTTTTTGTTAATGAACCAATCAACACAAAGACCGAGATCCATGGCTCCGGCTGCTCTCCACATCCATCGCCTGCTTCGAACGCGCCACCGTCGATCGAAAGCTCCGGGCTGGGACACGTACGGTTGTTGCCGAAGCCGCCTCAGCCAATTTGACAGGGAATGGCTCGTGGTCGCCATCCGCAGCCCGCTCGCGGGAGAGCTCCCGGTGCTCATCGCGCTGCTCTACGCAGCGCCACCGAGCCTAGCTCGCATCGGCGCGTTAGCAAGAAGGGCGCGTCGCGGGGCTGGACTGGAGAAGGGTGCGAGGGGTAGCAGAGGGGGCAGCGCGGGGTGGGGGCACTGAGCTGAGGATGGAGAGGAAGACGAGGGCAAAAAATAGTCTGAATCAACGGCAGCACAGCCATAGTTGGATGCAGTGTTAAAAACGCAGACAGACGGCTGCGTCCTTCAGTCGTATTAAAATGTACTCGCTTGCTTCGATGGTATATACATAACGAAAGTGGAGTTCTTACGATAAGATGGAACCAATTTTTCTAAAAATTACGTCCCGCCTCCCGCGTTAGCAAATTCAACCTCGGTGCGCCCGCTCGCTGCCACCCACGCAGGACGTAGCTCTTCAGGTATGACTTGCTACGATGACTCGCAATTCCTCTCGATTCTCCCGTCGAATAATACCCTTGAGTTTCGTTCTTTCCATATGCACCAGACGGTGAGGGTAACCACAGAATCTAGTCTTTCGGCAGACGCTTTCTGGATCGTGAACACCAAGTCTTTCTGGCTGGTGAACACCAAGTCATTCAGTGCGGCTGGTCAGGGATCGCCGACGGCACAGAGGACTTTAGCCGAGAGGAGACTCGACCAGACGCAACCCGCCAAGAGGGACTTGATATACGTAGTACCATGGAACTACGAATTAAATTTTATAGGCAAATTTCATTGGTCCAACTTATATTTTGTTCTAGCCTGGTAGTCTGTGAACGGGGAGAACGGCTTAATTACATGCTTTACCACATGTTATTGGGGCATGGAAACCTACAGATCGAACAGTGGAGTAACTAGGGACCTTTTGTTCTTATGTTAATGTGATAGTGGGGAAATTATTGCCTGTGAGAGCAGTGGAGTATAATACCGTTTTCTGCATAAAGAATGGGGGTCAAAGGTCGTTTTCCGTTACTTTCCACCGTCCTTTTCTTGTGAAAAACAGGTCGATCTTTTGATTTATGGAAAGATAATGTGTGATAATAATGATGATAAGAGGTGATTGTGGAAGTGTCTTCCACTCAAACCCCATCTCCACAAAAGAATTTCCCTTCTCCATCACTCTCAGTACCCTAGTCCTTTTTAATTCCCCAGTGCTAAATGGCACAAGTTATTGTGACTAGCTTTCTCAGTCTACAAAAGACAAACAAAAGTAAATGATTGCCTAATGGAAAAGAATATTAGTCTGTGTTTAAAGTGTTTTTTTAATGCTCTTATTTATGCACAGAACTACTCAAAAATTAAAGAGTTAATACGAACTTTGGAGGAATCAGTACAATTCCTCCAGTATTCCAAACGGGTCCTCACAATTTAAAATACACGCGTAGAAAATATTAAGTACAGTGGTAGCTAGACATGTAAACCCTGAAAATTGCACTCTCAACGACTATGACTCTAGCGTGACTCATGACGGAACTGAAAATTTTCAATAAGGATGCATAATTCAAATGCATATAGAACTCTATAGTCTTAGTATAATAGTTTCGTAACATCATAAATACAACATATATATTTGAAATTTGCTAAAAAAAACAGTACAATAGTTCTAAGGTCTTTCAAATCTGAAACCATTATAATTAAAAGTAATTCAATTAACAAATTTGATCCACTAAAGAGGTGATCGATGTGCTAACATTTTTCAAACTTTTAGAGCCGGTGCATAGCCGGCACCCCACCTAGATCCACCCATACAACAGACCTCAATTGCCCCTCGTAGGAACTAAACTGCACAAAATCTTTACTACTTTTAAAAAAGTAGTGATAAGTGGCAATATGTTCTACACCTTTCTAACCCCCACCCACCTCTCTTCAAATCCTTCTTCCATACCTAAAAAAGTATCTAATAAAAAATCACCCCCAAAAAAAAAACAAATTAACTACTAAAAAATATAATGCTCTTCCCTCTCTTCAGGATATTTTGCAGAGATGCGATGCAAACAATAGTGACGAAGCTAAGGATATAGTGTAAGTCAAGCTTGACAGTAGAGGCACAGTGTGGATCGGATCTAAGTTTGATCAGTCACTGCAGCAGAGTCGAGAGCATGGCACAAATTAAACCCAATGATAACGGCTTAACCATAAATCCACGCAATTGCCCAAGAATTAACTATTTTTTTTAATCAAACGCTAGGTAATATTATTTTTATCGGTAACAAATAAGTATGGCATTTGGCTAATGATGAATAAAGGCCCAAAATAAGCTCTGATTTGATTGCGTACGTGATTAAACCAGTGAGATGTTTAAGGTCCTGTTTGTTTAGGTTTGGACTTTTTGGTTTATAGCTTAAAACTAGCTTTTTAACTTAAACAGCTTAAAATTTAATGACTTTTGTACGTGATAGAGGTGGGTAATTTTATTTAACTTTAGTGTTATTAGTCTAAAACCAACCATCAATAAGCCAAAAAAGTTTCTCTCTAGCGGCTTTTGACTTTTAGTTGTATGGAAACTTATGGCTTTTGAAAAGTCCAAATAAAAAGCTGCTCATTTGTTTAGATTTTATCTTTTTGGTTTTTAAACCTGTGAAAAAGTCCAAACAAATAGGGCCTAAGTCTACTGTAGCGATTGATTCTGCCATGGTGATTCTCCGTGTCATAGCCATCCAATTAATCGTGTGTGCCTTTTAGGTCAGATCCGTCGTGTAAGCGGGTGTAATAGTTTCGCTTAAATATTTGGTGGTGGATCTTGGGAAGATCTGTTGACATGAACAGCTACCACGTGGTTTTAGTCGGTATTTAGCAAGAGTTGACGCCCGTGGTCGCTAATTTGAGAGTATCCGGTTGGAAAGATCGGTTGATTTGTTGAAAGGGAACTCAAAATTTGATAGTAGAAATGGATCTAAACATCCATGTTTGATTGGACGATTAAAGAGCTATTGCGTACCATTGGTGGTATATATGGACAGACTACGTTGTATATCACTTGAATTCTTGAGAAATTAAGAGCCACAATCTTGCTTCTTCTTCTTTTCTTTTCTTTTCTTTTTTTGGAAGGAGTGGGTTGCCATCACAAACACTAGCCAGTGCCACGTGCTATGTCGTGTCATGTGAAATTTTGTAGTATACACAACGCGCCGCGCGAAATTTGGTCCAACGGATATTTTTGTAAAAAAATTGCCTAATTTTGGTTTTCTTGTTTTTTTTAAAAAAAATAGGCTGCTAGAAGCCGTCGGCGAATCTTTGGATTGTTAAGAGCTGTTGGTGAATCTGTGTTTTTTTAAAAGAAAAACACCGAAGAACATAAACGTATTTTCTTTTTTTGCATAATTCTAGTGTAATTTCGGTTTTCTTGTTTTTTTTAAAAAAAATGGGTTGCAAGAAGCTGTCGACGAATCTTTGGATTGCTATAAGCCATCGATGAATCTGTGTTTTTTTTAAGAAAAATGCGGAAGGATCTAAACATAATTTATTTATTTTTTGCGTATTTCTGGTTTATTGTGTTTTTTTAAATAAAATGGGTCGCTAGAACTCGTTGGCGAATCTGTGAACTATTATAAACTGTCGGTGAATCTGTGGTTCCTGTTTTTGGAAGAAAACAAATGTATTTTTGTTTTTTGCGTAATTCCGATCTTTTTGTTTTTTTTAAAAATGAGTCGCTAAGACTCGTCGACGAATATGTGAACCGCTATATATCGTCGATGAATCTGTTTTTTTGTTTTTGGGAAAAAACCACGGAGGGATATAAAAGTAATTTCATTTCCCATTGAGTCCAGCCTGCAAAAAATCAATTTCTTGGGACCTAAACGTAATTCTATTTTTCTTCGGGTCTATTTTGTTAAAAACCGCGGGGGACCTGAATATAAACCGCGAAGGGACCTAAACATCAATTCGGTTTTTCGTGATCCTTTCTGTTAAAAACCGACAAAAGAACTTAAACGTAATTTCAAATTTTTCAGAGGAGCTTTTCGCAAGGAGAATGACATGACACAACCAGTTTGCCTCTAATCCTCTCCACTGTATATAATAGTATACACTGGCTGCCTAGATTTATGTGTTACGGTAGACGGCGGCGACGCACATACGTACATAGGGGTTGCAGGAGGTAGCTAGCGCGAATTTTCAACTTCCATGAGGCGATCGAGCGTAAGCTTCTTGTCCTTATTCATCTTATTTTGCTCGTTGTTCATCGATGGCAAGGTTGGCGGCAGCTAAGCCGGCGTTATTTATATGTTGACGGTAGACATCACATGTTTAGTATGACTTCCTAACTAGACATAGCATGGTTATTTATATGCTGGGGCAATTATCAACGTGGTACGCTGAATACACTATTCAGAGTGTTGCTGTGCTAGAGGTGAGAAGCATAAATATTCTATCTATAAATGTCAGATGCTGACGAATTGCTAAATATGTAGATGTGACAAGGGATAAACTATTGAATCTCAACTGAACACAACATCGCTGGAGAATATCCCTTCCTCCTATGAGATGCCATTTTCATAGTTGACAAATTAAACAACAGGAAAGCAGGAATGCCCCTAATTATTCCTTTGCTCAATCGATCGATCGAGCTATTAGACCCGAATCATGCGTGGGCGTGCTGAACAAGTGGATGACATAGCTGATCAGCTAAGCGTTCAGATATCCAATGACATGCATGCTAGTAGACTACTAGTCCCTACATTGTTTCTCTGGTTTTTATGCAGCTGGCGAAGATACAACAAGTCAACAAGCGTATATGTTGTTCTCCAATAATGTGTGCAGTCTAGTCCCTACAATGTTTCTCTTTTTATGAGAGACAATTTAACAAATAACTACCCCGTCCGTTTTTTTATAAGGCTTATTTTGATTTTGTACAAGGATTAAGGTTACATTGAAATTGAGAAAGATACGAAAAAAAAATGATTTAGATGCCCCCACTTAATTGTCTTGGAAGATGAAAGATATACTTTATGTGGGTGGTAATGAATAAATGCATATTGATGAGAGAAATAAATAGGGGTATATATAGAAGGAAATGTCTCATTAAATCTATATGCAAGCTTTACATTTGTAAACAAGGCCATTAAAAAAGGTAACATATCCTGTGCACACAGGCCCTTCCGTGTACACACCGTGCACACCAACTAAAAAAAATCATGAAAAATTCTGAAAAAAATTGTAGATATACTTCATAGATTACTCTACCTATATATAAAATTGTAGGTTCAAATTCATTATATATCGAGAGTTACAAAAAAGAGAAAATTCTGACAAGTTTAAATCTTTAAACTTGTCAGAATTTTCTCTTTTTTGTAACTCTCGATATATAATGAATTTGATCTTGAAACTTCATACATAGGTAGAGTAATCTATGAAGTATATCTACAATTTTTTTTAGAATTTTTCATAACTTTTTTTAGTTGGTGTGCACGGTGTGTACACGGGAGGGCCTGTGTGCATAGGATACGTTGCCATTAAAAAAATAGGCCTTATAAAAAAATGGATGGAGTAATTTCCCTCAATAATAAGCTGCAAAAATAGGTACAATCTAGCTTTCAGCTTTTATATACTTCTAGATTATACTAAAAATCACTTAAAAATTGAGTTGTTTGGAAAGACCTACTAGCTTTTTAGAAACTGAAGTTAGCTTAAAAGCCCTCCAAACAGGGTCTAAAACAATGTTATATGTTGTTCTCTAATAATGTGTGCAGTCGCATTTTGGGTGGGCCGCATGTGTTACCGGCCGAGAAGTCGACAGGGCCCAACCACGCACAACTCGCGCCAAGCGGCACGGACGCGTTTTATAGAGCCAGGAGTGCGCGACACAGTCGATCAACTCGTGATTTTGCTACGATCTGTGCTTTGCCGCGTTCCGCGCCGCGTTTGCCGCTGGCAAGACGGGAGGACGGAGGGATGATCGGCCCGGTGAGCCGCGCTGCCGAGAAAGCGAGGGACACGGATAGCCTAGTTACGTATGTTTGGGAAGCCCAAAATTCTAATCCATTGGCGGAGCCAGCTGTATGTCCGAAGTCTCAAGTGTAAACCATTGCGAACCACAAATCTTACGCATTTACATGAGCCAAGCCATTGCACAATAATAGAGTTTTGTTGCCAGGTCTTGGGCTTAGGCCCGGATGACCCGAGGCCTGGCTCCGCCCCTACATGTGGACAAGTTGAGATATTGAACTAAAATTTCAGTCTATTCACACAGAAAAATCGAGATTTTGAACTTTTCAAACAACCTTAGAGTTGAAACATTGTATGGGATGGTGTAGTTTAGAGGCACACGCGCAGCAGCCCTACATGTTTTGCATGTAGGCAACGGGACGAGACTAGCTTATTCTGTGGTTTTTTTATATTAGTAGCTTAAAAAATTCCGTGGTTTGCTGATCCTAAGAACGGCCTGCGTACGTTTAACTTTAATTCAACGCATCTATTATCATTTGAACCCCAAATTTGTTTATCTGCACCACCAAGTTTGCAAGTCTTAAAACGGCCTGCTGCGTACGTTTAACTTAATTCAACACATTTATTACTCGATTCCCAGTTAATTAGTTGTACCAGACATCAACCAGTGTGAGTCATCCATACAGTTTACACCCAGCTCGGCAGAGCCAACACACACAGGCCGCCGTCGATTTGAATTCACTGCCCGCAGCAGCATAATAGAGGGGCACGGGGTTCATGATCCGGCAGGCACTTCCCTCCCCTGTGGAACCCTTGCGTCATGCAATACCGGTTGCAGCTCGCGACCTCGTCGCATGTCTCGGTGCCGCAGTGCGCGATGTCGTCGCACGTGCCTGGGCACACCCACGCCGCTTCTCCTACAACCCAAAATCCCAATACATATGTAGCATTAACAAATGGAGTTCCCTAAGTTACACATGGTATATATTCTGGTCAAAAGTACGTAGTTCCCGCGTCTGGAAGCATAATCAGCGCTACAACCTACAGATTTACGCATGCATGCAGGCTGTGGAAACTAAATGACATTTTTGTGCCCATCCATGAACATTAGACGTAATTTTAGGCAGGCAGGCTGCAGGCATATACCGTAGGAGAATAGGAGGGCGACCATGGCTACAGCAACGACAAGGATCTTGCAGATGACTGAAGAAATGGGCGCAGCCATCTCGCCGTTGCAACGTACGTATACGGTTGCGTTCTACTTTGATTTGCCGAAACGAGATGGCTCAAAGCAATGCCTTCCATTGCAATCACCTCTCAAATTATATATCCCTCATTAGTGCTTGGCCAGCCGAATGGATATGTATCTATTAATTACTACGGTTATTCTAGTTAAATCTCTGGTGGAAGGATAGGTAATCCATCTATCAATTACTGTTAAAAATAGCGATGCATACTTCCAAGTTTCTAGAGAATTGTAAAGAATACAAGAGACTAGATATTTTGCCACAAAGTTTTTAAAACAAATAAATTAACCAATCTTTATGGAAAAGCAAAGAAGTATCTAGAGTTTAGATATTTAGTAAGGGAATAAGAAGTATCTAAAGATTAGATATTAAGTAAGATAATTCTAGAGTAGTGATATTTGTAGAATGCTTGTTTGGATTGTTAACACTTAGCACCAATCCAACAGTCATGTATGACCATAAATAGGGGGACATACCCCTCCTTGTGTGGGTTATGGCCTATGGGTAAGCATCCATAGAGGCACTATGGGCATATGAGTGAGTCTTAGGTATGGCTATGAGAAGACCATACAAATAGAGGTAGAGATAGGTAGCCACTCAAAAGAAAAGTGAGTCAATGTATCAAAGTTGTGTTAGTTAATAAAAAGTTGATCTCTTGTGTCTAGGTGTTGGTGTCCAAATTAAGCCGTATATTTCTTACTATACTTAGTACTTTCAGTTGTGATTCAATGTAAGTGGCTGAGCAGCTTGGAACCACAATAGTCCTAGCTTCAATATGAGCAACTCGGTCACTTGGAAGCCAATAATTAATAAAGGGGTCGACTATTATACGGTCGAGCATAGCGACAACCCTGTGCGCTCTCTCTCCTACACTACACCATGACACACCTTTGCCAACAATTATTAGTCGGGAAAGGTGATCTATTGCCATCAATTTATCTATCGGCAAAGTTCCAACAATTTCCATCATATAAGCTGTGGGGATTGGTCGCTTATGTCAACAAGTAATCTGTCGGCGTTCATCGTTCTGACTGATATACTGTCGGCATAGATCTACCCACGTATTAAGTGTCGTCCTTTCCATAATACTCGGTCGGCATTGATATAGACCCAAAAAAACTGGCGCGCGGGCAGGAAATTTTGCGCGGGCCTTCCCCAGCCTTCCCCTCAAAACCCTAAAAACACCCAGCCCCATCCTTCCCCGCCGCTCGCGCCCACGATTTCCCAGCCTTCCCCGCCGCCCGCCGCTCCCTCCATTCGCTGCGTCCCCTTCCACCCACGACCCCCGCCATCCGCGCCCCACGCCAGCCACCGGATCTCGCTTATCGCGCCCCACTCGCGCCCGCCGCCACCACCGCTCCCCGACGCCGCGCTCCCGCCGCCGCCGCCGCTCGCCGCCGCCGCCCGCCAACCGTCACTCCCCGACGGCGCGTCCATTGCGCGCCCTCGCCAACCGCCTGTGGGAGCCGAAGTCACCATCGCGCCTGCGCGCCTCGTCCACCGCAGGCGCCGACCGACGATGCCCACCGCGCCACCCCTGCGCCCCTCGTCCATCCCGTCGCCCCCACCGCGCAACCCCCACGTCGCCACCTCCACTGTGCCGTCCCCCACCACGCCGCCACCAGCCCCCTCATCCTCCTGTCCTGGTGGTTTCAATTGCTCTTCCCAATTCTTGGTAGTTTCAATTCCTGCCTCCTGAAGGTACATTTGCTCTTTCCAATTCTTGGTGGTTTCAATTGTTTCAATTGCTCTGAGATAGATAGATGCAAGTTGTTTTTGGGGTTGTTTTTACCTGCAACAGGTTGAAGATCCAAACTCACCACATCTGGTGGTGCCATTGCCTTTGGAATTAGTGAATTACCGAGTGCATCCCTAATATACTGATCCTGCACACACTAACCATAGATTTTGTGAAATGATGTTCTGATTTCTGAAACAAGAAACAATTATTTAAACCAATTTAGCTACCTGCGATTGTAAAATTTCTTCCAGTGTATTCTTGCTGCTGTCCACAGATTTGTAATACACATCAACTATTCTTGCTGCTGTCCACAGATTTGTAATACACATCAACTAAGTCTGTAGGTAGTATGTTGCATTTCTCTCATCTGCATTCCATCGAATTCTGGAGGCAATGGTATCTCAATACAGTTTCTTCTTTTGAGAAGCCAAAGCATGTTTCTTTTGACACAATTTTGCAAACAAGCACTTCATCAGCAATAAGAAAGCCTTCCCAAGTTACTTTCACTTCACACAATGCAACTGCTATGCTCTTTATTTAACAGCTCCTTTGGTGAAAAATATCACTCCAGATCATCAATTTTTGCACTTCTTTCTTATAAATTCCTTATTCTGAACAGGAATATAGAGAATAATTTGTTTTCTGGACCGGTGCCTGAGAAGTTACTGAACATACCAAACTTCAAGTGAGAAACCTTCTATTTTTTCTATTCACCTTTCTCTTATCGCCAGCCTAGTTGAGATAGTCATTACATTGTCTACCTGGATGTTATTTCATCTACTACAGAGCAAGATAATTAATTGGATCAATTTTGTATAACTTGTTAAGTGACTAAGAGTATTCCAGTGCATAAATTTGGCAGAGACAACATGGAATGAAGTAACAGTCTCAGACTTAGGTTTTGTCATTGTTGATCTTTATCTTCGAATTCACCATTTGTCATTAATCTTCTACCAAAACCGACCAGTACTTTAAGAACTAATAATCTTCAAGATGGGGAGACAGAGAAAGATATGCAATTGAACTTAACCCCCAATTAGCATTGGTGATTAGGGATGAATAGACGTGGCTGTCAAGTTTACATTAAGTCTAATCAAGAAATTTGTATTGTGTCTCTAATGCTCTTACAACTCAAAAGAAAAAAACAGCCAAAGCAATCAGAACACTAACTTCCTCCTTTTCAATTTTCTAATTGGACATTTCAAAGATTTATCTGTGAACATAACTGGGAGACTAAATACCTTTGCCTTAATATTGCTGCAACTTTGTTTCAGTTATTTCTCCAACCTAAATTAATAACCCTGTGTGTACCTCGGTGTTCATTCAGGCAGCTGCCAAGTTGCCGAACAGATCGCCTGCTGGTTGATGATAATTAGTCCTCCCTCTAAAGCAGCATTAATGACGATAGCCATCATCTGGGCCATCACCTTTAGTGATCATCTGCTAGTTGAGCATTACACATCAAACAGTTAAACTGTAATTAATTTAAGACGTCCTTCTAGTTGTTCATTCACTACAGGGATCTTGCTCACTGTCCTCGGCTTTTGCTGACGACACAGATCTCAAAACCGCCGACACAGAGCTTGGTCGTCGGCCTGCCGACGACACAAGTCCCACGACACAGAGTTGACGATACGTCATCGTGTTCTATGTCGGCGGCTTCATTTTAGCCGACGAGAGAGGCTTGCTGGGGTTTATATATGTCGTCGGCTTAGAATTAAGCCGTCGACAAAGTCCAAATTCTCGTCGTTGGCCCTTTTACCGACGATACAAATATTTCAGCCGACGACACTGTTCTCGTTTCTTGTAGTGATTACACATCAAACGGTTGAACTAATTCTTTTTAAGACATCGTAGCCCCACCAATACGAGCATTGTTCCTAGCTTGGGTTAGTACTGTCTTTTGTACTTGGGTTGACGTATTCCTAGCCTTTTGATATAAGCAGATGCCAAGAATTTTAATCCTGCTTTGTAGAAATAAAGCTCTTGTGATTCTTCGAAAAAAAAAGATCATTGTTAAGTTTAAGAAAGAAATACATCCTAAACCAAAAATTCCGATCTCTGTTAAGTTTTTAAATACTTGTCGCTTGCTTTTTCTAAGCAACATTTTGCACCAACTACCCTTACATTAGTGGTGGTATTGGAGAGATGGAGTAATGGGTTAGCTCATTTTTGTGAAGTGGCATAGAGCTAAAGTTACAACCGATCGAATCGACAGACTAACTCCTACCATTCAATTTTGAATCAAGTAAATTTCTAATTCAAATTATTTTAGTTACATTATAGATTTCTTCATGACCGGTGTCTTTCCGGTAAATGTTTAGCAATCGATATGCCGAAGTTCGCGACAAATGACACTAGGCTCCTGTTAAATCTGTCATGATTTTTTGTTTACAAGAGACAATTGTTCTTGCTCATCTTATTTTAGTTTATAAACCTGCCTTTTGTCAATACAAAGGTTCTCGCTTTCTTCACATATTCTAACTTATAGTTTTCAAAGGAGCTGGACTTATTAACAACCTACACAGTTTAGTACTTGAGTAGTTTCTGAAATTTTAATGTGCTACTCAAACTTTCCATCATGTCCAGTCTAATTGTGGCATAACTTTTTGTCCATCATGCGATTTTGTCATATATTTGAGATTACCTACTGACTTAGCTACCTAACACTAATTTTCTCATTGTTTTGGTGATTATTCCTTTTCTTCATCATGGTAGGTACACAGTACAAGGTGTTAAGTTTCGGAGTAGTAACTTTTGTGTAGTTGGGGTGCTACAAGTTTTGGAGTGGCAACCTTTTGTGCAAAGAAGAAAGTAGTGTTGTTTATGTTTAGAAATGTTAACTAGTAGCTAGAGAAGCATATACATCTTCTCTTTTAGTGAAAGTGTATGCCATTATTTCCTAGGCTGAGACTTAGCTCATGACCTCTCACTGATTGTAACTTATTTTGGACGGGCATGTATGCAACTTAATTTATTTGGAGGATCTATGTTTATCAAACCCTATGGTGGTGATATATACGTTGCATTATTTACATGCTGAAGTGACTATTTGAACTGTGATTGTGTATGTATATGGTTATATATGTGAGTGGTACCATTTGCATGTACAAGTGTGTATGTCAATTCAATGGTGGATAATGTGGAATTGGTTCCATGTATATTACATATTTAATTTGTAATACATGTGTGCTGGTACCTTTGCCGACACATAACTTGTGTACAAAACCAAGTTTGGTCTTTAGGGGAAAAGTGATTAGCCAACAAGTAAAGTATCGGCAATTCATGATAACTGTTGGTAAAGCTTGTACTGTTGGCAAAAAACAAACTGTCGGCAAAGATTGGAAATGTCGGCAAAACTTAGATCTTTTCCGTCAATTTATCTGTCGGCAAAGCCTAAGCCGATTGCTTCTACCACGACTGTTCATTTACAGTCGGCTAAACTTTTGCCGGCAGTTTTTGCGTTGGAGAAGGTGCCTTTTGCCAACAGAACCATGTGTTGGCAAAAGTGTGGCATGGTGTAGTGAGCTAGTGATCCACCTGTTGGTCTCTAGATGTCTCACTTCCCTTTCCAGCGCAGAGCACTTTTACCCCTTTCACTCCCATTCCCACTCTTGTTTAGACTTCCCCTTCCAGGAATGGGGATATTTGGAGTATGAATAATGACTTTTAAGAATAAAATAAACTAATTTTAACTAAGATGAAAACTATCTTTCAAAAAAATGTACATAATTAGACAAAAAAATAATCTTCCTACTGCAAAACACAATAAATAAATAAAAAGTACTTCCCTTTTTCATTCATATCTTATATAACTTTTAAATTAATAGTATACGATAAAATAAATATTTCCAACATGGATAATATATAGATGATCACTAATATCCTCATCAGACAAAAAAAGAACAAAAATACAAACAACTTTATCACATTACTGCGATGTTCTATATGGAGCAAAATAGAAAAAGAAACTAATCTGCACAAACTAAACTTTTGCGATGTTCTATATGGAGCAAAATAGAAAAAGAAACTAATCTGCACAAACTAAACTTTCAAGAAAATACTGCTATAAATATGCATATGGAAGACTATTTTTTACTTATATGTCTCAAAAGAATTTCGTTAGTAGCTGGTGATATTTTCTCATGATATTCATGAGCAATCAAAAAGTATGTGAGATGCTCCCACAAGACCCTATGTGCATACACAAATGTACACTTTTATGTTAAATCAGTATGGGAGAAAAAAATCATCACACAAAAGGCAGTAATAAAAAAAGACGATGAAAGCATCAATAGCTCTATATCTTGATGATGTATTCCCATTGTAATGTTGCATGAGCATCATTGTGAAAACCCTGCTGGCATGACTTTCAGATAATATATGATGTACAGGTCCTAAAAGATATGGTTAAGTCGTTCAATCTACTATTGATTTCACAATATGGTGCATGTCATAATTATGGGTACTTTTTGCAATTCTTCCTTTACCTGAAAAATGTTTATGATGAACAGTATAACTAAACAATATCTTTTTGTAAAAAAAATACAAAAAACATTATGGAATTGTTGTGGTTTTGAAAAAAACGGTTTATAAAATTTTAGCAATGTATAAACCCCAAAGAAACTTTCAAAAAATATTAAAATTAATAAAAACTTTTCAATTGAAAATGTTCAACTAAATAATTTTCAGTTTGGAAACTTTTAATTGAACTCAAAAAAGTTTTCAATTAAAAATTTACAATTCTGCCAAAAAACTATGGGAATTTTTAACTTGGCAAAATTTCAAATGAGAAAATTTTGATTCTAAAACTTTCAAATTATAAAGTTTCAGCATGGAAAGTTTCAACTCAAGAAAGTTTCAAATAAAAAAGTTTCAACTTAACAAAGTTTCAACTAAAAAACTTTTGGTTCTGAAACTTTGCAAAGTTTTAACTTGCTTCTACCACTTGGTAGGGGGACGCGGAAAGTTTCAACTTGGCAGAGTTCGAAATATTGAACTCAAAACTTTCAAATTATATTGTTTCAACACATAAAGTTTTAACTCAGAAAAGTTTCAAACCAAAAGGTCTCAACTCCAAAAACTTTTAATTCAAAAACTAGTTATAAAACTCTTGATTGAAAAAACTTTTACTTCAGTTCTAAAAGTTTCAATCTAAAGTTCAAGTTAGAAAAATTAAATCAAAAAATTTCAAATAAGTTTCAATTCAAAAAAGTTTCAACTTCAACAGACTTTCTATTTTAAAAGCATCGATTAAAAAACTTTTGAAAGTGGTTAAAAAGGTGTTTTCAATAACATTGATGAATTTTTTGGAAGTTTGAACTAATATAATTTACACGTGTGTATTTCGAAAACTTTCAATGTATAAACTTACTACTGGAGATTAAAAACTTTAAATGTAAAAATATATTGAAAACACTCAAATATTTGTTGTACAGAGATAAACTCATATTCTACAAATATGATTTTCATGTATCCAATATAAATATTTAAAAGATACTGACGGTTAAAGTTTCAAAAGTTTGACTGCACCTATGTCCAAAACGATAACTATTTGTGACTAGAGGGAGTATTTGAAAACTATAGTGGTTCTGCAATCAAAGCACTAGCAAACATAAAGAGTTGGATTTGTGCACGATTAAATGATCCAGTACAGTAGAGGTAATTACAACCAACATCAATGCAAACCTGTTTGCACAAGAAAGGAGCACAAGAAGGCTAGGGCCTTTTTCAAACAGGAACATGTCCAATATTGTTTTTTTAGAACTATGTCCAAAAATGTAGCTTAGGCCAATATTTCATTCTTTCATATGTATTTTGTAACAAGGACTCGTCTCAAAATTAGCACATCTAACTATCTAATTTCATACAGGATGTGACACAATCGTACATTTCAAGTACTACAATGGCACAATGTAGATAAATACCAGATTAAATCAGCTCAAGACATTGGATCTCCTCCTATTGACCTAATCTTTCAAGCAAGCTAAAATGACAGTTTATTTCACTTAGAATGTAATAAGAGTTCTCGTGTACTTGCTAGGTCCTATGCACGGCTAATTCACATCCAAACATCACTTAAATGGATCAACATAAGATCAATCATGCCTGGTAAGTTTTCGTTGTAAGAATACAATGGTTCATGCTTGACCAAGATAACGCATACACAACCTCACAATTGGTATCAATGGATAACATAGATATGCCTTGTTCCATAGTTCCTGGTTTCTACGTTATGCATCCAAGTATTCTCATAACAGTGCCATAAGCAGATCAAACACACATAGTGGTCATTCTTTCAGTTCAAACAGCTCTGGAAATCATCCCCAGATTGCTATAGTTTACATTAAAAGCTATGCATGGACATAAAAAATCATGACGTTGAGTACCTAATGAACATCAATCATGAATCTTAGCATAACCTCAATCACTAATGATGTTTTGGAAGAAAAAAACATAACAAAAGATGATTATCACGATAGTTTGAGATATACCAAGATTGTCAAGTTTGTATTCTATTACAGAATTCATGTTTCATGTGCATTGTACTTAAATAGGTAATTGTTGATTCCCCAAGTCATCCAATCACATCCCTTTTAGTCATACTCAAAGACCAAAGCAACCTAAAAATTTGCACCGTGTACCACATATTTTCTCAAATTTTTCTATAACCATGGAAACGGCATAAGAAATATTTTCTTTGAAGCGTGCATAGTGATAGTTTCTTGCGAGCACCAAGCGGTATGAAATGGAAATACGATACAACTGCTGGCAGATGCATACAATTCTTTTCTATTGAAGAAAAGAGAGAACAACACATAGCATAACTATAAACTATCATAAAGTAAAAACAGATTTATCTGTCATACACTTAAAAAAACACGTGCTCGAACATTTTAATAGCTTCTATATCATATTTTCACGAGATTACAACCTATCCTAGTAGCATTACCGATACTGACTAGGCACAAACTTGTAATCTCTTCACAATAATCAGAATGATGGTTCCCCTAGTACATATCGACTGGCTAAAAAAACCAAGAAAAGATCAATCACAATAGCTGGCATTGTACAGCTACCATAGATAATCGCAGGTATCACAAGCAAATAACCTGACTCTGTTCGGTCAAGCAACCGGTCTTCGAATCAATTTGCACAAGAGTTCTATAGCACCGATCAGAGGGCAACATCTAGACCTCCAAAGCATCTTGCAGCCTTTCCAGGGGAACATCTCAGATTTTCCTTTAAAATATCTAGGTATGCCACTCACTCTCGGACGCCTACGACGCATCGACCTTCAGCCAATCATTGATAAAGTCACGCGACGACTGGCGTCTTAGCAGACAAACCACCTCACCATGGGGGGGGCGCCTAGTGTTGGTTAAGGCGGTCCTTACCTCCATCCCAATATACTTTCTCACAGCAATCAGAGCTCCTAAAAAGTTCTTTTCAGACATCGACAGGCTGCGGAGGAGATTCTTATGGGCAGGACATGGGGAAATACAAATACATGGAGGAAACTGCAAAGTTCGCTGGTCAACGGTTTGCCGCCCATACAATTTGGGGGGATTAAGTGTTCTCGACCTAGACAGATTTGCCAGGGCACTCCGTCTTCGATGGCTATGGCTCAGGTGGATGGATCCGAATAGGCCGTGGATCGGAATGCCCACACCATGCGATCGAGTTGATCATCAGCTATTCTCAGCGGTCACCAGCATCACTATAGGGAACGGCCGAATAGCGACCTTCTGGACGGACTGATGGCTCCAAGGTATGGCGCCATCGCGGCTAGCGCCGGATCTCTACAAGCACTCAAGGCGAAAGTCTTGCTCCGTTGCGGACGCTCTTTCAGATGACAACTGGATCCGAGATATTCGACACAACCTAGCTCCACATTTGATCCTCCAATATGTCCAGCTATGGGTCAAAATCCAACATGTACAGCTGCACCCTCAAGCCTCTGACGTCATAACATGGACCCAATCAGCCTCTGGCGCCTACACAGCCTCATCGGCATATCGCATACAGTTCACAGCAAGCACCCTTGCACCCTTCCACCCCACAGTCTGGAATGCGTGGGCTCCACTACGTTGCAAGATCTTCCTATGGCTTACTCATCACAACCGATTATGGACGGCTCAATTCGCAAAGTAGGGGTGGCCAAACCAAGATTTACGCCCAATGTGCCATCGAATCTCAAAACGTGTTTCATCTCTTCATAGAGTGCACACAAATTCGGTGGTTGTGGGAAGCTTTGGCTGCATGGGCAAGACTGCCATCGCTACGGCCCATCAATTGGGAACGAGCCAACACCTTCCAAGACTGGTGCCTTCAACAAGTAAATCGCTGCCCTAGCCTTCGCAAAGGGATTAGAACTCTGATCGCCCTAACTTGTTGGAAATGGTGGAAAGAACGAAATGGCAGAGTGTTCCGAAATATCTACAATACAAACGAGGAAATTTTCCAGTCAGTCAAAGAGGAGGCCGCGCTCTGGGTGGTCGCCGGAGCGGTTCAGCTAAAAAACCTACTGGATCGTCAGACTTGATCCTTTTCTCTCTCTCTCCACCTCTCCCTTCTCTTCTCCTTTCTTCCTTCTTTTTTTGTTTTTCTTACTCACCCCTCCCTCCATGTCTTCTAGTTTCTTTGTCTAGCGCAGAATCCTGCGCTCTGTAATTTGTACTTCTCTCCTCTATTTAATATAATTCACAGCTCTGCTGTTTCAAAAAAACAAGCAAATAATGATGTGTATACCAACAGAGGTGTGGATGTAAAGGCATACATGAGGTAGGTGCCGTGGGCAAATGCGCCGGTGAGGACCAAGAAACCTAATTAGTGAAATGAACTGGACAAGAACCGTGAAACAGGGGTAGGGAAGGGAGGGGTTCAGGGTGAATGGTCAATACGAACTGAGGGGAAGAACGGGGGAGCAGGGTTACAAATTTCGCCACCACGAAATCCAAACTACCGACCGAATAAATTTTTTTTGAAATTGCTACAGTAACCATCGAAATTTTGTTTGTTGGGTGAAATTTCATCAAATTTCATGATTTTTGGCCGGTTTTCAAACTTTTAGAGCCGGATTTGACCGGATTTAGTCCAATAACTCTTAAGAAAGTCATATTCTAAGAAAATTTATTGAAAAACTGAATTTTTGAGACATTTTCAAATTTGGGCAGAAACACTGTCAGATTTTTATAAAATTTTAAAAGCTTGATAATGATTTAAAAAATTTATAGTACTATCTGATAGTAGTTTAGGATCATAAAAAAAATTAAAATAATTTAACTTCATTTTTTATCTTTAAAAAATCAAAAATAGAATGAACATAATTGGGACAGTAAATTTGTTAGATTTTTATAAATTTTCTCGAGTGTGATCATGATCTAACATTTTTATGAGAGATTAATAATTGCCTTAGTACCATTATATAAAATTTTCAAAAAAGTTAAACTTTTTTTTGGTCAATCAAATCTACGTAAGCACTGAACTTCATTTGTTACATTATATTTCAAAAACCAAAAAGAGAAAAAACATAAATGCTACTTTGTCTTGTAAGAATTTTATAAATTCATTAGAGTGTGATCATGATTCAAAATTTTATGAGATCTTAAACATTTGTTTATCACCCTTCTGTAAAATTTTTAAAAATTTTAAATCTTTTTTATTACTAAAGCAAATCTATGTATTGATCATCGGTCTTTTAAAAATTATTTAAGCATAATCATGTACTAAAAATTTTATATAACTATTAATGCTACATCAGAAACATCTAAATTTTTTTTTAAAAAAATTTATAACATATTTTAGACTATTTTTCCTTTTGTTCAAGTTTGGTAAGGCTTTTAACATGATAGTTGCACTGTTCAAATTTTTAAAAATTTATATATCTTGACCATCATCTGAAAATTTTATGAGAATATTATGGATATGTTAGGACCATCCAAAAAAACTTCAAAATTTTATAACTTCATTGTTCTAATTTTAATTCGATTCAAACTTGCCGGTCAACGTTTTATCAGGACAATAGCAATGTTTGAATTTTTTAAAATTTATCGAATTTTATAATTATCTGAATTTTGTATGAAAATATTATCAATGTATCAGGACTCTCCAAAAAAAATTTTAAAATTTGTTTTCATCGTTTGACCCACTTTCAGTCAGTGCAAAATGAGCAAAATTTTGGTAATTTCGCCCAAAATTTCACCGAATTTCAGATTTTTCCGGTGGCAAACGGACCGGATTTAAATTTTAGTTTTTGGGTTTCAACCAAAATTTATCTGAAATATCAAATTTCATCAAAATTTCGGATTTCGACCATACCTGGTATTTTTCCCTAAAAGAAATTTAAATCCTTCTTTGAGGGAGCAAGATCAAGAACGGCTGCTTTTTTATCGATGTTTTGCCTGCGACAGGTGCCTCGCTGCCGAATCGCTGCTTAGAGATGACACAGATACATGAGAGATTAGCGAGCAGTGCAAAGTAGTGGTCGAGAGATCGGGAAGGGAGGCTTACTTAATTTGGGGCGAGGAGGAGGAGGAGGACGCCAAGGAGAAGAATTGAATCCACTTGTCCTCACTCCTTACATCGACCAATCCGCTCCCCCAAACTGAACAAGGAGTGCCAGCTCACGCTCCACCCAAGGCCTCACCCCTAGGGGTGTAAATGGGTCGGGTAATACCCGACCCGTACCCGTACCCGGATGCAAAAGTACCCTAATAGAAAACTGTTTTACACTACCCGTCGGCACAGTACGAATGCACGGTAGTACCCGTAGATTAGATGCGGTTCGGTCAGTATCAGTATCAGCGATACCGTGGTACTGGTCGAATCGGGTGCACCGAATAAATCTAACAATTCGGGTACCCGGATAGCGTCAGCGACCCACTAGCCTAGCCGGCCCAACAAGCGTCTGCCATACTGCCACTCAGCCGGCCCACGCCCAGGCAGTGCACCAAGCCACCAACTCAAAACCCAGGAAGGAAACCCTAGGAGCTGCCCTGCGCCCCTGCTTGGCTGCTTCGGTACTCGGCCGTTCGGTGCCAGAGCTCGCCACCGCCTCCGCCTCCGCGGCCTCGCCTCGGCCTCGCCTCCGGCCTCGCCCGCCCCCGCCTCGCCGGCCCACCCCGCCCAGGCCCCCTGCCTCACCCCCGCCTCGCCCGCCCGGCCACGCCCGGCGCTCACCCGGCCCCGCCCGCTCTCTCAGGTGCAGATTTAGTAATTTCGGTTCGATATAGTTATTGCTGTATTGTTAGTATATAGTGAAGATATATAAGATCTGTGAGATGAATTACATAGCACAGTGGCTGGATCGTGTTGAAATCGAACAGCATCTTGAAGGATTTTAATGGCTGGTCTAAAAACAGCATCTCCAAGGATTGGATGCTACAAGTCAGGTAATAGTTATATATAGGTTGCAGTCTTGCAGAGAGGTGTACCTTGTTAAGAAGACAGAGCTGGCTCTCTACTGAGTTGGGGAGTAGTTGTTCACAGGGCCGCATATTTTTGGAAATCCAATATAAAATTGCTTCACACAATTGCTTTTCACTGGGCAAGGGTTAGCAAATCATTTTTCAGCGTAGAGGGGAAAGCATAGCAATCTGGTTATGGAACAACACTGAAAATACAAATAAACAAACCTATCCACAGTAAGATGTGGGCATTCAATGGTAGAACATAACAAACCATAGGGTATTTTAGAAAACGACCTCCTGGAGATAACCTGTACCTGCATGGGATTCAAGCATAACAATCGGCAAAGAAGTTATCAGAAATGCCAAATGTTCAGCACAGAATAGCTTATTTCACTTTGCATGACTAAAAACATATTTCATTTAGGTAAAAAATAATGTCCAATCATAAGTGCAGATTCAAAGCTTCAGTTTAGAAAGATTCTGTCTTGTTCAAAGTATAGATAGGTTGTCAAAGTGTAACTTATTTCTGAATGGCAGAACCACAGATGATTTGTGGTATAGATATGATGTTACTTAGAATAAATATCCACTTCAAGAAGCTAGGAAGCCTGAAACCCATAAGGGTGAAATCATAACTTGCATTTTCTCCCTAATGAGTAAATCAGTGAGCCATTTCTACTTAAAAACTAGACACCCTTTTCTAAAAATTCAACCAATAATCATGAGTGCTGAAACCCACCATTGTTCATCAATCATAAACAGAGCACATGAAAATTCATCCAATCCCTACTGGATAGTGTCAGCCTATGCTTGGGAGTGATGAGTTGCTTCATGTGATGTTACTTGGTTGTTGCTGCCGATTAAAGAACATGTTAAATAAGAGCGGTATGAGATCTTTTCTTTGTTTGATCTGGCTGGTGTATGTGTTGTTAGGCCCTTTTGCTGTATACAATACTGGTGCTGCTGATTTTTGGTTGTCAGTTTTGTCTATACAACAATGTTTGCCATAGTGTGATAGTTGGATTGTTTTCATCGCATGTTTTGATTCTAGGTATTTTGTGCTCTACCCGATGAAGTACCCGTTGTCTGTATTATACCCGTCCGAACACTACCCGAAACCCGATTTCTACCCGTTCGTAGAAAATACTACCCATTACCCGTACCCTACCCGATTTTTACTACCCGTGCCCGTACCCGTACCCGGAGAAAAAATAATAGGGTAGGGTATGGGATGACCTACTACCCGCCCGAACCCGACCCGTTTACTGGTAGGGCAAGGGAGGGTGTAAGTTCTGAGCTTGAGTGGATAGAAAGAACGTTGAGGGCAGCTATAAAATAGGAAATCCGATTAACAAAACACAAGTTAGTACGAATGAAATGAAATGTAGCATGTGTGTAGGTCTCATCATTGTTTTTGTTGAGGTCCACCCTGATTTCCCAACAATTACTATCTCCGTTGCACAATATTTGTCCAATACACGTATCAAGATGTAAAAAATTTAAATAATATTTAATATAATTGCACAGTATCATTATTGCCTCGATGGTAGCCGTCGCCGTCGTACGAGTAGAGGCATGACATAGGGTTTGGAGATTGAGCAGGATTGGGGATAGAGACAGGCTCAGAGGGAGGACTAAAGAGATTTCACAAAAAATGTACAGGAGTGACAGGCTTTTTTTTTTAAAAAAAAGTGTTCTTGTGGATCTAGATGGTTGGATCACAATTGGAGGGTCTAGGTTGTCTAAATGCTTGAGTAGATGAAGTTGCCTGTGTGCATAGGATACTTTGCCTCCAAACAGTAGCCAATAACAAGCAATTTGTGGTTTAGTGTAAGCTTCTTCTTTTTGGCTTTTTGTCAATGGCTAGGTTGGAAGGCCCAACAAATCGTAATGGTGGTTTTATTCATGCGTGGTAGGCAGTACATGTTTAGTATAACTTTTGATGAAATAGACAAAGTATGTTCATGTTTCTTTGGGGCTATTATTATGTGATAAACAAAGAGAAAAAGAAGACACATGCCATGTGCCTGTGTTCGAGATCTAAAGTCTCTGGATCGAGTTTATGAATTAAAATGGTTGTAAGTTTTTAGGAACAAAGATTACGAAAAGAGAGACAAGAAATTGATTTTTATTAACCAAGCGGCTTAATAGAGTACAAATATTACATAATTTGTATGTGATGTTTCTTCTATTGCCTAATTGATTATGATCCTCCTCTCAATGGTACAAAAGGACTTTTTATTTATACAGAACTAAGAGGCGGTAGTTGTGCAAGGTGCCTTCTCGTCAAAAGATGTCTCTTCGCGGGATAACTTCTAAGCAATTATCCATACCTGTCAATGAAAAAAAATTGTCCATACGATATTCACGTGCATAACTACTTGTACTGACTAGTTTAATCAGGTCGAGTGGTTTAATCACTAGTCGGGGTGGTCCAGTTCCAGTGTGAGGCAATAGAGGACACATCAGCAGACTGATCAAGGCATGACCAAGTAACTGATCGTGGGCTTTTTTCTTATAAGTTGCAGGCCTAAAAATAGTGCATGACCTTTAATCGTCATAGGCCCAAAACAAAGTATAGTCTTTAATCCTCATCATTATGATTTCCAAATTTTTTCTACTTAGTAGTCTAAGTTTATTGATGAGGATAATTAATTCAGTGGTTATGGTTGAACTCTATTATGAATTTCTGACCACATTCTCCGTAGGTCCCTCTTAGATCTTCCTTCTCCAATCTTGGATTAGGGAAGGAGATATTCGCGACTACTAGAGGTTTCATTAAGAGGCAGCTCTTGATTCTCATATCGATCTTGTATCCACCTTACATCTATTCTTTCTTAGCTAAACAGGTAGAAGCTCCAACCAATTTGGTTATTCCTTACTTCATAATGACTAGAATTACCTAAACTTTAGAATGTCTTCTGACTAACTAATTTTTTTGTTTTGTTTGGAATTAAATAATGGAATACCATTCTGAACTGAGCACTATCACACAAGATAGATTTTGTCCTAGAATCGAGAAGCATAAATATATGTATGAATGTGACGCAATGTGACCCTCTAGGCGAATTGATAAAATATATGTTGGTGTTCCAGGGATAACCTATTGAATCTCAATGAAGATAACAAATGCAGACGGGCCCTTGCCCCTTGCTATGAGATGGCATGCCATGATTCCCATCATTGACAAATTAAACAACAGGTATTCCTTTGCAATCAATCTGTTAGACTAGACCCGAATCATGAGCACAATCATGGTTCCGAATTTCGCCGAAATTTCACCGAATTTTAGCAAAATTTGGTTATTTGGTAGGTTTTGAATTTTTTATCTCAGTTGCATTTTGGTTGGTTCATTTGAATTTTGTCCAAAAATTTAAATTTTGGTCAAAATTTGTCTAAAATTTCAAATTCGGTCTAATTTTGTCAAAAATTCAAATTTTTGGACAGCCATTTCATTCTAAAATTGCACCAAAATTTTAAAAATTTCTGAAATTCAGTGATTTCGCTGGGTGCCGAAAAAATTGCAACCGAAATTCTTAACAGTGGGCTGAACAATGGGATAAAAATAATTGGTCAGGTAAGTACTCAACGACATGCTAGTAGTACTTTTTTTTTGGTATTTTCATGCTGGAATGACTATTCTAGGGGCAAGCCCACCGATGACCCATCCGGGCTCACTTATAATGCTCCACGGGTCATCTCTAGCAACATCCTTGCTTCTGGCGCACATAGGGCAACGTCATCCCCATTTCCCATCATCCTGTACCTCCTCCTCCCTGAGTTCAAGCTCCTTGACACCCGCACAAATAGATCTGGGCATCGTACCATGTCGGACCCATCATGCTTTGTGTTTGAACCGTGCCGGGCCACGATGGCCTGTCGTACTAGCCGTGTCGTGCCGTGTAGGCCTGACTTGCCTTCGATGAGCCCAAGCACAACCTATTTGTATTTCATGCTTGCTTTATGTCGTGCCAGCGTAGACCCGATCCATTTGCACTACTACGATAAGAGGAAAGGAGCCAGAGATGCATGGAGTTGAGGCAGTGGACACAAATATTATGAGAAAAGGAACTAAAATTTATTTATTTTTGAATAGTTACAGAGAGCGAGGGGGATATGCTAAACACGGGCAAGAAAGGAGGCAATGGGCAGGAAAGAGAGTGAGGGAGATAGGCGAGAAAGATTGAGAAAGACGTTCGAGAGAGGGAGAGATTGAGAAAGACGGGTGAGAAAGGAAGAGCTGAGAGAGATTGAGAGAGACAGGCGAGAGAGAGTAGCTTCTTGCACCGTCTTTCAACCACTCTCTGCTCTCTCCCCTCTTGCTCGTCTCTCTCAGGTGTTGGCAGCGGAGGTGGCATCCATGCTGCTGGGTGCGTCCATGACGCTTATACTCTGTGGGTAGGTGACCTTTATGCTAGACTTCTTCCTCATGCCCTTGGTCATCGAGTCCGGTATGACCCATGTTACAGTGTCGTGCTGGGCCATGCTGCCCATCATGCCTAGTTTTCATGCTCGGCACGGCCCGTGCTACACTGTCATGCCAGCACGGCATGGCCTACTTCGTGTCGAGCTGTGCCCACTGTGTCTCGGATAGGTTCAAAAAAGCCTGATCCGAGTGCCCACCTCTACGCACAAATGCACAACACCCCTCCACTCTCCTTCCCGCTGCCCGTGTTCCCCTTTCAATCCTTGCAAAAAAAACACATAAAATGAAAATTTCAACTTGATTTAGGGAAAGTTTTCAAATTCGACAAATTTCAATTCTACAAACTTCAAATCAAGGAAATTTTAACTAGGAAAATTTCAAATCGAAACGTGTATTCAACTCAAAATTTTCCTAATCGGGAAGTTTCAATTAGGAAAATTTCTAAAAGGAATGTTTCAACAAGAAAAATTTCAAATCGAAAGTTTCAAATAGGAAAGTTTCGACTCGAAAAAAATCAAATCAAGGAATTTCAACTTGTGATTTTTTTATCTAAGAATTTTCAACACAGTTTTCGTAGAAAATTCATCTCCATTCTAATACAAAAAATAAAATCAAGGTTAAAAAAAATTCAAACCCTAGGGCCACTCTCGCTCCTCAGAGGCAATGACGCAAGGATGGGATGCCAACAAGGCATCAATGTGCATACGGTGAGGCATCCACACAAAAAATGAATAAACCCCCACAAAAATCCCCCAAAATATCTCAAGGCAGAGGGAAAAATTTGAGCTTGAATGACTCACCAATGGATAGGTCACTATCCCCTTGCTTAGATCTCCTTCCCACACGGATGGCTATGGCCACCTTGAACCTATGTGGACGGTGACACATAGACGTAGTGGCCACCTTGAGCCCAAACGTACTAGGTTGATGTCTATGTCCCACCTATCCTTCATCCTCAGACCAAACAGACCCAAAACAACACCCTCCACGTCTCCACTGCATTCGACACGTGCAGCGCAGAGAAGCTCCGATGGTTGAACACGAACTAACCAGCGGACGACACGTATAGTGTAGTATTGAGCACGTCCTCACGAGAGGAACGCTTCGGACGCCCGTAGAATAGCAATCCCGCTATCCTGCAGCGAAGGTAAGCCAGCTTATTGTTCTCTATGCAGTCACACTTTGATGTTTTGAGTGAGCGGCATGTCTCTTACCAGGGTAGATGTCGGCATGTCGCCAATAAGTAATGCGTGTATATCCTTTAGGCCAAAAAAAAAAAAGAATCTAGACTGCAAAGACAAATTAAGCACGATCGAGTACACAACGTGGTGAAGCCAATAACAAGAGTGCCATCGTCCATGGATCGTATCACTTTCAGTATCTTCTTGATCTATATAATCGAAAATGAAATACGACTTACTGAGTTAAACTTGGCAGCGCAGGTGTTCCGTGCCGCGTTTATTTGCCGTTGCCAACAGCGACGGGTCGGCGCATATAACTTAATTCAATGCGTTTACCGTTCGATTCCCCCAGTTTATTTGTACCAAACATCAACCAATCATACATACAGTACACTCGGCAGAGACAGCACACACGGATCGGACCGTCGATTTCACTGCTCGCAGCAGCATAATGTAGGGGCACGGGGATCAGGAACCCCGAAGTCCGGCATGCACTTGCCTCCCTTGGGGTATGCGTCGCATCTGTCGGTGCCGCAGTGCGCGATTTCGTCGCATGTGCCTGGGCACACCCACGCCGCTTCTCCTGCAACCCAAAATCCCAACACATATGTAGCAGAGTACGTAATTAACAGACGGAGAGTTCCTTCCCTTAATTACACATGGTATATATTCTGATCAAAAGTGCAATCGGCGCTACAACATTATTGGTAATTACTCCAGTTACTCTAAATCTCTGATGGACGTGTATCTATTAATTATTATTGGTAATACTTGTAGTCTGGCATTCATTGGCCTAGATGCACAAGATACACTGCTTTATTATGTGGTCCGGCGGAAAACATGGAACCAGAAGCTCTTGAATTTGCATCCACGCTAGTAGTGCTAGGAAAAGTGCCTCCTATATTTGCTTAGTTTCAACAAGGGCATTCTTTTACGACTGGAGAGGATATATGCAACATGAACAAGGTTGCTGTACAGTTGCTAGCATAGTTGAGCTTGTGTATTTGCACTAGCAACACTCGATTGGAGCGAGTAAAGTGTAGCAATTCACTATAGTGGTGGACCTACACCGTCGGATCTAGAAATGGACGACTCAGATCACATGGAGTTGTTGCTACTGCAACCACACCTGATCTCTGTGCAGAATTGCTATCTATCAGTTGACTAAAAAATTAAGAAAAATTCAGTCCTTTCCTCACCATTGGATCTCCTTGCAATTCGTGTTGCGGTCGTCATCCTCTAAGGCAATGGCGAACAGTGGTGGCAGTGGCCGACATATTAGCGCTTGGGTTCACCCGTTTAGGGTTCTGGTTCACCGGTACTCCCTAGGCTTAGAGCGAGGCTAGGTTGGTGACAGATCGGCTGTGAGCAACAATGAAGGTCCACCAGATGCAGGCACGGAGGAGGATGGTGGGCGGTAGAGGCCAGCGGGGGCTATGAGACCAAAGTAGTTAGGAGCCGTGGGAGACGATGGCAAACCTGATAGCAGTAACCACCAGGAACAAGGAAGAGGGTGGCGGCTCACTGAAGAGGAGGAAGAAGGCATCGGCAATGGCTGGGGGAGTTGGAGCAGAGGAGGCAGTTGTCAGTGAATCACCATTGATATAGCAAAGTAAATGTGAGGAACACGACACTCGAGATCACGCAGGAAGAAACATGGTGTTTTGCAGCAATCTTACGCTCTGTTTGCTTTTGTCCCCTCTATCTCCTAGCGCTACTCTTTATAAAGGGTCAAAGGAGCGGTAATTGCAGCTCACAAAGATGCGCCTCATCGGTTCGTGAATTCGGTACATGGTCGCTGATTATTGTTAGCGAGACTTCTGCACACACAAAGGCACCTCAACGGAGAAGCGACTGCTAGGACCTGGCGATGCATCTCGGCAATAGGTATTCCCCTCTAACAAAAAGACACTCTACTCCAATTCATCGAAATAGGCATTCATGTTGATCCCCGCATAATTCGCGAGGTCGAACTAATTCTCCTCATTCCATTCATTTGCCATGCACGCATGAGGTCCGATGGGAACTAGAACTTCACCGACATTCTCACGGCTGGTGTCAGTTGTCGGTGAATTACCACCGGCCTTACGGAGTAAATGTGAGGAATACAACACTCGAGATCACACAGGAAGCAACAAATTATTTTAGATAGGTTTTCAGGCCTTCTCCGGAGAGAAAACATAACCCTACTTCCTGTATTCTTTTATCGCTAGAGATTACAAGGAGATGCACAAAGCTAGGGCTAAAAAAAGCATGTGGTTGTCTTGCACTTCGTTTGTATCTTTCCCCTCCATCTCCTGGTACTACTCCTTATAAAGCATCAAAGGGGTGGCAGTTGTAGCCTGTAGAGAGATGGCTTGTTAGTTCGTAAATCCGTACATGGTCGATGGTTATTGTCATCGAAACTTCTACTCACACACAATAATCAAGCGTTATTGTCAGAGATAGAGATTGGTTACATACAGTTATGTCAGAAAGACAAGGCATATGTTCTCTTTTGACTACAACACATAGTAAATTGCAGTAGATTTAGTATCTAGTCGAAGGATAGGGTCCACATGCCTAATAACAGACCCCTCCAAGCCAGGGGTGGACAATGTTCAGCTTGGCCTGAGGTATCTTCCCGACCAGGGATACTCGGAAGAACTATTGGAGCAATTCTCTATCTGACAATTATCATGGACATTTAGTCTATTTATTAAGGATTGTTTAATCCACGTTAGTGGTCAGCGAAGGAGGTGCTCGTCAGCCCAGGAGGCGATGCGTGAGGACGACTCGGGGCGGCGGCGGTTGGAGCGGTGGGGTGAGTGGAGTGTGAAGTGGATGGGTGGATAGTGGAGTCTATGAGCTAATGCTGACACACAGCAGTATTGCTGCAGTGCAAATCCAAGTCAACTTGCTAATTGCTGTGTATACAGCAACAAATGAACAAATTCGGGTTGTTGAAAGAAGACATTAGACATCTCAATCTATTTTAACCACACTAACCTGACCAGTGACAAGCACGCCCGTGTACAAAAACTTGGGGTTAAATGCAATTCAACACTATAAGGGGAGCTGTACAGAAGTTATTTCAGGTTGCAATGCCTCGCTTGTTTCTCTCAAAATTCTACTCGGCTAGCAAGATGAGAAGGCTCCCCTAGTGTACTGTTTGCCATCTCAAATCTTGACACCACTAAACCTTTCGTGCTTTTGGAGGAACACCTTCGATCTTATATCAGCCTGGGCAAAAGATGAAAAGAAAAGACAATTTAGTACCCAAGATACAAGTCCTGACATGTGGAGACTCGAGACATACCCCTCCATCCAAGTTTAAGGCATATTTCTTCTTGGCACAGACCATGAAGACATTGAAAATGAATAAATTACCCCTAATTATTATCACTAAGTACTACACTCAATGCATGCATGTAGAGAATAAAAGTAAAGATGGATATTTATTAGGGATATAGAGGGAACAATACACTAATTTTGCATTGGAATATGAAATACGCCATATATTTATTGACAAGACTACTAAAAAAATAGGCCTTATAAACTTGGATGAGAGAGTACTTTATAAGAAATTATACCTGGCGTGTGGGCTCAGGAACACGATATTTATTACAGAACTTCACTATCCCAATGGCGGTATCCAGTGAAATGCGATGCCCAACTGAAATGTATATTGGCTTCGATGAACCAGGGCAGGAACGCATCGCCTGGGAAAAGCTATAAGTTGAGTTCTTCCACTGGTTTGATTACGCTACATCAACCATTTGATAAACAGGAAATATATGAAAGAAACAAACGACTGAAGCATGCATTCAGCAGTTTAATATAGAATCTCTTACCGCTCCCCATGTTGTCCCAGACTGTCCAGTCAATGAAATCAATTCCTTATTGCAGTTTTCTTTTTCTTCAAGCTGTCTTCTGACTTCAGATTGGTTAAGGCCATCCACATGATGCAGCTGGGCATAACATAGAAATTACTCAAATTAGCACTCTCTAAAAGGATGAGAACATTGAGTACTTGAATTGGCGAAAAACAGCAATGAGAGGGGGAGGAGCTCAAACTGCTACAGAAATACTTCCAACAACAGCAAATTAACATACATTTTTTCCAACTCCGATGGTCGGCAGGTCTGCAAGGACACCAAGATGACAAGCTAAACCAAAACCTGTTGAACATATCTAGGTTAGAGGATGACCTATTCACATATATAAAATAAGTACATTCATAGAGAAAAAAGCATTCACGTATACAAATTAAGTACATTCCTAGAGGCTAGAGGAATAAGCACAAACAATATAAATTTTAGATTGATGTAACTTGTAGCATATATGCATAATCCAACAAGATTTACTGTGTCACCAAGCCTGTTGGCTAAGGGCTTCAGGGACTACAAAGTTAGTTCATTCTCAAAGTAGATAATAAAATCACATTGCGGATGTGATTGTGCAGTGATTTGTAAGCACACGAATCACCTTACTCTTAGCTAAGATTTTCGTAAAATCCAATAACACGATGCACACAGCATACATGATTTTACAATCTAATTTATCATGTACAACATAATCTACTAAAATGTCAAACTTGCTATGCGCAAATACTAGTCACTTGAAACCATTTAGTGTGAAGAATGAACATAAGTATGAATAAGTGATTGATGCAGTTGACCTCGTGGATGGAGTAATCCATTACCATCAACCATGAGTAACTGCAAAGGCAGAATGCAAAACCTTAGAAAAGTCACCGACAAAGACACATGATTACTGTAACAAATGTTATATGTTAAATTAGATGATGCTGCCATATCTCAAAGATAAATTTATATGAACTTTCATAAATTAAAATGATTAATACTCATGGAGATAAAATGCATGCAAAGTAGTGTAGATTTTCGCATTGTTATCACATTCAAAACCAACAAGGAAACAAGAACATTTAACACCACTGGATACTTCACAATGTATAGCCTCCTATTTACAGGAGAAAGAAACAAATGACAAAAAGTTTCCAATCGAGGCACACTTGCAAATTTCTTCTACTAAATTTCTTGTTTGCTATCTGAAAATGTTTTGATAAAACATCATGTGCTAAAGTGTTATACACTGAATAGAGAAACCAAAGCTAGGATTATTGTAGGCTGTAGTTGCAAGTATCACGAAGGCAAATTTTACCTGAGGGTAGAAATGACTGGCATTGGTCTTCATCTTCTCTAAAAGTCCTAGAAGAACTGGAGCCTTAAAAATGATAGTGTTCTTTAATTAGGATACATGTTGGAACATTTCAGTAGAAACATGAAAATATACTTGATGTATATCTTAAAAAAACCAAACAAATTAGCATGCCTAAAAGATAAAATTTTCATAGATGTTTACAACAACACGAGGAAATAAAAGTCACAAGCAATAGTAATATCATAACTTTCTTTTGCATTATCCATACTAGACTCGTAGCGATAGTAATATCATAACTTTCTTTTTCATTGTCCATACTAGACTCGTCACATAACAAAGCATATTGATCGAAACGTACAAAAGGAAGACATGTTTTTTTTTTTTTTGAACGTAAGCATCGGGGGAAGCCCCTGATGAATTTATTGAAAGACCAAAACGGAATACAGAGAACAGCTAGCGAGAAGCCAGCCAAGAAACAAGAAACAGAAAAAAAGAAAACAGAAGAACGAGGAACAGAAAACAGAAGAAAAGAGAAGACGAAAGAGAAAGAGAAAGAGAAAAGGAAGACATGTTACAGAGCCCATTTTGCATAGTTGAGCAACACATGCTCAAAACATAATAAATATCAAAGTACATATTGCTTCTATATACGAAATCCATGTAAAGAAGACAAGGATTGTTCACAGATATAATGGTAGTCCAAGAATTTTTATTTATTTACTTATTTATTGCGAAAGAAAATTGAAATGTTGAGGTCCCTGAAGTACATATAACGAGGAACACATGGATAAATTCATAAACCGCACCTCTTAGCAAATCTCAATAGAAACAAAGTCACAAAAAAAGAAGGGATGTGTTGTGCAATACCTCTCTGAAAGCAAGAAAACCAGGAATATATGGCACTTGCAGTCGAACTACATCAAACTCTTCGTGGACAATTTCTAAGGTATAGGCATCCAAAACTACCACCGCCGCACATGCCATACAAGGGTCTTCTTTCAAGAAGCTAATGTCAACCCCACCTATATACTTCAGTTTGCTCCTTGTATTGCTCTGATCTGAATTTGAGCTCAAAGAAGGTAAAGACCACTCAAAATCATCTTCTAGAATGAGCCTACTCTTGAGCACGTCTTGTGTTCTGCATCACCAGTCGACCAGCAAGAGATATGAATCAACTCCTCTTGACTATCCTAGGAAAAACTAAATGAACAGTTGATCAAATCAATGAAATGGCACCAAAGCATACTTGACCCATTCTTGTTTCTGCATCACCAACTCACGGTCTTCTCCTTCTGTACATCCTGGGCTGTTATCCATTCCTCTTATGTTCCTCACAAGACCGCAGATTTTGCACGGTGGGTTCAGAACTCACGAAGAAAGATTGGGTCCCTGAAGAATCCAGCCGTGTTCTCCATCAACTTAACAATGCGTTGAATCGAGCAATTCAGTAACAGGTCGACTAAATTAGCGCGCGGCGGAGTAAAGAATCAATAGCATTATAGAGGAGTTTTCCCAGTGGAGTAAATCGGTAGCTAATCCGTAGAAAAACGACTAAATCAACGTTTCTCCCTTGGAGGATATTGTTCGCTGGTTATTTCGAAACCAGAATCGCCCCACAAAAACCGTACAAGAAAATAGCCGGAATAAACAGGTGGCGAGAAACGCGCCGCGATTCTCACCTGATACGGCGGCGGCGGCGGCTGATCGATGCCGGCGACAGCTTTTCATTTCCCTGTGTTGTCCCCCCGGACCCCCACCGAATTCCTGAGCCTTCCAGGACGCCGACGACTCTCTCTCTCTCTCTCTCCCCCCTCTTGTTTTGGTGGAGACTAGAGACGAACGAGAGATGGCGGCCCTGGGCCATCCTAACCGAACAACGGGCCGGGCCACCCTGGGAACTGGATCGCGGATAATATTCGAGATCATAGCTCGGCCCAGCTTAACATTGGATCTACTCTTTAGTGTGGACCTGTTGGGCCTAGTTATGGCCTTAGCTCGGCCCAGCTGAACATTGGATCTGCTCTTTAGTGTTGACCTGTTGGGCCTAGTTGATGGGCTTTGCGAGCCCTTTGCTCGGCCCGTGGCCCGAGAAAGCATCCCCGCTTACGTTAAGCCGCCCAAGTCATTAGCCGGGCATTTTCCTGATTCCCACGCGGGCCACACCGAAACACCCACTCGCCGGTCACCGATCTACACGATTCCACCGAAATTAGCCATGATCTACACGATTATGTCATGTGTATCGCTGGGTGCCGGATTGTGGTGATTGAGTGAGTGCGTGGGCCGTAGGATTCCTGGCATGGGCCTTGTAAGGGTTGAGGCAGACTATAAAAGGGTCTGTGCTGTAATCGTGACCGGCAAGCAAAAGAAGAATCAACTTTCTCCCCAAATCTTCTTGGCCTCTTCCTCTCTTTTCTTCCTGCGTCCTCTTCTTCCTCTCTGAATGATACCAGGTTCATCACATTTGGTATCAGAGCTCCGATCTGGCGCCTAAGAAAAAATTACCGCAGTGGGAAACCAGATGGTCACGCTTTACCTCGGTGGAAAATCGGTTCAAGGTATCAACACTCTTCTGAAACAAATACTGGATGATGTTCATGGGGTAAAATCGGAGGTAGGGGAGGTGCGATCAGCGGTAGAGATGGTTCGTCGAAGAGTGGAGGTGCTGGAGACGCGTTCCGGTGGTGATCCACGATTAGCAACAACCAATGTTCCAGTTCATCTAGCAAGTTCGATCGCAGCCCCGGTTATTGCTGGTGAAGATAATGGATCCGATCACAGTCTCCGTGATCCGGAGATGGGAAAGGGCTCTATGAAGGGAATTTTGGGCGCTCCACCTATTCCTATGGGGGGCGTTAAACAGGAATGGCCCCAGATGGTGCAAGCGGGAGAATCTAAGGCCATGGATGAGAGGCATGCAGGGGCAGGCCAGAGTTCCGGTATGATGTGGCCACCCCGACAAGCATTGCCGAAGATCGAGTGCCCAAAGTTTGACGGGGAAAATCCTCGGCTATGGCGAGACCGTTGTGAAACTTACTTTGAAGTGTTGGGGGTTCATCCTGGAATTCATACCCGGTTGGTTGTCTTGCATTTTACAGGCATTGCAGCCTTATGGTTGCAAAATGCTGAGACCAATGGAAGGTGTGAAGAGTGGGAAGTCTTGTGTGATGCGGTTGAGAGGCGGTTCGGCAAGAATTTGTACCAGCGTCACATGAATCAACTGATTAAACTCAAACAGACTAGTACGGTGGCAGAGTATGTAGAAAGGTTTGAGCACCTGCAGCATCAAATTTTATTGTATAACTCATCACAAGACGAGGTGTTTTTTGTGACTCATTTCCTGGGGGGTCTGAAGGAAGAAATTAGATCGGCTATTGTTTTGCACAATCCTGATAGTGTTGAGATGGCAGTATCGTTAGCCTTGTTGCAGGAGGAAGAACTGGACAGGAGAAAACGGTTCTATCCGAAATCTGACCAAAGGGAATTTATGTGAGGAGGAAGCAAATATTTGGAGAGGTTTAAAGTCACTCCCAAGCAGGATGACAACAAAAAGTTCGAAGACCCTCGCAAGCCAGGAAGTGGACGTACCGATGATAAGCTTGAGGCATTGAGGATGTATCGCAAAACCAATGGTCTTTGTTTCACTTGTGGTGAGAAATGGGCAAGGAATCACAAATGCCCTGAACAAGTACCATTGCACATTATTGAGGAGTTATTGGAGGTGCTTCAGTTGCAAGAAAATGCTGACATCGAAATAAATGAGCCGACCGAAGGAATGGGAGAAGAATTACTGTCTGTGACTGACACTCAAGTTAATGGCCGACAGAACAGAAGAACATTACAACTGCAAGGTCAGATTTGTAAGGTGGAAATACTTATTCTTGTCGACTCGGGCAGCACCTACTCATTTATCAGTGAGAAACTGTTGCATCGGTTACAACACCCAACTCAAGACATAGCACCTCTGAAACTCACCATTGCGGATGGCCGAATGATGGAGTGCACCAAGTTGGCCCCAGCATTGTCCTGGTGGATTCAGGGAAATTCCTTCAGGCAAGACATTCGAGTATTACCATTGGGCACATATGACATGATACTAGGGGCTGATTGGTTAGAGGAGCATAGCCCCATGTGGGTGCATTGGAAGCACAAGTGCATCAAATTCACTCATAACAATTGTCGGGTCACGTTGCAAGGCGTGAATAGAGATTCCTCAACTGGGAAATGTCTTGGCGCCAAGGAACTGAAAGGCTTGTTACGACGAGGAGCAATTGCCCATGTAGTGCAATTACACCAGGTTTGCCCGAGTACTCGTGATATGCACTGTATGAAATTGTACCACCAGAGGTGTTTGCGCGTCATACAAGAATTTGATCATCTTTTCACACAATCAAGCACTCGCCTCAAGATCGCTATGATCATTCAATTCCTCTCATTCCGGGTGCTCAACCAGTAAATGTGCGCCCCTGTCGTTATTCTCCTCAACAGAAGACTGAAATTGAGCGACAAGTCGCCGATATGTTGGAGCAAGGAGTGATTCAGCATAGTTCCAGCCCCTTTGCTTCCTCGGTGTTGCTGGTTAAGAAGAAGGACGGATCCTGGCGATTCTGTGTCGATTATCGCAAATTAAACGCCATCACTGTTAAGAACAAGCATCCGTTGCCCATTATTGATGAGCTCCTAGATGAGCTGGAAGGGGCATGCTGGTTTACCAAACTGGATTTACGGTCGGGGTATCATCAAATCCGTGTAGCGGTTGGCGAGGAACACAAAACTGCATTTCGCACACACCAGGGGCTATACGAATTCAGAGTCATGCCATTCGGCCTAACTAACGCTCCGGCCACCTTTCAAGGAGTCATGAACCAGATCTTTGCTCCTTTTCTGCGCCGCTTTGTTCTGGTGTTCGTGGATGATATTTTGATCTACAGCCGCACCTTGATAGATCACAGTACTCACTTGCGTCAAGTTTTTCAGGTGTTGGAGCAGCAACACTTGTTCATCAAACAGGAGAAATGCTCCTTTGGGCAACAACGTTTGGAATATCTTGGACATATCATTTCGTCTGCCGGTGTCTCAACTGATCCACATAAGATTCAAGCCGTCCTCAATTGGCCAGTGCCTAGAAATATTAAAGAATTGAGAGGATTCTTGGGACTCACAGGGTATTACCGCAAGTTTATTCGCAATTACGGAGTCATCTGTAAGCCTCTCACTTCCTTACTGAAAAAGGGCGTCTTATTTCAGTGGACCTCCGTGACCGATATAGCATTTAAAGTGTTTACCACAGGCCTTAGTGACGGTGCCTGTGTTAGCTTTGCCGAGTTTCTCTAAACCATTTGTGTTAGAAACAGATGCCAGTAACACTGGAATTGGTGCAGTCCTTATGCAAGAAGGGCATCCCATTGCGTTCTTGAGTAAGTCACTAAGTACCAGAAACCAAGCCCTTTCGACGTATGAAAAGGAGTGTATGGCCATTCTTCTGGCAATCACTAAATGGCGTTCTTACTTGCAACATTCTGAGTTCATCATTCGCACCGACCAGAAGGCCCTCATGCATCTCACCGATCAACGCTTACTGACGAGTATGCAGCACAAAGCATTTGTCAAGCTCCTCGGATTGCAATACCAAATTCAGTATAAGAAGGGTATCCATAATGCGGCAGCTGACGCATTATCACACAAACCGACTGTTTCTGACCTTCATGCAATTTCGGTGTGTGTTCCGACATGGATTGAACAATTGGTTGCAGGGTATCAGGATGATGCAGAGACTCGGCGCCTTCTCGCCGAATTGAGTTTAACTGGCTCCAATGACAGAGGATACAACCTGCAGGATGGTGTCATTCGTTTCAAAGGTCGTCTGTGGGTTGGCTATAATCCACTCCATCAACGTCACATTTTGCAGGCCCTGCACCATAGCGGTATTGGTGGTCACTCCGGCATTCAAGCGACTTACCAGAAGATTAAAGCTCTGTTTGCCTGGCCGAAAATGAAGGATACCGTGCAGCAATTTGTCAAAGAGTGTACCATCTGTCAACAGGCCAAAGTCGAACATGTGAAGCTTCCTGGACTGCTCCAGCCTTTGCCCATTCCGACTCAAGCTTGGAGTATGATTGGCATAGATTTTATCGAGGGATTACCACAATCCCATCGATATACAACAATCCTGGTAGTGGTTGACAAGTACTCGAAGTATGGCCATTTTTTGCCCTTAGCTCATCCTTTTACTGCACATCAGGTGGCCCAGGTCTTCTGTGATAACATTTATAAGCTCCATGGCCTTCCCCAAGTTATCATCTCAGACCGGGATAAAGTCTTTACTAGCACTTTTTGGCAAGAGCTATTTCGTTTATCGGATACTCAATTGAATATGAGTTTCGCCTACCACCCTCAAACGGATGGCCAGACGGAACGACTGAATCAATGCTTGAAGATTTATTTACGGTGTTTCGTTCATGCTTGTCCTCGTAAATGGGCGGATTGGTTGGCATTATCTGAATATTGGTACAACACCACATTCCAAACTGCAGTCGGCAAAACACCCTTTGAAGTTCTCTATGGCTATGCGCCTCGTCATTTTGGTATTTCTCATCTCAATGTGGATACCCCCACTGATGTGCAGGAGTGGGCGACTCAACGCGAGCACATGACTCAACTACTGAAGCTGCATTTGGATCGTGCTTGTCGTCGCATGAAAATAAAGCTGACAAACATCGGTCTGAGAGGTCTTTCAGTATTGGAGATCAGGTCTATTTAAAACTCCAGCCATATACTCAGACATCAGTCGCCACTCGCAGTAACCCCAAACTGTGTTTTCGTTTCTACGGACCTTACCGTATTGTGGACAAAATTGGTGCGGTGGCGTATAAGCTTGACTTACCTGATAGCAGCAAAATTCACCCGGTGGTGCATGTGTCGCAGCTGAAGCAGTATATTCCTCCTTCGGCTTCAGTTCACACAATTCAGGAGGTGCCTTGTCTCGCTGCTACGCCAACTGTGTTTCCTGTTGCAATCCTGAAGCGGAGACTCGTCAAGCAAGGGGGCAATGTTATACCCTCGGTCTTCATCCACTGGTCTGGTTTTCCCTCCTCTTTGGCCACCTGGGAGCATGAATCTGCACTTCGCCTTCAATTTCCTGACGCACCAGCTTGGGGGCAAGCTGGTTCTTAACCGGGGGGGGGGGGGGGGATTGTCATGTGTATCGGCTAGGTGCCGGATGGGGAACAGTGTGAACCGGCAAAAGTATTTTTGTGTTGTGGTGATTGAGTGAGTGCGTGGGCTGTAGGACTCCTGGCATGGGCCTTGTAAGGGTTGAGGCAGACTATAAAAGGGTCTGTGCTGTAATCGTGACCGGCAAGCAAAAGAAGAATCAACTTTCTCCCCAAATCTTCTTGGCCTCTTCCTCTCTTTTCTTCCTGCGTCCTCTTCTTCTTCTCTGAATGATACCAGGTTCATCACAGATTATACCGAGATTAGTCAGAATTTGAACGCGAATGTTCATGCTTCACGTCACACTTTGAAATCTGAACGTGCCGCAATTAATTAATGCAGCATTGACGGGAACTGGGATGCACATGAAGTACTTGTTTTGTTTCGCTCTACAGGTGTTTCGTGTGCACAACACAAACCACGCCTCCTTTCAGTTTAAGCAGTACGAAACCACGAACTTGTATTAATCTCGAGCAGGCTCTAGCTCTTGGCATGCAGACATCAATCACAGAAGAAACTAGACTTGTTGTTGCACGGCGATCAGCCCACTCCGTGTAACTCTCCTGCTTGTCAATGGCGGGAGCCTCAGGAGGCCCTGCCAACGTACTCGACGTCGAAGAGGAGCGTGGAATTGGGCGGGATGACGCAGGAGGTTGGCTCCCAGCCTCTGCACCCTGCTCCTCTCCCGCCGTACGCCAGCTCCGGAGGCAGTCTCAGCGTCCGCTTCCCACCTGAACATGCATTTGCACAAACTTGAGCACCGATAATCACTCGCCTCGAGGTAGAGGAAAGCCGTGGATTAACGGCAGGGCGTGAGTTCAGTTCAGGCGTCGCGTACCGGGCAGCATCGGCGGGATCCCTTCGCCGCCTGCTATACCCTGATCCCACCCTTTGATCACCTGAAAAGATAATTAGCACAATACTCGCGTCAGGAAAAAGGCCAATTCATCATGTTTCTGCGCTGCGTGATCTGTTATGTCGTGCAAATCTTGCATGATCTTTGACTCACCCATGAACCTAGCAACGCAAGGTATCGACTTCACGGTGCGTAATGAAAACAAAATTTCAGACTACTCGAAGCAAGCAATGGAGCAATCGATACACAGGATTCTCTACCTCTCCGACGCCGACGCGGAACGTGAGCGGCTTCCCGCGCTTGTAGCTGCTGTCGAACACCGTGCCGTCCTCCAGCCTCCCAGTGTAATGCGCCTGCGCCAAACCAACTGGTGAAACTGCGCATCAAGATAGGAGAATTCGGCTAGCCTGGCCGGTAGCCCTGTACCGACCTTGATGAGCAGGCCCTGCTCGGCGGCGGCACCCGTGCCGACGACGCGGTCGCAGAAGGCGAGGCCAGAGGGGGCCACCTCGAGCGGGCACTCCCCTCCGGCGGTGGCTTCGGCCACTGCGGGGAGCACGCGGGAGAGGATGGCCGTGGACAGCACGGCGGCCGCGACCTCACGCCGGCGGAGAACGAGGCCGGGGTTCTTGGCAGCCCCACCGGCGTTCGGACTGGGCGGACAAGGGGCGCCGGAGGGTTTGGCTTTAGGCTTTGGGAGGCCGAGGAGGATGCGAGAAAGCGGCGAGGTGAAGGTGAAGGTGGAGGGAGCCATGGCCACTGGCTCCTTCGTGTCAGCTCATTCAAACCAGAGGAGCAGATCCAGCTTCCAATGGATAAGTGTCGTGTCGTCAATTGTGGCATCCGATTCCCAGACTATGCTGATCTAGACCGTCTGTCTCGCATCCAACGCTCAGGAGTTGCTTAGCCTTGAATATTTCAATATCTAAAGAAAAAAAATGTTGGACTCCTCACCCAAAAGATAGCCGAAAGATGATAGGCCCAAGCCTGCATTGCAGAGAGGCCATAAGCCCGAGCCCAGAGCTTTCAATCGTCCACCGATGTAGGCTTCGAGTGATAAATGCGACGAGCAACCGTCGAGCTCATGCTACACACACAACACGATGCACACATGATACACGTCCCAAGAAAAACCCAAGAGCGTCGCTGTCTTTTATACGAAATGATCAATTTTCTGATCTTTTTATTTTTTTTTCAAATTTAGCCTCTTTCAAACAAAATTATAAATCTAGTCCTCTTCCTATGCCTCCAGCAACAGTCAGAAGCATGTGACAGACGAGCGCAGAGAAGCGCGCGAGAGGCACCAGCACACTGCTCCTACACTCACCACCTGTGCCAACAATTGCTCCTGCGCTCGCCCATCCGTGGTCCCAGGATGCGGCAAGAGACAGGTCTTGCATACCGCGCCTTTCACAGTGGGAAAAGGGCTAGTTTTACAATTCCGTTCAGAAAGGAACTAGATTTGAAAAAATGAGGTAAGAGGGTAAAAAAAAGTGATTACTTCTCTTTATACTGTCCTCTCGTGTGCTAAATTTAAGAAATTTTACCGTAAATTATACTAATAGTATATAGTGGACAGTAGAAATTAGATTAGCCATTAATCTATTAAAAGAATTCCTAGTACTCTAATAGCAAGTAAATATTCTATTATATCGAAAAAATAAACTATCTATATTTTATTTATTATATCGTAAAAAGAGCTTTTAAATAAAACCGAAAGATGGTTGAGTTCGGCGTACAGGGTTTTGGTGAGGGAAGGAGGAAATCTAAGCCGCCGATGCTTAAAATCTTCCGCAACTATGGCGACGTTTCGGTGCCACTCACATGGTTGGCGGGGTCGGCTCGGAGTAATGCCGGTAGGTTCCGGTCGGTTTCAAGCCCCTCCTCTAGCCTCATGCACGCGCGTGCTGTTTGCCCGACCAAATCGATCGACAACCGCGGCACGCAGTTCCTCGACTTGGAAAATTGATCTCCAGCGAATCAAATCGCTCCTACGATCGTGGTGGAAAACGCATAAATCGGGTATCATTCCGAAGACAGCAGGGCAATAGGGCATGGTATGGAAGTCGATTTCTACTTTTCTACGATCACGCTTGGTTGCCATGCAGAAATTTCACTGAATTTTACATGTGCAAATCCTTCAAGAACCTGCTTAATTTTACACGCAACGGTGCACAGTGGGACTGCAGTACTCTCGAGATGAGGTAACAGGATACAGTGATTCCACCACTGACAACTTTTTTTGCCGGGACTCGGCGCAGTCGGCGGCATGTAAACAGGCATGGAGTTGCTCATCTGCTCTGCTCGATCTCTCTCCTGCTCTGCTTTGGCTCGCTTGCTGCACTGCACGCTTGCAGCTGCAAAGACAGACCAGTGCTGTCGCTTTGCTACATGCACCTGAGGTCAGCTAATGCTACTCCAACTCCATGACAAGAACACCCACAAGTGAAGCGAAGCACTCCATGTCAGGTCAAATCTGGGTTTGAAGTAGTGGAGGATGACTTAAACCGGCCTATCCACTGCACCAAAAGTCTAGCACCCTTAAGCCCCCAAAAGCTTAGTGCTTACCACTAGCTATGAGTGTTTGACCGGCCTTGCATGAGACACTAACAACCACTTTTGTATAGCTCGTGGCTGGCACCTAACTCCTTTATGTCTCGTCGTGTGGGCATTACCTTTTGACCAGCTAGACCACCTCATATTAAGGATGCCAGCCTTAGCTTTTCTACTCTCGTTGCAACATTTTTTTTTAAAAAAAATCTGTTCTATATTTAAATAAATTTATAAAAATAGCCTTATCCTCAAATATAGAACACGTGTCACCTATCACGTTCGAGAAGATGGTAGCTTTCCGTATCCGTAACAGGCTAGCCGACTGCGGTAGCAGTGGCAAGTCTACCTTGCTATCATGCTCCCCCAACTCGGAAGGAGCTCACGAACTTGACCCCGTGCTTGACATGCCTCTTACCGAGGCTCCTGATGCTTGGTAACAGTCCTACCGAGCTCTTCATGCAGTCGTGCTTGGCAGTAGCCCTATCAAGCTTCGTGTGCTCAGCAGCTGTACGGAAAAGCTACTAAGCTCCTTAGACGTGACAGGTGGCGCCATACCTTTCGCAGTTAAGGGAGAAATCACTTTATAAATCTATTTGAAAGAAGACTAGATTTATAAAAAATAAATAAATGTTTGTGAAGGGGCCAGCTAAGCCGAGAGTTCCACGCCAATCACCAGCAGACAAAGAAAACGTGGGCTCGGTACGGGGCAATTTAAGGGGCCGTCTTGTTCGGGTGTATGCTTAAAACGCAGCCATTGCGGTGTGTGTGTGTGACCGTGTCCGTGTGTTTGATCGCTGGAAAAGCAACCTACGGCATTTGCTAACTCGTACCCCTGGACCCTGGTACGTGGTAGTACTAGTGTGTGTGTCCAACTGGCGACGTGTTTTTAATTGGATCTACGGTCTCCGCTTGAAACACTGGAGTTCTTTCTGAATCCTACGGAAACTGAAAGTTTTTGCACGTAATCACCGTGAAGTTCTTACGTTTCAAATGCGCTGTCCACACAGAAGAAATAGCGACAGGAGAAGAACCCAAGTTGACGAACATGCTAAGAGGAAAAGCTTAACAACATGCCTCTTGCCAGTAGCCTTTTTCATGTGTCCATGCTGTCGTGATCCGTCAATCCGTTGGTACGTCATTGCGACCAGTAGCCTCTTTCATATACGGAGATTTCATCCTGTAGGAGATTCGAATTGATCGCTGTTTTAATCTCTTCCCTCTTTTTTTTTACCAAAATAACTTCCTACCAAAAAATTTGTAAATCTAGCCGGTGTCGCCATTGTTCTAGAACGCATGAGACCGACGGCGCGGAGACTGACGCCGAGTACGGTAGCAGGCGGATACCACGCTCTGAAGGCACGGAAGGAGGCGGCGCTGCGAAGGGGCAACATAGGAGTAGGCGTGGCGTGCGCGGAAGGAGCCGTGCCATGGAGGGGAGTGTGGATGCCCATTCCGTGGTAGGGGAGTACGGAAAGTGTCTTTCGTGATGAGTAGGGGGTTAGATTTGCAAAAATAATGTCGAGGAAGTTATTTTTTTAAAAAAAATAGAGGAGAGAGGACAAAAACAGTGATCACGTTCGGGTGACGAGTCGCATCGCAGGAACTGAATTAAACGGGTGAGGATTCGGTTCACCAACTCCTATGTGGTATCTTTGCCATCCAGCTTATCGATGAGATAACGTTTCCAGGGTTGGGTAATGGTATTGTTATTGGGTGGTTAAGAAAACCAGACCGCATATAAAACTCTCCGTCTCGCTTGCCGTGGAGCGTCACTGCATCAGGGCGGCAGTTGCACGCATCGTAAAGGTCGTAGTGTCGTGTCCATTCCACACCGTAACAACTTAGAAGTTAGAAAATGTGTCCTGGACCTGGAGATATGTCTACGCAGAGCAGTAGTAGAAGCCTCAAGCCCTCTCAGTTGGTCCGTGTCTGTTAAGTGCTAGCAATAGCATACCGACGTTTTTGGATACGCACCAACTTACTCATGTTGCAGTAGTAGAGCAGAGGACAGTTCAAGGACTGCTATGTTGTGCGATCATACTCCTAACTCAATTCACCAGACGACGTGAAAAAAAACACACAAAAGAGATTCGTACCGAAGAAGGCATGAGCTTCTCCTCTGTGCTGCGTGCTGCCGAGCTCGAATATGCGGCAGCCTTTTACCTGTCACGATGGACTATATTATCGCGGTGCTACGGCACAGGAGCATGACAGATGATATGTAATGTTTGTCTCTGCTTCTCCGATGAGAAAAATAGCTAGATTTGCAATTTTGTTCGCACATGAGATAAATATAAAAAGAAAAAAAAATGCACCATAGTGCCAATCAGGCCAAACATTCAACATTTCAAACTTGAAATCGGAAGCACTGTGGAATCTGGATGCAATCAATGAGTTGCATTTAACTGGATATACATAATGTTAATGTGCAATCGGGGATGAAATGAATGGATCCACGGGGAACGTCGCTTCTCTGGCTTCTACCACCAGGACAGAGGAATCTTCTCATATCCAAGGTCGATAGTAGATACGGTCCATACGGATTTACGCCGCTCTAGTTGCAGTTAGTACTTGTCCTGGCAGCACAGGGATGGCACGCCGTTACGAGTAGTTACGTCTCGTGGGATTGTAAATGCTTCCGATGTGCTTCGGAGTTTGGAATTTGAACTTCGCAAAGGGTAGCCAGCCACGCAGGTCACATGGATGTAGGGTTGTTTTGGACCTTTTCACCAGAAATTTGATTGCCACCACAATTTGGAGCAAAGCGTGAACCATAAATTTTGCCAGCCGGCTTTTACACCAAAACAGGCCAGTGCATTTTCGCATTGCTCATCTCAATTCATGTGCCCCAATGCTAGCTGTAACTTGCAGGAAGGCACAAATGAAAATGGACTGTGTATCTAGCTCCAAGAGTGAAAGTCCCACGTTACTTCATCAAAATTACCTACTTTTACCACTACTCTTTAATTATCCACCTTTACTACTGTTAGTGCTCTTTGCAAATAAAATTTTTATCGTAAATTGAGTTTCAACTATTGTATATTCAGATTGAACAATATTATTCAGACAAAGTTAGTGCTTTTTGCAAATAAATTTTTATCATAAATTGAGTTTTTGTTGCAACTCACGGAAACATGACTACTAGAGTTTAAAAGGGGGGCTATAGTTGGAAGGACTGCATATGAAAGACATTTCCCTCCAACTGCCAACCCTAATGTATCCACATGGACACATAAATAAATTTGTTTATTGCTAATTGCACAAAGGCAAACAACAACACCAACTTCATTGTCTCCTAACAGTAACATCCAATCCATGCCCCAAGATTTAATGAGATGAGTGGAAAGAAGACGATCACATCACCAAAATCCGTATTCTTTCCGCCACCAACTCTGATGTGTCCCCTCCTCCATCACTGGTTCCATTACGTGGATTTTTGCTACTCCCTCCATCCGTGAAAAGAAGACGATTCAGAAATTTGCACTTTAATTATAGTATGCGTAAAAATGAATAGCTCGCATTCTTTTATTACCTCACTTAGTATTCTTAGATAGTGTATGTTGCTTTATCCATCTGTCTAAAAATATAAGGCGTATTTTGACTCTGCATAAAGATTAAGATTACATTGAAATTGAGAAAGGTAGAAGAGAAAATGACTTAGGTACTCCCACTTAATTGTCTTGAACTATAAGAGATAATACTTTTGTGTGGATGATAATGAATAAATACATATCGTTGACAGAGAATAAATAAGGATATAAAAGGAAATGTTTCATTAAATCTACAGGCAAGACTTATATTTTGGATAAGATCATTTAAAAAATAAGATTTATAAACTTAGATGGAAGGGTATTTCACAGTAATAAATAACATTACAAATAATAAATGGTAGGATATGCAAAGAAAAATAGTTAAAATTTATTCTTAAATTATAAAATAATATGTTTTAAAATAAAATTTAAAACTAAAATGACTTGTCATCTCTTCTCGGCTTGCAGCGTAGGTCCCTCCAAGTCTAAAGGGGTCATTACAAAAGTTGTACCAGACTGACTCATTGCTCGTTGCCCTATCCATCTCTGTCCTGTCTCTCTTTCTCTCTCTATAGAAGTGCCTCTATATTGTTCTCTTCTTTTGAGAGGAGAAGAATATCAGCGGTACAAAGGAAAGAACTGCCAGGTTTCAAAAGAACCCGCCACCTCTCTCTACTGTCCCCTCAATTATCTCTCGTATTTAGTCGTTTGCCTCCGTCCTCCATTTTCTTGGGCGCCGTGCGAACTCCATGTACTGCTGCTGCCTACCTGTTTGCTTGCTTGCGCCTTTCTTCCTTCCTTTCTGTCCAACAGTAAATTTCTTCAATGCAAGAAAGCATCCGGAGAAATTGTCCTTGCTGAGTTTCGTCAAGCTCGTTGTCGTCTTGGAAAGCGAAGTTCTTGTTGGAAGGAGACGGTGAGGAAGAGGATATATGGCTTCAAAGGAAGGTATTCTTCTCCCTGCCTGCCAGGTTCTGGTGCTCAGATACAAAGTTCGCTCTTTTTTTTGCTCCTTTATTCTGTCCATCTGGTGGAGTGGAAGAGGGAGAAAAAAAACGCAAGAACTATTTGGTAATGACGAAACTGAAGGAGTATTTCTTGCTTGGATCTGCTGCAGAGGCAGGTGAAGACGAGAGGCCACGGGATTTTGTTGGTTCTGATAAGGAAGGTTAGCCGTGGTTATGGATTGCATTCCTCATTTCTACTTGTGTGGCTTGTTGATTATTAGCTGTATCTTTTCTTTCTTAGTTTACTCTTTGAGCTCCATTAAGCGGATCAATAATTTTTCATTTTAATCCTGGAAATATATGTGTTACCACACATATTTTAAGAGCGTGTCACAACTTTGAACACCTTTTTTTTAAGAGAGAGAATTGGTGTCAGATTTGGGATTCTGGCCTTTTTTGTAACCACTGTATAAAATTTTTGGTTGAGCTGTCTTTTAATTTCTCCATATAAAAGACCGGTAGATTGTCAGATTCTTCCAAATTTGCTCTCTACCAAAAATCTCTGAAATGGACATTTATATTGGTTTATGCACCCCATTCGCCTTTTGCAAATAGGCCGTCCTAATTTGATGCATGAGTTATTTTCAGCCTTAGTTGTGGTAGACTGAGAGAAAACGTCAGTTTTGGAAGGGGGCAGGGTGGTGCAGATGTCAATTTTTGGGGGCATATCTCCGCAAAGAGAATGCCTCAGATACTCTCAACGGGCAGCATGCTCTTTTCATGGCAAACCAGACAAGCACAAATCTCCTCTTATCATGAATTCAGATGGAATCGAGCCTGTAACTCTGTATGTGATGATGATGTGTTTCTTGCAGTGACTTGCGGTGCACTTTGTCTTGTTCATGATATTAGGTAGTTGATTTGCCCCTGAATGGGATCCAGCTTTTTTTTTTTGTAGCATAACAAACTTATGACAGCCCATGCTATGTCTACATCTCGTTTTGTTCTGCTTAGGGCCAGGTGAGAACCAAGAAAACACTAAGAGAGATTCCAATGAACAAACCAATGAGGATTGCGACAACAGTGGGTCCCAAACCGACGATGCTGTATTGAGTGAAGATTACAGTGACAGGCACAGCAGTGAAAGCAACAGCCAATGTGTTGATTCTGATGGAGGTAGCAAAGAGGTGCCTCAAATGGACTCCAAGGGAAGTAACGATGACAACAGCGAGTGTACCGATCGGAGCTCTCCCCGTGCTGTGCTAGATATCTCAGTATCTGGTAGCGTGGAGTCTGATGAGAGTTCGTCTGTTGAGCAGTCAGGACCATCCAACCACAATGTGCAGTGGAGGAGTCTGATCAGCGGACTAATACTCAGGAGGAAGAAATCGATGGCAAGAGCAGTGACATTCCCTCAGACGACCAAGAGCACAGGGCTTAAAAGGTGTCTGGAGAGGATTCGGAACGGTAAGAACCAGATGGATTGTAGTGCCATTGCCCCAGAGATCCTTCCTGAGATTGAGAAGTGGAGGCCATTGTGGAGAAGCTTTGACTATGATGAGCTCTGTACTGCAACTGGCAGATTTAGTCCAGGTAACATGTGCACTTCTATGTTGCTGTAAATCTGTGACTTAATAATTAGCCTCTGTTACTATCATTACAAAACTTGTGGGATGTAGCTTTGACATTAACCTATGGATTTATAATTGGAGCGCTATGATTTTACTCAGGAAAGAGGGTTTGAGGTCCTAATCATGAACTGTTCTTTAGGTGAATGATGAGTTGTTACTGGTTTCTAGTTGGAAAACTTAAGTAGTAGAACTTGTTATTATATTATTCTATGCTAGTTTTTTTTAGCATGAGCCGTTTTCTAGACTGTAGTACCTCCAATGTCATGGCAATATAATATGTAAATATAACCCCTTAAGCTGTTTCTTTTACTTACAAGTGTCTTGTAATGCAAGTACTGTTCTTGGCCTGAACTAGTTTTTTTGTATCTGCATTATCTCTGAACATTTTTGCTTGACACCTGGTATTACTAGAAAATTTGATCGGGAAGGGAGGGCATGCTGAGGTGTACAAAGGACGGCTTGCTGATGGACAGTTTGTGGCAGTGAAGAGGTTAACAAAAGGTGGTAACAAAGAGGACAGGATTAGTGATTTCCTATCTGAACTTGGAATAATAGCGCATGTTAACCACCCAAATGCGGCACAGCTCTTGGGGTTCAGTGTGGAAGGGGGCTTGCACTTGGTTCTTCAGTTTTCACATCATGGAAGCTTGGCTTCTGTTCTCCATGGTATAGTCCTCTCTAAAAACTTGTTACGTGATGAACGAAATAGTTGAGTAATATGATGTCACGTGGTGGCATATTTTACATCATATTTTTAAAAAAGGAATTATATCTATACCTTATGTTAAGGATTTGATGAGAGAACAGATCTCTTGACATTCATGTCAGTACAGCATAATCATTCAAATCAGTATCTGAAATGCCATGTCCAATGAGTGCATATTAACATCATATAACTTCATAATTTGCATTTCTCCATGCTAGTTATAGCCTACCCCAATTTGTTTGGGACAAAAGGCTTGGTGATTTTTGTATTTATTTATAGATTGTACATTGTTGCTTTCCGTAGTCATCTTTTCAGTTGCCTCAAAATTAACATATACTATAGGCTGTATCAAATACATGGTCAGAAGCATTACCTTTTTTCTAAAGAAAAAGGAATAGATATAAGAGTTTACCTTATATGCCCTTAGTCTGGTTATAAAATGGAGTTCAGCTGATCAGGTGCAAAGGGAGCCCTGAAGTGGAAGGTCAGGTTCAATATTGCACTTGGAATCGCTGAAGGGCTGCTTTATCTACACGAAAGCTGCCATCGACGCATAATTCACAGAGACATCAAGGCTTCAAATATTCTTTTAACTGAAGAATATGAACCTCAGGTATGTGGTGTTTTGTTAGTTTGTTACACTACTCGTGTCCATTCTACAATCAAGTGCAACATTTTTGCTCTCTCCTTACACAGATCTCAGATTTTGGGCTTGCAAAGTGGCTTCCTGATAAATGGACGCATCATGTTGTGTTCCCTATTGAAGGCACATTCGGGTGAGTTTGCTATGTTCTTGACCACTGCTTCATGATGAATTCATATTACGCAGAAGGCCAATACAGCGTTGTAATTGTTTATTTAAACTTTGATTTTACACATACCCCTTTTCAGGTATATGGCTCCAGAGTACTTCATGCATGGGATCATAAATGAGAAGACTGATGTGTTTGCATATGGAGTTTTGCTTCTTGAACTAGTGACAGGACGGAAAGCAGTGGACTCCTCCAGACAAAGCCTAGTGATATGGGTAAAATAACAAATTGCTCTGATGTACTTAATGTATAGATTCCAATCAGTTCATTGAATATTATTGTTTGATCACACAAAGAGAGGAAATTGACAATTCAATAGTAAGTCTAGAGTACATGCTTGGATAGCATGAGTCATAACTTCTGAAACGCTGAATTCACTTGTTGTTTTTCATCATATTCATAGGCAAAACCATTGCTCGACTCGAACAACATGAAAGAGCTAGTGGATCCTTCTCTTGATGTTGGATATGACCCAGAAGAGGTGGCAAACACCCTAGCAGTGGCATCCATGTGCATTCACCACAGCTCAAGCTCGCGGCCTAGCATGAAATCGGTGAGTTGACTGTATCTGCCATTTCGGGTGCGAAATAGGATTGTAAATTGACGAGGTTATATGTTGGTTGTAGGTGGTCGGTTTCTTGAAGGGAGACAGGGGGTTTCTTGAACTGATGCCAAGGCCTAAACCTGCAAAGCCCCTTATGTTTGACTCATGTGATTCAGAAGATTACAGTCGCTCAAGTTATCTCAATGATCTGGACCGGCACAAGCAGCTTGCCTTGGAGCAGTGAAATTTAGTTGATTTTGGATAGATTTTGCCATCTTTTTGTACATCATCACTATCTACATTGTGATCCTCCCGCTTTCCAGAGATGTTTAAAGATCTTGTATGGATGGATGTGAGGGATCAATCATGATTTACTTCCTGGTTGCTGATCTAAGGTGTCAATTTGGGTTCCATCGTTTAATGCGTGCTCTGATACTATGATCTCTATGACCAGGACCATTATACCATGTGATGTAGTCCCCACTGACAGCTTATTATTATTCTAGGAAAATGTTTAGAGAGAGAAGAATAGATGTGTTCTGATGATCAAGGTTTTAAATTTCGTTTTCAGACCATATCTCAGGGCGACTGAAACCCAAAATTTCGGCAAGAAACCCATCAGCACGGTGAAGCATCAACGACTGAGATGTCGTAGTAGTTCATGTCTTCGCCGAAAGCACTAGCTACTAGTAATTGAAAATGCTATTAGCAGTATCGAAAGCATTTGAATATGCTATTAGAAATATCGAAAGCATTAGCTACTAGTAGTAATTTACTAGTGTGTGGATATCTCAGTGGACGATGCTACGTGCATCATTAATGTTGTCATCAAAGTGCTAATCAGATCTTCATCTATTAATGTTTTTATCTATTAATTTGTATATGTATTTTTTTGCAAAATTTCCACATCTATTTCTCACAAGGCATTACAATTCTCAACAAAAAATTTGGTGTAAAATCCAATCCTAAAAACATGAAAACCAGTCGAATTTGTGACCATCTCGGTGCAAAGAGCTGAAATTTTTCGAAATCAATGTAGTAATTTGAAAATTTTCAATTTTTTTTATCCCGCCGAGATTTGGAATCTTGGCCCCAACTGAAATCCAAAATTTCGGCCGAGATTACCGAGATCTTGGCGAGATTTTGAACCATGGTTCTGGTCATCCGCCGGATTAATCCCTACTTCCTGCTTATGGACTTTCTTTTTGACACTTCAGGCATTCAGCACTCTCATTCGATGAATGACACTGGTTATCATTATGCCAATTTTGTTAACTATCATGCCCGAAATTACATGATTCTAGTTTCAGTGAGCATAAATGTAATGTTCAGAGATGAGCACACACATTGCCTACAGATGTGTTCATGTCACTCTTTAACAAAAAGGGTGTGGAATCTGCGAAAAATCATATTGAAGCTTCCTTTCGCACAGAGAACTGTAGCAAATTGTTCTCTCTTTTACTATGTACTGAACCGCGTAGGCAAGAAGACACAGAGAATATTGACCTTTGCAATACAGACTTTTGCCATACATACACGTATTACCTTATTTTATGCTGTAATGCCTAAAAATTTTACCTCTTGCCTATAATTAAACCTCATATCCAGGATTAACCTTCTGCTGGACATCTCCATAGCTTTCCAACTCAAGCATGTCCTCCATGCTCCCCAAGAACAATGGTAGCCTCTGGTGCAGTTTCACAGGCTGAATCGAGAGGATTCTGACCTTGCCATCTGACCCTCGACCCCCAGCCTGCTCAGCAAGGAAACTCAGAGGATTCGCCTCATAGACCAACCGAAGGTGATCCCTTGGGTTCATGGCAACCCCACCATATATTAGTGTCCGGTGGAAATCAGCAACCAGTGAGCACACGTACCGAGCTGAGTACTTCTTCGGATGCTGCCCCTTCCCCTGTCTGATAATGTCAATGTACTGCCTTAGGCCTTCGGGCCAGTCAAAATATCGTGCATCATTCACCGAATATATCTGTCCTGACATAGTATGCAATTACAGCCTTTGAGCAGAGATAAAATTATCTGCTAAAACTTGCATTTTCTAACTGATAGTATACTGTGACTTAAAATGCAGGTGTATGGAATGAAGCACAGTATGTGGGGTTCATTTCAGTCTTTTTTAGGTCATAAGAAAATTCTTCTATAATATCTTCTCAAATTACCCATGTTCATTGCCCATCAAGCCCTATAAATTGAGAAATCAGATTTGAGAAAACCTACACTGCTAGTGCAACTGAAATTAGGTAACAACAGCTCAAGATTTAATAAAAAGTAGGAAATCAGCAAACTACTAAGTACTGATATACATCTTAGTTACCTCTAGGGGGTATTTGGATGGAAGGATGTGTTAGAATAAATTCTCCAGTCGACCGATCCAATGTGAAGGCATGGGTACCTGCACCAAAGCTGACACAAAAGATAGTGGCAGAAGAATAAAGGACATACCCAGCCGCGACAAGGTGAGTCCCACTTTGCAGTGAATTGAGCTGAGCTCTCTCCCCCACAGGGAGATGATCGAGTTCCACCAGTCTATTGTATATCCCAAAAATTGTTCCAGTGGGGATGGAGACCTCAATGTTGCGAGAACCATCAAGTGGATCGGTAACAACAACATATGGACCATCATTGGATATCCAAATGGGGAGATCATTTTCTTCGGATGCCATCACTGCAACTTTTCCAGAATTTTGGAGCGATGATAACATGATCTCATTCTGAACTAAAAATGAAGTTAGTATCCAGGTTACATGAAGCTACTATTATGCCAAGATGCAGATGAAGAGATATGAATTGACCCTGGTTTTGTGGTATGTAGTACAGTATTGAATTCAAGCAAACTAATCTAGAAGCTAAAATATTTGACACTGCATATGTAATTAGAAGCTAAAATATTTGACACTGCATATGTAATTCCCTCAAAAATCCAAAAACACTAGACAATTGGATTCATCAATGTTTCAGTTCTCCCGATCTTTACCTTTTAATATCTCAAATTTATACTGTAAAATTTGCAAATTTTGGGGAAGAAACTAGTTTATTTGATTTAGTAAAAATAAATACAGCAGAGCAGAGATTAAACAACTTGAGGGTTCAGTCATCATAAACTAACAAGCAACTGAACTTCTCAGGCATATGTATGCACTATACCATATCAAGTTCGTCAATCTCACAACAATGGCACTCTTTTTATGTGGCATGAAAATCATGTAGATGCGAGAACCAGAATACTAAATCAATAGCCCGCGGAACGCACCGACAATTGGTCGAGCGGCTTGGGCGCGTCCCGGCCAGCCACTACCGCGCCACCACCCACCTTCGTCTGCGACAGCTCGGCGTTGCCGGGTGACGCTACGTGCGCGGCGATGCGCTTGCACGCGCCCTGGACGTGGGCGACGAGGACGGTCAGGTCATCGGCTGTGCCGACCTGGCCCATGTACTCGAGCAGAGTGGGAGGCGACGACGCGGCTGCCGCCTCAGCCATGCAGGTGGCCGCGACACGTGGCCGGGAGACGAGGATGCGGCGGCGGCGGCGACGTGTGAGCTGCGGGAGGAGGAGACGAGACTGAGAGGGAGGCGGCGGTGGCGGGCAGTTGGAAGATGGCGGGAGCGGGAGGGGAGGGTGGTGAAGGGGGCGGAGGGAGAGAGAAGATAACGGCATTGTTTAGCCACTGGTGGCGGTTGGTAGCTCGTGCGGATTGGGGGAAAAGCAAAAGCTGCAACCAATGATCTTGTTCCACTTCAATGCTTTCACGCTTCGCCTTCTCATTTCTCGTTATAAATTAACCCTTTGTATAAAAATACCAGTGCATTACAACGAAAATTTAATTTATAACAAAAATTTATTTGCAGAAAACACTAACCTTATCCGAATAATACTGTTCAATCTAAAAATACAATGGTTAAAACTTAATTCGCGATAAAAAGTTTATTTGTAAAGAGTACTAACAATGACAAAGGTGGGTAATTAAAGAGCAATGGCAAAGGTGGGTAATTTTGATGAAGTGATGCGGGAAGAAACTCTTGCTTTATATAGTAGAGATAAGATTTATTCTAATTTTACATAAAGATTAAGGATGCATTGAAATTAAAGAAGTTATAAAAGAAAATAACTTAGATGCCCTTACTTAATTGGTTTGGAAGATAAGAGATATGCTTTATGTGGGTGGTAATAAATAAATATATATAGTTGAGAGAGAATAAATAGAAGCAGAGAAAGAAATACCTTATTAAATGTATATACAAGTCTTATATTTATAAATAAGATTATTAAAAAATAAGTCTTATAAATTTAAACGGAGAACGATACAAATACTGAGTAAATAATTATTATTTATTTTTTCTTTATATTTTATTATTTATATAATAATTAAATAGTGAGGCCTAGAAACATCTTTCTCTGTTTTGCATGCGGGCTGCACCTCAGCGGGCTCTGGAGTATTGACTATTGAGGCGTAGAAATATACAACATCCATAACTCAATATTTGCAAGTTTTGCGTTGTCAACTTCGCTTTTTAAGGATTTAAATTATTATGTTAATTGATGAAAAAAAAGGAAAAAATCTACATTGTCAATTGTTAGGGTTCCAAATTATAACAATCAGTCTAGCAAATAAGTTATATATAAGAAAAGCGACTGTGCCTGTGTACAATCCTAGAAAGCGACTGATCAAAAAAATAAAGAGTATCTCTGGGCGGGAGACCGATTCATCAGACGGGAATTGGCGTGTGGGGGAAAACAGGTGATGGGAAGGGTTCACACAACCATCGAAAATCAGGATTTTTGATCCTGTCAAGCTGGTTCAATATCTAAAATTGATATGTAAATTAGTCTAATTCAAAAAATTTGAAAAATTTATGCGATGTAAAACAGGCCGATTTTCAATCAAAACCGACCAATTTTAGGTCAAAATTATGTGGCAACACCATAGTGGTCAGCACACACCAATTGGCCAATCGATTTTCTGTCAAAACTGGTGAAAACAGGTCAAATTTTGATTTTTTTTTAAATTTTTTTTGAAAATTTTTGAATTCTTAACCGTTTGGTTTTTGATGATTTCTTAGCGATTTTCGACTCGATATTTTCGATTTTCGAATGGGTTTTTCGAATCTAGTTTTGTGAACCCTGGTAATGGGTCCGACCCAAGCAATTCCTGCACAGCGCGGGCCTTGTGCACACCTGTAGGTGAGAGGTGAGTGTGGAGGTGTTCGAGACGTCGAAGTCATTCTCTCGAACTACTAGATCAATGCATGTGCGTTACTACGAAAGATAAAATTGGCAACGAAACATAAAGGTCAAGTAATAAAAGAAAATTATGCTACAAGATCAAATATCTATTTCTCCCGATTACAAAAATTTTTATGGTTTCTTCTCTAGTGTGAATTAAAATCAAATATATTGTACGTAGCAATATATATTACCAATCTCAAAAATCAATCAATCATTTTTATCCCTTTTTGCAATTTATATGACCAGCTCGTATTCCTCTTCCTCTCGCCATGCTCGCAGCACGCACTCCTCGGCGCTGTCGACCTCATCTTCCTCATCGTCTCGCTCGTCCTCGTCATCCACCGCCTTCGTAGGGGTGACACGGAGGCTTCCCCAAGTACGAGGCGCTGCTGCCGAGGCCACCGCCATTCTGGATCACTAGCCACTACGCGGTCGCGCTCGGGGCGTCTGCCGTCCTCCTCGCGCTCGTGTTCTTCCTCTTGCCGAGCACGCCATGGCGCGTTGTGGAGTCCGTCTTCCTTGCCACCCACTTCGTCGCGCACGCCATGGCCGCATGGTTAGTCGTCTCGGAGAAAGGACCCACCGCCACTATCCAGCCTTTGCACCTCCGTGTTTTCTGGATCGCCGCCGCCCTCAGCGTCGCGCTCTTCTCCACTTTGGCGGTGGTCTGCTATACCAACGGTTCACTGCTCTTCCCAGATGACCCTCTCGCTTTTGCCAGCCTACTCGTCTCCATGCCTCTGGCGTACCTAGCCATCACTAGCTTCACCGCCCATGACGCCGGAGCCCATGAAGGTGAACCAGAAAACACCAGCGTCGAGGCGCCCGCCACGCTGTACGCCATTCCTCTTTCTCGCGACGTTCAGTTGGATCAACCCGTTTATCTCCAAGGGGTATACCAATGACTCACCACCGACGAAGTCCCACCGGTGTCGCCGGGCAACTGCGTCGAAGCGTCATATGCTCTGTTCATGTCCAACTGGCCAGCGCTGAGGTCACGGCACCCGGTGGGCGTCGCGTTCTAGTTGTCCTTCTGGCTGCAGTTACTACTGACCGCGGCATTCGACCTCCTGCGCCTCGTGGCCATATACGTCGGTCCGTCACTTATTGATTAGTTCGGCGAGTTCATTCGCCGCGGTGGCACGACATAGGAGATCTTGAATAAATAAGGGTTCTTCTGGTCTCGAGCTTGGATGAGTCCCCCCTTTTCCCATACACCAGAGCTCCCTTATATAGAGTGGGCTAGCTCGGGCAGGTAGGAAGGTGACCTCATACTGATCTATGACCCATTAATTGCACCCATCACTGTGGTCTTATCATACTGAACCACGACTCATTTATTACACCCATCACTGTAGCCTTGTCCTTCAAACCCCATTTAATGCCGCTGTGTGGCTTTGCCCGGTCCGCCCGGGATGTGATGCTCCTATGACGGGTTTGGTATGAGGTGCCAGAGGGATGGGCCGCCGTCGTGTCGATAGCATAATTCCTTGCAATCAATGGCCTTGACACAGCGTGTCAGGGGAAGGAGACTTCGAGGCGAAGCCTTCTCCTCATTCTTTTGGTTGCCTTTATGGCCTGGCGGGTGGGGTCTGAACACCCGCCCGCACGCCAGGCTGCCACGCGGGCCGCTTGCCCGGCGAGCAGGGTGTGATCGCCCACCTGCTCGCTAGGGAGCCACGTGGGCCACTCGCTAGACTGCCACGCGGGCCGCTCACCTGGCGAGCAGGGCCTGATCGCCCACCTGCTCGCCAGGGCGCCACGTGGGCTCCTCGTCCGGCGAGCAGGGCATGATCGCCCATCTTCTCACTAGGCCGCCATTTGGGCCAACTGATCTGCAGCGGAGAGGGTACCCTGGTGCAAAGTACACCAACAGTGTCCTATATCATGCATTGAGTACTCAAATGACATCTACATTGCGTGTTTTAGATAAGTATTATCTTGTGGATGCCAGTTATCCTAACCGTCTAGGGTACTTAGCGTCATACAAGGGCCAAGGTACCGTATGCCAGAGTTTCAAAGAGGTTCTGCACCAAGTGGTAAGAAAGAGAAATTCAACCAATTGCACTCAAGTTTATGTAATATCATTGAGAGATGCTTTGGTGTATGGAAGATGAAATGGAGAATTCTTCTAAAGATGCCAAACTATCCTATGTCAAAGCAATAGATGATTGTAGCTGCAACTATAGGATTGCACAACTTCATACGTGACCATGACACACCAGACAAGGATTTTTGAAGGTTTGATCAGGATCCAAACTATGTGCCTACAATACCATCAAGATATACAAGATGTCATTTATCAAGATGCATCGAATGTGTCAACATCGGATAAGAGTGATACATCCATAGACACATTTTGTGATGAGTTTGCACGGGTAATTGCAGGATGATTGAGATATTACTTGTGGCATTTTCTCATTTTTTGTTAGCGTCATGGTTAGTCTATGCCAAAATTACCAATATATGGTTTCTTTTTTGTCTGTAATCTTATCACTTGTGATATATGCTCCAGTAATTCCTTGACTTTAACAAAATTCTCCTATCATCTAAGTCATGCATTTTTCTGCTCAATGACATGAACTACACCATCTAGCAGGAAGTCTAGGTGGTTGTATTTTAATGAGTAGCATATCTCTAGAGCATAACAACCATTTTTTCGCATGGCCATCTCCCGAATCTCAATGACATGGACTGAACTTGAGCCTAAGTCATCTCACGAATCTCCTGTACCATTCTCAATTCTCAATCTCAATTCTCACAGTCTCATGTTGTCCAACTGTATGTCCTCCATGTGTTATTACAAATTTGCTATGTTATTGCAAAATTTAAAAATACAATAGACATAAATTAGTACACAAATAGAAATAAATATTAAATAAAGAAAATTAAAGAGTTACAACCAAGGGTAGCATGGTGTATTTTCTTCATTCCTCCCTTCAAAATCTCTGGAGCTAACCTACTAACCAAAAGCTTTTGTCAAACAGATCTAGCTCCTCAGTGAAGTAGATCCTTCAAGAAGATAGATCTAGATCTAGAAAAGTAGGATCTAGAGCCCTACGAAATTAGCTCTTAGTATTAATGGAGCTAGAAATGGGTAGACCCGCATAAAAACTTTGCATACATGGCACACATGGAGCACAAGATCGTCGGTGGATGCATGCCAAACTAATATTATATATTTTCTGTAGTTGCATCCGCCATGCATTGCCCAGTGGTCGCTGTGGCCCAGTAGCCACCTGTTCCTGCATCCAAGTAATATCTAATCTGATTTGGCCCTCGAAAGAAGTCAGAGATAGAGAAGAGCTCCATCCATGTCTGTCCTGGGCTTTTACTTAAATCGTGGGACAAGTATTGCTGCTCTGCTCTACTCTACTCGCGCTACAATGACGAATTAACGATGTTAAAATTATCATCCTTGCATCAATACCAAGTTCAGAAGATCAAAGCTTTTTGAAATTCAGTAAATGCATAAACCAGCGAGATCTAGTACACTAAATCAACCTTCTAGAAAAATAAAGACCAAAAATGAAAAGGGAAGGAAAAAAACTTAAGTGTTGTCAGTAGAGGTGGGCGTCGTGCTAGGCTGGGCTAGCCCAGCACGAGCACATCGTACTTCAGGTCTAAACCGTACCGGGCTGCGATGGCCCATCGTGCCGTGCCATGCATGTCCGGTCTGGCTTGCCTTTGGCGAGCCCAGGCACGGTCTATCTGCGCTTTATGTCATACCAGCCTAGGCCTAACCCATTTATACTATTGCGACGAGAGGAAAGGACTCAGAGTTGCTTGCAGTAGCGTGCGTACACGGTGCTATGGCATGCAGCGATACAGATCGATCTTTGTAGTTTATGCTGTGCATCATGCATGCATGCATGCATGCTTGTTACCGGATGTTGAGTGAAAAGAGGAGTGCATGCGTGATTTGTTCAATTACATTGCTGTTGAAATGCATGCAGTGATAGAGAGGCATGCACAACCATCTAGGAGAGAGAGGGAGAGAGGGAGAGAGAGAGCAGTGCATGCATATAGTGTGTGGCGCCAACTTTTTGCTTACACGTGCACAAAACGCAAAGACCAGAAGAAAGCATGCGAAAGAAGCATCAATTGTGGATATCAGTATTGCTAGTAATGTACACAAATATTGAAGGAAAAAAAAGTAAATTTTATTAAATCTTGAACATGTACAAAGTTACTGTCTCATTAAAAACCTTACACCCCGATGTGAGGTACCCTCGGTAAGGAAAAGAGTAAAATAACTACATATATATACATAGACTACCCGAGACTGAGATTGTCAAAGTCGGCTACCGTGTCCGTGATCTCTGGATGCTCAGGCTGATGTTGTGTCCTATCATCTGTACGATCCTAGTTTTTGAGGCATGTAATTGCCTCAACCATCTGAGGTCTAAGAGATAGCCTCCTCGGCTACCCGAGATTGAGATTATCAAAGTCGGCTACTATGTTCGTGATCTCTGGATTCTCGGGCTGATGTTGTGTCCTATCATCTATACGCTTCTAGTTTTTGAGGTATGTAATTGCCTCAACCATCTCAGGTCTAAGAGACGACCTCCTTGGCTCAAGTATCCTCCCCACCAAACTAAAAGTGGATTTCGATGAGACAGTGGACACCGAAACCGTCAGTACATTCTGTGCAAAATAGGATAGCATGGGGTAAATACTTTGGTTATTCTTCTACCACAAGAGCAAGTTGAGTTGATTTTCTTTGTCCATGTCAAGCTCGGTCTCCACGAAAGGCGTGTTGAGATAGTGGTTGATCTCTACATGTGGATTCTATTGTGACCTGCTCAGCATTTCAGAAAAAGAACTAGACGACTTGCCTTTTAGCTTCTTCCATATGCTTGAAGAGGTCGAACTGCCTCGTGATTGTTGTGTTGTTGAGGTAGATCTTTTTGCTTCACTTTTGGTGCCAAACTTCTCATAATATTTATTGAAAACTCTGAAAACTCATTATAAATATGAGAATAGGCCTAAAAGAAATCAAGATCGAATGCCTCACCTATTCCCTCAAAGTCGCCTTGCAAGTCAGGTAATTTTCTTTGAGAATCCAAAATAGTGAAAAATAGTAATGATGTGGAATAGCTTGAAAATATTTTAAATATTTTTGCTCCATTGGTTCTATAATAATGCAAAATATAATTATCTTTATTTTCTTTAAAAGCATTAGCAATAGTTCAAAGTTATTCGATGACTAAGCAAGAAGTTGGATAGTATATACACATCGGATAAATGTGTAGTTGCATTGTAATTTTTTTTAAAAATGACAAAAATGACTAGTAATTTCCTAATCCGCTTCAATAACCAAAGGATTACCATTATTGCAGTTGATGAAGACAATAATAATATACTCGTAGCCTTTGCACCGCTCTAACATAGTATACATTAGGTTCCATCTAACCTTCATATTAAGATTGAATCTTTTTGGTTTCTTATTGTTGGTCCTGCAATACTCTGAGAACTAGGCAAACTTTACGGGCAGACCTATAACAAAATTGATAGCACTACGTATGCTAGCTCTCTAAACTAGGTTTCATTACAACCAGACCTGCCTGCACAATGAGATTAATAATATAGCATACACATCTCTAGTGGAGTATAAAACCTCCAACATAAGTCTCCAAGTGCAGTGAGAGATGCTCTATAACTGTCGTGTTAACTGATGCATTGTCAAGAATGATGGAAATAATTCCACTTTCCATTTTAAAATCATTAATAACCTCAAGTATAGGGTAGCAATAGCCTCTCCGGTGTGTGACTCGGAGATTGGCCTAAACCCTATGGCCCTTTTGTCTACGTAATACGCAACAACACTAATATAGACTGCTCTTTGATGCAAAGAGTCTACATATTTGATGTTAAGGCAAAGAAAAAACTAAGTGTCATGAATGTCTATTTCAACATTTCTAATTTATTTGTAAACATTTTATTAATGTCATGTATAGTTGTTCTTCTACTAACATGTTGGTATTGTGGGTCAAAACTACGTTGTACCATTCTCTCAAAATTAGAGCTCTCACTCATTCTAAGTGGAAGATCCTCTGTAACTATGTAACGTGCAATTTCGTCTCTAGCTATATCGGCGTTGTATACCATGTACTTACTGAACCATCGGTGCTGAAATTGAACTATGTTTGCACACGCTCACTCGGCCTCCGTCTAGCCGTATCTTTCTCAAGCAATTCTCCGCTTGTCTCTTCAGATAACCTGTTCTATCACATGTACATGCAGATAGTTTAGCTTGACAGTGTTTACAAATAGCATACGCTATCTCATATCCGTCCACAATCTTGACGGATCTATCCATATGTTGCCAGCACCACACCCGTCTACTGCCAGATATGGATGCCCGTGCTAGCTACATCGATATGCCAGGTTGCGTGTTTAGTGTGGATACTGACACCTGTCCTGGATACACCGATGTAGTGGCATTTGAGCTCGATGCATCTGAAATGTATGAGGTATCCTCGATGTCATGTGTGCCGCCTAGATGACAATCATCCATGCCGTAGTCTCCCATGCTGGGGGAGAGTTGGTGTGGATCAATCTCTTAATCATGATGAGGGAAACTTGAAGAGCGAGGGCGTGCTCTCCTGATTTTGCTTTTGTGAAACATTTTATTTCATGGCGGGAGAGCAAAAAAAGAAAGCAATTAAAGGGTGATGTACATAATGTACTGAATAAAAATGAGCAAAAAGAGAGAGAGAGAGCATGAGGGAGATGTCTTCGGACAGAACAAATAACAACCTTCGGGCTGATTTTATGACGTGGGGATTGAAATGCATGTTGCAAATTGAAATCAAGCATGGCCGCACACCTACACAGGATGAAAATTGAAGAGCGACAGTTTTATGTCTTTCACTACATCACGTCCACTTCAATCACGCCTTTATGTCTTTTAATGCCTTAAGTCGTATCATGATCTCTCTGTCGTTGCAAATTGCTAGTTGTAAATTGAAATGAGGCGCCCCCACGCCGTGCAGGATGAAAATTGAAGAAATTGCTAGTTGTAAATTGAAATGAGGCGCACCCACGCCGCGCAGGATGAAAATTGAAGAGCATGGGATGAATATGAGAATAGCTTTGTCTTTCAATGCCTTACGTTGCATGGCTCTCTCTCTCTCTCATTGCAAATTGCCTGTTGTAAATTGAAATGAGGTGTGGCCGTGTGCCCGTGCCACGCAAGATGAAAATTAAATAGCACGAGATGAATGTGAGAAAGCAGATGTCTTTTAATACCTTATGCCATATCGCTGTCCCTCTATCTGAAGAGTGAAGAGACGTTGAAATTTCACATCTTTGTGGAGATGGTGTCTTTTAGTCTTCTTTTTCCTAGCACGCACCTTGACCTCCTCTTTTCCTCCTCCTCCTCTCTCTCTCCTCCCGCTCTTTTTTTGGGCCGATCTATGCTCTGAAGCAATGATTAGGAGAGACCGATAAGACTCCGAACACCACGATAAAATATCGGTGTATCTCTTTATATTTTAGTTTGGGTTTTGACACAGAGGTACTTAGATGAGTATTTAATTTAGAAAGAATTTTTGAAGCCATATATTCACCTCTCTCTAGTCGGTATCCTTGATGTTACACGGACACATTCAAAATAAAAAAAAATGGCTAATTACAATATTACGTCTCACAGTATTTCTACTGACAATACTACCGATAAAAGTACCCTAAGAGAATAAATAGCTAGTATTTAATATTATATACCGTAAAAGAGGTAATGAAAAAGATATCCCTTTCATGCTGGTACTCTACATACCGGCTCATCTGCCAGTGGTTGGCTGTTCCGTCACACATGCCTTCCTCCTTCCCTGTCACCTTCTCTTGTACGTCACAAAAGTTGACACCAATGCCCCGGACCAAACACATTTTAGTACGATCCAAGCAACCCTCCTTGTCATCCTCACCTCTCAACTGCGAGTTTTTCTCTCATCCGTCCATTCCCTTGCACAGTTGCACTCGTCACTCGTCAGTTTGCAATTGGACAAGTAAGAATCCGGCGAGAACATTTCTTTTCTTGTGACCACCAAACCTTGCCACCGAACACAACTCATTGGCCTCCTCCTTCGAGTCGTCTTCCCTCCTCTGACATCGGCTAAGAGAGGAGGGAGAGCCGGAGAGGTGACCGATTGATCAGTTGGTCGTGCAGCAATGGCGAGGCGCGTGCCATGGCTTGGTGGCCTCGTGGTTGTGGTGTTCCTGATCACGGTGATAGTGGCCTTGCCGGTGCGCGGCCGGTTCGTGGTGGAGAAGAGCAGCGTGAGGGTGCTTGCGCCAGAGCACATCCGGGGCCACCACGACGCGGCCATCGGCAACTTCGGCGTGCCCGACTACGGCGGCACGCTCACCGGCGTCGTCCTCTACCCCGACAGGAAGGCCACCGGCTGCGCCGAGTTCGAAACCAAGTTCAAGTCCAAGTCCCGCCGGCCGGTCATCCTCCTGCTTGACCGTGGAGGTAGGCGCACAGCTTCTCTCGACAAGTTTGTTTTAATTTCAACAAGAAAGTTCTTCAAAATTCTTTGCGTAAGGAAGAAGTGTCTCGAAGATATCTATGTGCCAATTCTGAAGGTCTGAATTGTTAAAGTACCGGCAGTCGTTCTGCGGATGATTTTGTTTCTGAAAGCTTCTTTCGCCGATGATTGATGTCTACATATCCCAATTCATGTCAATTGTTGTTCTGTTGATGAATTGTCCATAGGCTAATCTTCTCTACGACCAATGGTTAGCTAGTGTGTGTCAGGTAGACATGCTAACGGAGTGGTATAGTATTTTAAATTTTGGTATTAGGTAGACATGCTAACGAAGTGGTATAGTATTTGAACTTTTCGATGTAGACTGGTCTCCAACTTTGGTGCTAGAGAGATTGCAAACATATTTTTATGTTTTTATTTGCGGAGAGGAAGGGAATTGGTAATTCAGTTCTGCAAGTAGAGCTGAATTATACAATCCAACATTCCATTGAGTCAGTCAGTCAGTCAGTTTTGGGCTCACCTGCATATTAAACAGTATTACTAGTATCGTCACGTACTAGAGTACCTTCGATAAACTCTGAGCAACAACGACTGTAACGGAGTCGACTTTCAGAACCATCGTTGAAGTCATCTTGGCTTCTCCTGTGTTGTATGTATGGATTAGTAAATGGTCGACAGATTGTTCATGCTTTCATCCATCTTAATTTTCCAGGATCAAGCTGGGAACGATTTTAGTTTTATTTCGATGAATTGGCATCAGATTTTCCTTTCTTTGCATCAGACTTTCAGACAAATGTCTGATCTGACAACTCTGAACCCAGGAAAGAAAGAACTGAATAGGTTCATACATGCAGTATACATCCGCTTCATTTCGGATGCTCATACATGATTCAGTCCTTTGGTCCAACTTCCAGTCATCGCAAGTTCGCAACGCCTTTGATCACAACTCGTCCACTACCAGTTAGTAGGTGTCACAATTCCTTTGAGCCAAAGGCAGCACAGACCAATCTACTCAGCCTTCCTTTCCAAGCAAAGCCTTCCAACTCTCCATCAGATGCACCACACTAGTGCACTTCCTTAGGGAATGCTAATCCTGAATTTACGTACCTTGGTACGTTTTAATCGTAAGAAAGAACCAGAATATTTTAGTACAGAATTAAAGCTGTAAAGAATGTGATTATGTGTTGACATTGTTCATGGCCCTCTAGAATGCTACTTCGCACGCAAGTCGTGGAACGCGCAGCAGGCGGGCGCTGCGGCCGTGCTCATCGCGGACAACATCGACGAGCAGCTGCTGACCATGGATACCCCGAGGCGACGCCGGACACGGAGTACATCGACAAGATCAGCATCCCATCGGCGCTAGTGAACCGCGCGTTCGGCGAGTCCCTGAAGAAGATGGTCCAGAAGGTGGACGGCCAGGAGGAGGTGATCGTGAAGCTGGACTGGCGCGAGTCGATGCCGCACCCGGACGAGCGCGTGGAGTACGAGTTCTGGACCAACAGCAACGACGAGTGCGGGCCGCGGTGCGACGAGCAGATGGAGTTCGTGCGGAGCTTCCGCGGCCACGCGCAGATCCTGGAGCGCGGCGGCTACACGCAGTTCACCCCGCACTACATCACCTGGTACTGCCCCGAAGCGTTCAAGCTCACGCAGCAGTGCAGGTCGCAGTGCATCAACCACGGCAGGTACTGCGCGCCCGATCCGGAGGAGGACTTCGGGCAGGGTTACGAGGGGAAGGACGTGGTGGTGGAGAACCTGAGGCAGCTATGCGTGCACCGCGTCGCCAACGAGAGCGGCCACCCCTGGACGTGGTGGGACTACGTCATGGACTACAAGATCCGCTGCTCCATGAAGGATAAGAAGTACAGCAAGGGCTGCGCCGAGGACGTCGTCAGGGCACTAGGTCAGTCGCGTTTCAGCGCAATGCTCCTGTGTTTTGGACTTGTCTTGTTATGTCTTTTAATGCCTTAAGTCGTATCATGATCTCTCGTCGTTGCAAATTGCTAGTTGTAAATTGAAATGAGGCGCCTCACGTGCAGGGATGAAAATTGAAGAAATTGCTAGTTGTAAATTGAAATGAGGCGCACGCCGCAGATGAAAATTGAAGAGCATGGGATGAATATGAGAATAGCTTTGTCTTTCAATGCCTTACGTTGCATAGCTCTCTCTCTCTCATTGCAAATTGCCTGTTGTAAATTGAAATGAGGTGTGGCTGTGCATGCGCACTAAGATGAAAATTAAATAGCACGAGATGAATGTGAGAAAGCGATGTCTTTTAATACCTTATGCCATATCATTGTCCCTCTATCTCGAAGAGTGAAGAGACGTTGAAATTTCACATCTTTGTGGAGATGGTGTCTTTTAGTCTTCTTTTTCCTAGCACGACCTTGACCTCCTCTTTTCCTCCTCCTCTCTCTCTCCTCCCGCTCTTTTTTGGGCGATCTATGCTCGAAGCAATGATTAGGAGAGACCGATAAGACTCGAACACCACGATAAAATATCGTGTATCTCTTTATATTTTAGTTTGGGTTTTGACACAGAGGTACTTAGATGAGTATTTAATTTAGAAAGAATTTTGAAGCCATATATTCACCTCTCTCTAGTCGGTATCCTTGATGTTACACGGACACATTCAAAATAAAAAAAATGGCTAATTACAATATTACGTCTCACAGTATTTCTACTGACAATACTACCGATAAAAGTACCCTAAGAGAATAAATAGCTAGTATTTAATATTATATACCGTAAAAGAGGTAATGAAAAAGATATCCCTTTCATGCTGGTACTCTACATACCGGCTCATCTGCCAGTGGTTGGCTGTTCCGTCACACATGCCTTCCTCCTTCCCTGTCACCTTCTCTTGTACGTCACAAAAGTTGACACCAATGCCCCGGACCAAACACATTTTAGTACGATCCAAGCAACCCTCCTTGTCATCCTCACCTCTCAACTGCGAGTTTTTCTCTCTCATCCGTCCATTCCCCTTGCACAGTTGCACTCGTCACTCGTCAGTTTGCAATTGGACAAGTAAGAATCCGGCGAGAACATTTCTTTTCTTGTGACCACCAAACCTTGCCACCGAACACAACTCATTGGCCTCCTCCTTCGAGTCGTCTTCCCTCCTCTGACATCGGCTAAGAGAGGAGGGAGAGCCGGAGAGGTGACCGATTGATCAGTTGGTCGTGCAGCAATGGCGAGGCGCGTGCCATGGCTTGGTGGCCTCGTGGTTGTGGTGTTCCTGATCACGGTGATAGTGGCCTTGCCGGTGCGCGGCCGGTTCGTGGTGGAGAAGAGCAGCGTGAGGGTGCTTGCGCCAGAGCACATCCGGGGCCACCACGACGCGGCCATCGGCAACTTCGGCGTGCCCGACTACGGCGGCACGCTCACCGGCGTCGTCCTCTACCCCGACAGGAAGGCCACCGGCTGCGCCGAGTTCGAAACCAAGTTCAAGTCCAAGTCCCGCCGGCCGGTCATCCTCCTGCTTGACCGTGGAGGTAGGCGCACAGCTTCTCTCGACAAGTTTGTTTTAATTTCAACAAGAAAGTTCTTCAAAATTCTTTGCGTAAGGAAGAAGTGTCTCGAAGATATCTATGTGCCAATTCTGAAGGTCTGAATTGTTAAAGTACCGGCAGTCGTTCTGCGGATGATTTTGTTTCTGAAAGCTTCTTTCGCCGATGATTGATGTCTACATATCCCAATTCATGTCAATTGTTGTTCTGTTGATGAATTGTCCATAGGCTAATCTTCTCTACGACCAATGGTTAGCTAGTGTGTGTCAGGTAGACATGCTAACGGAGTGGTATAGTATTTTAAATTTTGGTATTAGGTAGACATGCTAACGAAGTGGTATAGTATTTGAACTTTTCGATGTAGACTGGTCTCCAACTTTGGTGCTAGAGAGATTGCAAACATATTTTTTATGTTTTTTATTTGCGGAGAGGGAAGGGAATTGGTAATTCAGTTCTGCAAGTAGAGCTGAATTATACAATCCAACATTCCATTGAGTCAGTCAGTCAGTCAGTTTTGGGCTCACCTGCATATTAAACAGTATTACTAGTATCGTCACGTACTAGAGTACCTTCGATAAACTCTGAGCAACAACGACTGTAACGGAGTCGACTTTCAGAACCATCGTTGAAGTCATCTTGGCTTCTCCTGTGTTGTATGTATGGATTAGTAAATGGTCGACAGATTGTTCATGCTTTCATCCATCTTAATTTTCCAGGATCAAGCTGGGAACGATTTTAGTTTTATTTCGATGAATTGGCATCAGATTTTCCTTTCTTTGCATCAGACTTTCAGACAAATGTCTGATCTGACAACTCTGAACCCAGGAAAGAAAGAACTGAATAGGTTCATACATGCAGTATACATCCGCTTCATTTCGGATGCTCATACATGATTCAGTCCTTTGGTCCAACTTCCAGTCATCGCAAGTTCGCAACGCCTTTGATCACAACTCGTCCACTACCAGTTAGTAGGTGTCACAATTCCTTTGAGCCAAAGGCAGCACAGACCAATCTACTCAGCCTTCCTTTCCAAGCAAAGCCTTCCAACTCTCCATCAGATGCACCACACTAGTGCACTTCCTTAGGGAATGCTAATCCTGAATTTACGTACCTTGGTACGTTTTAATCGTAAGAAAGAACCAGAATATTTTAGTACAGAATTAAAGCTGTAAAGAATGTGATTATGTGTTGACATTGTTCATGGCCCCTCTAGAATGCTACTTCGCACGCAAGTCGTGGAACGCGCAGCAGGCGGGCGCTGCGGCCGTGCTCATCGCGGACAACATCGACGAGCAGCTGCTGACCATGGATACCCCCGAGGCGACGCCGGACACGGAGTACATCGACAAGATCAGCATCCCATCGGCGCTAGTGAACCGCGCGTTCGGCGAGTCCCTGAAGAAGATGGTCCAGAAGGTGGACGGCCAGGAGGAGGTGATCGTGAAGCTGGACTGGCGCGAGTCGATGCCGCACCCGGACGAGCGCGTGGAGTACGAGTTCTGGACCAACAGCAACGACGAGTGCGGGCCGCGGTGCGACGAGCAGATGGAGTTCGTGCGGAGCTTCCGCGGCCACGCGCAGATCCTGGAGCGCGGCGGCTACACGCAGTTCACCCCGCACTACATCACCTGGTACTGCCCCGAAGCGTTCAAGCTCACGCAGCAGTGCAGGTCGCAGTGCATCAACCACGGCAGGTACTGCGCGCCCGATCCGGAGGAGGACTTCGGGCAGGGTTACGAGGGGAAGGACGTGGTGGTGGAGAACCTGAGGCAGCTATGCGTGCACCGCGTCGCCAACGAGAGCGGCCACCCCTGGACGTGGTGGGACTACGTCATGGACTACAAGATCCGCTGCTCCATGAAGGATAAGAAGTACAGCAAGGGCTGCGCCGAGGACGTCGTCAGGGCACTAGGTCAGTCGCGTTTCAGCGCAATGCTCCTGTGTTTTGGACTTGTCTTGATCGATCTTGGCGTCCTTTTGGAACTAGGATTGTCTCTCGAAAAGGTGCTGGAGTGCATGGGGGATCCGGAGGCCGACACCGAGAACGCCGTCTTGTCCAAGGAGCAGGAAGAGCAGGTTCGATCCTCAGAAGAATCTATCTGAAACATTCTATTCTATAGTTTTTTAGCGTTTAATCTTCAGGTGCTAGGTTGGTCAGTTTCAGTCTTACGGATCTCATGATGTTGCAACGTCCGTGGTTTTTGGTTTTGCTGTTCTTTCAGATCGGTCGCGGATCGCGAGGAGATGTGACCATGCTGCCTACTCTGGTTATGAACAATGTTCAGTACAGAGGTCGGTTGGTGCATCCCATTCGCCACAACAAGAAACGGAGAGCTACCGCAAGATTTGATGCGAAAGTTGCATCTTTCTAGACCTGATTTCTGGTTTACTAACACGAATTTGTCTGTGCGAAGGGAAACTGGAGAGAACTGCAGTGCTGAAAGCAGTGTGCGCTGGTTTCAAGGAGGGAACTGAGCCTCATGTCTGCTTGAGCCATGGTAGGCCTTTGAACTGCACTAGCGTCTTTATGTAGACAGCGAAACGATCGATGATCAACTCTTTTCCTTTCAACCGTAGACATCGAGACGAATGAATGCCTGCGCAGGAACGGCGGATGCTGGCGGGACAAGGATACGAACGTGACCGCTTGCAGGGTATGCTTTTTTGTCAGAAGATGAGCATTATATGTCCCAAGAGCAGAAAATTTGCCTACTTCAATGAGCTGCTGATTGACTGAATTTTGTTCCCCTTTTCACGTGTCGCAGGACACGTACAGGGGCAGAGTGTGCGAATGCCCCGTAGTGAATGGCATCCAGTACGAGGGCGACGGATACACCAGCTGCAAAGGTACGATGCTTCTGACGCTGTTATACCAGTAAATGTATACGGTGGTATTAGAAATTACATCTAGCTATTAATTTGTTAAGAGTATTCGTACTATTGAAGAAAGTATAAATAAATCTTAGCTAGTTTAATCCGTATGATTGAAAAGAATAAACGATCATATTAAATTTAGAGAAACGACTAGTGTCTGGGTGTACCATCCGGGCGCTAGGATCGGATGTCCGGGGTAGCTATTAGATCACACTTAACATCCCATCTCATAGCCGTCCGATCTTTCCTTGGACTGACACAACAATTTCGTAGAACTGCAACACCGCATGTCTAAGCGAGCAATAAAAATCATGCTAAGCTTGCAATAAAGCCATGGCAACAAATAGCTCTTGCTGCAAAGATTTAGGAAAAGATACATTGTAACAAAATAAAAACCCATCATACAATAAATCGAAATGTCAACGGCAGCAAATACATCTGCAATAAAATTAGAAGGATGTTGCAACAAAATCAAACACTTCATGGAAGAATTGGAAAGTAGTGGTACAACATTTTGAAAAAAATATATGCAACAATGTCTGTCGGGGGACAAGGACATGTAAGTGGTGGTGACGGCGGCTAACCTAATGCCTTGTCTCCATCCCACAACACTGCCTCGTCACTGGCCATGCATTTACCATCGGCCTCCTCACCTTTTTTGGCCTCAGCCTCGTCAGATCCGGCGAGCTCCATTTGCTCTTTGCAAGGTGAGACCATCCACACGATCTCCAGTTGCGGTGGATGGCCTCATCGAGAACGAGCCGTGGTGAGCTCTAATCGATGGCCAGCAACCGAGCTTGGGGCGCCTGGGCAAAAGCCAGAGCAGAGTAGATCATTATGATCGAAATGGCTTAGCCGAAACCTTTTGTGATGGGTAAGGAAGAAAGGAGGAGAGAGAAGACTGAATGGTTGGTGTCAGAAAATCGACACACACAAGAGATGGAGTAGATCAAATAAAAAAGAAATAAGAGATACAGATTTAACGTGGAAAACCTTGCGAGAAAAAATCACAGGCGTCGGCCGGCAAATCTTCACCATTTTCTGAAGAGTTACAAACGCAGAGTTCAAATCGCACTGTGCGGCTTACAAGAAGGTATATATGGATGGTGGCGACCTAGGGTCCAAGCTCCCGACGACGGACCTTCGCTACGCTCCGCCAGATTTAGCCTTATGATTCAAAATTTGGATCATATATCAACAGTTGGGGCGATACTCTCTCGGTAGCAACGAATGGATGATGTTGGTGCTGGCTAATTAATTTTACGGTCGGGAAATAAGTGGCTGTAATACTAAAGTGGTAGAAATAGGAGCGTACGATGAGATCAATGGGATCGGACGAATGGTCTCTATCAGTACTATAAATTTAGTGTATCATATAAGAGCTAAAAAAACCCAGGCAAAACCACAGAAGAGCTACAAAAACTAGACATTCGGCAACACAAACGTAAGCTCATGTCAGTAGATACGGCACGGCACGAGACAGTGATCAATGGAAATTTGGCGGTCCACCCGGCCACAGCGTGGAACCGCGTTGAGGACCGGTGGGTGTGGGGGCGTGTGGTGGCGCGGCGATTCCTCGGCCGACGCAGGAGTCAGGACTGGAGCGCGCGGGACGGTTGGAAGCTCGTTTCCACGATCCACGGCGTAGGGAAAGACACGGGAACGGGGAAAGCGGACGGGCGGACGGCCTTGTCGGTTAGTTTCTCGGCGCGCGCGCGCGTGGTACACATACACGCATCGGCCGGCGGAGGTGATGCGATCCCAAGTGGCGTTGTGGGCATTGCGGGCTGGCGCGTGGTAGGCGACCTTAGGCGCACTGGTGCGGTGCGGTGCGGTGCGGCCCGGTTTAAGTGGCTGCCGCCGCGTCCCGCTCCCGTGGATCGGCGCGGTCGCGTGGACTTGTGGTCTTGGCCTTGGCTACGGCGCTGAGAGCCTGAGAGGCGATGCAGATGCAGCGCAGTGGTCGGCAGCTGTAGCAGCCGTGACAATGTGGGACCGGGACGGCACCGTACGGACGCATCACACGTTCAATCGCAGAAAACCGTTTTTGAGTCGGTTCCCAGCACGTGTGCGAGAGTAATCCAACCTAGGCATGATCATGGTGTCCTTGCCCAAATCAGTTGATCTCCGTGGAAGAGTTCGTCGTATGTTTATCAGATTTACTGTAAACTCTCGTGAATCATGAATCGGATTTATTGAATCCAAACATCTTTAGATTATAAGGTTCGTGTTCTTGGTGAAAATTAGAAGAAAAAATTGTTAGGGTTGGAAGCACGGTAAAACAACTGAAGACAAGTTTTACCGTGGAAAAACTTTTACGAAAAAAATCACGGGAAATAATACACTATAATGCTTCAAGGATTATAAGTACATGAGTTAGCTTATATAGCCAAAAGAGTTCTAGTCGTAAAAAATTTAGACTAACAATCTATTTAGATAAAACCAAAAAATATGGTAAATTGAGATATTGAGTTATCTCTAACAAAAATGATGAACCACGAATCCGAAACCCATAGAGCGACTCGGAAGAACATATTTCTAGTAACTATGGTTCATTGGTCCAATTTCGTAATAAAGGCTGTAAATCTTGTCCCCAACTTACCATGTTTGTTCCCTGTTTCAGCTGTTGGGCCAGGCAGGTGCACGTTGAACAATGGAGGGTGCTGGTCAGAGACTAGGGGAAAGCAGACATTCTCTGCTTGCTCGGTAAACTGACTCTCTCTCTCTCTACACTAGCACAATTTTAATCATCCATGATCTTTGCTAACCACATTCTCCACAAATCAAAGGACACAGCGTTGACTGGATGCCGATGCCCACCAGGGTTCCAAGGTGATGGCCACAAATGCCAAGGTACCTTTCCTTTTGGCTGAAATCGACTTAACAAGTGATCGCGTAAGTAACAGAGGAGAGTTACTAATCAAGAATTCTGTGCTCTATGTGTAATCCTTCAGATTTGGATGAGTGCAAGGAGAAGCTTGCGTGCACTTGCCCCGACTGCCACTGCAAGAACACGTGGGGCAACTACGAGTGCAAATGCAGGGGCAACCAGATCTACATACGAGGAGAGGACATCTGCATAGGTAACATGATCTGCATGCATACCAGTTTCATGAGACGATGGCATGAAATCTTGGGGAACGTACTTCAAATGCTGTTTGCTTGGCTCTGTGTTGCAGCTAACAACATGTCAAAGTTTGGCTGGTTCATCACCATCTTGGTTGTGTCGTGCGTTGTGGGCGTGGGGATCGCCGGCTTCGTGTTCTACAAGTACAGACTCAGGGTATGTCCATCTCGACAGACATAGTTCAGCAGAAACGATTGCGGAGTATGTGATGTCGAAAGATGAATAAAAATGAACATTCTTTGTTGTATTTCTGTAGTCTTACATGGACTCGGAGGTCATGGCCATCATGTCCCAGTACATGCCGCTTGACAACCAGCACAATGAGAACCAGCCTCTTCGGCAGCATGATTCAGAAGCGTAAGGAAATTTCACTCCCCAACAAGATGGAGTCTCTTTTTTTTTTGGGTTAGGTTTAGGATCAGAGCTACATATAAAATTGCACGTGTGCCCTTATGTTTGCCTTTTGGATCACATGCTAAATGATTTATTGAAATGTCTGTGACCTTGGCATCTTATGAACAGGCACTAGAAGTTGAACTTGGACAGCGAAACCTGAAGAGTTTCCTCCAAAGATGGTCTAGGAGTTAAAAGAATCATGTTCTCATGATTTCAACCATGCTAAGCAGATGCATCCTTGTGCTTCCGATGATTTTTATTCCCATTTTTGTATAGTAAAAAGTAACGGTTTGTACCAAGCCACAGAGATGAGCGTTGGAGAATTAGCTAGGTAGGCATTTCTGCTATCTTGTCGGTCAACAGAAAAAAAAAACACGGAGTATATAGAAAGGAATATATAAGCGGCGATGTACAATAGATAACACATATTAGTAGTACTGATGTTTTCGTACTCTTGAAGCAATCTCATTGCATGCTTTCCTGAAAACACCAGGGGCTTCTTACCGAAACCTTGTTATGATATGTATCGAAGCTATTGTAAGTGCTCCAGTTTTCAGAAATCCATGATAAAACAGTTGAACACTTTTCACTTCTCTCATAGGCTATCACTGTTAGGTAGTACAATGTGTGAAATCATGTGATGAAAAATTGGTTTAGGAAAGAAATTGGCATTGCAAAGTGTTTTTGGTTATAGCATACGTTATTTACGATACATCTGCTTGATGCAATGCACTCGTGTGAGTGGTTGCATGGATTGACTTTGAGTCAAGTCGTGGACTTGTACTGTCTGCGTTTTGTGTTTATTCATGTGCGAGTGTTGCTCGAGGCGAGCGTGGTCGATGCGGGACCGGAACTAGGTTTATGGAGGACGAGGTTCGGGACTAGGTTCGAGGAGGAATCGAGGTCTTGGTGGTCAGGATGTCATGCGGGGCGTTCGCATGAAGAACATGCACATGGAGGTTTGGTTAGTCACGTAATTACAGAGTGGTGTACATACGTGCAAGAGTTGTTTTTGGCCACGTTGGGCTAAGTTGAGATGTATACAGACTCTTTCCATGTTGGATGTGGAGTTGTATTCAATCTCTTCGTGGTTGCTCTGTATAAATGGGGGGAGGTGTCCCCTGTTTATTCTTGAGCGTTCAGGTATTAGGGTTTGTACTCTTGTGTTGGAGTACTTTAGACAATGAAATAAAAATCAATCTTCCAGAGAGCTACTTCTTGCGGCTGTGATTTGCTCTTGGCTTCGACATAGTTGATCGATCGCTTGAAGTCTTGTTCATCATAGCAGTTACGAAGTTCATCACGGAGTTTCGGTTCTTTGCAAAGGTATCATCTTGCGAAGGTAATATCTTTTGATCCGTAGATCCGATCGGATTGATTCTTCTTTTGTTCACTTCGGAATTGAGTCTAGTTTATACAGTTAAAATTTCAAATCAATCCAACGGTTAGATCTTCGGTAATTTGTGGTCGCCCAGATTGATGTCCTGCTCGTCCGATTGCTCGCGTGGTCGCCCAGATTCAGTCATCTTGCGAAGGACATAACTTTAGATCCGTAGATCCGATTGACCTGATTCTTTTTGTGTTAGCTGCGTAATTGAGTCTAGTTTCTAAAGTTAAAATTTCACATCAATCCAACGGCTAGATCTTCGGGGTTTTCTATTTTAGTGGACGTGTATCGGTCTGCTCGCCCAGACTGTGCGCGTGGTCGCCCAACTGTTCACGTGGTCGCCCAACTCTGCTCGCCCAAGTGCCAAACTGCTGCCAAGTGCCCAACCTGCTCGCCGGGTGTCCTCTTCTTCGCCTGGTGTTCTCTTGCTCGCCCAGTGTCCTCTTGTGTCGTCGGTGCCCTACTGCTCGCCAGTGCTCCAAACTGCCTGCAAGTGTCCTCTTGGTGCGCAGGTGCTCAAACCGTCGCCAAGTGTTCTCTTGTCGCCAAGTGTCTCTTGGTCGCCGGACTTCTAAACTGGTCTCTCAAGCAATTTGAGTTTGATTTGGGGTGGTTTAAAAAGTTAAAAAAAAAGCTTTTAGGTTCCGCGCAATCATTCACCCCCCTCTGATTGACGTCATCCGTTCCTACACAATGAAAGGCCCGTACAAGAACCAAAGTGCACTAATGGCAGCCTGGGTGGCTGACAGATTTTTTTTTTCTCGATCTCGGCCATGTGGAGCTCTTAAATTCCCCTTCCTCAATAGGAGGCAGTTCCATGATATGATTCTAGTGTTCCTACTTGTGCAGCCAGCTTGCTTACCGTCAAGAGAGCAATTCCTACAGAGAGCTGCCTCTCTGAGCACAAATTCCATTCGTTTATAAAATGGTCCAAATATGGGAATGTGATCCATAGATCAAATTCGGACTGTAACCATTCGTCATTTGCTTAGCACCTTAAGAACTCAAAATGAGTTAGGGGAGTTTTAATCGCCCTAAAGAAATGGTGGCGATGATTCTAGAATCAAATGACAAGGACGAAAAAATCTCCCCAAAAAAAGGCAAAATGAGATCTTACAACAGAGTATAAGAAAACTTTCTACTTGTATCGCTCTGAAACTTCAAGAACAAACTTGTCCATGAATTGGCATTTCTTGTCAAAACCCCAGCCAGGATTATCCTGCAAAACCCAGAAAGAGAAACAAGAATAAAGAAGTTCATCATGATGTACCACATCTTATCTTCCCCGGAAGGAAAGCGAAAAGGAGGATAACGGCAAGTACGGAACAAATTCCTTTAGGAAACAAAATATAAACTGAGTACAAAATACACTAATCAGTGTCTCGAGACTTAAAAAGAAAAGCCTTTTAACGTACTATTGAGGACAGTATGTAAAGCTGTGCAACATATAAATGGTTATGAAAATATTTTATCAAAGAAGACGAAGATAAATGGCATGGTACATTTGTGATAAGTAAGTGACTTTATTTAAGCTTGTGGTGCACAAGTTTGAGTTTGATTTTAAACTGGTTGGAAAAAATTGTAAACTAGTCGAGACAGTTTGTTCACATCAAAATATAGAATAACAATCATGTTGGGTGGAGAAGTGAAATTCCTTGGAGCACCTCCACTAGGATTAACAAAACCGAAAACCGCTTCAAAAACCGTGGTTTTTGACTTTACCATTCTGGTTTGAGATCCAAAACCTCGTAAACCGTTCTAATTAAAAAATTTAAAAATTTTAAAATTTATATGTCGCTTTTTGTGAAAAACCGTGGTTTTATTGAAAACCGCTCAAAAACCATTTTCAAGAACATCAATTGGTCGAGTTGATTTTTCGTGAAAACCAAGCGTTTTTTTTAGAAAGCCAAGTGGTTTTTTGCGAAAAACCGTGGTTTTTTAATTTTTAATCCTTTGGTTTTTGACGCTTTTTGAGCGGTTTTTCGAGTGGTTTTTGCTAAAATCGTCTCAAAACAGTTGCGTTTTTTATTTTCGGTTTTGTTAACCCGCCTCTAACTATCGTGCTTCGAGCAAATGATTAGAATATCAAACACTGAATTCTAGTAATTAAACATGGACATGCGCTGACAATAATGAGGCAATGAACAATGCTGACCTGTATAAACATCTAAATTGCGTCATGCTGGTTCATCGCCGCACTTTCTGGACAAGGTCAATCTTTTTCTGCAGAATGATGATATGTCAAAGACGTATGATTTCAATAGCTGCAAGATGCTCAGATGTCTGGGCTTGCGGGCAACTCTGTTCACTGCTATTAGAAGGAATGTTCTATATAACACCCTTAACTATAAAATCAGATATTTAGTAACTAAACTTACGAAACTGAATCAGTTTACATCTTAAAGCAGTTTTGGAGAGTGGTTTTCTTGACAGATATCCAACTTAGAGTGGTTTTTGCCAATGTAACAACCTGAAAGAATACAAAATTGAATAGAATATAAAATTAAAGTTCAATTATGATGTTAATCTAAACTTCTATTTTTCTATGCTTTTCTTGGATATGAGATTTTTGATAGATACTTTTTATACCAAAACTAGTATTTTCAAACTTTAAAATTAAAAATCATATAAGAAATAAAATATAAAATGCAAGTTGGAGTTATGATTTTTATTCAAAATTTCGGCATTTTCTGGATTTCTGAATTTTGTCCACTTTGAAAATTATTTTTAATAATAAATTTTTGAAGAATAATCAAATGGAAATAAAACATATAACAACAAAATCTAAAAAATATATTTAAATATATAAAATGTCTAGAACAACTTTGATGCAGTCAAAATATATGTGAACACATTTACTCATGAAAAGAACTGCAAATAATGGAATTTGACTAAAACAAGAAGATTGTCAAGTTTAATTAAAATCCACCGACCTTATCTAGTTCTGAAAATTTTACCATATCTTTTTATGTGATAGATACATCTTCATTACAAACATAAAATAAATAGTCACATTTGGTGCCTTTAAAAATTTCAAAAGCGAAAACCCGTAAATTTCAAGATTTCAATGTCGAATTACTATAAAATAAATACAAATTATATTAATATTAATTTTTACAGTAGAATAATATAACCATAATAAACCTACATAAAAATTTTCAAAATTTTTTACTATTTTTAAATTCTCAAATAAATTAAAAATAGAAAAGAAGAAAATGAACAATTCTTCTCGTCCGATTTTTATAAATTTCCGGCAAGTACGGAACAAATTCCTTTAGGAAACAAAATATAAACTGAGTACAAAATACACTAATCAGTGTCTCGAGACTTAAAAAGAAAAGCCTTTTAACGTACTATTGAGGACAGTATGTAAAGCTGTGCAACATATAAATGGTTATGAAAATATTTTATCAAAGAAGACGAAGATAAATGGCATGGTACATTTGTGATAAGTAAGTGACTTTATTTAAGCTTGTGGTGCACAAGTTTGAGTTTGATTTTAAACTGGTTGGAAAAAAATTGTAAACTAGTCGAGACAAATTGTGTATAATTCTAGCTATATGTTGATTTGATTGTATATATTGTTGGATATTGCTATGTGATGTGTGTTGCTTATCGGTGATAGTTGTATGACTTCGAAACTAGATCATGATGAGATGAAGGAGATGGGACTAGGCTAGGAGAGCTAAGATTCAGACGGTTAAGGTGGCGGCAAAGATAACTGAGGTCAGGGAATAGCTGCAAGTCGAAAAGACAAGTGGATGGTGCGAATGCTAACTTAAACCCTAGTCAAGCGAGGGAGGATCGGTGGATCGCAGGTTCATGGGTGGAGCAGTGATTAAGTTAGTGATACTCTGAGAAGTGTGTCAAAACCCGTTATGTTATTGGGTTTTAGGTTAGCCTATGTTTGGTTGAGAGAATTAATCCCAATCTTTAATAAGATTCCTTATGGGAGAAAAAGTTATCTAAGAGTGGAGATTGCTTAAATTAGACTATAGATAGAGGGGCAGAGGGATGCCTCTGTTAAGGGCTATGGAAAGAGTTTTAGAGTTTGTGAGAAGGATTTTGGTTTTCTTATGCTCTCTTGAGCTTTTCCCACCTGGTTGTGAAACTTTATAACTATTTCTCTCATAAAGAAATAAAAATCATTTTCGCGTTTAAGTTCATACTCATTTGGTTGCCCTTCTCTTTTGAGTTTTGATCTCTTTGTGATTTCTTTCTCTCCTGTTATTGGTGCCAAGGATGAATGATTGTTTGATGAACCTTCTGTAGGTTATATCTCAATCATCTAGGTAAGCTGCAGCTCTCTCTTCTTTTTCTTGCAAGAGATCGATTTTTTTATTAAAAAGAGAAAGATCTTTGGCAGATCGTATTCTTGTTAGTTTGAGTACCTATCTTTGGTCGTTCTTTTTTGTTGAGACATGTGAGAGATCATTTAGGGTTATATTGATCATCAAATCTCCGCAAGTAAGCTCAGGGTCAAGTTTTTTTTATTTTTGCTCTGTTTTGATGCAACCTTCCTTAGATAGGAAAAATATTAGAATTTTGACATCAATCTCTATGATTGAAGGTTCGAATAGATTTCTGATTTCTTTGGGAAAGTGCATGCAAAGTTTTATGGATTTTGGATCAGCCGATCAAAAGTTATATCGATTCTTGGTTTTGAGATCGTACTGATTTCACTTTTCACCTTATCACTATTCACCGTACATTGTTCACCCTGAGCACTATTCACTAAACACTGTTCATTGACTAATGCCTTTTTTACCGGTCGTCAGTGCTGTTCATTTGATCCGACCAGTTGCTGTTTTTACTATTCATCTGACCTCTGCTCATTTGCTCTATTTATCTGATCTGTTCTTTTAGGAGATATTTGGACATTTGCCACTTCAAACATATGGCTTCGCAAATTTGCCACTGGACACACATTTCATTGACTCAGATGGTCCCATATGTTATTGGCTTAAGTGGCATCATATCCAAAGGGTCAATATTTTAAGTGGCAAATTTTCAATTATTCTGTTCTTCTTTTAGCTAGAGTAGTGGTTTGAATTTTGAGAGGGAAATTTTTATTTAGCTCCTATTCACCCTCCTTTAGTCGTCTTTTCGATCCTTTAATTTTACACCTAAAAATTCAATGCACACATGACTTTTGCTTCACCAACGCCAAATAAATTACCGAAGAGCAGAAGGTCCGAGTTAAAAATCAGGATGTTATAATGGAGTGTTAGATGCGGAGTCCTTCTTCCTCCGAACGCCTGACAAGTAGCAATTCCCTAAAAATATTGCATGATCCATGCATAAGCATGGTTTTCTATTTTGTCATAGAGAATTGTGTATCCCGAAGATGCCGTCACCCTTGATTTCTTCAACCTTTGAAACAAGTTTGTTCACATCAAAATATAGAATAACAATCATGTTGGGTGGAGAAGTGAAATTCCTTGGAGCACCTCCAGCTAGGATTAACAAAACCGACGAAAACCGTTCAAAAACCGTGGTTTTTGACTTTACCATTCTGGTTTGAGATCCAAAACCGCTCGGTAAACCGTTCTAATTAAAAAAATTTAAAAATTTTTAAAAATTTATATGTGCGCTTTTTCGTGAAAAACCGTGGTTTTTATTGAAAACCGCTCAAAAACCATTTTCGAAGAACAGTCAATTGGTCGAGTTGATTTTTCGTGAAAACCAAGCGTTTTTTTTAGAAAGCCAAGTGGTTTTTTGCGAAAAACCGTGGTTTTTTATTTTTTAATCCTTTGGTTTTTGACGCTTTTTGAGCGGTTTTTCGAGTGGTTTTTGCTAAAATCGTACTGCGAAAACAGTTGCAGTTTTTTATTTTCGGTTTTGTTAACCCTGCCTCTAACTATCGTGCCCTGAGCAAATGATTAGAATATCAAACACTGAATTCTAGTAATTAAACATGGACATGCGCTGACAATAATGAGGCAATGAACAATGCTGACCTGTATAAACATCTAAATTGCGTCATGCTGGTTCATCGCCGCACTTTCCTGGACAAGGTCAATCTTTTTCTGCAGAATGATGATATGTCAAAGACGTATGATTTCAATAGCTGCAAGATGCTCAGATGTCTGGGCTTGCGGGCAACTCTGTTCACTGCTATTAGAAGGAATGTTCTATATAACACCCTTAACTATAAAATCAGATATTTAGTAACTAAACTTACGAAACTGAATCAGTTTACATCTTAAAGCAGTTTTGGAGAGTGGTTTTCTTGACAGATATCCAACTTAGAGTGGTTTTTGCCAATGTAACAACCTGAAAGAATACAAAATTGAATAGAATATAAAATTAAAGTTCAATTATGATGTTAATCTAAACTTCTATTTTTCTATGCTTTTCTTGGATATGAGATTTTTGATAGATACTTTTTATACCAAAACTAGTATTTTCAAACTTTAAAATTAAAAATCATATAAGAAATAAAATATAAAATGCAAGTTGGAGTTATGATTTTTATTCAAAAATTTCTGGCATTTTCTGGATTTCCTGAATTTTGTCCACTTTGAAAATTATTTTTAATAATAAATTTTTTGAAGAATAATCAAATGGAAATAAAAACATATAACAACAAAATCTAAAAAAATATATTTAAATATATAAAATGTCTAGAACAACTTTGATGCAGTCAAAAATATATGTGAACACATTTACTCATGAAAAGAACTGCGAAATAATGGAATTTGACTAAAACAGTAAGATTGTCAAGTTTAATTAAAAATCCACCGACCTTATCTAGTTCTGAAAATTTTACCATATCTTTTTATGTGATAGATACATCTTCATTACAAACATAAAAATAAATAGTCACATTTGGTGCCTTTAAAAATTTCAAAACTGAAAACCCAGAAATTTCAAGATTTCAATGTCAGAATTACTATAAAATAAATACAAATTATATTAATATTAATTTTTACAGTAGAATAATATAACCATAATAAACCTACATAAAAATTTTCAAAATTTTTTACTATTTTTAAATTCTCAAATAAATTAAAAATAGAAAAGAAGAAAATGAACAATTCTTCTCGTCCGATTTTTATAAATTTCTACAGATAAAATCTTTAGATGAAATTTCTACAATAGGATAATATTGCCTTCATATCATTTATAAAAAGCTTAAAACATTTTTTAATATGAATATTGCTTCAATTAATTACATGAGTCTTGATCTATCCAGAAAATTTGAAGTCGGTTTTCCCTTTGCCCTCACTTCCGTGTGGGATCTACTCCCTGCCCACCCCACATGCCAATGTCACCCAGCCTCTCTGGCCTTGCCACTTCTTCAGCCCAACACTGCCTTGCCCAAGCTTTGTCATGGTAGGCAATTATCGACCGATGCAATGCCACGGCAAGCGTCGTGCGAAGCCTCGTTGCCCAAGCAGTCCACGTCATATGAAACCAACTGCCATTTCTGTGCTACCAAGACTGCTCTAGACCAGCCAATCACTGTCCTTGCCTCATCCATGACCAGCACTGCCATTGCTTCTAGCTCTGTGCCACCGCCTCTCGCACTCTGCGCGTCTCCACTTTCTTGCTTGGCCCAGGCTTCATTTCTCCGCCGCCACCAAGCAAGGCACAATTTCTTGTTCCACGCACCAATCTCCAATTAGCCTAGCTGAGAGCAATATCATCTACTCCTAATCGCAACCCTTTGCTCAATTGAAGCTACCACTGACCAAATCACCACCGCCACCAAGCTTCGTCTTCCTTACGACTAGTGCATGGTGGCAAGCTACCCCAGCTAACCGCCAATGCCATTAAGAGGTAAAATAAAACCCTAGGAACTCTAGATTCTCGTACACCCATTTTTCGAGCTTGAGCATGCACCAAGCTCGCTCGTGACTGGCCGACCACGGCTGCCATTGTGAGCTCTCGGAGTTGCCCTACCTCCAACCATCACCGGCCATGTCTGGGCCTACCCCTATATACTCTACAACTCCTTGGAGCCATTCATGCTGTTGCCCGGTCGGTTCCAACACCACCTTGCTAGCGGCAAGGAGCACTAGCTCCTCCCCTATTTTCGGCCTCTGACAGGTGGGGCCACCCTGTTAGTTGGCGTGACTGCAATAGGCGTTTAAGTGGTGAAGTGTGTTTCCAATGAAGTGAAGATGTATTTTGCTATTTTAGAGTATTTTCAAAACTGACCCCAATTTAAACCTTGATTTCTTTTGCATTTTAAGTCCAATTCCAACGAAATAAATTTATAAATTCATATAATATCATATAGCTCTATAATATGCAAAAATATTTAATTTTGCACCATAGTTTGAATTATTTGAATTAAATTTTGGTTGAAACCCTAATATGGCTACTCACTACTACAAAAATTGTACAACACTATTACTTCATATGGTTCGGTTCTTAACTTTTAATGAAAAACCAATTGTTTTAGATAATTTTGGAGAGGGTGCTAATAATAATCACAACATTGGGCACATCACAATCGGTTCTTTCATCATAACCAATTATGATGTGCCTCGCTAGGTTATTTATACTCTTAGGCTAAACTCTCCTCTGTTGTTATTCTAGAGGCAAAAAAAACTATCGCCACCCCGAAAAATACCATATATTCTGATTGGAAGCAATACTTGGGTGAGAAATTATGAAATCATGGAGGTTGGGTGTTAAGAGGGTAAAATTGAAGCCCTAGCTCGAGAAGATTTCCCTTCAATTTTTCCTCATTTGTGGTTTTCTTCAAAAGGTGAGCATTTCTTTTAAACTCCTTCAATTTTGCACTAGGTAATTTTGATATGTCGCAAAGAGAGTCCAGGTTGCACTGGAATTGTGTGTATCCTATTAGATTTCACACCCTTTATTTGACAAGCACACATCCATTTAATTATCTTTGTAGTACTCTCATATTAATATGAAATTATTGGTGCTATAATATGATGAATATTAGAGTTTAGGATATGTAATCTACGTCTCCCGTTCGAGGGTGCTTATTTATAAATATGCCAACATATTTATAAGCAAGAACTCTCGGATTGTCTACTTTTTTGGACAGTTTAAGGAAATGTGGTTCAAGCAAGTTCCTAAGCTATTGTACAACTCCAGAGAA